>OY757904.1:110399805-110627305 GCA_963585895.1 Sepioteuthis lessoniana
GCTATGAGACGGGAAACTCAGAATTCATATTAAGCTTTATTCGCATAAAATTAAGTTTGTCCTGTTTGTGGCAAAAAAGTTAGTTTGATTTCTTTGTTTAATGGCTTACCAATCTGCATGAATCTTTCTATGTAAAATGTATCCTTATAGAAAAACAGTAGTGTTACTATTTGACCCATAGATTAAAGGATGAGAACGTTCATATCTTTCTCAAGCGTAATAGTCTAACAGTGAACGTAATTGCTCTATTTGATTTCGAACTTGTTTACCGGAAGATTTTGGTAAATACATAACCTTAAGAAACATCAATTTAAATGATTTCTTGTCAATTATTTCTCTTTTAACTTAACATTTCATTGTTCTTATATTACATATCCGTCATTACACAGAACGGATTTAGAAATACTTATCTAAAAACGAATCGTTTTTTTTAGTAATAGGTATTTTTTTCATGTTTCGGAATTAAAATTGTCGACTATAACTTCTATCTTCGTGAAAAATGTTTTCCCAATTATAATTGTGTATTAACATGGCTTCCTTTCGACAAATGCTCCTCTTTCACCATAAGCGAGTATTGCACAACTGTATTCTCTTTGGTTCGATGTCAGCTGTTGCTTTTTTGGATTTTATGGCATATCCGCCTTTGTTGGTTATTTAATGACAAATATATTTTCATACAAATAATCGGTTCCATTTCAAACAATTCAGTTTAGTATAAATACGCAGTATAATTGTCAAAAAAGTTTTTCTACTTCAAGCTATTCAGTTAAGGCAAACAGTTCTAATTCAAACAATTCAGTTTAGTATGAGTATAGTTTTGATTCACACACATATAAATGTCAAAACGGTTCTAGTTCATACTATTAAGTTTGGCATCAGTACACATTTTACAAAAGTAAATTACAAAATAGTTCTATTTAAAACAATGCAGTTTACATTTCGAAATTTATATTTCAAGTCATTCTGTTTATCATAAGTACGCAGTTTACATGTCAAAACATTTCTATTTTTAGCAATTCAGTTTAGCATAAGTACGCAGTTTAGTTCTGTTTGACCTGTACATAGTCCCTATCAGGTGCCACCACTAACGGCTACAGTGGACCGGGGAGCGATGTTATTGAAAGGGTACTCCTATTCCCCAAATCTTCATCATTGCTTGAACCTCATTCTCATATGCTTTTAGTGTTACACCAATGAATTCCTTTTTTTTTTTTTTTTGGTGGGGGTACTACTCTGCAGAATTGTATTTGGTGTAATCCACAGCCCCAGCTGACAGGGCAAATGTTTAGATGAATAGCATGGTAAATGCCAGAGTTTCATTATACATCTATCGCGACAGAAGAGCAAGTTTATATTTCAATATATATATATATATATATATATATATATATATATATATATATATATATATATAATCTTTACGTGTACATTTTACACTATCGCACATGAGTAAGTGCAAGTCTTCTTTTTTGCATAAAGATTTTGTTTTCTCAAGTCATATTCACGGTATGTTTTCATTTCAAGTATAATTTTTATAATCAGCAAAGACGATAATATATATTTGTTATCACTAAACATGGGAAATAGAATAAAAAGAGTCTATTATTAGGCAATATTCATTGCCAAAATATTCAGCACTAATATTCACTGAAAATTAAGTTTAAGTAATATATATATATATATATATATATATATATATATATATATAGGTAAGTTTATTTTGACTTGCACCTGGTTAGACGTAAAATCGGTCTGTGATAATTTATTTCAAATTTTTGTTGATTTCTAAGAGATAGTACTTAAAAACATACGTTTTTATCGTTTTGTATTTGATACTATTTGTTCATGAAAAAGTAGTAATTTGTATTTATCCATGGGTGATATATATATATATATATATATATATATATATATATATATATATATATATATATATTATATCTCCGCTTCAAAAGAAATAGATCCACGACCTCTCAAATATTAACCATCCGTAGAATCCTTAAAGGCGTACGGACAAAAAACCTACAGGCGACATTACTATTTGTCGACTTTACCAAGGCATTCGATTCCATTCACAGAGGAAAGCGGGAACAAATCCTACTGGTATACGGCCTACCAAAAGAAACCGTAGCAGCAGTAACGATTCGCTATAGAAACACTAAATTGAAAGTACGTTCACCAGATGGAGACAGAGAATGCTTCGACATTGTACCAGGAGTACTACAAGGGGACATGCTAGCCCCATACCTCTTTATCATTTGTTTAGACTACGTGCTTAGAGCATCGATTGATAAAATCTAAGAGAACAGCTTCGAGCAGAGAAAGAAAAGAAGCAGAAGGTAACCCGCAAAAACAATTACCGACGCCGACTATACCGATGACATAGCGATTGTGGTAAATACACTCAACCAAGCTGAAACACTACTGCATAGTTTGGAACAGGCCGCCGCAGGCATTGGCCTCCGTGTCAATGCACACAAAACAGAATATATGTGCTATAATCAAACAGGCGACATCTCCACACTAGACGGAACCTCTCTGAAACTGGAAGACAAATTCACCTACCAAGGAAGTAGTGTCTTATCAACCGAAAAGGACATCGACACACGGCTAACAAAGGTATGGACAGCTATCGATAGGCTATCGATCATATGGAAATCAGACCTGACCGATAAAATTAAACGCAGTTTCTACCAGGCAGCAGTCGTATCGATACTGCTGTATGGATGCACTACTTGGACGCTAACTAAACGGCTGGAGAAGAAGCTAGACGGCAATTACATCAATTACCCAGCCGTTTACTTCAGGATATGTCTTTTAAGATACATATGAGAATTGAATATGTATGAGAATATATGATTACTTTTCCTGGTCTGATTACATAGTTTTAGGTATTAGGTTTATTCACATACACTCGGCAGCTCGATGACTTGCACATGCGTAGTACGGTTTGAGTATTTCCATTGTCGTGATATTTCCGTTGTCTGATACCACACAAAACACAGCTATGTAGTTTACTATGCGTCTGTATTTTGACAAAAAATGGTTTCACTCATAGACACAGAGAGAGAGAGAGAGAGAGAGAGAGTGAGAGAGAGAGGTATTTGTAGGACGTTTTGGGGGAAAATAAATGGGTAAGAATTAGGGAAAACACTGAATAGAAAAGAAAGCTGAAAAGATTATAAAAGAGAACGAATTTTACGAGTCAAGGTCGTAAGGCATCAACGCCCGGTGGGTTATGGCTGTTGCATGCGCTTTCAACATAATTCCAGTGATAAAAATGACAGGTGGATTTAGGCACCGATCGCTGCTTAGTTTATGATACGCGTCTCTGCCCTTCAAGATAATTACGCACGGCACGTGATAACAGCCAATGACAGCCAGTAAACGGAAGGACTGGACGAGAGTCTCACATGGAAGGCAAAAGGCAGGTGTCGGTAGACTCTCATTATCTTTGATAAGCCGGTTTCTACAGATCGGATAGCATTACCCAATGGGTAAATTTGAAAACCTGCAGTCAGACCAAGGAGAAGAGTCGGCAGTTGATCATAGATGGATGATTGTTAATAAATAAAAGCAGTTCCAGCCACATGCCTTTTGCTAGCTTCATATTTTATACTTTACATAAATCGGTTGATTTCAGTGACTAAGAGCATAGTAGCCTAACATTTTGTCTGTTCGTTTATTTGTTTTGTTTTATTATTTATTGGCATTTCAACATTCGTGTGTTATTCAATGCTAAAGCCATCCTCTTAGAAGAATCAAATTGGTACTATTTAACCTATGGCTGGTAGGAGAAGGGAGTTTAAACCTTTATCCAGGCTATTAGTCCGAAATCGAAAGTGATAGCGGGACTGGAGATTGAACTCACGTACTACTATGTCACATTCCTGCAAGTTAGCCTCTACGCCCCAGGACCCAGTCATTTTTCCGTATTTATGTCTGAAAGGATACATACAGACCCGTCAACAAATATATCTATAAACATTGTTTTAAGCAAAATTAATATACATCCTTACCAAAAACACCACTAATTTTATTTTCTTACAGACAATAAAAGCGGATATTGTTAGATATGACTTATTTGCCAAAATATAATACATTAATAATTACAATGCATCTGAAAAGGAAATGAAATGTTCTCAAATTTTGAAAGTGTATTCTTTAAAAATAGTGAAAAGTGGTTGTATTAGTTCACAATCTGCTTAAATCACGTGAGATATACAGGGTAATGGATCGAAATTCTTGATTATGTGTCTACGAATATCAACTGGTTCACACTGATAAACAACTAGAAATATATCTTCCTACATTAGATTCTCTGATCTATTGTTTCCAAATTTATAATTCATTAGTCATTTTAACGCGTAACATTGAAATTCTACAATTTTGAAATCTTAGAAATTTTGACGTAATTTTGCTTTTATATTTATTTATTGTGATTTTTATTTCTTTTCGCTTTATAAAGTTTACTTCGTATTTTTAACATGTTTATAACTTCCTTAGCATTTAAACACACATAAACAAAGTACTTTCTTATGTTGGTTGAATATATGTCTCTATCTGTGAGTTTGTGTTATCATTCGTTTCAACTGAAAACAATATGTAGGAAGATAGTCCAATTGTCTATTACTACTGTAATAATGTCAGCTCTTATTGTGTATACTATACATTTGTCCTTGGGCCAAAATTGTCTAAGATTAGAAAATAAACTTTTCCTTTTATCTAATTATGTGCAACTTTTTTTCTGTCTCCTATCTCTCTATGTGTTTATGTTTCTTCAGAAAGAAGAGGGTGAATATAGCGCCACCCTAAAGAGGACAAAATAAAATACTATTGTATGTCAACACACAGGTAAGAATATGAACTTCCAATTGATCGCTAAAAATTGTAGGCTTATTTTTGATTAAACTCAGAGCGCGCGCACGCGCGCACACACACACACACACACACACACACACACATATATATATATATATATATATATATATATATATATGTTTGTGTATGGGTGTTCGTGGGTAAATCGTAAGGCTATGTGGGGGCTTACATCATCACAGTACTGCTCAGAGAAAATTTGATCGTATTAGGTTCTCCTATCATTGGGCGACTCTTTAAAATGGTTCTTATCCGTGTGTCAAAGATATCTGTTTAAAAGTTTGTTGTATTCAATAGGTATCTTTTTAATAAACCTTCAAGAAGCAACTACTACGTGTGTACATGCAAAGAACGTGATTTCCCAAAGTTGTGCATAAAATAACCCAAGAAATGATAAAAATGTCGTTAGAATAAACTAATAATCTAATCTTACATGCAATTTAGTTAATATTTTACACAGCCAATCAAATATTCATTATTTCATATTATGTGGTCAGTCTCAAGACTGAGATATATATATATTTGGCAATAATCCCATTTCGATCCCATTTGAAAAACTTTAATTCTATATTTTGCGATATCAGTCGAGATATCCATGTTGTGAAGATTTGCTGACCAAAATCCTAACCTTATTTACATTTGAAACTGACCAGCCAAAGACTTCCAAAAGGGTATTTATATGAACTTATTGGATCCTTACATAAAAAAGCCAGGCTTTCCACTTAATATGCAATTCATTTTCAGTGATCTATCCCTATGACAGCTTTCTAGTTAATTTAACGTATTCGTGGAAGGGTTAAAAGTATCTGAATTAGAAAAGACGAATACAGTAAGTGACTTGCAATATTTACTATTACATTCATGTACGCATTATATTAGTCACGTATAATTTTGGCAAATGTCACAGCCTGCTCTCATAGGATCTTAAATACAATTATGATTGAAGTATCTGATATACATGATTTGTCTGACTTACGGCCAAGTTATGCTTTAAGCAACAGTTCACGGCAGATGACCTAATATAAGCGCCAATGAGCATGTACAGTATATAGATGATGTAACTACTTACGCAATATCAGGTACAAGAAGTAACCCAAGGCTTGTGTTTCATATCTTAGCAAAGTTTGTTGAGTTACAATTTGGAGTCATTGATTACAATCAAGGTACCTTGGAGTACTGGTTCAATATATATAAGAGACTTTAAGCCAAGACGAAGTAGTTCATTACTAAGATGGGCAACTACCTGAGGAACAGCAGGCACTTGAAGCAAGATGACGCCTGTGTGACATATCTAAAACTTAGGAAGCAAGAACAGTATAACTTATCATTTAACCTTGTCTCACACACTGGTACAACTGCAGAGAATAAGGTCCTTAGTGAGTGTATCTCAATTTTGATTAAGCTCAAAATCATTCTATTATCATCGTTTGCTGAAATTTATAAAAGTTTTGGAAGTATTATTGCTTCAATCCTGTTTTTATATTTTCCGGGATATTTTCACGGTAGTACATGGAAAAATTGGAAAAAACTAGAGTATATAAATAATTAGTTCCACGTGTGATTTTGGAAAGTAACTTTGACAAATAATGAATCATATGTATTTTCTTTGCTTTGCAACAATAAAAATAAATTACAAGGAAATATAATAAACTATGATCAGAAATATCTTTGTGAATTGAATTACGACGACCAGAAATTCCAGCGAACATTTGAGCGCGACATACGGGAACACTGGTCTGCTATTTCGACCTTATTAGGTTTCATCAGCAGTGTATTCTGTGATTTCTCCCACTGGAGATTGAACCAGTGACCACAGAATGCTGAGCCGAAACTCTACCACTGACGAACTATTTCACATAGCACACAAGTGATACCAAACTAACTAGTCATGTTAATTGCGCACCGAGGGGAAATAAAAGATAATGACACGTATTCTAATATAATTGTATTAATTATGCTCTAATATCATTAAGACAGTATTATATTAGAAAAGATAATTTTGGGTTCAGGAAGAGTTGAGTTTTGAAACCAAAAGAGACAACTTGGCTGAGACGTTGATGCAAATCGGTGTTGGTACCTTTTGGTAGCTGCAAGTGAGATTCGCTCATATGCCATTACAAGATCTTTATCTCTCCTCATGATTGCGTCAGACTGCTAGAATCATAGACTAAAAAAAGACCTTTTAGTATTCTGAATGACAGAGTCAGATAATAGTTTTCGATTCTGACTTATTCAGCCGGGTCCATTGTGTTACATACTGTCTTCACAACAGACGAATCAGTTAGTGAAAATACGTGTTTAATGCCCTACGAAAGACGTAATTTATTCTGACGATTTTTTTGTGCTGTAATTAATAATAGCAATATATTGGTAATTTTTTTTTATTATATTGTATTTATCAAAACCATACAATTGTGACTGTACTCTCTAATGCACATTAAAATTTTTTTGAATATAAAACTAACGATGAAATTAAGTTATTCGGGGAATTGGTATGATATATTGGTTAATCATTACGAATAAAAGCTTATGCAATTAATGAACATTTCACTTAATATCCATTGATGTAAAACATACATCTTTTAGAAGTTTATTTTTTAAGTAATAAAGGCATTTGTAATTCATTATTCATGGATAATGAAAATGTTCTACCTGGAACTCAAGAAAATGATGAATAGCAAGTACCAAATTTAATATAATTTTAAAGAATGATTATATTTTAATAGAAGTGTCTATCGTAGAAAGTTTTCTTCTTCCCATAATAACTGCATTTATTGACAGTCTTTTGTGAGAATTTTGCAAATCTCTCTCTCTCTCTCTCTCTCTCTCTCTCTCTCTCTCTCTCTCTCTCTCATTTATCACTTAATCTAGCCTTTCAGACCGGTACATCTGTAGCAAATAAGATCACTGCAGAGTCTTTCACAATTGGGATTAAGCTTAGTACAGCATCTCTTCCCATTTTCTTTCGAGTTCAAAAGGAAAATCATATGTGGCTGGCAACTCGGTATGTTGAACAGTAAAGCACAAGGAAAATCTTTTTAGTATTGCAAAGAAAAGATAGGAGATGTATTTAATCCCTCATGATCAAATTGGTCCAAGATTATATCAATTTATTCAAGATTAAATGATCGGTAATTCCTTGTATTTTCTTTATTCACTATTTTCCTGCAACACTACCTAAACTTAATTATGAAAGATTTGAATCAACTGTGAAAGTATATATATATATAGAGAGAGAGAGAAAGAGAGAGAGATTAGCCTGTATTAGCAAACTATATATATATATATATATATATATATATATATATATATATATATATATATATATATATATATATATATATATATATTTCTTGTCTGAAGTTATCCGCAAATAAAATAACATTCAATGACACAAACGTTCTGAACCAATCATTTTCCAATTAAAAAGTGTCTGTTTCTATGCTGAGTAAAATGCATAACTAACTTCTTCGTCGCCTTTAGTGTTTCCTCTTTGAGATATTTGGAATTTAAAAAAAAATCTACTGACTGAAATTAGTATGCAGATGAAAGCAATATTAACTTTCCGTGCATGATATATGTTGAAACAAGTGTTAAGGGAAAGATCTATTAATTGCTGTAAAACAGAAAATAAAGTTATTGAGTATGGTAATATCTGGGAACATATGAATGCAGTTCTGTAAAGATTTTCAAAGGCTTTGAAAAAATAGATATGTTGAGAAACCGAACAAAAGAAAATACTCTATGAATTTCCTTCGTTAAAATGAACTTAAACTAAAATGAGGCATAGTGATACAATCACTTTTGACCAACGCCCACATTATTGAATAGACCGGAATTTAGGTACTCAAGAAGAAAATTTGTGTAGAATATTCTGTGAATTAGGATCGATGAAAATATCTTTGCAACCTCTTTTCTCTAAAGCAAATATTTTAAAGTTTCAAAATTTAAATAAGAAATATTTGAAAATTGTTTTTTTTAAAAATAACTATCACAGATGAATTATGAATGACATTTTGGTTGACATGACGGATGGGACAAGGATGGAAGTTATCTAATTAAGACGTGCATGTGGATAAAAATGTCAACAGGGTGGTGATAATAATATGATGTGGACAGGATCTGTCGAGTGAACTATAATTCGACTACTCTGAGTCAATGAATGAATTAAGCTGATCGGTATTAGGACTTTTTTTTTTTTGGCGGGGACAAGTCCCACTCCATAGTTTCAAATTGTAGGATTCACGAAAATGCTCATTAAAATGTATTTAAGCTTATCTTTAAATTCTTTGAGCATATAGGATTTATCGGGCAGAAGATAATTGAATAGCATTCATCAAGTCCAGATCTCAACCCAATGGAAAATTTATTATCAATTATTAAGATGAGATTATATGAAGGTGGGGACAAAGCAGGTCTAGGGGAAGCAAATAAAACTTCCGTATCAGAAATTGAGCCTGGGAATGTAAAAGAAATAGGCTCGATAATAATTTACTGACTGTTGAGAAGAAGAGTCAGTATATATAATTGTTAGGAAGGAGTTAAAGGCACCATTAGTCACATTTGTTTAGTTATAAATGTTGATTAGATTTGAATGATTGTCCCTTTTATTGAGGTAAAATATTATTATCAATTTGTGTCAAATAACTTCCGACGACATTTTTTTTTATACAATACATCAAAAAACGTCAATGACTTTTAAAAAACACATTTATACTAGAAAAAAATTAACTCAGACTTCGTTTTGACATCTAAATTGATTGTTTAAAATTTCAACATCTTTTTGCCAACAAAATTGACATTATTAAAGTTTATATGATTCGCTTAATAACTCCAAACATTATATACATAAATAAAATAATGTAGCGAAATGTTAAGATACACCTACGAATTCACATAAGTTTATAGAGCACGCTGCGTTTGCAAATTGACTTAAACTGATACACACACACATTAATACGCAACTATAACCCATACATGCATACGCAAACACACACACACACACACACACACACACACACACACACACACACACACACACACACACTCACGTAAAAAAATCGTACAAAACCACAAGTGGTTTTTGACTGTATTTTTTCGATTTTCGATTCATTTCATTTTCTTAACTGCCTGATGATTGTTAATTTGCAAAAAGCTCCAAAAATACTAGCATTAAACTAGAGTCAGTTGGGCACATTCTAAGGAAAACATTACCATAACGTAATTCACTCCGCTAGAAGTCTTAAAATACAAGTTGTCCCGTTGGCATCTACGCTAGAAAAACTAATACGAAGAGTTTCGGGCGCATTTGAGCTTGAGCTAAATAAAACTCCGTAAAAACGACAAAGATGAACTGAAGGCATTAATAACGCCAGCATTTACCTATTTAAACAAGGAGACCCTCGGCAAAGCTTGCAGGAGAATCTGAAGTTGTCTGGAAGCCACAGGGGAAAATAATGGCGATTTCTTTGAATAAATATACTCAATTTTATTTCACGTTATTTCCTTTAATTTTCGTTATTATATCCGATAAATTGAAATTTCTGTATCATTTTCCTTTTTACGTATGTTAGACGACAATTTACCCAGAAGTATATTTACCCATGTATATCTCAAAATTTACCCATGTATCAATCAAACTGTACATTTTCTTTATTGAAAATTATATGATCAGTAATACTCTATCTTCTAACGTCTATGTGGGATTTTATATCTTATTCTAAGTATAAAGTGCATTCTACTTACATACTGTAGATGTATGCGTCCACATAACAAATACATTTCATACTATCGGCAACTATTGGAAAAGCTTTTATGAGAAGAAATATATACCTTAAAGTCGTCATTATAACAGCATCTAGTGAGAGCATTCTAGGCCAGTGAATATTCTCTATCATTCCTGATGATGCGAAGAAACCTCGGCTCAATGCTACGGAGAACGATTTTTTAAACAATGTTGAAGACTTATCTTTTGAACGATAATTTTCCTTGGGGTATTTTTGTGTCCCTATTACTATAATGCAGATGAGTACAATACCATCAGCTAGGAAAAAAAATGAGTAATACGGTATTCAGTTGCAAAGATACCACTGTTTTTCTTGGGTTGCTCTTTTCGTAATAAGCTGCCGAGGTTGGTACTATATAAACAGTAATGTGTAGATTCAAAATTTGGAGTTCCATATTTGTAGTAATATTTGCATAGGTTTCCTTTCTTGTTTAATGGCATATCATTGATCATAGGTTATCGAAACGAAAACCATCCTTGTGAAAGAACTGTCATCATCATCATCAGCATCATAAATTCGTGCTTATAGAACTTATTTTCTTGAATTTTTCTCTCTCTTCCTTCCTCTCTAACTCTCTCACTCTTTCTCTTTCCATCCCTCCCTATATATATATATATATATATATATATATATATATATATATCTGTTATCAAAACCCTTCTCTCTTCAGAATAATGTAATTGTAATTCAATCGTAATGTGCAACAAGGGGTCTCAAATGTAATGTTGTAATGTTACTGTAGCAGACAGGACGCTGTACCCTTACACACCAATTGTATGTTTGTACTAGCACATGGCAAACGGGTTTTTGGGTGTATCTCTACGTCTTAAATGGTAGTCGGGCCTTACTGTGGGCTCACTGTGGAAAAAAGTGACGAACACACGAAACTCTGTCTTTAGTTAATTAACACAAAAGTTTATTTGCTACGACACTTTTAAAGTAGTCATCAGGAGAAAGAAACAGAGTATGAAAACTCGGCCACATTAGCTGGATAAAGAGAAATTATATGTCATGAGGAGATAAAGAGTAAAGACAGATCTTGAGTTTCCTTAACAGCTTTCTGTTGTATTTCTAACTTACTTGTTTGCTGGTTTCGTCTCACAGGCTGCATGTCTGCTGTGAGACTATTTTTCGGAGCTTACTCTCAAAATTTAGCTCCTACCTTTCGTCCAGCTTCACACATTTTGACTGGTGATTAACTGTCGTCTTTTTGTCCTAACGTCTGGCTGCCAACTAACTTTCAAATCCGAGTCATCGGAGGAACATATACGTTTCCAGCGGTTCACACCTGCGCAGAAGTTTTTTCA
Organism: Sepioteuthis lessoniana; assembly: GCA_963585895.1. NCBI lineage: Eukaryota > Metazoa > Mollusca > Cephalopoda > Myopsida > Loliginidae > Sepioteuthis > Sepioteuthis lessoniana. Next base: position 110,411,777 of record OY757904.1, read on the forward strand.
AGTTATTTTAAAAATTGAGGCCATTCATCCGTGACCTATTGACCTAGAACAAGTGATTTGTCCTGACTCCTTGGAGGTCATGTGGCCGTTCCGTAGACTCTCTGTTTGCGTTTTATTCTAACCTTTTATTCTAACTTTTCTTATTCTACCTTTCTTTCTTACTTCGATTCTCCATATCATGTTATAATTAAAATCTTAAATCATCAAATAATTTCCTCACGGATTTGCCATTTCGGGAATGATTAAGGTCTGTTGCATTAATACAAGCACATTCTTTTTTTACTAATGACTGTACAAAGAAGACACAGGATTTTCAAATTAACATTATATTCACACTTCTTGTACGCATACTAAATATATTTTATCAATTTGTTAAAAAAAAGAAGAAACTGTGTTTTAGTTTTGTAGACACTTTGAAAATAATGAAAATCTAATGCCCCTTGTAATAATTTTCTTCATTAAAGCAATAATAATAACAATAATATCCTAGCTTATCTTAACGGTGCTGTTATCGGGAAGGATTCGATTCAGTGTTTGGTTTCCAATTACCCAATTAACTTTCCCAGGATTTGGGTACAGTTCCAAAGGCAACTCTGATTCATAACTTCCTCAGCTCACTATTGGCTTATTATAATTACTCCATGAGATTTTTTTTTTGTTTTTACATAAGAGTTAGCTGATGGTCTTTCATTGAAACTTGAGTGACTGCAAGTCTCCTTTAGTCTCAATGACTCTTCCCCAGGATTATGGCCGATCTCATAATGCAATAGTTTAATGGTCTACACTCGTCCTCTTATTTCCAAGTCCTCTAGTTCCTTTATTAATACTTTGGTGACTGTACCAAGAGCATCAATTACAATTGATATAAACGTCACTTTCATGTTCGACAGTTTCTTAAATTCACTAGCAAAGTCAAGATATTTATCCTATTATTTATTTTCTTTCAATTTTACTATGTGGTCAGCTTGGATAGCAAAGTCCACAATTTTGCAAGTTCTCTTGTCTTTTGTTAATTATTATTAAGTCATGAGGGGATCTGCTTTAACTACGACTTCAGTAGAAAACTAACTGTTAGATTTGCAAGAGGTAAAATAATCAACAGATTCTGAAAATATTAGATGACAGTTAATATCTTCTAGATTAAATCGTCGAAGACGTTGTTATGAAGGTTGATAACTTCAAATTGAATACAATTTTAAAATCATATTGAAAATATTTCATTGTTTAATCATGCTACCTTTATTGTCTTACTGTTTTCGTTGTTTTTTTGTTCTGTTTATTTCCTGAATATCTTCAGGTGAATTGTTTGGCTTGTCTTCTGTCTGAGCTCCGAGACAAACAACACACTCAACAACGAATTAAAGAATTAAACATAAAATCGGAGTATGTGACGACGATAAATGTGGTAAAAAAGTAATGAAAAAATGATGTTATTCGAAAAAGTTAATTAAGAAAAAAACCCAGCCAAAGTCCTTGATGAAAACACATTAATTTTGATAGAAGTCGAAAGAATAGAATATCGATCTTGTTGACGATACAATTCTTTCCTCATTTGACAAACGGAAATTTTTTTCAAGCATAACAATAATGGGGAATAATAAGAAAGATTTTAAATAAGAAAACGTAATTTAAATTCTTTATATTTGTTCGAGTTTTCCAATTTTCATTATTTTCTTTCAAATCGGAAACAGCAGCCTTCATCCACCAATTTTTTTTTTCGACCATCAGCCTTAACTTTAACGTTAATAAAAATCCATAACCACTTATTGAAACTCCATTCAATGACCATCACAATTAACATAACTTTCAACATCACCTGCTAATTCACCATGTCAAGCCTATCAAAATATAGTAATGAACGAATTTTAAGTCATATATTGTCTCATATCCTTTCAATTTCCGATTGTTGAACAAATATAAAGAGTATGGATATTATACGATATTATTTGTAATTAAAAACTGAAGTATTGAAATTCTTTAGCCTTAACGAATATTGCAACACCTTTGTAATAAAAAAAAGATTTTCTGGAGAAACTTGAAGGTCTTACCGCAAAATTTGGCGTACAAATGTTCCTAGCATATAAGTCGATCTTAAGAGTTTTTGTTTTAAATTCTGGGTTCTATCTATAAAGTTTAGTTGACAACTATATTATTCCTGGTAATGTTTTCCGTTGTTGTATCAGCTTTTGGAAACAGCGTTAAAATAAGACTTGCAGTTTTATCATTTTATATTAATAACTGTATTATTTTGTTAAATATGTGCACGAAACTCAAGCTTAAGATGAAATGTTTCGTGGTAGTCTGTTGGGGTTACGGTAAAATTTCAAATTTTACGAAGACCAATTTTATTTCACAAAATAGATGAGAAATCAAAATTCAGCAAATTCCCGATTTCCATGACACAAAAACTCAAGAACATAGCAGTTGCGAAGAAAACAGAATTTTTACAGTAAATAAATTCGTATTTTCCTTATTAAAGCAATGCTATTTACTAAACATGGGTATAGAATGTTGATCTATCTTCAACATATATTTCAAGTTAGAAAAGTTTCAAAATATTAAGCCAAAAATACCACCTTTTTATCTCATATTATAACATCTGAAACAAAACTTCACTAGAAGAGTAAGTATAATTGGCTTTGAGAAAAAACATAGCATGAAAACCTATTATTGGTACATGCGATTGTAAACATTCTACAAAATAGAACAACGGTTTCAAAATCAATTTAATTTTTTTAAAGACTCACGATGCACAATGTTGTAGAGAAACATGTCAAGTTTATTTCTGTAGTCATCAGCAGTACCAAGTGTTCTTTGTCAAATGAACAAAAATACAGGTATAGAAAAATTGCCGACAAGAATATCTAACTAGAATTGGAACAACAAAACTCAAACAAGATGTTTGTGTAAATTTAAATCCAGTTCACCGGTCCGTGTTTGTGCTAGTTGAGTTGATTTGCCTGGCCTCGAAGAAAGATATCGAAGATAAAGACAAGATAAGGGGATAAGCACAATGTTAGATCAAGTAAAAGAAAAACGCCAGACACTTGGTCACCGAAAACTGCCACTCGTCCAGGATTTAAATTCGTGGCGCCGTGTCCATTTCCTATGAGAATAATCATTACACCACAGGATGAAAATATGTTGGGGAGTTTGTTTTTTTTGCACGTAACTTAAAGTGATAAATTGAATTCATGCGGCCGTATTATACTTCGAGTTATTGCCTTTATTAAATAAAAAAAAGGTATCAATATCGTTGATAGGATATATAATAATTCTATTATAATTTTAAAGGTTATTTCTGTTGTTAACCAGCATAAACCTAGAAATAATGATTTTATTCCTTAATTATTCAAAATATATTATCTATTGAGATGTTCTCGTTCTCGGCCTCTGTAGTTTCACGGGCTCTCCGATGATTCTCCCTTCATGTTGTGTTTATCAAAACTCTACAAAATGTGGATCAGCTTCACAAAAAATAAGAATAAATAACTAAAAAAAATAACATCAATGAAACTGAGAAAATCCGATAATAAAATTTCATGGGAACCTTTATTGTTGAACATTTCGCTCGATCCAAAAAAAATGTCTTTACACGTTTAAATATAGTTATTTCCAGAACGCAAACAAATAATTGATATTGAATTTGGTAGGAACATTTGATAATAGATTTGCTATTATTAAATAATAACAAATCTAGTAATTTAACTTTGCAAACTAATTGGCTGTACCTAGTTTAAAACAAAAGTTACCAACAAAATATTCACTATCAATATATATATATATATATATATATATATATATATATATATATATATATATATATATATATATATATCAAGGGTTGATATGTTTTTACACCAAATGACCTTAGTTAATGTAACCTATACATGTAGACACGTGTGCACCTACAGTTATATGCATTATTGACATAAATATGTGTACGCATGAGCCAAAGGTTATATAGTATGTTGTATACCGGGATGTAGATTGTATCGGTATACTAATATACCCGGATTAACTGGAGAAGGAGAGTGCTTTGACTTTTGTAAATTCTGACCAATTTTTATGCTTTCAGGTTCAAATGAACTGCTACAGTAAAAATCGGAATACACCCTACTAAAGCCTGATTGTCACAGCTGGTGAATTTCAAAAATGCAATCTGACACTTTAGAAGAACGATATGCAATAAAATTTTGTTTTAAACTTGGAAAAATGACACAGAAACATATGGAATGCTTTAGACTACGTTTGGACCACCTTGCATGAATCGAGAATCAGGTTTTGAGTGGCATAAGAGATTCAAGGAAGCCAGGGAGTCTGTGAGGGATGATGAGAGGTGTGGGAGGAGTAAGGAAGTCAATACACTAGAGTTGATTGGCCAAAGGCTTAGGGTTAGGGTTACTGTGTTGAGGTTTTAAGGGAGTTCAGGAAGAGATTCCGTCAGAAGAGGCCAGCACTCTTCAAATCGGGTCAGTGGCATTTCCACCAGGACAATGCGCCAGTCAACAACTCCATCCTTGTCACAGACTATTTGACCAAGATGGGCATCAAGACATCGCCACCGTCCCTATAATTGAGACCTTGCTTCCTGTGACTTTTGGTTATTCCCTAAACTCAGTGGCTGTCATTATGAGACAATTGAGGAGATGAAAGAGGCTGTGACGAAGGTCATTGACACGGTCACACAAGAGGACTTCCATGGGGCCTTGCAGAAGTTTTTGCAACGGTACAAGTGCATTGCAGCCGGAGGAGATTACTTCGAAGGGGACTAGAGTTTCATGTGTGTTCTATCCATAAAAGTGCCCATACGAAAAAAGTCTGGCAACTTATCGCATGCCCCCCGTATGAACACTCTATGGGCCGTCCATTATTTGTTGTTTTCTTCTTTGAATACTCAGTCTCGAAGAGTCTTTATGGTGTAGTGGTGAACGTTCTGAACTGCAACATCGTACTAAGCGAGTTCGAGCTACACTTTCAGATTAAATCACTTGTGTGCTGTATGAAATCCCTAATATCTCCAGCTATGGGTTGAATAGCATTAGAGGGGTATGTTTATAAGGATTCCTTTGACTGTAAATAAACCATGAGAGTTGATATGCTATTAGACACTAGACCAAATACTCAATTTTCATTAACGTTCTTCATTTCTTGACCCTTCCCATTAAAAATAATCAAATACAGTTGGTATATTTCTGCAGGTATTATTCACCCACCTTCTGCTTTCATTTCTGTTATTCTACTTTCTGAGCTGGCGTTTTCATTCTTTTTGCCTTCATCGCAGTCTGATTTTCCTATTTTAAATACTTTATCCCAGTAAGGAATAAGGCCTTTACAATTTTCATAGGTTACATTGAATATGAATTGTTTCGTCCTCATCGTCTGCTGTATCTACATTTATTTCTGGCTTCAGTCACCTAATATGAGATAGTTTCTGAAAATAAACGATTATGTTAACTTCTTTCTCTTACATTTCCTCAAAAAAGATATTAAATATTAAATACGTAGGTAAGTCTAAAATTACTTCTATCATTTGGAAAATAATGTTTGTGTCGTTGATAGAGTCATCAAAATAATCAGGGAATATCAGTCAACTGTTTTCATACGAAACATAAGCCACAAGAAAAAATATGTCTCGTTTTTTGACAAAGTAAAGAGGGTAATAAAAAGATATCTACGGAACAATATAGATCTTTCTGAGACGCAAAACAATAAAGGCAATTGGACATAAATATTCTGTTGTCATATTACGTACAGGAAAATAAACAATTACTCCTTTTAAACCATTGGTATATGTTCGTCTGCTGAATATATATATATATATATATATATATATATATAACTTGGTCAACAGAGATTTATATTTTTTAAAATAACTCATTCTGGTCGAACATATGCATCTCACTTCTTGCTGTCGACAGAGAGTCCTTAGTGATTTTGGACGGTGTCGTTTTTGTTTATATCGAGGTGACCGTTTTTTTTTCTGCTGGTGTAGATTCTCTCTTTCTCATTTTTCTTTTACTTCTTTTTTTGATTTCCCTAGATTGTGTGTGTGTGTGTGTGTGTGTGTGTGTGTGTGTGTGTGTGTGTGTGTGTGTGTGTGTGTGTGTGTGTGTGTGTGTACTTCTTTTCGCCTAATTAGTCATTAATATTTAATGGTTACTGTTTTACTCTGGGTCATTGTATTTCTGTATGTGTGTATGTATGTTGGGTAAGTGTTTCTCTAGATATGTTTAGATTAATTATGTTTAATGTTATGAACTTTAGAATTTTAAGTGCTTTTTTTTACCTCAAAGAATCTGTATGAGTGAGTGTTTATTTCTGTCACTGATTTCGTGTAGTTGATATGCAATAGGGTTTGTTTATATCATATATATATATATATATATATATATAGTATATATATATAGTATATATATATATTATATATATATATATATAGTCAATCCACAGACAGATCTGTTTCGTTCTATCAGAACTCATCAGTGTGGCTTGACAGTATCTTTCCATAGCTGGGTATCGAAACGCGGTTGACTCAAATGTCAACTGAAGGTTCTAACTATTCAGTCACGAGGAGATATTAGCTGCGAAGTAAATTCTAAACGGTTATGAATCACAATTACTATTATTTTATTGAAATGTATGAAACATTTAGTTATGTAACTAAGATATACTTTGTTAATTATTTTTAAGCTTTATCCTTCACTATTACCCATCAGTTCAGCACTTTCCTAATTAATGAAAACGCGTACATATATATATATATATATATATATATATATATATATATATATATATATATACTATATATGAAAAAAGAAAATCTTTAAATATCTTATGGGTAATGTTATATAGTGATCATGTCTCATCTCAAATAAACTATTTTCAAATGTAAAAAATGAAATAGAAACGTGAATATTTTTAAGATTCTATTCTCTTTAGTAGGGCCCCTTTAAAAATACGTTTGGTAATTAGTGTTTTTATTCTAAATTTTATCGTATTTTATTATTTATTTATCTATTCATCTATTTATCAATTAATCTATTCATTTTCCTTTAATATGATAATTTTTCAATAAGATGATTAAAAAAAAAAACTCACGTTTAAAAATTGTTACATCATATATACGCAATGAATAGATCCTTTCAAATTAATATTCATATTTTCATAATATAGGATTTATTTCAATTTTACGCAGGCAGGCAAGCAAACACACACACACACACACACACACACACACACACACACACACACACACACACACACACACACATATATATATATATATATATATGTATATATAGGGAGACTGTTTCATTTTATCATAAGTCTTCAGTGTGGCTAGATACGCGGGACGCTTCAAGTTGGATCGAAATTCGCCCAAATGCAGCTCAGGAATTATAACTCATTATTTATGAGCAGTCGTTGTTCACACACACACACACACACACACACACACACACACACACACACACACATAGTATATATATATATATATATATATATATATATAATATATATATATATATATAATTAAGAAAAAACACAAACCAGTCACATTAGGATTATAAATTTATTTCCATCCAGTTATGGGTTTTTGATAAATCAAAAACCACGAAAAAAATTAACAGGACTTCTTCTGATCTTTTTTTCTCCCTAAGATCTGAAGAAGTCCTGATTATTGTTTTCGTTAAAACCCATAACAGGATGGAAATAAATTTATAATCTTAATGTGACTGGTTTGTGTTTTTACTTAATGAAATTATTGCTCTGTAATGTCTGTTACATTGAGCTCTTTCCCAGGAAAATTTAAATGTTCAATTTTGAACAGTTTTCTTGTCCTGATGGAATTACTCCCAACTCCGGTTTAACTGGACCAAAATATATATATATATATATACTATATATATATATATATATATATATATATATATATATATATATATACTATTCCTTGACTTACACTTAGTGAGATAATTATCTTATTCATTCGGCTATTTTTTATTTCTTATCCTCTTTACCACTTCATTTTCTCTATTATCATCGTCTTTAGCGTTTTTTGCCCTTTCATTTCTATGGTTATTTCACCCATTATGTTTCTTATTTCTTATACCATTTTAGATAATACTGGTGATGATCATAATTTTTATTAGTTAATGTTTTTCTTAACAATTTATAACCCTTATTAGACATTATTAGAGTAATTACCATTTTCCCCCACTTCCTGCAAACATTATCGTAATCAGCCAAAAAGAATAAAAAGAAAGAAAGAAAGAAAGAAAGAAAAGAAACAACTATCAGCAAGAAACTAATCATCATAAAACTATAAACAAGATGAATTATTTATTCCTGTTTGGCAGCTTCTCAGAATAAGTGTGTATCACCCCCTTCTCACCCTCCTTCAACCGTCAACCCCCTCAGGCAATCGGACGACTTATCAGTAAAACTCTAGGCGAAGCCACGAAACTAAACCTCTTAATTATCTCAGCATCTTCCTGCTGCCCATGTACTTCTTTGTAACCTCTCCCCAAACAGCGTTTATCCAATATTTTGATGTGAATCAAATCGATTCAACCCAATGCGAGGTCTGTTTTTCTAATTATTTGCTTTTGTCATTTGTTTCTCATCGTTCTATGTTATTGTCTTTTTATACACCCCCCCATATTATGGTGTTGCTTATTTTGTGTTTGTTCTCTTTTTTTACCTAACGTCTATTCATCTCTCCTCCTCTTTATTTCTTTAGTTTTGTACATTTTATAACAGGCTGGTCTAGCCATTTTTTGCCATCGATCTTTTGTCTTTCTCTATTCTTTTGCTTTGTTTTCATTCTTTTATTGTTTTCCTTCTTAAGTTATTTTTGGATATTTACACAGTGAAGCTTTCTACATAACTCAAGGCCATATAGACTGAAAAGCAAAGAGTATATTATATATTCTAGCAGGAAAAAGGGGGCATAACTGGATTGTCACTCAGTCATATATTGGTTATTTTTAAAGATCGAATAGTGACCCCTAGCATATGAATGCCCCAATACGAGTGTTGGAAAAGTTATCCTTTTTTTTTCTAACAAGAGGCACAATTCGGTAACACCGGTTATATTTTCTTTGATAGTGGATGTGATGCATTACACTGGAATATAAGATGCTGGTCTCACCAGATACTCTCGGAGTACTACTCACCTGATTTATCGAAGTCCTGTCTCGGAATCTATGGTTTTAGGTTTACATGACTTTATCTGATCATTAAGGTTCTTGCAACTCCAGCGAAATATTTAAAACCATCAGATTCCAGAAATAAACTGCTCTTTCACCTTGTCCATAACGCAGCGAAAGAGACAAAATGTTTTTTTTTTGTTTTGTTTTTTAACATTTTGTCTCTTTCGTTGCGTTATGGCCCAGATCTAAAGCGTAAAGAATCAGTTCTTGAATAACATTACGTTATAAGTTAATCCGGGCAACTTTCAGATTTCTAACCGACTGAACTGATACAGAACATATCGGAACATCAATGACCACGGTACCAACATCCACACAAGGAAAATACCACGACTTCATGGTTAGCTTTTATGGCAAATCAACCTTTAAAGTTTACTTAATGCCAAATCCAATTTATACATATAATTATATTTGAAAAAATTCTCTTCAGCATATATACTGTTTTTTGCTTACTGACAGTTATATGACAAAATAGTTTTATTTCAAATAATTCAATTACACGTAAGGGCAGTTTAAATGGCAATACAATTCTATTTCAAACAATTCAGTCTAGTATAACTACGGTTTAGATATTAAACACTTCTATTCGAACTTAAGATAAAAAAAAACGACTATCAGCGGGTCTGGAAGCAATGGCACTAAAAGGGTACTCCATATTCCAAATTGCTCTAGATTTACGGGAGCATCACCATCAGATGGTTTAATGTCATATTCAGGACACTCTTTGAATAGACGCAGCCATTATATTCTGCAGCCCTAATCGACTGGGCCAGCCACGGTTTTAACTTCGTTAGTCACGTGCTATCCTCGCTACAAACCAGCAAGACCAAAGTACGGAAAAAAATTGACCCACACTTATAAAATCAGGTTTTTTTATGACTGCATTATTACATATAAGTAATTACTCTCCCACTTCTTTTTAATAAATAGTTAATTTTGTTCCAAACCAATAATACTAGGGTTTTATTATTTCTAGCACTTTATAATGCAATAAAACGTCTATTAGTACGTATTTTTTATCACCATAATCTTATGTTTAGACTCTTCTTCCTGTGAGCGCCACAATCGCACTCATTCAACCCGTCCACGGTCAAGGTTATAATATCCTAATATTCCTCGACCGGATGCACCTGTTATTTACACAGTTGCATTTCCTATTTTGACAGCCCGGCCGGGTCGGATGCCAATATGCAACAAATATATATATATATATATATATATATATATATATATATATATATTAACTTTTCATCAATAATAAAGGCACATTTTGCCTATATAGTTTTATTAAAATCCTTTCAAGCATCCTGATAAGTGTCTTGGTTTTAGGATGGAATTGGTGGATGAATTTACCAAAATTTCCTTTAGACCTTTTGGTCCTTTTACTGGCCATCATTACGGGTCGCTTGCTTTTGTAGAAAGTATATATATATATATATATATATATATATATATATATATATATATATATATATATATATGTATATATATATATATGTGTGTGTGTGTGTGTGTGTGTGTGTGTGTGTGTGTGTGTGTGTGTGTGTGTGTGTGCGTGTGTGTGTATATGTGTGTGTGTGAGTGTGTGTGTTGACTAAACTGCAATCTAACGGACAGTAGAAGTAATTGTTTGTGACACTGCCTAGAAAATCTTCTCCCGCGATTAAACCCCATTTCGCTTTATCTACTCCCTCTTTGCATTCACCTTGGCTTTTTTTTTCTTTCATAAAAATTAGGATATAATTAAGCATCTCTATGCTATTAAGTTGTCATTACCATATTACTAAGCCTTAATTACCATCCGATAAAAATGAAGAAAAATTAACATTCAAGTAATTACATTATGATCAATCTTTCCAAATATGAATGCTGTAAGACAGTATTTTCATACAAATTAACAAATTATTGGTTTTAAACATCCGATATATTTAATCTTTGTAACCATTATTTTATCTATTTATTCGTTTATTGTTTCAAGTTAATCTTTTGTTACCATTATTTTATCTATTTATTCGTTTATTGTTTCAAGTTAATCTTTTGTTACCTTTATTTTATCTATTTATTCGTTTATTGTTTCAAGTTAATCTTTTGTTACCATTATTTTATCTATTTATTCGTTTATTGTTTCAAGTTAATCTTTTGTTACCATTATTTTATCTATTTATTCGTTTATTGTTTCAAGTTAATCTTTTGTTACCATTATTTTATCTATTTATTCGTTTATTGTTTCAAGTTAATCTTTTGTTACCTTTATTTTATCTATTTATTCGTTTATTGTTTCAAGTTAATCTTTTGTTACCATTATTTTATCGATTTATTCGTTTATTGTTTCAAGTTAATCTTTTGTTACCTGTATTTTATCTATTTATTCGTTTATTGTTTCAAGTTAATCTTTTGTTACCATTATTTTATCGATTTATTCGTTTATTGTTTCAAGTTAATCTTTTGTTACCATTATTTTATCTATTTATTCGTTTATTGTTTCAAGTTAATCTTTTGTTACCTTTATTTTATCTATTTATTCGTTTATTGTTTCAAGTTAATCTTTTGTTACCATTATTTTATCTATTTATTCGTTTATTGTTTCAAGTTAATCTTTTGTTACCTTTATTTTATCTATTTATTCGTTTATTGTTTCAAGTTAATCTTTTGTTACCTTTATTTTATCTATTTATTCGTTTATTGTTTCAAGTTAATCTTTTGTTACCATTATTTTATCGATTTATTCGTTTATTGTTTCAAGTTTTACGACAAGGTTTGATACACGCAAACACGATTTTAAGCAAGAATGTTCCGGGACAATTCAACGGTCAAGAGACTTTTCTTTTGTTTTGCCGTATCATTAATAGAAATTTAAACCAGAGAAGCGTATTACATATATGTATATGCTAAAAAACTTGGTAGAAAGAGAAAACCTAACAGGTATTCAGGGAAAGACTTAACGTCATTTAAAATACTTTCAGTTTTTACACAAAACAATTATCAGAATAGTGTTAACATGTCATGCCATATATTCTGAATTATATCAAATTCTTTAATTAAAGGAAATATTAACAAAAATGTCATTCTATTACCGTTAGACGCGTTCCATTTAAAACCTTCGTGATGTAATTAAAGTTCAAAATTTGTTTTAAGTCATAACCATTTCATATATATATATATATATATATATATATATATATATATATATATATATATATATATATATATATATATTGTGTGTGTGTCTGTGTGTGTGTGTGAGAGAGAGAGAAAGAGAGAAAGAGAGAGAACGTTTATGGAAGAGTGGGACATAAGGAGAAAATTATAATCCTGGCCGTCTTCTTTCCAAAATATTTCAAAGCTATTTCCTCTGGAATTATATTTTGATAGAGACCGTTGACAAATTATTTTTCTGTCGTGTGAAATTCTCCAGCGTAGGGATTTTTTAATCAGTGTTCATTTAAAAAAAAAACTTCTTTCGATTGGACGTGTGGCTCAATCTTACCAAAATCTAATTGCTGAAAACCAGGTTTCACTGTCTCTCAGTCTTTATTTGTCTCTGTTTCTCTGTCTACGAGTGAGTTCAAATTTCATTGAGTATCTCATTAACAAGACCGTATGCCATATATGTTACCTGACGAAAGAAACAAGCCTGAAACATACATGTATGCAAGAATAAAATAAATAAATTAATCCTAAATATAACCTCTACATGGACCTACTTCTCTCTCTCTCTCTCTCTCTCTATATATATATATATATATATATATATATATTAAAATGAATATGTTAACGAAGAGGTTTGTATTTTCTAAATATTTATTAATTTATTTTGTTCTTACATAGATGTATGTTTCTAGTTTGTTGCTTTTGTCAGAGAAAGTATGGCAGAAGTCTTGGTGAACAGGGTATTCTATGTGGCTTGAACTCACTCGTTTATGAAACTGGAATGGTTTTTAGTTGGTTATTGGTTTATATAAAGGTCACTCTTCTCTTTTCTTTTCTCCGAGTGCGTCTAACTTCGTATGTTTCACCCCTTATAGGTCTTTCATATTTTATACGCCTTTGTCGTTTTACTCTGGGTAGTGTGTGTGTGTGTGTGTGTGTGTGTGTGTTAGAGTTGTTTCAGATTCCACTTACAGTTATTACTTCTAAAAGTGTGTGTGTCTGTGTGTGTGTGTGTGTGCTGATAAATTTTTGTGTTCGTGTATGTGGTTGTGTTGTTTGAAATTTGTAATTATTATTTAATAGAATTTAATTAAAAAAAAATTGGATTGGCATTTCCAGAATATGAAAAAATAATTTAAATATCTTTTCTATGACCTAGTAAATTCTCCTTTTATATTGTTATCGTATTTTTTAACGATTATTTCGTAGAGATTTTCTTCTAAATACGCTAGCGTAACTTTGTGCTATTTTAGTTCCCATAGCTTTTCCTAGGGTCTGGATGTAGTTTACGTTATTCAATTGGAAGGAGTTATTATTCAGGATTATTTCTACATGCTTGATGAATTTTTCATATCAAATTTTGGGTGTAATATTCCTAAGTGTTTAACTATCCAAAAGGAGATGACTTTTTCCTAATTCATGAAGGGTATTACTGTTTAGGTTTGTGACATCAAATGTGACTATGAGTGTGTTGGTGTAATTTTTTTGGTTTGAAATTTAAAGTAGCTCATCGCTACTTATCCAACAGTGTCCCGTTTGTAGGGTTTGTCTAACTTGGATAGTTTTCATGATGGTGTTAAGTAGCCGTACAGCTACTGCTATGTGGGGTCCTGCCCCCAGGACTCGTTCAGTATTGCCGGCAGTTTTCTGGTGTAGTTGCTGTAAAGCTTTTTCTCAATACGTTTAGTTAGCGTCCATGTAGTACATTCATACAGCAATACCGATACGACCGCTACTTGGAAAAACTGCAATTTATTTTATTGGTCAAGTTAGACCAACAGCCTATCAATAGCTATCCATGCCTTTGTTAGTCATGTGTTGATGTCTATCTCGGTTGATAATTCAATGCTTCCTTGGTAGGTGAACTTGTCAACCAGTTTCAGTGAAGTACCGTTTAGTGTCAAGATGTTTCTTTGATTAAAGCATATGTATTCCCTCTTGTCTGGGTTTACATGGAGGCCTCTGCCTGCGGCTGCTCGTTTCAAACTACCTTGTAGTTTCAGCTTGGGCTGTTGTATATGCCAGAAACATGATGTCATCGGCGTAGTCTACGTCCATAATTGTTTGTGTGGGGTATCTTCTGCTTCTTTCCATTGTCAGCTTGAAACCGTTGTCTTTCATCTTATCAATGGGCGTTCTAAGCACGTAGTCTAGACAGATATTAAAGAGGTATGGGGCTAATGTGTCTCTTTGCAGCGCACCTGCTACAATGTTAATGCAGTCTGTGTCTCCACTCAGGGAGCGGACTTTTACTTTTGTGTTTCTATATAGCATCATTATGGCTGCGACGTTTTCTTTGGGTAGGCCATAGGCGAGTAGTATTTGGTCCATCTTTCCTCTGAGTATAGTCAAATTCTGATGTCATGGGATATATATATATATATATATATATATATATATATATATATATCACAAGATCATTAGGACGAGAGCTCCACGGAAGTCCTCCAGAAATACAATGCTTGTTTTAATCAAGATATTTAAAAGGTTTTTGAAAAGTCAGGAACAAGAGTTTGGAAACGGCGTTTCAAGTCCTTAAAAAATTTCTGGACACTCTAATACACACACACACACACACACATGTATAAGAATGCATATACATGTGCTTACACACACATACACACATATTATATGTATGTGTGTATATATTTATATATTATTTGTCGTAAATCACACACACACACACACACACACACACACACACACACACACACACACACACATATATATATATATATATATATATTTGCTGAAAAACAAATGTGAATTTTTTTCTTGTAAGCAAAGACAATATTAGTCAGAGCATACATATTTTAATATATATAGGTGAGATTACTACAATTAATTTTAGAAGTGATTGTAATCCTCAAATGAAGGGACATGTTTCCTGTGTGTCATACATTCATGTAATCGGAGTGTCTCTATATAGACAGAGAAGTGTATTTATTTTTCAAAGTGTAACTTACAATAATTCCGTTATGTATGTGAACTGCTGTTGACATTATCGTTAGCAAGAGAGAAGTGAATTTTTTTGTAAAAATAGACATGTAAACAACATTTAATTAATTGGAAACAAACTAAACGATTTGAAAGTAAATGCATTCTTGAAAAAAACAATGACTATGTTCCCTCGAAAAAATATACTAGGAGGTATTTAAGTTTAGTAATAATTCAGTACATACTACTTGTTGAGGAAACATTGACAAATGTAGACTTACTGAGGATTTATTTATTTATTTCTTCGCATGTCTGTGAAAAGTCGATGATTTATCAATGAATCAAATCGTCTAAGAAATTGTATTTTTATATCTTCGGAGGGAAAATATTTCTAAAATAATTTTTAGTTTTGTTCATTCAAATTTTTTAGTGGCAAGTCCAGATTGACCTTTGTGAAGTATCTCGAAATTTACAAACTTGAGTGAATGTACCAGTTGGTTTATAAATAGAAAACTACGGATAGAAATTAGAGGTTCTCTAACAAATTGTTTGTGCAGGAACTATATTTTTTTTCAGTATGGACATCAGTTTCGTTCCGAGCTATCGATAAGTTATCGGTAATATGGAAATCAGACCTGACCGATAAAATGAAACGTAGTTTCTTCCAAGCAGCGGTCGTGTCGATACTGCTACATGGATGCACCACTTTGACGCTAACAAAACGGCTGGATAAGAAGCTAGACGGTAACTACACAAGAATTTTGCAAGCAATATTAAACAAGTCCTGGCGGCAACACCCCACAAAGCCCCAACTATACGGCCACCTGCCGCCCATCACGAAAACTATCAAAGTTAGACGAACCATGCACGCAGGACACCCCTGGAGGAGCAGGGACGAGTTCATAAGTGATGAACTCCGATGGACCCCACATATGGACGAGCTAAAGCAGGACGACCAGCTAGAACATACATACATCAGCTATTTGAGGATACGGGATATAGCCTAGAAGACCTGCCAGAGGCGATGAACGATAGGGAAAAGTGATGAGAGAGGGTCAGGGATATCCATGTGTGTGTGTGTGTGTGTGTGTGTGTGTGTGTGTGTGTGTGTGAATGCATATATATGTGCTTACGCACACTTACGCTGAAATTATATGTACGTTTATATGTATATATTACTTGTAGTAGAACACCAACGACAGCTTCTTGACCATTACACACAAACACACACACACACACACACTCACATATATATATATATATATATATGTATATATATATATTGTTTTTGATTTCCTTGCGTATTAGAAGCAATGATATCCGTAATACAGCCTTAATACAAAAATCCATTTAATTTTATTTGAAGCTACAGTAACGAATGTCTGCAAAAACGTATTTCCCCTCTGAGGATTCCTTATCTTAAAGGTACATCTGCCTCTAGCAAGTATGTCTTTTTTCGTGGATATGATTTTTCATCGATTTCTCGCAGTTTGTTCCACTGTATCGTAATTTATGGACTATCTTTACAGTTTGATATGTGTGTATGTGTTTGATTCTCTCTCTCTCTCTCTCTCTCTCTCTATATATATATATATATATAATTAAAGGTTTTAAAGATTTTGATTTTTACCAATACTTTTCTTCGGTCTTAGTAGAACAGGGTAGGTGGTTTAAGAACTTTTTCCACTCCAAAACATACGATGAAAATACGGATAGGAATTTATAAGAATTTTAGAAATTACACATAAAACGTATATCAGTCTACCTAAATGCGTCTTATAATGAGACAGAGTATAGAAAGCGGTGGGTTCATTAATTTATGAAGGTCGGTATTTTTAATTGAACATAATCATCAATCGAAATTCGAAATCGATTTCGCTATTCCATTATCACTATCTTACACACTACCATTCACGCCCTAAAATCAAAATCATTAGTTTTGAAAAGTGTCAAATTGTAAAACTTTATAAGATCTTCTAGGAGGTGTCCTCCTGGTTTAATGATTAGGGCTCGAGGCTGCAGAATCATAGTAAGCAAGTTCGAAATCCACTCGGGCTGTAACGCTCACTTTGGGACAAATACCCTGGGGAAACATATGAGCCGCTTATCCTCTCAACTATGGGTTAAATTGTAGTACTACTGTTATTTGAGAAGAATGGATTTGACATTAAGTAATGATATGCCTTTAAACAACAAAACAAACAAAATCTCTGTCGTGTTATTTCGATTTTTAAAAATAAAATCTCCATGAATACCTTGTTTTAATTTTTATTTAATTTTATTATGCACGCTATTTTCCCTGTGTATCATAAAAACAATTCTTCCGCTGGGGAGGTTCCAGTTCCGGAGCTCTGGGTAATGGAGGGTACTCCTTGGCAGTGGTTTACTCGATTATACATGTTTGTGAGTTTGAAAATAAATCTGACGATAAGAGAAAATATGTATATATAAATCAGATTGTCATATATCGCTATTAGAATAACGTCCATAATAATCTGATTTTCCAAACTGTCTTCTGTTTTCAAGATTTAGTCAATTGAGAATAAGACGTAATTAAGATAAGAAGTGGAATACATGGAGATAGAAACCAACCAAAGAGAGTTTCGCTGGATTTATCTGGTGTTCAGCTTTAGCTTAAAAAACGGATAAAATATTCGGAAAGTAGACAAGATGACGAAATCCTAAGGGAAAATATAAATTTATAACTTTATAAAAAGTGAACCCTCACCACTGTTATAAGTGATTCCTTACTTTATTATTCCCTCAACATCAGTAAAAAAGCAAAGCTCTTTATTTGATATACATCTGTTAGTTTTGTTGATTTGCTTCTCCCTCGAGACGAACAACTTAGTTACTCTTGCTGCTCCCAACGACTAGAGCATCCCTGCCATTATATGTGTG
Organism: Sepioteuthis lessoniana; assembly: GCA_963585895.1. Classification (NCBI taxonomy): domain Eukaryota; kingdom Metazoa; phylum Mollusca; class Cephalopoda; order Myopsida; family Loliginidae; genus Sepioteuthis; species Sepioteuthis lessoniana. The sequence continues at coordinate 110,429,980 of OY757904.1, forward strand.
ATCAGAGTCGCATTCTATTGTCTCTTAAATAGCAAAAACTCTGGTCAGTAACACATTTTTTGTCTACGTTTCTTTAGCTGATTTAGGACAAATCTGATGCGCTGAATCCAAAAATCAATTTGATTTTGCTCAATCAGGTCAAGTTTTTGAGCTATAGCCACAAGTCTTTTTTTTTACGTTTTTGTTCACATGTACGCATGTGTGGAGCATTTTAGAAGTTGGTGGAGTTAAAATGCCATGTCCAATAATTGTTTTGATTGGAAATGGTTATTTTGATAAGCAATTTTTGTTTTGCAGGTGAATGAGATGGCTTCGGCCACAATATCGTGCAGAAATAAGCCCGACGTGTTTTGCTACATATGTTGAGAATACACCATTGCTCCTAACAGGAAGCCAGTCACAAGTTTCATAACGCGTCCTTACCATGATTATTTTGGTATTAAACTTGGTGACCAGGATAAAGTTTGGGCGCCACATATGGTGTGCAAGGCATGCACCGAGACTGCGTGGGTGGACCAATGGCAAGAGGAATCTGAACTTTTGAATTCCCATGGTTTGGAGGGAGCCGACAAACCATGTCACTGACTGCTACCTCTGCACTGTTGATGCGACTGGGATCAACAGAAAGAACCGGGGCAGCCTCAAGTGTCCTGATCTGCAATCAGCACATCGTCCTGTAGCTCATAGTGATGAAATTCCAGTGCCTATCTTCGCAGAACTTCCTGACATTAGTGACGAAGATGCCTCCAGTGTTGAAGGACATGAACACGAAGAAGAAATGGTTCTTGAAGATAATGCTCCACTTCTATTTTCAGAAAAGGAGTTGAATGATCTAGTTCATTACTTCAGATTTTCAAAGGAATCTGCCGAACTTGTGGCATTCAGTTCGAAAAAAAAACTCTCTGACAGTGCTCGCATCATGTTCTACCGCAACAGTCATCAAGAGTACCTCCGTTTTTCTCTACAGTAAAGGACTTCGTGTACTGTGCAGATATTGCGCAGCTTCTGCTCAAGCTTGGAGTGCCAGAGTACAAACCAAAATATTTGAGACTGTTCATTGACAGCAGCAAGCGATCACGGAAATGTGCTTTGCGACACAACGGCAACCAGTTTGCCTCTGTGCTTGTATTATGTCATAATTTTTTAACCGGAAGTCACGACATTTTTTTAAATCTTTGGAAACAAAAGTGCTGTACAAGTTTAACACCCTTCATGTTCGCCAAATAAAGCTACATGCGGTTTTCTTTTTTTTTTTTTTTTTTTTTTTGTTTACAAACAAGCTGTCCCAGGTTTCTGGGCCATTCGTTGTTTCACCCGTTCTAATGATTTTACGCTTACATGACTTAAGCTTTTTGACAATCATATGATTACTGTCAGTATCAACTAGATAACCTCGTCAGGAAAGTGTATGTGTATTGTATATGTGTATATGTGTGTATGGCACAAGTAAAAACACAAGTCCTATGACGACCACGACAAATAAGCAGGGACAAAAACACGCAAGTCAGGTTTTTGAAAGTGTCCTCAGAACGACAGACCGTCAGACCGACAGACCAACTTTAAATTTTTTCCTGTTTTTTGGCTTTTTTTTAATCTCTTCTTGAATTCACTCTCCTTCATCCACATGATCAAGAACATTACTCACATCACTTGTCAAATCGGACCAGTCAGGTGTCCGGCTTGTGTAATACTTATGTTAAGCTTTGGGGGCGTAAAGTTCCTTATATAAGTAAGAAAAAAAGATGGCACAGCTTCAAACCCTTTTCAATGGTACTTTAACCAATACAATCACTGGAGAATAAGCTTGTTGAATGAAAGACGGACTATATTGCAGAAATCTAACGTTTGATTCATTGTTCAACTTTGTCTTGATTAATGCAGCAACTATCTCCACCCATGTTAAGCACACATCAAATATATATATATATATATATATATATATATATATATATATATATATATATGAATGAATCTAAATGTGTTTCGGTTTTGTGTCGGAAAGTGTCTGTATGGAGTTCACTTCGTACACTTATCTGCATTGGAATTTTCACTTCTTTTCATTAGTCGTCCAGGAAGTTGATATTAATTTTCATATCAAAGGCCAAACTGGAGCTCTGGGTAATGTGGTAAAAACGTTCTTTGAAACAACCTATCATATATCTTCCAATTTATTGACAGAGCTTTGTGAGATTGTCTCTCGAACCATTTAATTGCATTTGTATTCCATTCAAAAAACGAGACCAAGTTCCCTAGTTGGCGCATACAAGCAAATGATTATAAATAGATTTTAGAATAATGGCCGATGTTCTAAAAACAGTTTTATCACTCATTTAATCACCTATTGATTATTTTCATTATGGGTAAAGATTCCATACAAGTCGGATATTAATTAAAACAAATGCACAACAAATAAGCGAAATTGTTTGCATGTCGCCAAAATGTTATTTCTTTAAAATAACCACAATAATTACAAAAAAAAAAAAATATCAACTTGGAATCTCATCGCCTGATGTGTCTATGTATGTAAATAAATAAATAAACATACGGATATAACCGTTTTTGTTTCAAAATAGAATTATGTAAAAATAAATTTAGTCGGTCAGGCACAAGGCTCTTTAATGTGGTCTGAAAAAACTCCTAGGAGGAAAAATGAAGGAGAAAATTTGGTAATATGAAATACAAATGCATAGGGGTCCACTGAGGTTGAATCTATTAGTTTAAAATAGATATTACAGTTGAGTAACTTGCTAATTCTTTTTTACAATTTTTACATGTGTGACGAATTTCATTGGATATCTTCGTTAGTGGTTAATGATTTTGCTTGTTTTTTTATGATCTGTCGTTTTTATTATTCGCCTTTTATTTGTTATTATCTCTGTTATTTTGTTAATATTATCTCTGCCATTCTTTATTATTGTATCTTATTATTTTTTCAATAATTATCACTTGTTTTCTGATTATTATCAATCATTTTTATGATTATATCTTATACTTATTTTCAATTATTATCACTTATTTTGTTATTTTTACCTCTGACATTTGGTTATTATTATATATTATAATTTTTCCAATTATTATCTCATTTTGTTATTATTATTATTTGTAATGTATACATCTGTCTTATCATCATTATACTCTTTAAAGAGTTTTCACACCAGCGTTAGTTGATGGTTTTCTACTGAATCTGAGGGACAGCAACTCTGCTCAAGTCTCCAGGACTCTTCTTAGTATTCGGGCCGATTTCACTATGCTTTAGTTCGGATGATCTTCACGCATCTTCTTTTTTCCTAGTCCTCAAGTCCCCGTAGCAATCCTTTGGTGATTGTGCCGAGCGCACTAATTACAATTGGTTATACTCTCACTTTCATGTCCTATAACTTATTCAGTTCCCAAGCCAGATCTAGGTACTTATCTCTTTTTTCGTTTTCCATCAGTTTCACCATGTGCTCATCCGGAACGTTAAAGTCCACTGGTCGACAGGTTCTCTTTTTTCTGACCATCACTATGTTTAATCTTCTGGCCGAGATAAGGTGATCCGTTTTTATCTCAAAATCTCACAGAATTGTGTGAGTGTCATTGGAGGGGGGCGGATTCTGGGTTGTGCATATACCATTTGTTCGTATTGTCGAATTTAAACTTCTGCACTGTTCCCAGGTGATGACCTTGTCCACCCAGTCATGTTTTGTCTCATACACTTATGCACTATTTTACTCTATTCGCTAATTAAGTGATTTATTGTTTTGTCTCTATCACCACATAATCTCCATCAGCTATTTTGTGGCGTATTGTCTATTCTTGCTTTGATATAGTCTTTTCGGTGTTGTTTTGAGTTAAAGTCACAAATGTGACGATATCCCTTCGCCCCACTCCCCGAATACATCAACTTCTTAGAAACCATTTCAATCTTGGCCGGTTATCATCTAGTGGTTCCGATAGGGGCATCGCGCATTTCTTTACAAGAAATACAATCAAGGGAGTGGGAGAAAATAGCAAGAACAAACGAGCAATATGTCTTGGGTCAGCTCCAAGTGCAAGAAGAGGAGTTGTGTAACACTGCATTCCCCATGCATATGTAGACTAACGCTAGCGTGCATTTCTAGCGATATTTCTACAAAGCTACTAGGAATGCCAACTCATCTTGACTGGTCTTCCTTCACTGCTGTTGAACTATCTCATGCGACTGGTCTCTTCTGCTGTCCGGTGTCGACTGCCAACTGCCCATCTGCCTCGCCCGTCGCCAACTGCCTTCTCCTTTATCCAACTCTCTGACTGGCGTTCTCTTCCTACTTCAGGTCGCGTCGAGATCTCGAATCCAAACCCTTTGTCTTGTTTCGCGCCAAAACAGACAAAGGGATGGTTTGCTTGGCGGACCACCTACATAATGTCACAAGAAGAGTTTCAGTTTTTCTCTGAAGGTTTTCCTTTTTTAGCCACATCCAAAGTTTTCGGTGAAAGATTTTGCTTGTTTATCGTTGAAATATCCATACTGTTGGGTTTTTTCCCCATTTTGGTTTCCTATTTAATTTAGTTCTGTTGATACTCGTGTAGTCAGAATTGTTTCTGGTGGCCATAATCACTCTTTCTTTGCGATTTTTTTATGAAGTCCTGAGTCGTTGTATCGATGCATCGACATAAGTTCTCTTCCTCCTTCTTTTCTTCACGCATATTCTGTTTACGCCATCTCCGTGATATAAGGTCTCAGGCATTTTCATGATTTTTTTTTAGTTCTCCGGTGTTTAAAACCATCTTTAGTGCCCTTTAAGAATAGTCCCGATTAACTTACGAGGCGGTCAGCCCAGGTTTTTATCTCTTTGAAAAGATGTCTGCAAGGGATTTTGATTTCGAGTAGTTTTCTCCTTTTCCTGATGCATATTTTTTGTTCTTTTCTTTCATCTCCGCTTGTTTGACGGCGCCCGCTTCAACATTTTTATGTATTTGTATTTTTCCTTTTTTCCAAGCGTTCTGATTTTTCCTTGATTTGATAGTTCTATCCTTTCTATCATTTGTCGTTTGCTGCTCTTCATCATTTGTATACATATTTTTCTATACCAAATGCCATCCCTATATCTTGTTTGAACATTCTCACTGCCATTATTAGGTTTTCCAGTTCTTTTTCATTTTTGCAAACAGGTTGATGTCGTCCATCTGCATTAAGTGGTACATCATTTTAAGTGGTTTATGAAGTTTGCATCTGCTTGTGCGGTTCCTAAGTATGTGATTCAGAGGTATCATCACTGTATTAAATAATAAAGGTGAAAGCGTATCACTCTAGAAGATTCCTCTCTGAATTTTTCTCTGAGATAAATTTTGTCTCCTTACAGTCAGTTCTACTCTCCAGTATTCCCTGGTATTCTCGATAAACTGTATGACTTTGTCGGATACCTCGTGTATTTTGAGAGTGTCTATCATCCAGCTTTGCATGGCTATATAATAAGATAGTTTGTGGTCAATCCTCGCCATAGAAATATTTTGTTTTGCTCTCATTGAGGATGGGTTGATCAATAGATTTCGTTTTCCTCTCATTCCATTGCAGCATCCTTTCTGTTCATCGGGTACAGTTTGCGGCTTATTAAAGAATAGAAGATCTATTTGTGCCGTTAGTATTTGCCACATAATTGTTATGCCCGTTATCCGTCCTTAGTTGTTGGGATGGTTCGTTTTCTTGGTCCTTTTGGATTAAAGTGGTCTTTTCTTTGATCATCAATTCCGGTATGTCTGTATCTTGTAAGCACATATTCATTTCAATTGTCAGTCTGTCGTGAATGGAAGTGTATTTTTAAAACAATATCCATGTATGCCATTATGGCCTGGCATTTTCCACTTTGGTATTTTTTGGGCTATTGATCTAAATCAATAAAGATGTATTTTTGTCTTAGTTCCTTCTTCTCGTTCTTATAGTTTTACCACGTTCTTTATCCATTCGGATTTTCTGTTATGTTCCCTATGTTTCCATATTTTGCACCCAAATTGTGGTGTTTAGTTCTCATCCAGTTTGAACATGCCTTGATACCTTTTTAGTCTTCTTTCTTTCGCCGGTACCTTCTGATTTATTTACTTGAACTTTATTGTTTGTTATACTTGATGTGTTTTTTTTTTTTCTTTTCGTCTGTTTGTTTGATATCATAGATTTCTTCTCTGCGTTTCCACTCCAATTTCCCATTCAGGTCTTGTGTTTCTTTCCGTGTTCTTTAAGGGAACATCGATTTTTTTTATAGAATAATTTCATTCCTGCATAGAATAGTTCGTTTAATTCTGTGATGTTGTTTGTTGAGATATGAATTAATAATTCTTTTATTTTTTTCAGTTTCTGTCGTGACTGTTTTCCTGTCATGGTTTCTTAGCGATTGTAATTTAGACTTTTTTCTGACACAATTCTAACTTCTTCTTCTTCTTCTTCTTCTTCTTCTTCTTCTTCTTCTTCTTCTTCTTCTTCTTCTTCTTCTTCTTCTTATTATTATTATTATTATTATTATTATTATTATTTAAGTTAATTGTGGAGGTCACGTTGACATAGAAAAGTCTCTACAAAACCTGCAGTTGAGCAAAAGCACAAAAAGTGAAATTAACGGCTAGGTATCATAGAAGATAGTAACTCAAAGTCAATAAACATATCATCATCATCATCATCAAATCGCAGTGATAGCATAGAGTTCCGTGACTCTCTCTTTCTATCTCCCTCTTCCTCTCTTTCGACATACATCCCTATTATCCATCGCTTCTGGTGGTCTTCTAGGCTGGATCTTGTGGCTGCATAGAACTGATATAAGTAAGTCATTGCTAATCGGCTAACACTGGCACGTCCGTATGCAGTTGTCCATAAATGGAATCAGAAAGATTAATTATCCTTACAAAAAGTATTTCTTAAATCTGAACAAACTGAACAACACATTTAGTAAATGCATTGGTTAATGTTTCTTAGTTTCTTTTTTTTTTATAGAATAATTTCATTCCTGCATAGAATAGTTCGTTTAATTCTGTGATGTTGGGTTCATCAGAGTTTATTATTTACTAAGCAAAGACTGACATTTTAAACGTCAAACGTGGAGTTTTTGGATGAAACTACATGGTTATATTCAGTGCGAACTAAATCCTTTAAAATTAATTCAAAAATTAAAGATGTTTTTCCATTCATAGTTCACCGTTTCTTTTTTTTTTCATGTGTAATGTATTTAAGTCTGATTAATTAAGTAAGAATTGAAATTTAATAATTACATAATTTACTGGGGGTTGATTGCAAATTGAATGTTGTTAGAAGTGGCGTATTAAATAAAAAATATTAGAAAGCTTTGGTCTCGAGAAACATAAAATCAGTTCCTGCTATTATAATTGTTCCTGGGATAGATTTTCAGATATTTTAGATAATAATAATGCTAGTATTGTTTTTTTTTTTTTGTATTTTGCTTTTGTTACTGATATCTTAAAAACCTATTGCAAAAATTATATTGATCACATCAATTAAACATGTTCACCAATGAAATAATAGATAGTTATAGAGATTTATTACCTCAACCAAGTGCGACAAAAAGCAATATTAAAATATACTGAGAATCGACTAAAATGCAGTTGCGAAGTAGTCGCAAATTATCACACCACGGTAGCACCTTGAAAAGAAAAAAGATGGCAGAAATTAGCATTGCTTCAGCTTAAATAAATCAGTCTCACACCTCATTCATTATATTATTTATTGTCTACCGTTTAGGTTTCATCTTCAGTCTGTAGTGTGTTGTCGAATTTTTTTTTTCTGAGCCTACTGAGACGATGTTTAAGAGTATGACACTCAGTAAGCAGCAAATTGATTAAAACAGCAAAGTAAGTATGGTTTGGTTCCCGAAAGATTTATATCCTATAAAATAAACTATAAAATCATTCTAATGAAAGAGAATGTGTTCAGTTTCGTGAAACGATGTAATTGTAGAAATTGTCCGGCTTACTTGTTGATGAGGCTTTGTATATGTAGACTGTAGATGGATAAGACGTTCCGTCTGTTTCTCAAAGGTATATCCCGTATATGACTTAAGGACATTTTTAAAATCATATCTTACTTCAATGAAGACCCCTTTATCCTTTCTTTTATTAGATTATTTAATATACAAGTTGAATAGTTGCATTATTTGGATGTTTAAGTTATTGACCATTAAATGATAATAACTTTCCAAAGAAAGTTGACTGCTTCAGCACTGCAATATTGCCTGCGGTAAAATGAACCATTGGTTTCTTATTTGAAATACAAAATTATAGAAGTAGATGTTCAGAAATTCTGAAAAATACAAAATCTAGTTAAATTATGAGGAATATTAGCTAATATATTTATGAATGGATAAATGTGATAAATATATTCTCATTAATGCCAATTTGGGATCGGAGACATCCCTGCACTCTTCCTCATCAAATTTACGTCTTCTATTTATAACATATAGTTTGGCACTTGTTCTCATAATCATTGTGCATCATCTGTCAAGAAGTATTCACCGGCAATTATTTCTGAAAGGATATGTCCGACATGCGATCACAAATTAATCCCACTCAATTTATAACCAAAGTTACAACTTTCTTTTGAAATGATCATTGAAAAAGGAAGGCTTATCAAACTGAAAAGTTGTTTTATTTATAAAATAGAAAAGAGAAGCTCATTCAATGAATAAATATATAAGACTACCAGAAAAAATATTACGGAAACCATTTCTTTTCAGAATTATTTTTATTTAGAAGTTATGAATCATTTCAGCTTTCGTTTTTTTCTCAAATGATGTATAATAACATGCAATTTATAACCCATGTCTATAATATATTAGAAATTTCAAACATTAGAGAAAAGCACGTTAAATCGATCTGTACTCTTCTTGAATGAATGGATGAAAAAAAAAAGTAATTTATTTGAATGAATGTCTCACTTAAAGATGTGAATATAAATTTGTATAAGACAGAGTCTCTTTCATATTTATTAAACTTTTACTGGATAGCTTCTTTTCTGTTCAAATAAACGAATATCTGACAACATATGAAGCTTTTTTGTAAATATTTTCTTAAATTTGGTTTATTTGTTTAACAACATATCAATTATTTCGGAACTAATAAATATCGAAATTTAATTAATTTATTAATGATTGTAATTATAACAATATTTTCAATGTCACATTGAACTTTAATTTGAAATTCTACACGAGTGAATGATTTTATTTTTTTAACTAATCATTTACGCACTAGTGAATGCTTTCAAGTAATTACTCCTATTTAATTATCCGTCTATACACAGTTTAAAACATTCAGATAAACTATCGTTTTCAAACAGAACAATTCCAGCCAAATATTTAACCCTAATGTAATATAATGGCCGAGGGATTTTTGTGGGGGTTAGTTAGGCTGAGAACCTTTCGGCTCAGTGCATGGGTTACTTAGGTGCAACATTAACGCTGGTGTTCGCGCACGCGCGTGGTCGGAGCAGACGTGTCACTCAGAGATGTCACAATAGCCCGAGATGGGAAACGGGGCTAGCGAGTTCAAATGACGTCACGCACCAAAAACGCGCGGAGGATTGGGGAATTTGAAGAAAGTTAGTAGAGTTGAGACTAGACACCGAACGAGAAGGGTTGACTTTCGCTTGCTTGCGGAGGCCTTGGGCAGGTGTCGCACGAGATGGGGGACAGATGAAAAAGCCAGAGTTGAAAGATTGTGCCTCTCTCTCCTTATGTCGAAAAACTCAAAGGTAATAAAAAGTTTCGTACCTGAACAAAGAAGTCGTAAGTGTTTTTCGTGTTTCGAGATCCTATGTTTTATGTTATATATATATATATATATATATATATATATATATATATATGAACATTATATGTCTATTTCGCATATCGGCATATGGGTATGGTACACTAACAGATAGTACTATACAGGATCAGAGTGTATTTGGTTGTAATGACAATGAAGTTATAATCTACGCCTTCCACAATTTTTGAATGGGAACTTGACTAATGAATGGAGATTTCCTTTAAATAAAAGCTCGACGAACAGAGTATAATGTGTGTGTACTCCTATTTCTTTTAAATAATTCACAGAATTCAAAACTTTTACTAAACATCGGTCAACGCGTTTTCTTCTTCCATCCAAATAACGATTTATGTATTGCGTGTTCAGACTGATTACACTAGGACACCTTCAGTGGTCGCAAGCTTAACAGGAAGGATTCCTCTCACTTCTTGCTTTGATGAATCATGACCTTCTTCCCAGTTGAGGTTTTTTTCTGCTACGTGAGGAATGTCGATAATACGCATCTAAACTGAACATGGGAATCATACCCACTGGGCTTACTCAGAAATGGTATATTTTCTTTCTTACCATAACTATTTGAACATCCTCAAAATCATTTTTCTTTTTTTACCTCTCAACTGCCCTATTAAAAAACACTAACATCAACTATTCGATGACGACATGCCTGTTTATTTACAACTAACCGAGATAAGCTCTGTGTTTACGAAACAACACCGGACATTCCAAAGGCATATACCGTTGTAATATAATATCTGGTTAGTTAGTTAGTTGGGGGTGTTTTAAGATTTAAGACAAATCAACCCTTCTAGGTAAGTTAATACCAAATCCTCTCTCTCTCTCTCTCTCTATATATATATATATATATATATATATATATGTATGTATGTATACGATGTGTAAAAGAATAGTTTGTTGGTAAAATTTTAAACCCAGCCAGACGCCATTTGTTTGAGCACAGTTAAATGTTTTCTCGTATAGCTATGTAACACTAACTATTCTATTCAACATTATGAATTCGGCCCATATATGCAACTCTAACAGGTACTACCACTCTGATTCAGAGTGGATATGGAAGTAATATCACTGAATAGGTACTCCAAAATTTCCTAAGTTCCAGAATTGAAGCATCAGCTTTCAAAGCTGTTACATTTTTTACCCTGGACACTTGCCTATGTTGTCTTACTGCTCTGCAGAGATGCGATCGGTGAGTTATACAGGAAAATTTAGGGATGAAAATGCTCAAGATTTTCAGAGTATAATATTATTAATAAAGAATAATTGTCATTGTTAAATGTTTCTGTTTTATACCTTCATCAACTTGTGTAAGTCAAATTTCAAATTTTCACTTCCACTAGTCGTGCTCAGTTTCGGATTTGTGAGCCAAGTAGCGCTTCAGTTCTTTTTGTCAAAATTAAAAGATCAGTATCTATCTATCTATCTATTTATTTTCTAAATTTCGTTCTTATCTATCAACCATTTCATGATATATTTATCAATCTTCGTCGTTGTTGATCATTCTCTGTCTGTTTAATTCAACAATCTATTAATATATCTTTCGAAAATAATTTTTAAAAAATGTAGTGTATTTATTTTAGACTATGAATTTTGAAGCTTTTCAGCATTTTGGAAGGATTATAGTTTTCAATGTTCCCGGTTTTCTTTATGTATAATAACTAATCTACAGGAGTCTTTGAAATTAAAGTGATTATTTTTTAAATTATTGTTGAACAATATCTGCAAAACTAATCACAACTTTAATGTTTAAGATACCAAGATGTTAGTATACAAATGTAATGAAAACCCTGGAGCATTGGTTAATCTATCTATCTATCTATCTATCTATCTATCTATCTATCTATCTTTATATATATATATATATAGACACAATATATGGACGTGTGTAACTGTGCATGATTGTATATTTCTTTTCGTTTTAGTTTTGTGCATCTACCAACTTATTTTTCAGCAATACACACGTGTGTACAATGTGACTGATGGATATTTTTCTTTAATCGACATTCCATTTTTAACATTTTCGATTCAAGAATGATAGCACATATATATATATATATATATATATATATATATATATATATATATATATATATATATATATATATATATATATATGGGCGTGCGCGCGTGACTGTACTTTCCGTTTATTCATATGTGGTCATTTTACTCACAGACGATTTCTTGATTTTCATGATTTCTTTTAAGGTATTTTACTTAAGATATCCCGAAAAAAACCTGATTCTTAAAAAGGAATTTAAAACAATGCCTCACTACACCTACTGCACACGTTCGTTGAAGGATATTGTGTTCCAAAATTATCATGAGTCTTACAAAAACGCATGTTTTCTTCGTGTTTAATTTTCCATTAATCTACGAACATACTTTGGAGTGCTTGATTTTTCCAAGAAGCGCAAACGAGAGAAAGCAGGCAGAGAAACCATGACTATAAACTAACATTTCTTGCCTTCCTTCGATCTTCCTGTTTCTGTCTCTCTGTCTCTCTCTCTTCCCCGTCATACTGCATCCTGATTGTGATCGACAACGCTGTATCAATTTTTATTATATTTCATTGTTAATCACTACTTATGTCTAGACGAGTGTATATGTAAATAACGAGTGTGTTTGTGTGCTTTTGCGTGCGTGCGTGTGTATGTGTGTGATTGTATATATATTTTCAAATTTTTTTTGTGCATCAATCTATTTAGTTTTTAGCAATGTGCATGCGTGTACAATGAGATTGATGGATATTTTTCTTTTAACGAGATTCCATTGTTAACATTTTCGACTCTAGAATGATAGCATAAATATAACCAAAGAGAAAAGTTGAAAGCTCTCAAAAATACACTTTTCCTTGATATTCACTTAATATAAAGTTCCAAGTACTGGAAAAATGAATGAAAAAAAATGAATAAGTGAATAAATAAATAAATAAATAGATAAATAAAAACAAATACAACTTTAAGTTACATTTTCCTTAAATTGACGGAAAAAAAAAATTCTTTGTATTTCACAGAATTGCACTTTATCTCTTTAACAATCGTCTATCGGTCTTGCCCCTCAACACAATTTAAAAGTCAAAATCGTGATTTCCGATAAATAAATAAATAATGCAGTCTGTAATATTTTTCGGATGAAGTGAAAAGTTGCAAACTAACATTATTACATGCTTATTAAAGCTAACTGTGAAGCGTTTTTAAACATATTTTTTCCATTTATAATTTTATATATGTTTCTTAAAGGAAGTCAAGTGACGGAATAACCCATTATTTATCTATGCTATTTGTCTTTTTTTTTCATCATAACAACCTTTTTTTTGCAGCCGGTATTTTCCTTATATATATATATATATATATATATATATATATATATATATATAAAGTAAGTAAATTTGGCAACCGTAGACGAGGGCGACCTGAAGGCTCCCTCTTCAATAGCAAGTTCACCAAGGCGTAGGGGAGGGCACAACTCCTTTCCCTGGATTACTCCACTTTACCCTTGATCATCATCATCATCATCATCATCATCTCGTGCTGGCAGCACGGATATCCCTGACCCTCTCTCGCCACTCCTCCCTATCGTTCATCGCCCTAGGTAGGTCTTCAGGACAACAACCTGTATCCTCACATAGCTGCTGAATGTACCTTCGTGCTGGTCGTCCTGCTTTTGCGCGGCCGTGTGTGGGGATCCATAAGAGTACATCTCTTATGAGTTCATCTCTGCTTCTCCAGCAATGTCCTGCATGTCTGGTTCGCCTAACTTGAATAGTTTTCGTGATCGGGGGCAGGTGGCCGTACAGTTGGTGTCTTGTGGGGTGTTGCTGCCAGGACTTGTTGAGGATTGCACGCAGCATTCTTGTGTAATTGCCATCTAGTTTCTTCTCCAGCCGTTTTGTTAGCGTCCATGTAGTGCATCCATATAGCAGTATCGATGTGACCGCTGCCTGGAAGAAACTGCGTTTCATTTTATCGGTTAGGTGACCCGACCAATATATGTATATATATATATATATATATATATATATATATATATATATATATATATATATATGGGGGTGGATATCAAATAAGTTGTTTTTATCCTGATGACGAAAAGAACGACAAGTATGATATACATGAAAAAAATAAACACTCACTATTATATCTTGAGGTCCCTTTTCTTCGAACCTCTCTCAATAGAAAGAAGTTGTGAGGCACTTTCCGAGTTGAGGCAAAAAAAGGAACATCTTTTTGTGTATATTTCGTTGCTCTCCGAGGTGTAGAACACCTTTATTGAAGTTCCAAACTTTTTAGCTTTTCTTCCCCGAAAGCATGTTTTAAACTTCTTCGAATTCATATTTCTTGCATATCCGATAACTGCTTCTGGCCAAAAAAACGAATACTGACACCAAATATGTTTTCCATATTTTGGTAAAAAAGAATTTTAGGCTATAAGCTGTCGGTCATATTTTCGTAGATGTTTGATTCAAATGTTATCTAGGATGTTGGGTATGGTGGTATATATCATGGAATCCGGTAACGTTTAAGGCACGAATGCACATGCGCATTAGCGGAATTTACGCAAACCCATCGTATTGGAATGTAACAAAATGTCCAGAAAATATGGGTGCCTTGCAGGAAGTAAGTCTTCGGGAAGTAGTGCAAAACTAGCTCCAGTTCTATCGGCATACATTTTGATAGGAGCGAGAGACATCGAACAATCAGCCAAACCCTTACGTCATTCAGGCAAAGGGACATGAATAGCCAGAGAGGAACATTTGGAACGTAGCTACTTTATGTTTGAACGTCAGATTGCTCGAAAAGATATGCTTATTTTGATAGTGAATTTCATAGCTAAAAGCTTAATTTCTAGAGTAAATTTGCATATCTAAAAATTTCTATTCGAAACTAAATATATACGATAGATTAAAATTCTACGATAGAAACAAACAACATATATAAGTCTCAACATTTCAAAAGAGGACCACCAGGGTGAGTCAAATGTTTTGCAAGATTTCATCACGTAGTAGTTTGAAGTTCATATACATCAGGAAATTGATATTCAAACTATGAAAGTAAATGATGTGGTAGTTGATGCGTTGGCACTTCATGCATGACTTGATTCCGAATGGGATTTGAAAGTCAAGCAGTTATACCTGTAACACTGTCTTCTACAAGAACTTATACGCTATTAGTTGAAACTAAGCCTTAACGTCGCATATACAACTAGAATTATTTGTTGTGCAAAAGGTAAATTTACAATTGATCAGTTTATAGTACACAAATGGTTCATAAATTTTGCTTGAGTTGCAAGAATCTCGACCTTTATGAATGGTCAGGTAGGCCAAAATAGATAAATAGTTGGAGAGCATCAGGCGAGATTAGGGGTTGCCCGTGGTGTAATGGTTATCTTCGTAAGAAATGGACACGGCGACAGGAGTTCAAATCCTGGACGAGACTGGTTGCATTTCACATAGCACTAATACCCTTGGGAAAGGTATGAATCCAATTATTCTCCCTCCAGCTATGGGTAAATAGTAGGGCAGACTGTGTTCTTCAGCCCTGGTGAGGCAACTAGTCTGGGAGAAGGAAAACTCTGAATTCAAACCTGCAAAACTCTGCTTAAAAATTGACCTTGTGTCATATCCTGCCCGAGCGGACGGGTTGAGTAAATAGGATCAGACGAGATTAACATTCCTGTCACGTGTAGTTCAACAGCTTCATAGCATCCAGACTTGCTAAATTGGGGTTAGCGTTACTAAAATACTGACAAATGTTGACTCACGCACATAATAATCAACATTTGTAGATTATTCTATTAGAGTCTCTTACATTTCTTCCATGATACTTTTCAGGTCAGCAATGGTCATTGCTCAAAGCATCCTGTACCTCAAGTAATTCTGAAATAATCCGGCATTATAATCTATCTTCCTTATAGACCGATGAACTTGAACTTGTGTATTCAACTTGGTTGATATTATAGCCAAAACAGTTCAGCCGTTTTAGCTTTCGAGACCCTTCAGATGTTTTCGTTATCGCTAGTCATATGGGAATTTTGATTCGAACTGTTTCTTTAATCTCTCTAAGGAGACTATACTCAATCCGCTGTCCATTCTTAGAAGATATCTCGTATCAGTTAACTTGGATTTATTTATTTCTTCTTTAAAATTGTGTTTTTCTATATATTCCTTTACCCAAAATATTTAACGTCTATACTCTGTTATAAATTGAAATGAACTAATTACTGTCTGATAATTGTTCATCCAAATTAACAATATTCTTCATACAAAATAAGACCTTTTGTTAATGTCAACCTATTTTTGAAATAATCATCCATTTTTCAATGGCAATGGTAAACTCGATTCTCACGAAAAAAAAAGTGAAACTACAGATACGTTAAACTAAAGAACTTTGAATCTTTGTGCTTGAAGTCATATTCTGGGGTTTTGATTCAATTCTTAAAACGTAGAACCCCGAGTAACGGGTAATAGCAAGAAATTCATATACCAGAGCAGCCGGAATTTCTGTTGGACAATTCCCATTCCAGAATCACTATTGTTTAATATTAACAATATCATTTTATCATATTTCTGTTTATTGATTTATGGGTGAATAAATCATTATCCCAATCTGTTTAGTTTATTTACGCTAATTGGTTCATTGTATTTACATCTTTCTCTGTTTTTTTCATGATATATTTTTAACCCGGTCCAATGAAATACGAATATTTTTTAAACAAACCTGGACCCTCACTATTAGATTCAATTGAGTGTCTTATTTAGTCTACCCCCTTTATAGGGGTCATACACTTCTGCAGATGATACAGATTATTTTAAGTCGTGATGAGAGGGCAGGCGCCTTTATTAATGCTGTTCCGTCGAAGGACTGACTGTAAATGTTACTATATTAAATATTTTATAATCAGGGTTATTTCCCTATTTTAAAATATAGATTTTTTTTACTCAGAGCAACATTGCGTTCAAAGAAAAAAAACGTCTTCTTAGACTCAAATTGTAAATGGAAAAATGTATGAAACATGATTTAAGTGCTTCTTTATTTACAAGCCATGTATCCTAGTAAAGTGGGTCCTTGCCCATAATATGTTTACAAAGCTGCTCATAATTACAATATACGGAAACCGGGACATTTCACATCCATTTGCCAAGTGGTTACAGTGTTCGTCAATGGCCCGGGAGACCGAGGTTCAATTCAAGGTCAAGTCATAACAAAGACTCAAAAAAATGGTTCTTGATACCCTCTTGCTTAACACTCATCATTATAAGGTATGGATCAAGGGCAAAGTGGTGCAATCCAGTGAAATGTGTAGCGCCTAGACCTCGGTGTAGTAGCTATTGAAAGGGGAGCGTTCGGGTAACCCTCAGCTAAGTACGCCAACTTTCCTTTTTTTTTCATTTTAATAAAGTGAAGTTTCTACTGAACTCAAAATTTTCAAAAGCGTTATCATTCTTATGTCAATTTTTTGTACACAGTTAAATTATATAAATAATTCCCATCTAATAGAAATAAATTGCAAATTATTGTATGGATTCAAGTATTTCTACCTAAAACTAATAATTAATAGATTAGTATATTGTTTAGGGTTTATACTATCAAACCATCAGTAAAGACAATTAATCAAGGATTAGATATATTGGGAAAGATTAGAGAAATGAGGATTTCAATAAAAAAGAATGAAACGTATTCTAATTGATATTTTCAAAATTATCATTTAATTTTTTCTAATTATAGTAGACGTTTTTTGAAAAAAAATTATCAATTTGGAAACTTAGTGTCAAAAAGTTTTAAAAAACTTTGTATACTCATTTTTTTTTTTTTTTTTGCTTATGGAGAAAGATATGTTTGGAACAGATTGTCTAATCAGATTAAAAAAGAAAAGTCTAAAAATAAGATTAAATTGGATGATTCAAGATAAATTGAGGGGAAAAAGAGTTTAAGAGGGCATTTTTGGAACTTAGAACAATATTAGCTGTTTATAGATATTATATAAATAGTGTATATAGTTATTGTATTAACAGTGTATATAGCTTTTGTACTTATTGAGTATGTGGCTAATGTATTAAGAGTATGTAGATATTGTATTAATAGTGTATATATATATATATATATATATATATATATATATATATTGTATCAATACTGCATATATATATTGTATTAATAATGCACATAGATATTGTATTAATGGTATATATATAAATTTTGGACCAATCGAGTATATATATATATATATATATATATATATATATATATATATATATATATATATATATATATATATATATATATTGTATTAATAATGTATATATTCTGCGCAAAGATTCTTAAGTTTATGGATAGGGGTGCCGTGGGAGGATTGTTAAAAAGAGATGCCCAAAGAAGAATAAGAAATAATGTTGATAATTAAATAAGCACAAAACACATGGATTAGTCCATAAAATACTTTTAATCACCCATACTGTAGATGGCACAATACATTATAATAACTTACATATTTAAATGATTAACGCAGAACTCTCAAATACCCGGTATTTACGATCAAAAAAATCTCAACAACAGTTCAAATAATAGAAAATAAATATATTTCCACAACGCAGACATCTTCGTTAATGCTATATCATAAAAGAACAAGTTGTCTATGGTCACATTATCAAATGTTTTAATACCCTATTTTATTTTACTTAGTCGTAATATTAATGCGATATGTGCAGTATATGTTACAAGTGTACAAGGAGGGGCCTTTGGTGTAATGTATATCGTCGTAACGAAGTGGGAGAGTGACTTGATTTCAATTACTGGACAAGGCTTTTTATATTTCACAGAGGACTTTTAACATTAAGAAGAAGTATGCATCCATTTTTTTCTCTCCAGCAGAGGGGGAGCATTACGGCAGACTGGGTTCTTACAACTTAGTATGGTAACCGTTCTAATTGAAGAAAAGTTCTGAATTTAAACTTGTAAAACTCAGTTTAAAAATTACATTCGTATCACATCGAGCTTGTCTTGGTGGATTGGTAAATAAATATATATTTCGCAAAATAGTTTTCGAAGAAAAAATCGATTAATCGGCTTAAACGACTCATGGAAATAATGGGTTGAAAATTAATACTGTATTACTTTGAAAACTATTCGAGAGAAGAACTCAGTCTATTTTAATCTTAGGTATGAAAAGACAGAATTGACGCGTAAAATGTATATTATGCGGTTGTACATTTAAAATAAGGGCCATTTGCTGTTTCTATCTAAATCAAGTAGGACTCCAATTGAAATCAAAGTTTTCTAAGTCTCATGTCATGTCCTCTGTCGTGTAAGAAAGAAATCAGTAATCGTTCACTGTATTTATTAGTTTTCTGATCTTTATTGAATAAAACGATGAGGCCATGTTAGGTCGACTTTCTTCATTTGCCAATATATTGGCATACCTCTGAACGCACCAGATAAAAAAAAGTCTTGGTAGAGGTCACACATTTATTTCAGTTTTGTGTGTCTTTTTTAAAAATATTTTTTGTTCATTTTTTATCTGAAAAATTCAATGATTTTTTTTTTCTCTTCAGATTTCATTAGTGACCAAATATTTGTCTGAATCTGAAATTCGATTAATTATTTTCCGCTACAGACGTTTTTGGCAAGTTCAATTTTTATTTTATCTTCCCCGACACATAAATACATTCTTATATCTAGGCAATGTCTGTCTTTCTAAGTGTGTTATGTTCACCGATAAGACTGATCATTTTTTAAAGTATATAAACATTGAAAACCTCACATTTGAATGTGGTGATTATGTTAATGATGAAAAAATTGCACA
This sequence comes from Sepioteuthis lessoniana, assembly GCA_963585895.1. Classification (NCBI taxonomy): domain Eukaryota; kingdom Metazoa; phylum Mollusca; class Cephalopoda; order Myopsida; family Loliginidae; genus Sepioteuthis; species Sepioteuthis lessoniana. The sequence goes on from OY757904.1 coordinate 110,449,552, forward strand.
TGAAATAGAAAGCTTTGATAAAAAAAAATATTGATCAATATCCTATTAACGTAAATTGAATTAAAAGCACCTTTTAAAGTTTGGAGCATTCAGTGTAAACAGTAAAAGAATAATTATAATAAAGTATAATATAATATAACGGGAATTGCACTGTGCAAGCTAATCTGGCAAATAAGTAAACTTATTGTAAAAAATCCTCTGTTAGGCCTGTAATTGCTGTATAGGTGGACGTTCAAACATACACTTGGCAAAGGTACATCCTGAAAACTTTTATAATGTTGTGCCATATAAATCCTGCAGTAATAACAATGAATGTATATTTAGTAGATTACTATAATGTCTCATTAAATTGACCTTACTGCAATAGTTTGTGGTTAACGGGAACTTTATCTAAAATCAGAAATAAATAAGCCATATTTGAAGCATGAAAACACTAGATAATAGACATTATATTGATAGGAATTTACTATCTATTACGCTATCATCAAAATGCGAAGATAAACAACATACCGTAGTTGGCTGATTGGCTGTCTGTGTTCCTTGGTTTTCTTTTTAGTGTTTACAAACAGTGTATCAACTTTAGGAAACAACGTCATATAGAGTTAATATGATTCTTAATTTGTATCTTTTTTATTGTTTTTAATTAGTATGCGTGTTAATTTGTGAAATATATTAACCAAAAACTAGTTTATACCGGAACTGTTTGTTGCAGGCGACTAGAATTACGGAAGTGGTTCATATCAATTGTAAAAAGTACCAGTTCCTATAGTTCAACACTTTGCGGTATAGGTTTGGATTTTGACCCTGCCTTAAAAGTTTACTCATTATTTTGTAAATATTTTCCTGGGTGAAAAAGTAGACTTGTAAGCCGTAATTTATGGCATTACAACATTATATAATGTCATATAAAACTGTTGATTGATAGACTGATTGATTTAAGTGGTAGTTCATTCCGTCAAAGTTTATTTTAACTTATAGAGGTTAGAGAATTGCAATCATTTTATATTCATATTTTTACTTTTTCTGTTGTTGTTACTTAAGATGGTTTTTTTTCTTTTCCAATAAATATATTTGACCCTTCGGTGGAACACTAACAGGTATACTAATCTGGGTCAAAATGAACCTGGGAGTAATCGCAATGAAGGGGATTTCACCACACCACAAAGCTTCAGAACAGGAGCCTAAGAACTATATTCTTTATAGTGTTGTACCAAAGACATCCTCTTACTTTATTTTAAGTTTTTCAACTGTTCATAGATTTTTGTCAATGTTTAACTTTGAAAAGAATTATCTAGTAAGCTTTCATAGTTTTTGGTCCTATTTTTCAAAATAGATTATGTCATGTATTCAACAAGTTATTATTGCTAAACGTTTAAATGGACCCAAGTATGTCTCATGATTGTGAGGTGAGAACACAGGGTTTGATTCGAGTGAAGTCGCACACTCCATTCCGATTAACAATTTTCACTTATATATATATATATATATATATATATATATATATATATATATATATATATATATATATATAGTGTGTGTGTGTGTGTGTGTGTGTGTGTGTGTGTGTGTGTGTGTGTGTGTGTGTGTGTGTGTGTGAAAGTGAAATTGAAAGTGAAATAAAGAAATAAATCCTGCAGTATGAAGATATGACATATTACAATAAAGAAAAAAAAATAATCAGATATCTTTCATATGAGTTTTAATTCCGTTTCGGTTTTTAAAACGACCTTCAGGGCAACATCATTTATATTGCCCTTAAGATGTTTTTAAAAGTTGATACTTCAGCAAATATATAAAAAAATACATTCTCAGAATATTTTTTTAAATATTTTATTTACGCACGGATACACACAAATAGACCTTTCTCTCTCTCTCTCTCTCTCTCTCTCTCTCTCTCTCTCTCTCTCTCTCTTCGTATATATATATATATATATGTAAGAGAGATAGTGAGAGGGAGAGGGAAATAAAAAGAGAAAAAGAGAGAGAAACACATTGTTGGTGCAGTAAAAATATGTGTGAAACAAAACGAAATACTGCTCCTTACCAAGATGCTCAGGATTATGATAGCAAATATCAAATGATTAGAAATTCAAATCCTGCTTGCTTAGAAAATTAGGAATTTCTTAATTTATACGTTGGCTCGAGCCCTCGCTATCGGCACTCATTGTAGATAAATCAATCTAAGCAACGAAGAACATTATATCTTCCAGTTAAACTCTTGCATTATATTAATCCCACACCATCATCCATCGATAAGAGTTCCTTTAACGTATTTTGATGAAACATTTTTTTACTATGAAACCGGAACTTTTAAATTTCTAATAAAAAGATTGTACGATGAGAACTGATAGTATTAGGTACAATTTATTACCAATTGCTTAAGCATTGACACTGTCTAAATCATTAATACATACACTGTAGTTCAGAAATAAGTGGCCCATTATATATATATATATATATATATATATATATATATATATATATATATATGTGTGTGTGTGTGTGTGTGTGTGTGTGTGTGTGTGTGTGTTATTTTGCTTTTGCTTATTGAAGTGTTGTAATTCATTTTTCAGTCGTATGTTTAAATGATATAGAGTTTTGTAATAACTATTATCTAATGATACTGTTTTATCTATCGTAATATTCGACAACAAATATTGAAATCTTGTTGTGTTTTTTTTTCTTTTGATGAGGAAGGAAATTCCTTTTTCATCAATAAATTAAAGGTATATATATATATATATATATATATATATATATATATATATATATATATATATATATATATATATCTTAAATAGTTTACCAGACGCGCTTGTGGTGTAACTGTTATCATTGTCAGAAATTAGCATGGTGACCCATGTTCAATATCTGAACAAAGCGATTTGCATTTCACATAGCGTTAATACCTTTGGGGAAGGGGTGGATGCAACTGCTTTCTCTGTGGCTATGTGTAAATAGTAGAGTAGAGTTAGCTCTTTAAATTAGTCTGCTTTAAGTTAGTCTCTTTGCAAGAGACGAGAAACTATACTTTTAAAACTGTTGAACTCTGCTTAATGATTGATGTTTTATAATATACTGATTGTGACACAAGTTTGGTAAAAATATACCCATAAGTTGTTGATAGAGTAGAAATAATATTCGAGAAATATATCTATATACGACTCTAGGCAATGGTGTCTTCGATTATCAGAGAAAATAATTAGAAATTCATATCCTGCTTGCTTAGAATATTAGCAAGTGAAATATTTAATTTATAACTTGGCTCGAACCATCACGGTTGGCACAAGTGGAAAATAAATCAATCTAATCCCCAAGGAATGCTCTATGTCTTTTCATTATATATGTTTGGTTTCTTTGTTTTAAATGGCATATCAACCTTCGTAGTTCATTTAATGCCGAAGCCATCCTTCCAGAATTACAATATTGATACTACTTATCCCATAGCTGGGAGGATAAGTGGGTTCATAGCTTTCCCAAGGATATTTTCCTGAAGGCGAACGTAAATGCACGATTGGAATTCGAACTCGCATACTCCGATTCAGCCTTCCATCGTTTTAAATATTACACCACAAGGACCCCATCCTATATATAGGAAAAGCCCCTTTGCGTAATAGCTACAATGTTGGACTGCGGTCTCGAAGTAGACTAGTTCGAACTCAAGTCATGCTATTACATTCACTTTTGGATGAATAACTTTGGGAAATATACAGATATTCTCATCCACTCTCGGATTAAATATTATAACTGCTGTTCTTCAACAAGGATAGCTCCGGCATAAATTAAACCTATAAATGTTGATATTCCAATAATCAAAGAAAGCAACCAATTTGCTATCATTGTATACGATGGCATTCTAATATTCAAGAGTGTACTTTGTACAGTTTCTTGATGGCTCTCTTTGCCGTGTAAATACTGAGACATTGTGATCCTTTAGTCTGTCGAATTAGTGATTTAAAATAATACTTTTACCCAGCCGGAGAAAGGTCCACAGTATCTCAGGATGCTCGTACCAGTGAAGAAATTATTTTGTAAGAGAAATTTTAGAAATATAGATGGTTGCATCATGTTACTTTCAAAGCTTCAATTGAGATATTCTGGACATTTAGCAAGTTGGATTTGGGACAATTCATGTATATAATTGTCAACATTTTAACAGATTTTTCAAAGATAAAGAGGAAGCCATTGTTTGTACGATCAATTGACAAGTTTCTCCTTTCTGCTAATAGTAAAGGGGGGAATGAGAAGCATTGCGATCGTAAATCAGTTGATTACTTTGGAAGTATCAGAAGGGCATGATGTCATTAAGAAAGGAGAGAAATATTCAGTGTTCGACAAAAAGACCTCCAAGATTTTAAGGTGCCGACGGAAAGGTATTATTAGCGGACTGGTTGTATTGCTTAGAGTAGATGCCATGCTATTTCAGTTGCCATTATGATATGGAATGATATTCATATATTTCTGAAAAGTATAAGAACACTGTGAAATTAAATTAAGATTTCAAAAAGTGGGGCCAGTTCTTGAAACTTTTCAACTCATATACTCACACCTTGGATAATTGATTTAGCTTTCCTCCCTCATAAAGTCAGAATTTTTCTTCTATATAAAACAAGTAACTATCATGTAGGAAAAATTAAGAGCATTTTTATTTTGTTATTTTGTCCGACTTCAAAAGTAACTGATGTTCAACTTTTCACTCGTTCTTTTCTGTAGTCTTGACGTAAGGTTTCATTGAGATCTTTTTCAGTTTTCTTGTGATGAAGGACATGACTTTTCCTTTCATATTCAACCATTATTTCAGTGCTGATCTTAGATCCTGGAGTGTCGTGTCTTTCGCTTCCTTTCAACCTTGCCTGGTCGAATTAATGAGTATTCAACACACGCTTTTATCAAATCCGTGCATCGAGTTCTCACACGCACGGATCTAGAATGCTGGTCAAGAAAACAAAACTAACTGATCATCTCTCCTTTAATAAAAGAAGAATATTCTTCGTTCTAAAGTCATCAATGATAAGAATACTGGTTGAAGTAAGCTTGTATGATAATGACAATGATTATCACAGTTATATTATTTTAAAATGTTTTATTTTGCCGATTTGTAAAAAAAAATCTACTGGGTTTTCAAATTGCTTGTTGAATATAATGGTCCTTAACAATTCCAATTATTTTACTGTTCTTATTTTCAAGAAGGAAATTCCTTTTATTTTAATGAAATAGTTATTTGGCTATATACAAATCGACTTTATAAACTCACATGTCTTCCCACACTGTCGGTAGTGTTTATAAACCGCTACCTTTGTTATTCAGATGAGACGTAAAGCCCAGCCAAAAAAAGATGCCCTGGCTATGACACTACACTGCATCCGATGTTGAGGCTAGAGTTCTGAAGATCCCTGGGTGTATCCAGTTACCCATTCATTGTCATTACTTTCAGCTCAACTTTGACCGGAGTGGTAATATTTACTTGGTTCTCATAAATGGATCAAATATATCTGCTTAGAAATCGTTCAAAAGGACAGTGTTAAAATTAATATTCAGAAAAAAACAATAAAAAATATTGGTATTAACGTACAATGAACACGAGGCACAGTCGGCTTGGGCTATAGAATCCGCCGACTTCATCTCTTCAGAGGCGTAAGACATCCCCAAATGGTGTCATGGATACGACGCTAAACCGTCCGATGGTACTCAGGCGAATGTATTAGCGTTACATAGAAATACTTCAAACCATTTCACTGTGAACAAAGAATGAATAATGTTGAATAGAATTATTACTGTTGAAGAGTAATTATTGAAACCATTTAACTGTGAAAATAAATTGAATTATTTGTTTCATATAGCACTACTTAAATCTATACAACTGTGTGCAAACGAAAACAATACAAAGAAATTAGCTCTACTTTATTTTAAAATCTATGTACAAAAAGAACTTCTCACTTACAAATCATCTATGTATAACCATTAGAATGTGCAAAGAACTGAACTCTGGGTCATTTAAAAATGTTACCTACAAAGTATTTTTTACAAATCACATATATTTAATACATATATGGACAGGTTTCGTTTGGTTGTTTGGGTTTTATGGCATATCAACCTTTGTAAGTTATTTAATGCCAAATCCATATTTATACAAATAATCTGCTTTATTTCAAACAATTCAATTTAGCATAAGTAAACAGTTTAATTGTCAAAAACATTTCTGTTTCAAGCTATTCAGTTTATTCAACTCTTTCATTTTTGTAAACATTCTATATCAAACAGTTACGTTTCACGTAAGTACAGTTTCAATGTCAAAACCAGTGTCAGTTTGAACAATTCAGTTTAGCATAAGTACACAGTTTAATTGTCAAAAATATTTCTGTTTCAAGCTATTCAGTTTAGTAAAAAATATCTAATCCAAACAATTCAGTTTAGCAAAAGTAAGCAGTTTACTTCTATTTAACCCATATATAAGGCCCTATTAGGTGCTACCACTCCGAGTCAGAGTGGTCCTGGGAACAATGGCAATGAAGGGGTACTCCGCGTGGGGGTCTTACCCGTCTACAGAGATGCAGTCGATTTATTTTACTACCCCAGCCGACAGGGCAATATATGATCAGAGTTTGGCATTACCACCTACATATAAAATCTAACCTAACTTATTGAACACGGTCGACTAGCCTGGCGGCAAAATAACAAAATGATTTTACAAATCGTTATAATCAATCATGTAATCAACCATTTTAATGAGTCCCTTTCAATTTTGCTCATTTGGGACAATTTATATGAAAAGAAATGTGAAAAACATAATTTCAATCTATTTGAGAGCAGTCACTATTTTTAGAGGTTCTCTTAACGTATAAACTTTTTCAGATTATCATATGTACCTGATATTATACATTCATTTTTGCAAAATCTACACAGTACAGTTATCATTAAATATTTTCTTCAAACAAATTTCGTTTGTCTTCTGCCTTTGGTTTCTCTTCTTAGTCAAGCTATTTTATAAGTTTAATTGATTACTAATGTTTTTTTACTCGATTTACCAACCCCTCCTCTCGAGCAGGATATGACGCAAGGTCATTTTTAGCGAAGTTTAACAGGGTTGAATTCAGAGCTTTCCTTCTCCTAGAATAGTTGCCTCGACAAGGCTGAAGAACACAGTCTGTCCTACTATTTACCCATAGCTGGAGGGAGAATAATTGGATTCATACTTTTCCCAAGGGTATTAGTGCTATGTGAAACGCAATCAGTCTCGTCCAGGATTTGAACTCGTGTCGCCGTGTCCATTTCCTACGACGATAACCATTACACCATTGTCCTTTTTACACTAGTTTTCCTATTATGCGATGCTCTCATCTTTGATCTATACAACGTTATAATACTTTTAGAGACTCATGTTATACTCTCTTTTATTTTGATAAACCTTTACTCTCTTTAAACCAGCAAACGTATTGCCAATAGCATGTAAGTATTTTCATGAAAACCAAGTCACAGAATAATTCTATAATGACCTATTGTCATAATTTCTTAGATATAACTTGCTAATTGTGATCACTTGGAATATTCGGGCTGTTTACCTCATCTTTATTGTTATACTCACAACGTTTCGGCCGATATGTTCTTCAGCCTTCTTCTGGTGTTTCATTTAGAAATCGGGAGCCTACACAGAATCATGAACTGTACCCGTTATTCGAACCACAGACTTAGACTTTTTAAATCCTGTTAACCATGACCGTGTACAAGTATTAATTTATCGTTTACATAAGCGCCGCGCCTGTTGGAAAGACATATTAGCCAAAAACTCGTGAGTATAATACAAAAGTTGAGGTCAACAGTCAGAATATTCTTTGTAATAAAAATTACATGATTTCAGATTTTATTCATTTATATTTTATCTAGATAATTGCAATATGAAAAATTGATGAATTTACAAGGTTTTCCTTACTATAGCAGATTTTTATACAAGGTTATTAACACAGATACACAATATGAATAGAGAATAATAAAGTAATAATGATATAAGTGGAAAAAAATCAAAATTCTACTAAATAACCCAGGTCCTATAAATATTAAAATATTCCTAATTTTTTGGTGCTTCTGTGGATCGTTAAGAGGCACAGCAGCACCTCCTAAATTTCTGGCGTTATATAATGAAAAAAAAAAATAATGGAAAAATATAGTTAATACGGTACTCAAAGATCCTTAAAACTCTATAACAACAAATATGAATGCGTAGACGTCCCTAAAGAAATACACACACACACACACACACACACACACACACACACACACACACACACACACACACATAAATATATATATATATATATATATATATATATATATATATATATATATATATATATATATATATATAAGTTTTTTCGGGGAGATATATGCTTTAAATACAATAGAGTGAATTAATAGATGATATCGAATTGTATCAGTTTTCATTGTACAATTCTCAAGAATGATAAATACCCGTTAACTTTTTAGAAAAAATTTTTCACGAAAGAAAATGATATTGGTGTAATTAATCATGTGTCATCATGATTATATATATATATATATATATATATATATATATATATATATGTATATATATATAGTGGTATAATGAACGACTTCATAAATTAACATCCCGTTATTTTTAGCCACAAAGAGGTGATTTTTAATCATGTATTGCATGGAATGCGCAATCCCAATCTTTTGGCTAAGCTAGATTACATCCCTATTTTTTTTAAAAATCCAACGACATGAAAAACAAGACATTCAAACGTTTATATACTTTCAAAATTACTAAATTACAACAAAAATAAAAGAAAACATGTAAATATATAACACAGGCACGACGTTGATGTCGTCTACAGTGTTCACATGAATATTCCAAAAATACTAAAATCCCACTACTGATGCTCAATATATCCAGGTGTTATAAAAAGTAAACAATGTTACGTAAAATCATTATCATATGTATTATACTTTTGTTTACGTATAGACTATTGCGGATACATTTTGGATCGAACTTACTGCAAGGCTATACCAAGAAACACGGTTTGACGTTTTAAAAACATACGTTTTATGAACCCATCCATGTTTTGAGTTTAAAAAAATGAGTTTTGAAATATATTCCATGACTTGATTATATATAGTAAACTTTTCACATTTGAAAATCCATACTTTTCTCTTATATTTAATCGAACACTAGTCCTTACCCTTACCGAAATGCAAACCCTCGTCCAGACCCTAAAACTGCTGTGAATAATTATCTAATGGTCAGGGTTTATGATTAGAACCAACAACAAAGGAAAATAATATAAAGGAAATATGTCAACATTTGGGATACGAAATTTTTTTCGACCACTAAAAAGCAATACTCAAAAAAATATTCAGCTTATCAGAGATTCGAGTGTAAATAACATAGCGAGCATTTTAAATTCTAAATCTTTTGACAAAGTCGGTTGTTTTAAGAAGATTCTGTAAATTGTGTCTTTTCACCCTACCTATAAAATATAAATTAATCATATAACAGAGTATATTTATCTGAGAACATGTCATATCTGAGTTCAACAATGTATTATCTTAAAATTGGTGCTAATACATGGGAAATGGTATAATTTAGAAATACAGTTTGGTTTTTATGTATATGTATCTGAAGTCCTGTCTTAACGGTCTGGCTTGTCTGACAGCGAAAATTAAATTGTCAAGACAATTCTTATAATAGTGAGACAAGAATAACCTATTAGAATAATGATTAATTTGTAGGTAGCGTTCCTCTGTCAGATATCTACTGACGGGCAAACGGTTTAATTTAGAGCAACCGAATTTGGTAACCATATGCGAAAGCGTTTAAAGATAAAAGTATTTTCTATCTGAAAATGACGGATGATTTCTTATTCTTTTAAGCATATCAACCTGTGTAGGTTATTTAATGCCAGATATTGTTTATAAATTTATAAAATGAAAGATCTGTGAACGATTAATTTGTATATATCACATTTAAATGAGCCAGAGCTCATTTTTCTCATATTTAAATAATTTCAAGGATTGCTATTCAACATTGGTTATACTATTCAAAATTATTTGTTCCTTTGCAGAGAATTATATTGTTCCAAGTATTCCTATCCCATAACAATAAATCAATTTTTGCACACAGTTAAATGGTTTCAGTTATTGCTACGTAACAATAATAATTCATTTTATTATCAGACACTTTTTGTATTCAGTTAAATGCTTGAACATCTCTTGTTTACGCAGTACTATTTGACTCATAGATGGGACCTTAACAGGTACTACTATTCCGTGTCAGAGTTGACCGATAGTAAAGCTCATGTATTGGGGTCTCTTCATTATATGGTTTAGTGTCATATCCAGGGGGTCGTTAGGAGGGTCTTACTCGTCTACAAAGATACAGACAGCATATTCAACAGGACCATCAGACTTGGCTGCGTAAAACGAGGCTTTCTAAAAGAGCGAACAAGAGAGAGAGAGAGAGAGAGAGAGAGAGAGAGAGAGAGAGAAGGATGGATTGAGAGAGTATCACTAATATGAATGGAATTAGCATTTAGACTTACAAACTGATAATGGGAAATGATGAATAAATCATGTCTAACAAAATACTTATTCAAATCTAATGATATATTTAAAATGATAAAAACGTTTTTATTTGAGGTTTCTCATCCATGTATTTTGCTATCAAGGTTTCCGTCGTATATCATCTAAACATCTCTGTGGTGTCAGCAAGGCGTAAAATATACAGATTGTATCCCATACAGAGGATTAGGAACACCAAAAAGGTGAGTCTTGGACCTGTATTTACCCGACAGAGTAAACTCAGATTTAAGAGTTTCTTTCTCCCATCTGGTTAGCTTACGAATTGATGCAGTTCTTTAAAGTGTTGGCACGAAATGAAAAGTAAACAATCATGTCAAGGATTTTAACTTTTACCCTCTCTCTATTTCCTACAATGATAAAAATTACGGCAAATGCTCCATTTTGGTACGATACTAAAGAAAATCTCATATTGTGAATCCTGATTGGATTAACTCTTCGTTGACCATTCTGTCCCAGCGTGGAAGAAAAAAGTTTTGATCAAATTACTGGGTTAGACAGATCTGTTTGCAAGTTATTTTATTAGACAGGAATTCTTGATATCATTAAAATTGTGAAAAGACTGTTAACACTGTCATCTTTATGCTCCTCAATTTTTTCTAGTTCTCTGGCAAGGTTCAGTCGTTTGCTCATGTATTATTTTTCTTTCATTTTCTCTCTATGGTTTAATGGAACAGTAAAATTCACAAGTTAGCTGCTACCTTTCTGTTTGTTCATCAAACCTTTAGTTGGTCTCCTGGTTTGTATTGAGGGTTATTATTGTATCTCAGCTCACAGACATAATTGCCCAGTCGGCTGGATCTGAAGAATACACTGACTGTATCTGAGTAGTAGGGTTAGACTCCCTAAACGAATATCCTTTATATGAGAGTAAACAACCTAATGAGGAAGCTCCAGTAATGATGGAGCTTTGGGGAATGTGGAGTACCCCTTCATTGCCATTGCTCCCACGTCTACTCTGGCTCGGACTTGAAGCAGCTAATAGGGTCCTATCTATTGGTCAAATAGAACTAAACTCAGTGCTTACGCTAAACTAAATTGTTTGGAATATAAATTGTTTGACATTTAAACTGTGTACTTATACTAATCTGAATTGTTTGAAATATATTTGCTTTCACATTCAACTCTGTGTAAACAAATGACTGATGTTTAATAGAATTGTTTGTAATGCCTCGAACCATTTTACTTTGTTGACTGAAATAGAGCTATTTTTGGTATTTAAACTGTGTACTTATGCTAAACTGAATTGTTGAAAAAGAATCGTCTATATGTATAAAAATGGATTTGGCATTAAATAAATTACAACGGTTGATATGCCATAAAACCAAATTAAAGCAAACGAAACCCAGGCACTGGTATGTATTTCATTGCAAAAAACATATTCAAGTTGTGCATATCTTACTTTTCAGGAGGAAAGAAACTCAATATTTTGCAAAATTCCCTATGGATTACCTTTCCCACCCAATCATGACTGTTCTTGATATACTTCTGCACAAATTTTCTGCATTTACTCATTAACTTCATCAGTGTCAATGAAAATTCACTGTATTCTCAAATTTTGCTTTAATCTTTATGGTTTTATTTCATACTGCTCAAATCAGAAATTTTCTTTGAGTTATTCTTTGTAAAAGTATCCATATTATCTCATGTGCTATTTTATTAGAGTTAAGCGTAGATTTAACATGAAGGTCATTTTCTTAACATTTTTGTCCTTTACATATTTTCTATTCTTTGTGCTTTTATTTTTGCTGTTATAAGCAACTATAGCCAGTAACTCTTTGCTATTATATATATATATATATATATATATATATATATATATATATATATATATATATATATATATACTTCAATCCTTTGTTTTGTTCCATTTCATGCAGTTTCCAAATGCTTGTGAATCCTGTTCCCCCACTTTCTTGTCACTTGAAATTTATAGATGAAATATTTTGGAGTGTAAATGCAAGTGCATTGCCGTAAAATTCCTTGTTCTATTGTCTATATTTTTCAATTTCTCCCTGACCCTATTTCAGAGACGTACATTGTATCTCAAAATTTATTAATAACTTTGATTAGATTTTTGTCGCAGATATTTATTTCAGAGGTTTTCTGGATGTTCTAAGGTATCCTTTCTTACTTTTTTTATTTCATTTCCGTGTGTTTGATTGAGTCCACTTATAATATTCTTAGATATTTGTCGTTCTTCTTTCCTCCGAGTCTTCTGATTATTTCCCGATTGGACATTTTTATCCCTATCTCTCTTCCTCTCTTTTATTCATTATCAGCGTCACGCATTTTTCAATTCTAAATTTAATTATTCTATCTTTGCTGAAGTATCATGTAGAATGGTTCCTGGTTGTTTTCTCATTCTTAGCCAAAATACTAATGCCATTAATGTATATGAGGTGGTTTTACGTTTATTTGAATTTTCTATATCTGAAGTCTACTTTGCATTTCCTAATCATATAATCCGAGACATCATTGCTTAAACAAATATTTGTGCGACAATTATTCTTTATAGAAGATACATCTTTCGATTTTTATCACTGCTGGTTTTGTTCTCCAACTGATATATACGCGTATCTACACTCCGACTTTTCTTAGCGGTCTTGGCAAAATATGTAACTTTCTTTGCTAACTAGAACATTTTCAGACATTTTTTTCTACGTTTGTGGGATTATGTCAAATGGTTTTTGGTATATATCCCTGCAATGGCTAAATTTTTCTTCGTAGTCTATGTCTTCTTTGAATTATTTTAATATTTCTTTAACCCAAACGATCTATAACCAAAATAAAAGTGTAGTCTTATTGTGATTGCTATATTGGAATAATCTGTGCTACTATATTTACGTGCGAATATTATGGTTACAGAAAAGATAACCTTCGACATTTAATAACCGAATAAGGGCTATCAGATAAAACTTACTGATGTACAACAAAAATAAAACTATCCATTTTTGATCACTGTAGCACAATTGTAGAATTTAACACACAAATAACCGTGTAATTTTATACCGAAAATTCATATTGATAGTGTAATTCTAGCAGGTAATTTTTGTTCATTATATTTGAAAATTTTATTGATTATTTATACAATATAAATATGTGAAATGTAGATATCATAAATTCACGGTAATACTAAAGATCTGATCAATCAGGAAAAACATTGAACTGTTCCTTTATTACTTTAGATATGCCGGTCAACTAATATTGTGATTTTCTACGTTGTTTCGACTGGAATATATTTTGTTCAGGTTACGGTTATTATAATATGGGGTATTCCCTGGTACTAAAATCTTATGGAGAGTAAGATGCATTTTCTTTTTTTTTTTTTTTTTTTTTGTTAAGGAAAATGTTATTTTACTTTTATATCAACATGAACAAGACTTATATACTATGAAGGGAATTCAAAAGTCATTTTCAAAGGCCACCACTAACTGAACTGTCAGATTGTCAAAACAAAAGGTAAACATCTTGTGGTTTTATCGGTGGATTGATCCTTTTTTAAACATAATTTCTCTATCTCTTGGGGTAAAAAGATCTCATCTTTGATTTTTGTTTTGGTTAAAATGACCAGAGACACCCCCCACCCACTCAGAAAGTCATGGGCTGGGATCCTTAATTAACCAAGCCCTTATTAAGTGTTTTGATTGTGGGACTAACCAAAATCTGATACGTGGAAGGGATATCTTCCCACAGACGAAGATCGGCGCATTCGATAGGCTGACCAATCAAAAAGTTGTAGAATTATACGAAATGATCATAGATTGATTAGCTAACCGAAAATGTTTGTTCCCAGAGGAACCTTCAATAAAAATAGATTTTTTAGGGGTTGAAATGAGAAGAGTTACGATATCAATACCGAATTCAAGAGAATAGAAAAAGAAATGTTTCCGAGAACTTAAGCCTCTACAGCAACTGTCTCACTCTCCGAGTAACATAGAAAGATAGCACCAACCACATACATCGATTTCCTGTCTCTCAAACACAAAAAGAGGCAATTTCCATATATATACATTCATTGTAAATATTATTGTTACATAATTGTATTTCAATACAAGATTCAATTGTTAACAGAGAGTTTTTCTTATTTTTGAGTTGTCAACAGCCAGGCAACTTCTTCTAATGAATCACCCAAGCCCTCAGAAAAAAAGTTTTGAATACATTCTGTCATCCCCATCAGTCGATCTTCCAAACACGACCAGTGCACGGAGAGTGTTGACAAATCAACTAACCGGAAACACATATGGTTTTCATGGACCTAAGGCCACAATCAAGTACGGTGACAAGCATAGCACAATGTGTAACAATCGAGGAAATGACTTTATTATTACGGTAGTTTATACTCATTATTTCTCCGGTAAATTAATTAAGGCCTATGTTTAAACGTCACATTTTGCTAATTACCCTTGTGGCAGTCAAATCAAGGACAAACGGTACAAATGTATCTTAATCTGTCTTCTTTGCAATAAACATTGAAAATCATGAAATGCTGTGTTGTATAATTTTTTTCAAGTTTTTTCAAGATCAAATAACAAACATTTAACAAAGTTAATTTACAATATTTTTTTCTCTTTCGGTTGCATCAAATTACGCATTGAATAACAGATGGTTGCAGCTCAAATTTCTTTCAGTAGAAAAATGTCATTTAAATAGGCGTAACTGATATTTTTGTTGTTGTATTAATGTTGTGCGTTTTTGAGTAAATACATGACAATCAGCAGGGAAATCTCGTGGTATTTGAATTTACTCGTTAGATGAAGAAAGAGAAACACAATTGCATTCATTCTATCATTTCTGATGTTTATTCGGTGTATTTTTTTTTCTTCGCTCTCTTTTTGCTTTTTGCACTTTTTGTCGGATGGTTTTGTGGAGGGGGGAGGGAGAGAGACAGAGAGAGAGAGAGAGAGAGTTATTTATTTGCTTTCTTTTTACAACTAGATTCAAGTGAATTTATTGAAGAGCGCAAAATATGTGACAACGTTTAAAATACTTGAATAAACATCACATTTGCACAAAAAAAATCAAATGAAGATATTTATGATTCCAAATCATTAAAAATTTTAAAAAAGCATACAAAAGCAATGGATTAGCCATTAAATCTCAGAAAGCACTTAATAATTAGTTCGAAAGACTTATGAATCTAAATAAGGATGCCTATGAAAAGATCGCTCTTTATTTTAATTGATTTCTATATAAAAATTATACATAGTATTGCATTTAATTAGATTGGGCGTAAAAGAAATAAGATTAGAAATAAGTAACAATATATCATTTTTATCAGTTTATTCAAATGGATTTATAAGAAAGCCTTTAAATGAAGGAATAAACATCGCAATTAATTTAAACTTTTTCATTAACATTTATTTTATATACATTGGACAATGATGTTCTATTCTTAGACTATCCCTATGATCCACGCTAAATAATCTAAAACTTATGTTGGGTTAATAAAATGGTAATTCCCGTATATGGAGTTAGTGAGGGATATAGTAATCACGTGATGTCCCCAGAAGTCTTGGCGAAAAAAAAAATACAGGCCCACCAGATGTTCCGTGGGGAGGGGACGTTAAAAGCTCCCAGAAAGACAGCCCTAAGATACTAGTTATCTTTTTCAGAATACCAGTAAGTCCCTCAAACTCAACTTTATACACAATGAGGACTGTATATTAATATTAAATCTGTCACCTGTAGATTAATAAATTGTTAGAATTAAATGAAGTATTAATTCATTTATCTCTTGTTGTTGGCCTTAGAATAAACTCTATACTGACACAATATATGTAATAATGAATCATTTTTCATCAGTTTATTCAAATCGATTCATAAGAAAACCTTTAAATGAATAAATCTACATCATAATTAATTTAACATTTTTGATTAACATTTATTTTGCTATACATTGCACCGTGATTTTCTATTGTCAAACTTACTCCTGCATTCTTCGCTAAATAATCAAAAACTTATTTGATAGATTTTGCAAATGAGAAAGCAAAACGATCTTTTTTTTTGAGAATGTTATAATTGTTAGCTATTATGCATTTAGCCGTTTAGAGCTAAATGCATAATGACTAACAATTATAACATTCTCAAAAACGGCTGAAGAAGATGCAAGACGGCAATTACACAAGAATGTTGAGAGCAATATTGAACAAGTCCTGGCGTCAACACCCCACAAGACACCTATTATACGGCCACTTGCCTCCCATCACGAAAACTATACAGGTTAGACGAACCAGACACTGCTGGAGGAGCAAGGACGAGCTCATCAGTAATGTACTCCAATGGACCCCCGCATATGGCCAAGCAAAAGCAGCTCGAACATACATACAGCAGCTATGTGAGGATACGGGATGTAACCCTGAAGACCAGCCAAAAGCGATGAATTATAAGGAGAAGTGGCGAGAGAGGGTCAGGGATATCCGTGCTGGCGGCACGACTTGATGATGATGATGATGATGATGATGATGATGATGATGATGATGATGCATTTAGCAAACCTTCCGTACGTGGAGGATGTGATACTTGCTCAATTTATCAGCAGTGTTTATTATCTTTTGACGAAGAGATTTCCTTCTCCCAGACCAGTTATCATACCAAGGTTAAAGAGTCCGGAGTGCTCCACTATTTACCCGTAGCTGGAGGGAGAGAATAGTTATATTCCTACTTTTCCAAGGTATATTATAAAAATGGGAAATGCAATCAGCTCCACTCAGGATTTGAACTCGGTTGATCGTGCTCATTTCCATCATGATATCTTTTACACGATGCCTACCTTCACTAATTGTTTATATGTGTGTTATTGTGCCTGTGTGAATGAAGAAATATTAATGAGTGCGATATTTTCTAAAAAGATTTTTATTTACTTTTTTATTTAATTTTATATTATATGTTATTACATTAAACTAAAATACTTACACCTTGAGGAGATTATATACAACCATTCTGAGACTTACAGCTTCATTTTTTTTAGAAATTCATGCCGGTAGAGAGATATTCAGATGCTCTCCGGAAACGTTTGTCGTATGGATTTAGAATACAATTCTCAACGAACATTTGAAAATAACTGTTAAAATTCAATTTCAGTAAGATTTCTCCGGTTATTCAAATTTAGTAAAATTGCATCAGTAATTTAATTTAAGTATAATTGCATCAGTCATTAAAGTTTAATAAATTTTCTTCAGTAATTT
Organism: Sepioteuthis lessoniana; assembly: GCA_963585895.1. NCBI lineage: Eukaryota > Metazoa > Mollusca > Cephalopoda > Myopsida > Loliginidae > Sepioteuthis > Sepioteuthis lessoniana. The sequence goes on from OY757904.1 coordinate 110,467,332, forward strand.
GTTTTAAGTAAATCTACTACGCTAATTTATTTTTAGAAAAGTTGTTTCAATAATTTCATTTTAGTAAAATTAGTTTGCTAATTTCATTTAGCAAAATTTCTTCAGTAATTTGATTTTATTAATTTTACTTCGGTAATTGAATTTTAGAAAATTTGTTTCAGTAATTTAATTTTAGTGAAAGAAATTCGCTAATTCAATTGAATAAAACGTTTTTCAATAATTTAATTTTTGCATATTTTATTCGTTCATTTATGCTTAAAAAATATGCTTCAGAAATTTAATTTTTCAAAATAACTTCACTAATTCTATTTTGTAAAATTCCTTGACAATTTAAGTTTAGTAAATTCAGTTTTTACAAATTTTTATTAGTAATTTGATTTTCGAACACTTACTTCACTAATTTAGTTTTATGAAATTGTTTCACGAATTAAATGTTAATAATATTGGTTCAGTAATTTAATTGTTGTAAAATAACTTCAGAAATGTATTTCTAGTAGAAATTCTTCAGCAATTTAAATAAAGAAATTAAAGGATCAGAGAAAATTATGCTGTGAATTTAACGATTTTACACCGAATCTACTTTATTGTACCAGGGAATTCTTCTAACCGTGCTGAAAACTTTTAAGTGATTTTAATTGATAAAAAAATTATTTACTCTACTATTATAAAAAATTAAGACTTTAAGGGAGATTTTAGCTGACAACCTTTCTTTCCCAAGGTACATCTAGATTTACCATACAATGAAAGTGAAATCGGTTTCAAGTCAATAGTTAGGAGTAATGGTATGGTTACATTTAATGTCAACTTGGAAAATTATTGATCGTATTCAAATCAATATAATTATCTCCCTTGATTTTCAATCTATCGAAAACAAATCAAGGCGAAAATATATATGTTTAGCAATGACACATCTTATCAAAAATCAGCCCTGAGTCGGAAAATAGAAAATGCTTTTAAAATAAACATGTTTTAACAGAAAAAAAGAAGGTATTAATTTTTTAGAAATATAATACTTTGCAGACATAATCAATTTTGCAAGTCTATTAAAACTAATTTCATTCAATTTTTATATATATTTCTGAATAAGAATATCTCTTTCATATTTATTACATCTAACTTCGAAACGAAATCATATTTCCGCACCGATTTTAATACCATTCAGTACTTCGTCACAAAAGATGAATAGATAAATCAGAAGTATAGCATTAAACACTTTTTACCATTATAATGATATATGAAATGTTATCCCATGAAAGTGGAAACACACACACACACACACACACACACACACACACACACACACACACACACAAATATATATATATATATATATATATATATATATATATATATATATATATATATATATATATTGAAATTAAAGTGATACAGAACAAGACCAAAATGAATAAATTACGTTAATAAAATTGTATTGTGCCAACAGCACAAATAGGGAGTGTTGGCAAACTTTGAAAATTATTATTAAAGACACTGCGTTCTTTCTTCAAAAAGAAAACAAGAAGAGAAAGAGAGTAAAAAGAAAAACGAAAAAGAAAAAGCAAACAAAAAAAAAAATCAATTTTAAACGTCTTTCAGGCCATTCATGGAATCATTTTTTTCCGAAGTTTTTTAAAAAACTGTTTTTTATTAAGGTTTTTCTTCCGCCATTTTCTTCTTTTTTAGATATGATTTCTGTTTGGATGGCTTTTTTTTTCCTCTGGGGGTATATTTTACAGATACACCTCTTAAAAAAGAATTGAAATTAGGGAGTTGGAAAGGGATTTCTGTGCAAATATATGACAATTCGTGTCAAAAATTCTTCAGAAAAGTATATATGACTTGTGGTGTTTAAAATATATTTACAAGCAATCGTATCAACGTTTCAATTTTTCTATTTTTTATTCAATTTTTTTTTAAGAGCAACAAAGGAAGGAGACCAGAACAGAACTATATTTCTTTCCTAGAGCGAATGCTTGCTGTAAAGACGTAATTTCTTATCATCACAGCAGGAAGAAAACCCTAGATGCGATTCTGAGAAATATTCATATACAGAATATACACCCGTTGATACCACCCTCTATCTAAAAGGAGAGAAAAAGCCAAACACGCGATCCAGTGCGTGAAGATTTCTTACATGCTGTGCCCGAGTACAAACTAAAAGATCATGTTGGTGTAAGCAGATTAAATATGCTCTACTCAGCAACTATATTAAACTTGAATAGATTAACTGACAAAATGTTCAATTTCCGAATATTTCTATACATTTTAATTACCATTCCATTAACCACATATAATACAAAAGAAAGGGAATCTCGGGTGGTGTAATTATTAGTAAGCTAGACTAGCAAACTTTCACAAATGAGTTTCAGTCTCAATGTGTGCCCCATTCATATTGCCTAGTGTTAAATCGAAGTGTAATATTACGGACAGGCGCCGTCATTGAATTGCGGTGGGCTCAAGGTTGGAGAACGTTCGAGCACATCAGCTGTCATCAGTCATTGGGTACATGGGTCTGACGATCAAAAATGTCACGAACCTCGCTCATGCAAGCAGAGTGACCTGTAAAGTTCAGGCGTCATTTTAAAACAATCACGCGTGAACATTCACATGTTGCGCTTCTGTTCTCTCTGGTGATCATCGAACCTTCGGGGACCTTGGAATTGATCCATCAAATCTCTCTATAAGGAAACCAAGTAGCGAGATTTTAGCAGTTCAAGACAGGTTTCCAACAGGTTCAAAAGAGGTCCACGACGCCCCGACCCATGTCATACCCAGCCTTTCAGCAATTCGACTGATCTGAAAGTATCAACAGGCTAACGATAACAACGCCGCCGTCATCGCCAAGAAGAGGAGTGTGAACCTATTTTACGTAAGCTAACTGAAGTGCGCGGAGGGAAAGGAGACTTTTGATAGCGACAAAAAAAAAAAAAGAGAAGGTGAGGAAGAACGCTATTGAACAAAATTTTTTAGTACAGTCCACTGTAATCCTCTAGAATAAAAAGCGACAACTATTTTCTTCCTTGAAATCCAAGTTTTGAGAGTTTCTTCTCTGCGAATTCCTTTCTTTTAGACGCAACGTTTTTTTTTGTCCTATGCTACAGAAGTAAAAGCTTAGTAGAATACTACAATATAAAAGAAAGGCACCTAGTGTGGTTTATTGGTTAACTGTTACATAGCCATATACACGAATATATCCATGTGTGAAATGGACATCGAATGTTCATAACGATAGAACATATAAAGAACATAGGAATCTCGAAATTCGAAAACACGTAACGATTTCTTGTTCATTTACGAAACCTCTTTATTAACATTGAGTTAAAGGTTTCGACATAAGGAGGAGAGACACAATCTTCTATGCTGTCTTATTCATTTGGCCCACATTTCGAGCGGCCCCCATAAGGCGCAAGTTCGCCTCGCGTCTGCGAGCTCCAAAATTCGAACCTCCTCGTTTGGCGTCTAGTACTCAACTCTCTGACTTTCTTTCAATTCTCCACAAACCTCTGCGCGCTTCCGGTGCGTGATGTCACCCACACCCTGTCATCCCGTTTCGTCTCGGAGTATTGTGACATCTGAGTGACATCTCCATCCGCCCACGCGCTCCCGCGTTAACACCTGCCTCAATGTTGCACCTAACAAACCCATGTGCTGAGCCGAAAGGTTCTCAGCCTAAGTAAACTCAAAATCCCTTGGCCATTACGTTACATAGCAAGCTAGACAAGCAATCCTCCACGAGTGTGTTCAAGTCTCATTGGGTGTTTCATTTTTACGGCCTTGTGCCACATCTCAGCAACAAAACTTTGTAAATTATTATAATGCAAATTCAGACAGATTATTCAATATAGTCCAACTTTAAAAATGATAATAATCTTGAAAATCTTCATTGGAAGTTCATATTTTGCTAAATACTCCCGTACAATATACATAAGTCATGAAAACTTAATAAACCTTATTTAGTAAAGGTGTATTCGATTTGAAACAAAATATTTTTTAAAACTTTGTTTCGCCAACAGCTAAGGTATATAGATGACGCCTGCCTTGATAATACGCAATCAAAGATCGACTTTTGTCAGTATCTCACAACGAAATAAATCACTATTATACTTTTTTTTCTTCTGTGCTTTGCCAGGAGAAAACAATCTGAATTAAATTTTCGTAGGGTCATTATCTTGTGTAAGCTTTCCATGTTTTAGAATCCCTTAGCCGGAAATATCAGCTTTTGAGAAATATCCTTTATCATGGACTCGTAGGTGGGTATGATATTCTCTAAGCGAGCATTTTAGTGTTTCGTTATAAAAATGCATTCGATAAACTACGTGATATCAAACCAAAATCTTACTGTATGAAAGCTCATATGGAATACTGTTTTTTCCAAAATTCTAATAACATTAATTTTGAAAATATGGAGATTTACATGACTATACAATGATTCTAAAACAGACTTATCCGCCTATATAATCTAAGTTTGAAATTGCAGGGGATGATTGGTATATCAAGAAAATTATAGAGATAATAATTTGAAGAAGGAAAAAATCATGTTGGAAAAATGCTTAATGAGATGAAATCAACAATCTTAGGTTGGCGAGTGGAAAATATGTATATCTTGTTAGAAGCATTACAGTTGGGAGAGAGCCAGGGGCAATATATCAAGATCAATACTTGCAGATTTTAGTATGAAGTTCTTCAAAAAATAATTGCAAATTTCAAATGGCATTTCAGACTATATGGTATGAAATAGTAAGGAAAAATCACAGGACACCATGAGAACATTTAATTTTATATATCAAATTTTACAATTACTTAAAGGCATTGTTGTTGCAATTTATGATTTTTCGATAAGAACGATTCTTCTGACGTATTTTAAATGTCCAAGGATGATCAAATGGGTCTGTGTACGTATCTATCTGTTTTCGTATACAAAATACGAATTACTACTTTAACGCAAACACAAAAACGACGAAACGAAAACGTACACATTCTTTTATCTATCTATCTATCTATCTATCTATCTATCTATCTATCTATCTATCTATCTATGTCTCTCTCTCTCTCTCTCTCTCTCTCTCTATATATATATATATATATATATATATATATATATATGTGTGTGTGTGTGTGTGTGTGTGTGTGTGTGTGTGTGTGTGTCTGTAAAATCAATTGATTTCTATAGTAAACAAAATGTCATTTTTTTACACAAAAGATCTCAGCGAAATAAAATTGGAATCTGTTTTTTTTTTTTACCTTTCAACACCTTCGAACAGGAAGCTGAAAACTCTTTGATTTATCTTTAATCTTTTCAGCCGATGAATATTTGATTGGCTTCGCAAATTCATAAAGATTCCAAACCCAAAGCAATTTAACTATTTTTTCCATCCTAGATTAATAAATCAATATGAGAAACATATTTTATATGCGATTAAATTTCAAGGTGATTTAACCTATCTTTGATCTTTTTCGAGCCTTCCTAAATCTTATAAATAAGCGATAAATTACACTACGATATAGTTTCCAGTAAAATTCCGTCTTTTCTAATTGCTCATTTTCGTAATGACTTTCTTTGATTAAATTCTAGTCCCTTTTCAACATTCAAATCCGAAGGTGAAATTTATTTCAGTTTCATCATTGATACAAATTCAAATTTGAATAACTTCCACTAGAAAATATAATCTATTTCTTTATTCTTACACTAAAAATACTTGAACTAGTATATATATATCTTTGCGTGGTGATTATTATAGCTTAGCTTACAGATACATATTGTTAACATAAAAATTACCTTTCAATCAACAAACAGATTTTCACATCAGAACATATTTTTTCATGCGTAAATCATAGTGTCAGTTTTTAAAAAAAAACACCTGCAATTCAATTACGACACCATACTGAGTCATTTCAACGGAATAATAAGCATTAACTTTTGTTATTAACAACAAACTTTTTAACTTTTACTTTTCACCGTATATTTCCCCAAGTTCGTCTCTGTATCTTTCTCTCTCTCTCCTTCTCTCTCTCTCTCTCGATATATATATATATATATATATATATATATATATATATATAGAGAGAGAGAGAGAGAGGAACTTTTATATCTATCTATCATTCTCTCTCTCTCTCTATATATATATATATATATATATATGCAAGTGTATATATGAATATATATATGCGCATATACATGTATACACCCACCCACATACACACAAATATATATATGTATACGATCGTACAAAAACACACACACACACACACACACACACACACACACACACACGCGTATATATATATATATATATATATATATATATATGTATATATATATATATATGATAAGCTCTTTTAACGAATTGTGCACTTCGGTCTCCAATAAAGCAAAATGTAAATAAAAGGAAGGCGGTATATGCGTAAAGCATCTTATATACCTACCAACGCTGATCAGTTGCGATAAAATTTATGTCTGCCTGTTATGACTATATATATATATATATATATGGGTGTGTGTGTGTGTTTATATATATATATATAATATAATAAATAATAAATAAATATATATTAGATTTATATATTTAATTCCATTGACTTTAGACTGCGACCCCTGGGTTTCATGGAGTTTTTTACAAAACAACAATCATCAGGCAGGTGACAAAATGAAATGAATCGAAAATCGAACACATACAGTGAAAAACCGTTGGGATTTTGTAGGAATCTTTACGTGTGATTGTAAGTGTGTGAGTGTGTATGTTTGGGTTATACTTCCGTATAACTGTGAGTATATGTGGGTGGCATATAGTGTATGGGTATATGAACGAACAAACGCAGCACGTTGGTTTTACCGGATATAAAGTTTTCGGTGATCTTATTTTTGCCACATTATTTTATTTCTGTATGTGTTGGTGACTATTGCAAAGGAAAAAAAAATATCATCATTGCATGTCGAGGGAAATGAATAAAGACTTGATTTGTAGGCGTATTTAGACAGTTATAGTATGGTAGACTAGAATCACAATGGATAAAAATTGATTGGGATATATTGTATAACAATATTATATGGATTATGGTACAATGTTGGTATTATATTTAGAAGAGTATTGGACAAGAACATAATGATCAATTGATGAAATATTGCGTAAATATTATATATACTATAGTTATCTGTAGAAGTACGAGCGTATTGAAAATAACGAAGAGGTTACAATAATAGATAGTATTTTTATGTATGATGATGATTATAACTGAAGAGCAAACTGTTGTCATTAAGAAATTAAGGAAATAGATTAAGGAAATCAAATAGATGGTGGGTTTAGAAGGTATGGGTAATCGTTGGGAGGTTTCGATGGTTATTTTTAAATAGTTATATGTTTTGTGTTAATGTTGTATAATATATACGCTTTTGTAGAAAATGTAGAGTGTAAGTGATAGATGAATGTAGATTGTTGAGGCCTATTTTTAATGCTCATAAAATGTAAATCTAACAGATAGGGGAGGCGTATAGAGAAGGGTATAGGGGTTAATTGAGAAAGATGGTACATATATTGTGCTTGGTGTGATTGTTGGTTGAGGAAAATAGGACTTAAGGTGGAGTTTGGTGTCATTTTGAATTTTTATTTTATTTTGTGTTTGATGGGTGTTGTGTATGGGTCGAATGTGAGACAAGGTGTATGTTCTCGTGCCTATATTTTGAAAGGATTTCAGATTTCAGATTTTTTATTTAGTAGGGTGGGTTGTGATGGTAGGTTTTGATGGCTAATTTTTGGTGGAGGCAAAAAGGCATTTTTCATGTTTTGTTGTAGGTAGGTTCTTTTTTTAGTATCTCCCAGGTGATTTTAGGAGAGATGTTTGTGTTTTTAGGTGCCATATGTATGAGTATAAGGAGGTATTGGATGAGTAGTTTCTGTTTGTGGAAGAAAGTTTATGGTTGTAAATTCTCTGTTTTTTAGGAGCCCTCTGTTACACCGATGTAATATTTGACAGAGTTGCTTGTTTTCACCGTGGCGTTGTATATAAGGTTTTTATAAAGGCATTTTCCTAGTAGGGGGCATGTGCTTTTGAACCTACAATTGCATTGGTTGTAGGGGCGTGTTGTACTGTTGGTGGATACGATTTTTTTGGTTGATTTTTTTTCATTATTTTGGATATGTTGCTTGTGCAACTGTAGCTAACCTAATGTTTTTGTTAAAGATTTTGTCAAAGGGGCTAATTTTGGGGGAGTGCTTGCTGATTAAGTTTAAGAAGTCTCTACCTATGTTAGATGTTATGCATTTATTGTAAGGTGGGTTAATACTATAGTAGTGTCAAAAGCACATGTCTTAAAAAAACGCAAACATCTCTCCTACAATCACCTGAGAGATACTAAAACAACGACCTGCCTACAACAAAAGATAAAAAAATGCCTTTTTGCCTCCACAAAAATTAGCCACCATAGCCTAACCATCACAAAACACCCTACTAAATGAAAAATCAGAAATCCATTGAAATTTAGGCACGAGAACAAACTCCTTCTTTCATGCTTCGACCAATACACATAACCTATATAACACCCCAAATATAAAAAAAGACACTAAGCTCTACCTGAAGCACCGTAAGTTCTATTTTCCTCCAACAACAATCCCACCCGCCACAATATGTATATATATACCATCTTTCTCCATTAACGCCCATACCCTTCTCCATATGCCTCCACTATCTGTTAAATCTTCATTTTTATGAGCATTAAGAATAGGCCACAACACTCTACATTCATGTTATCTTCCACCTACGCTCTATCCTCTTCTACAATAGCGTATAAATCATACACCATTAACACAAAACATATAACCATTAAAAATAACCATCTCAGCCGCCCAAATATTACCCATGCCTCTCAAACGCACCCTCTATTCCCTTAATCTATTTCCTTAATTTGATAATGACAACATTTTACTCTTGAGTTAAAATCATCATCGTACATAAAAATACTAACTATTATTGTAACCCCTTCATTATTGTCATTACGCGCGTACTACCACGGATAACTTTAGTATATATAATATTTACGAAACATTTCATCAATCTATTATTATATTCTAGCCAAATTCTCTTCCCAAAAATATAATACCAACACTCTACAATAATCCATATTATATTAAATTACAAATTATCCGTACCTATTTATACCCATTGTGATTCTGGTCTACCATACTATAACCGTCTAAATACGCCTACAAATCAAATCTTTATTCATTACCCTTGACATGCAATGATGGTGTTTGTTCCTTTGCTATAGTCATACAGAAAAAAAAATAATGCGTGCAAAAATAAGATATACCAACGACTTTATATCCGGTAAAAACAACGCGCTGCGTTTGTTCGTTCACATACACATACACTATATGCCACCCACATATACACTCTGTAATACGCAAGTATAACCCACACAAACACATGCACACACGCACACACACTCACACACAATCACACGTAAAGATTCGTACATAATCCCAACGGTTTTTGACAGTATTTTTTCAATTTTCGATTCATTTCATTTTGTTAACTGCCTGATGATTTTTATTTTATAAAAAAATTCGATGAAACGCAGGAGCTGCAGTATAAATTCCATGGAATGAAATATATAAATCCAGTATATATTTATTTATTATTACTATGTAATAGCTCTGTCCTAGATATTGAGCACTCTCCATATTATATAGTGATTTTGTGATAGCCAACATTGTTATAATATATATATAGTCATCCACAGACAGACTGTTTCATTCTATCAGAACTCTTCAGTGTGGCAAGACACGTAGGACGCTCGAAGCCGGGATCGAAACCCATCCAACTTTACGTTAGACTGTGATTCCGACCACTCGGCCACCAAGCGGACCACGTTGGCTAAGGGAATTTTAAGGCATTTTTATTTTTAGAAACAGCAGTAGCAGCAGCCTTTGTTTACATTTTTTATACCCTATCGGCTACCAGAGTGCTCAATTCTTTCGAAGAGCTTTGCATTACGCTAGCGGTGGCCGGCAATTCCTTCACCAGAGAGCTATTAATACAAAAAAGAAAAGTTTGTAAAATAAGCATTTAATCCGATTTTTGCATCGCAGATATAAAACCTAAAGCCTTAATAATGCATTATACACTGGAAGCTCATAACTTAATGTTTTATTTATTTCGCATAATTATCAGAACCAGATGTGTGAAAAGAATCACATTACCTGCTATGCTAGTGTATTTTATATTCGTCCGTTGATACATACATACATACATACACATATATATATATATATATATATATATATATATATATATATATATATATATATATATATATATATATATATAGCATTATCACAGTTCGAAGAAACCAATATACACGTGAAATTAGTAATTTGATAACATCGGAGATATTAGTAATATTTAGCGATCAATCGGCTATTTTTCTCCAGCAGTTTGTCTTCGATATGTCCTACAATGCATGACCATTCTTCTAGACACAATGTAGACACAATCTGCAGCTACTGTCGCTAGCTTTCGAAGTTTGTATTTTTGTTGCAATTTTGGAGAGCAAAATAATCATATTTTCATTTATATTTACCATATATGTTTAGACAATGTTTCACTTTTAGCATATTTTCTCTTGTTAAAGTTAATGTTGTGTTTATACCATCTATTTTTCTTATTTATTTCCGAAACACTCATGTATATGTTTTCATCATTATTGCACAATGGTTTTTATGCATTAGCTTCATTGAAGATATTAATTATGCAGTTACCCTTAAGACGACATGTAGTTTATTCCAGCAGTTACATTTTTCATTTTGGTGAGGTAATCATTTTCAAGTAATAGTCTAAATCTTGACTGCTAATAAATTCTTTATATTTTTAAACAACAAAAAACTCCGTTTTTTTGTTATACAATTTGCTTAGTGATGTAAATTTTTCAATACATTTACTTTAATTAGTAAAGTATTCTCTCTTCATATGTTTTAGCAGTTTCACCCTCCACACACATATGCATCATTTCATTTGCGTGATTTTCAGGTGTATTTCCTTAAAACCATCTGATTATGTATACAGTTCAGTATATCACTTTATGATAAACCAGTGTCCTGTGGATGATTTTATAACGACGAATTTTGCGTTACCACCGTTCTATTTTTGAATAGCAGGATAAATGGCAGTGCGCCTTTCGGTCGTATGACTGAGTAGAAAATAGCCGCTTCAGACTGCTACGTTGGGTGAGGATGTCCCGAAGACTGGCTGTTGCCATGTCTTTTATGCAATGTTTGGAGGAATATTCGTCGTCTTTAGGTTTCCTCAGAAGCAGACTTAAAACTTCTTTCAGCGTACAAGATATTTATCTTGTTCCATTAAGACTTACTGACAACGATGCAAGAAATTTCGGTTGTGCTTTTATTGCTTGCTTAACAATCAATATTAAAAAAAAAGTTGATGTTCATATATATATATATATTCCCTGTGGCTCAATTCTGATATCTAGAACTAATCAATTCGATTTGGGAGATCAAAACTTCGTTAACTCGCTGGGTAGGTGGTCGGAAACAAATCTTTCGCTCGAACCTTCACTGTCCCGGTCGTCCACCTTCTATCAAAATTAGATACTGACTGGCCACACATAACTTTTTTATCTGTCACCGAAGACGTATTTTTTTCAATTAAAAAAACAACAAACGTTTGTCTTAATTTTCAGATCATCAAGCATGAGCTTCAAAGGATGATCGCCATATGGTATTAGATTTTTAATTTATTTTTTATATTTGTGGGCTGACCGGTTATTGTGCTTTTTTTAAAATCACGCAGAAACATCCACTGCCTGACACTACGTCACATATATACCTTACTGTAATAACGATTGATGAGCCATTTGTCTCACATTTTCTTCTTATATATTACGCACACCATATGAAAACTTTTGGAAGATAACAGGTAGTAAACCACGTATGAATTTTCACGCGTCACAATTATCAGTAGACAGATATAGGAACTTAAACAGCTAATGTTTGATATTCATCATTTTCAATTATTGATCAGTTGATACAAGCAACTTCAACATAACAAAAACACTTTAATTTGTTCAAAAGAAAAAAAAAATCTTTGTCCCATGTACACTTCTCATATGACGTGATATTTTGTCGCAAAATAAATATAGTAAAAGAATACAATTGAATGTCCAGTTTCTGTCTGATGTTTAGGGGGACGGGCGATACTATGAGTAACCAAGGAGTACCTTGGAGATCTCCCCCCCCTAAAAAAGGTTATCTATTTATCTATCAGTGGCTGTCTACGTGTTGCTTTTTTAAATATGTATAAGCCTGAAGCGAACTTCAGTGTGGTAATTTTAATAAAACAAATGAATCAACTTGAAAAGATGCCTTATATTTAACGCTCATATGGCACACGAGATCTTGTTAGAAAATAATCTGAGTGACTTTTTTAAAATTCGTCTTGGCAACTCTACTTGAAAATTACCAGAAAAGTGTTTATTTTTGGCACTCGTCCAGTTCATTTGTTTACTTACTATTTATTTATTTTGCTTCCAAGATCTCACGTTCAACTCAGTCAACCGGTTTCATTACTATTTACATATTATTATTTACTTTCTTCTAATCTCATGAAACTGAACGTATCTTACATTGCATTTTGCAATCTAGTTTGTTTTTTTTTCTTTTTGATTTTTGATTTTTTCATAAAAAAACGTATTTGCGGAATGATATAATTGCTAAAGTTCTAGACTGCGGCTTCGTAGTTAGTGAGTTTGAACACCAATAGCGCTACTACATTTGATTTTGAACTAATACCATTGCGAAAGGTAGGAATTCCATTATCGCTCCAGCTATAGTTAAATAAGTACCGCTACTCATATTCTATAGGTATAGTTTTGACATTAATTAACCCACGAAAGTTCATATGCCGTTCAACAAAGGGACAAAACCAAACCAAAAAACATGTATTCCTGTATCACATAATCCTTATAACTCCCTTTATCTAAATGCTGGTGACTATTTTCTTGTTTTAAAAAGATCAAGAACAGCGATAAAAACGTTACTTAGTCGTAACAGTGTATGTGTATGTGCGTGTGCGCGCGCATGAGTGTCTGTGTGTGCATGTGTATGTGTGTGCGTGCGTGTGTGTGCGTGAGTATGTGTGTGTGCCTACGTGTGTGTTTGTGTATATGTATTTGACGGTTTTCACTCGATGAGGGTGAAGCCGGCTCCCCATGTACATGATTGAAGTTTCTTGGGTATCGCTATCCAAAGGTGGTCCCTAGGTACATCCATAGTAGTGCTTCATGATGATATTGATGCTTTTATTTGGGTAAAGATTAATAATTGAAATAATCTTTTCATGGTTATCGTCATTATATTGAGAATTTGAATGATTACAGATCGGGTATTTAAGTACTATCTCTAAAAAGAAACTATGTATTTTTGAACTGTGTACAATATCCAATGTGTAATGAAGAGCCAAAAAAGACAATTTCTGTCGACGACTTCCAGAAATATTTTTGTGAGAACAACGTCTTCAAGGTTGTATATCTTTGCAAGCTTAAGTTGCTATTTTTAAACGAGTGATCAATATTATCTTTAACACGCATGCAGTTCATTTTAGCTTATCAAAATTTGTATTCTTCTAAACAAGAACATCACTGCATAACTTGATTAAGTTGATCATAAAATATTTTTCAAAGCATTCTCTTTATTTCATAGACAGAACTCGTCATGCTATCATTTGATGCAAATCCAAATGAATATCACCTTTCTTTCTTATTAAAATAACATTTTGAACTCATTAAGTAAATCACAAGTAGGCTCTTTGCGAATATTATTCAAATATTGAAATTTTAAAAAGTGATTGTTGTCAAATTGAGAAAGGAACTGATGATAAAATAAATTCAATAGGTTTTTGAGCTAAGATAAACTCTTAAAAGAAAACAAAGAACAGGAAAATCAATTGATTGGAAAAATTAAAGCCCTTGCTTAATTGAGTCTCTTTTTTTACTGATAAAAGAAGACCTGCTATCAGATATAATTAGTAACGACTGATTTTATTCAGAAAGAAGAAGATAAAAGGAATATTGAGATAATCAGGTGCATCGAAACGCAACCAAATTCGAAATCCGGGAAATCAGATTATGTCAAAATTTATCAAAAACTGATTATTAATAAATAACGATGCTTTAATTTGGACGCTATCTCTGGTCTGGAACAATTATTCTTCTGTATCTACTTTTAAGCTGATATTCCTCCTTTTTAAGGAAAAAGACTAAACGCACTCTGATGTTGTATAACCTAAAGGGTCAATCTAGATTGACCCGATGCCTCTGTCTTATTCCTGTCTTCCTCAGTCTTTCACATCAACAGCACTATTTTCGTTCGGTATCAGTGAATATCCTCATTATAACAATAGAAAAGGCCTCGCCGACCTTTTCCTCTCTAGAAATTAATTCGCTATGAGTTACTTTGATCACCGTGCGTTGTATTATGAAATGAAAAATAAAACGATTGAACAAATAAATATCTCACAAATATTCTCCGTCTAACTCAAGAATTAGATAACGTCTTTATTTTTATTGCTGTGTGTTTTGTGCGGGATTTAGGATTTATTGTCAATTAGAAATTTATATGAATTCTTCCATAAAATAATACTTTTTCAAAACTCGACATTATTAAAAACGACCCGGAGAAATATTTAGAAAAGAAAGACTTGAAATGCCTTTACAAATTTAACAAGTTCCCTGATTAACAAAAACGTTCCCCTTTAAATGAATTATTTATTTCTTTGGCAATTGAAGCACTTGGTCCATGTAATTATTTTCTAATTCGATTACATTCTTCTCTCAGTCTTTCCCCTCACTAAATGTTCTTTTATGAATATTTTCAACCTTTTACTTTCAATACTTTTTTTTTCGTTTTGTTTCTCCTCCCACCATTTTGGATTCCATCAATTTCTCTCTTCTCTAATCCTTTTCACAGTTCATATCATCTTTCTTTCTTTCTTTTTTTTTTATTTCAGATACCAGTTTCCTTAATGGCGTTTTGTTTTCAATTCAAATTCTTAATTGCAGCACAAATAACGTAATATCATGTCAACATGTAATTCGAAGGAAAAAATAGTTCAATTTCTCTGTATTTTCACTTCGAGTTTTAGATTATTCTTTTGTAATCCGGTAGCAATGCTTTTTACCCGTTGAATTACCCCTAAAATCGGTGAACAAGCAATGAAATAATCAAGATGATGGAAATTTTACTGCAGAATTCGCTACTACTCATACTTCTATTATCATTTTACTCCTTTTGAGGATTTCACTACACTTTTAATTGGTGTTTTTTCCGTGAAGTAACAGCGAGTTTCATCACATTTCTAGGACTCTTCTAAGTATTCAAGCTGATTTTAACTGGGCTGTTTTTTAAACGCTTTCGATTCATTTTCGAATTTCAAGTTCCTAGAGTCTTTTTTCTAGGCATTTGAGCACCGTTAAGACCACCGCAACAACAACTGGTATCACTGTTACCTTCATTATTACAGTTTTTTTTTTCAGATATCTCTCAAGAACATGGAATTGTTTCAGATGTTTTTTTTTTCCATTCTATTATTCCCTGGAACAGAAAAATCAAATTGATGGCAAGTTTTACAGGGTAGAACCATAAGATTGTCGTCCTAAAGAAAAAAAAACACTACAGTTTTATTTTAAAACTTTTATTGAAAAAATCAATTCAGGTAACTTGATTATGTAGTAGAGCTGATATCTATTCAATGTATCCGCCTTCAACCTCAATCACCGCCTCGATAAGGATCCGGAACTGGGAACATGCCTTTTCCACAAGCGCCGGCGGGAGCACGACGAATACTCGGCGGATGGCAGTAATCAGGCTGCCTTTGGTGTTGTGGGAGGTCATGTTGGTGATGTTCTCGACGTATGAACAAACGAAGTAGTCCCGCAGATCCAGGTCGGGGGAGGAGGGGGCCAGTGAGAGAAGAGTACAAAGTCGTAGCACTCCTTCTGAAGCCAAGCCTGGGTCTCTTTGGACAAGTGGGCCGGCGCCGAGTCCTGCTGCCACCCCCAGGGTCTGTCACCGGCCATCTGATTGCACCATGGGATCACCACAGTCTTCAGCACATTTAGGTATTCTTTGGTGTTGACTTTCAAGCCGACTTCGAAGATGTGAGGTGGCATGATGTGACCCTCACTTGAAACCACACCATAACCGTAGCCGGAAACTTTGTTTTCATCACCTTGGGCACGTCCCTGTTATTCGTGGCAATCCAGATTTACCTTTTGAGGGTGCTGGCAATGGTCCTGTTTTCATAGCTTGAATCGGTAGAGAGCATGGGTTGTACAGCGGCGCATCTCCGATCTCGCTGGTTGAGCGTTGTGTCAGTTTCAGACATAATAGAAGGCTCCTATCCCTCATGGGATTTGTACACAACTGGCAAACTTGTAGATGGTCTGCAACAAAAAAAGAAAACCAGTTTTCATTAAACGGAAATGGAATGAAGTCTTTTCTCGGGCGACAATTTCATCATTCCACCCTCTTTTTTAAAAAGCGAAAGATACCTCGCACAAACCATTACGGACGCGGACAATGCTGATGACATTGCGCTTCTGGCAAATACACCAGCCCAGGCAGAACCCAACTGCATAGCCTGGAACGAACAGCTGTTGGCATAGGCCTCCAGTTGAACTCTGGCAAGACAGAATACATGTAATTTAATCATAGAGGCGTCATCTCCACACTTAATGGTGGTTCTCTGAGGCTGGTGGACAAGTTTACATACCTGGAAAGCACTGTCTCATCAATTGAAAATTACATCAACCGTGACAAGAAAATAGTGGCTCGTACCACGTGACTTCCGCTATCGTGGAGGTACAAAAGACGCCGTTTTGCTCAAGCAAGAAGAAACAGAAAGAGTAACAGAGAAACAGCTCTGAAAGGACGTCTGTCAGAAGTAAGACCAAATGTGGACGTAACACCTTCAGCGCGAGACGTATGATCGTAGTCGGAATGCACCACTTGAGTTAATAAATAATTAACTCTGTTTCACTGTGTATATTTTCCTTACCACGATGCAACAGTCTTGTTGCTAATTTGTTCCATTCACATATTATGCGATTAACTGTTTCGTCGCTGTCATTATAGTATTTACATTAGTTATTCTTATTTGTACCATCCAATTTTTCTTTGTCATAATTAATTCTGCTCTGATTGGATGATCGAAGGCTCGACCAGACTTGTCAAGAAGAAACTCATCAGAAATACATATGTAAGTAATTCCAGACCTATTGCCAGTCTGAAATTCAACTAAAATCTATTGAATATCATCCCTCTTAATAATACTTAGGCTGCGTCGGAGAATAATAAAATGTGGAGTTTGCCTCCTATTAAAAGAGGTTGTTAATTAGTTATCGTGGGCAGATAAAGTCACAACTTATATTTCCGATGTAAGTGAACCCCCCATCCCTTGCCGATTGGTTATGACTCATGAAAAAAAAAAAGAGATTTTTCTTTGATCGACTAAAAGAGTACCACTTAAATGTTTTCCGTTTTTTCTTTTTTTTTTAACCGGTTCAGTGACAACTCGTAAAATCGGCAATATAGTAAGTAGGATTTTTCTTTGAACAAATGTCTGACTTTTCCTGTCCAAGTGAGAACAATCTCGTCATCATCTTTTCATCTCGTTCGTCTCTTTTTCTCTACCAACATTCTTCGACCAGCCCACAACCCTGAAATAACGAACAAAACTCTCGAACCAAAACGCTGACGGACTGTATCCCAAACTGCAGGATACCACCTACATTTTCCAGTACAATTCTTCATAAATTAAGGCACTGACGCCAATCTCTTTAGAAAATGGGTTGTATTTAAAGACGTGCTAGCGGATGTAATATCGATGGGATATTGTGGATTTGAGGATGAATGAGCTGTTTGAATCCATCGTCCAACAGGTAATATCGGTCGTTTTTCTTTTTCAAATAACTGATACTTTAACTGAGCCAATTGTAGGAAAGGAATCTTCTAGAGACAGGTATATTTTCCCCTTTTCCAATTTCCATAGTTTTGTTCCCTCTCGCAAAAGTGCCAAAACATTTCATGATTTTATATATAGAGACATCTTTAAGCTCTTCACTATGTCTGAAAAAAGGATTGGCTCACAAGTTCAAAAGGTTTACAGAAATTAGAATATTTTAATTCGAAGTCTTTAGTGTTAATATTGTGATTCACATTATGAGACATGTATGATGTAAAAGAATCATTGACAGAGAAAAATATGTAATCTAAATGCAAAAGGATATAAGTAATTAGGCATCTTACTGAACTTGTGTGTAGATGAAAAAGGATTATAAGGTGTATACCGAAATATATTAGAAAGATGACGTCTTTCGACATGTTGAAGAAACGAACTTGTTTGCAAAGAGAGGCTGGTTTTCTGAGCACGAGACGATTGAAGTAAGTGAACATGTACGTAGGGAAGAAAATACTTAACACGTGCAACCTACACGCACTGATACAGAAAATATTGAAAACTATTATATCACAGAGCCATTAAAGACAACCTCACTATGAACAAAAAGATGAAAGAAACAACTAAGATTTTAAGTAAATCATGACCGGAAAGAAAGTTAAATCATCATCCTTGTGTTATCATAACTTTAAAACAATCAAGGTAAGAACCGAAAATATAAATAAATCACGAAAAATCTCGCAAAATACATCAGTAAAAGACGTAATTTATTTAATAAAGAAGTTAAACTAGTCATTGATAAAATTGGTATTCTTTTAAAACTAGAACAAAAATAGAAGAGCCGGATGGAAAAGGAAGCTAAAAGAACAAATAACGAAACTACAAGAACTAGACTGAGAATACATCTGGAAAAAAATAAACAAAAATATGTTGGTTAAAGAAACGCGACACAAAAGACAGGAGTACAATACGAACAAAACTCGACCTTCAAGCAAAACATATCATTGATTTGATGAAGAAAGTAAGAACACAAAGTATTGAATAGATGCAAAAGAAAAAAAAAACACTCCTGGAACAAGTCATTTGGTCATAAAACCATAACAGAAAAATCAAATGGATAAATTCTATTAGAAAAGAAGTACAAAGACATGAAAGATGCACCAATTTTTATATATACCAGGAATTATTTACAGAGCACACAAAAAAGTAATAAATTGTAAATCAACCAGGTCATGCTAGCATACATGGATCTGGCTTTTAATAATATATGTCCATACACGAAGGCTTATCTCAATAACAGACTAAATCCCAGAATAAGCAAGCATCCCCGAGTGGATGACGAAGGGGAAAATCACCCTGATACAGAATGGCTCTTCCACTAAAAAATAAACCGCCCAACAACTATAGACCGATGTGTTTAGTTATGATGGGGAAAAAACTAAACGCACTAATAAAAGAAGGAATATACAACTTGCTTTTAGGCTACGGACTATTTTTAGAAGCATAGAAACATTGCAAGAAGAGAACACGAGGAAAAACTCCCAAATTATTTATAGCTCAACACATCCTCAAGGATGGAAAAACAAGGTGGAAAAATGTAACCATCACATGAATTAACTAAAATCAGGTATACGATAAGTTTTCGGAAACTTGGTTAGAAGCAAGACTACAGGCGTAAGAAATATCCGAAAAAAGTCATAATGTATATTATAACAAGAGGAAACGGAAAAGTAGAAACAAGAGGACAAACTCAGGAAGAGGTGAAAGTTCAAACTGGTATATTTACAAAATCACATGATAGGGTAAAAAAACATATGTACATTAATACAATCAATATATTTGCCTTAAAAAACGAATTAGAACCCCTTATACGAACTACGAAAATGTAGACCGAATATATAGAAAAATAATATAGCATTGAAAAATTGGCATGCTTATGACAATAAGATTTAAAAAAGAGAAAAAACGGAACTAATAGAACTACCAAATTAAAAAAAAAAAACATCAGGATATCTGGAGAAAAAGAAAATTGCTAGTGCTGGATAATATTGAAATGAAAGAAAATTGTACTGGGGTAGAATACTCCCCCAGTACAATTTTCTGAAAACTCATCAAAGTAATAAACACGCGGGCAGTCCATGTTAGATATTTTTGCTCCATTAGAAAAACAAACAAGGAAGGGGTCCGGAAAAAAAGTGTCCAAGAACAAAGAAACTGATGAAAATGTCGAAGGCCCGCTAGATGATATAGACTGTACATGTGTCAAGAAAGAAAGAGGAAAACCACTCACCGGTGTTGTCAACTGCGGAGATGTAATATATCAAGCAATCGAGAACTACACTATACCGACTAAAAAAGAGTAATTACAGCAGCTTGTACCATCAATATCAACATAAGACATAACCGAAAAAACAACAAAAACTAGGAAAGAAATCAGCTGCATGTATAATACAAGCGACAAATAAATGAGATTGCCCACGAGAAAAACAAAATAGGACAAAGAAAGGGGAACGGCATTATAGAAAATCATTCTCTCTTGAAAGTATTACGATGTTTTATCATAAGTATCAATTGAAATGAAAAGTGAAAACATATAATACGCAACAAAGTAGTAAATGTAGGATATGTCGAAAAACAGATGGAAATATTAATCGCATAATAAGCGGACACCGCAAACTAGCAGAAAAGGTTACAATACTAAGCAAGAGTGAATGGGAAAGGGGGTTTACTAAGAACTAAGCAAGAATTTGAAATTCAACCATACTATCAAAAAATATATGCATAAGCCTGAATCTGTCCTTGAAAATTAGAGACATTAAATTCTCTGATATTTTGAGATGAAAACAGATCACCTTGTTCCGTCCAGAAGACTTGATCTTGTGTCAATTAACAAAAACAATATAATTTTTTTATCAAGTTGACTTTGCCTTTACAGCGTGTCATAGAATGAAAATAAAGGAAAGTGAAGAGATAAAAACTTTGTGTGCGAACTAAAACGGCTCCGGAACGTGAGGTTGACTGTGATATCATTTATAACTGATGGGCTTGGAGCGGAGTCGAAAAGCTTGGGTTGATCTCCAAAAGTATAAAAAGACAAAAGGAATTGGAAATCAGAAGAATTGATTCCGTCAAGACCGCAGCACTGTTAAGGTCGACAAAAATACCGAGAAGTGTCCTGTAGACTTGTGGATACTTACTGGCACCAAGACTCCGGTAGAAAAATCACCGACTGACGTTTGAAGACAGGCAAGGAGTGAAATACTAGTTCACAACTACTACTAATAATATCTTCATCTGCTCTCGGCCAGACGACCAGTCCTTATGATAAACAAGAACAAAAAAGGATAACTTGTCAAATTGTAGACTTTGCTGTCCCAGTGAACCACAGAGTAAAATTGAAAGAAAGCGAAATTTAGGATAAGTACCAAGATCTTGCAAGGGAATTTAAAGAAAGCGTGGAACATGAAAGTGACGGTTATACCAAAAATAAATGGTGCTCTTTGTACAGTTACTAAAGGATTGCTACATGAATTGGAGGGTTTCGAAATAACGGGGCTAGTGGAAACTATCCAAACTACTTAATTGAGATCGGCCAGAATACCGAGAAGAGTCTTCCAGACGTATGGACACTTACTGTCAAACACCAGTGAAATCCCCTCAGCTAACGCTGATGTGCAAAACTCTCAAAGAGTAAATTATTAATAATAAACGACGAAAAAACGAAATCACACTCGAAAAAACTTGGACACGGCTTAGACTGAGAAGGCTTAAGAGACCAACGCCATAAGAACGAACGTTGTCAAAGCAAAAATAGACAAGACGTAACAAAATCACAGATAAAGATTATATGGTGATAGATTGGTTTGGTTTCATTTTTATGGCATATCAATCTTTGAAGGTAATTTAATGCCAAAGCCATTCTCCTAGAAGAACAATAGTGGTACTATTTAACCTATAGCTGGGAGGATAATGGTGTTCATATCTTTCCCAAGGGTATTTGCCCGAAAGTGAACATAATAGCGCGACTGGATTACGAACTCGCTTACTACGGTCCCGCAGTCCATCACTTTAACCTTTACACCACGAGGACGCCTCCTATATGGTGATAGAGGTAAAATAAATAATCACATAAGCAAATGCAGTAAGGTGGTCCAAAAATTGTGTAAAACTAGTCACGACTGTGTGGGGAAATTAATCCACTGGGATTTGTGCAAACATTTTTTTATCTGGAATCTGTTCCAGAAAATGAGATGCTCAAACTCATCTTGGATTTTGAGATACAAATAGATCGCTTATTCTCGGTTAGACGACAACTAAAAAATACCAGTACCTGCGGAATAGTGGACTTTACCTCTCCAGCTGATCATAGGATAAAACTGAAAGAAAGCAAAAAAGAGATATAAGTACCGAGAACAAAAAGCACTATGGAAGGTGAAGAGGACAGTGATAGTACATGTAATTGGGGCGAATGTTATAGTCACCAAAAGATTGGCAGAGGAACCGGACTGCATGGAAAGAAGAGGACAAGTAGAGACAATTCAAAAGATCGGCCAGAATACTGAGAAAAGTCCAGGAGACTTGAGGAAAGTGGCTATCTCTCAAAGTACACTAAGAAACCATCAGCTAACTCTGGTGTGAAATCTTCTCAAAGAAGTAAAACAACGATATCAAGAAGAAGAAGAAGAAGAAGAAGAAGAAGAAGAAGAAGACATCAATCAGAACCAATAATAAATGCAACAGAAGCTTTTCTTCTCTGGTACTTTACAATCTAAACTGTTAAAAAAAAAAAGATTACATATTTTGTCGTTAAAAACAATATAAGAAAAAATGATAGGTCAGTGCCAATAGATCGTTACATATTAGTAGAAAGTTTGTAATAAAGTAAGTAAATATAAAAACAAGGAAATAGAAACTGAGAAACTGCGGCATGTTAAAATAACCCCCATGTCACTATTAGTTGGAGTCCTGTGTATGATAAAGGAAGAGGCGGATAACACATTAAGAAGATACCTGACTATTTTTCCCATATGAAATACAAAAGCATCGCACTTTGAAGAAATTCTCATCTTATTAGAAGACTATTAGAAATGTGACGGGATATATAACCCAAAAGAGGCAGCAATAAACATAACTACATACAATGCATACACTCTATACGTTCCCTAGCCCCAAGTATTGGTTAAAGATCCGGTGAAGGATAGTAAAAAATGAAAGTAAAGCTAAAAATAAATAAATAAATAAATAAATAATAATAATAATAATAATAATAATAATAATGATAATAATGATTGTTTTAATAGCGGGAAAGATTATTGATTCCTTTTGTGCGCTGCTCGTGAAATATTAATCCATTCAATGGCGATAAAATAGTTCTGAATAGCTTGGAGGTGAGAATGCCACTCACAACGCCAACTTAGTAACACACCCAACAGGCAAAACTTGTTGAACAAAGTTTTGAAATTAATTTCCCCGGCAGATTTCAATTGTTGAAAGAACATTCTCAGAAATGATGGCTGAATACTTAATTAAGAAAATAGAACAGATTAATAATTGCCTCCTTTAGAAATAAATAATTAAATGAACAAATAAATTTGAAAAATAAATTAAAAAAAAAAAGCAAAACAGAAGAGTAAAATGTAAAATGTTGCAATTATAAACCTTCCAAAGGAAACGGGGATAAAAAAAAAAAAGATTGGAAATAAAAGGAAAAAAGAAAACGGAGTAGAGATTATTCGGATTTATGAAAATATTCAAAGCCCTTGAAACTTTACAAACCACACAAAAATTCCATGCATAAAAAAGATTATATTTTCTTTACCTCTACTTCTTCCTTATCAAATTAAAACAACGATTACTATGATTATTGTTTGAGATCAACTGCTGTTGTTACACATGGCTATGCAATTAACATAACCATCACCAGACATCAAAGTTAAATATTCTAAAACAGCTGGGGATTTTAAGATTAAGAACACCCTCTAAATTTTAGCAAAGAAAAATAAGTCAGTCAGTAAGTAAGTAAAGTTGGCAACCGTTGTCGAGGGTGACCAGAAGGCTCCCTTTTGAATAGTTACTACACTGAGATGTAGGGGAAGGCGTTATTCCTTTCCTTGCACTGCTCCACTTTATCCTTGATACCTATCTTATATTGCTGAGTGTTAAGCAAGGAGGCATCAAATATCATTTTTAAAGTCGTTGGTATGATTCAACTTGGGATTGAACCCAGGTCTCCCGGACCATTGGCAAACACTCCACTAGGCCAATGAGTAAAGTCAAAGAAAGAGATAATAATTTCTCTAAGGAAAATGTAACCAGTTAAACTTTCGTGAACTTTGTAGTATTATTGAGTTTGACGGTATGGGATTAATAGATAATGAAAAAGCAGTGTGAGATTTAAGCATTGTTTTTTGGTGAGAAGTACCAAAAGTCTGAGAGAGTCTGATGTTTTTACATTTTGGTCTGGAAACTAATTTCATAAAACAAGAGAGTTCATATTTTGATATTGTCTGATCTAAGGGAGATAACTTCAAGTTACACCACGCTCCAAAAAAAAAAAAAAAGAAAAAAAAAGAAGAAAACTGATAGAAAAGAAAAGAGTACTGATAGAAAACTGTTCCCCCGAAACACACTGTTATTACTCACTATCTGAAGGGTATATCAATAATACTGCTGTGTAAGAATGAAAATAATTTATTTTAGTAAAATATCTTACAGTAAAATTCACCGTCGTTGCTATTCTTTAACTCTATAAAAAATATAGACAAATAACGTACAAAAAAGTGTATTCATTATATAAGGTTTTTATATGCAAATTCATCTCATTAAAATTGTCCATGAAAATATTCATTTCTGCTAGAATATATATATCATCATTATCTTTCGGCGTAAAACTAGTTATTGATGGTTTTAGGTAGATTTTCTCTTTTTGTTAAACAAACTGGTATTTTCTAATTGTGTTTTGAATATGTCGGAAAGAATAATTTCAATAGAGGCTTTTCTGCTTTTGTATAAGGTCAGATGAAATCAAATTACGGCAACTAAATCTAATGTATGATAATAACATTGTTTCGTGGATTTTATCATTTTCATTGTACACACACACACACACACACACACACACACACACACACACATATATATATATATATATATATATATATATATATATATATCAAATGTACAAGTTTCTGTTTGAATATAAAGCATGGGAAATCTGTGAGTCACTATCTATTAAAACATTGACTCAGAGAGATTATTAATAATAGTTTTAACGGGAACTATATTTATGTATATAATTAGGTGTTTAGATAAAATGACATATTTAAGAAGCCATTTTCAACCTCTTTCTTTCTATTCATTGTGCCACTTCTGAAATCTTCTATAGATCGAAACGAAATCGTGTGCGAATTGATCATAGAAAATACTCTAGTCAGCAGCAATCGTTGGAAATGAAGAAGATAGTATTATTAGAGATAATATTTAAATAAATTTAATTTACATTTATTTGACTAATTCCTCTGATGAAAAAGGAATTACGTTAAGAACAACCTAATGTGTATATATATATATATATATATAATCATGTGTATATGAATGTGATAGATAGATAGATAGATAGATACAGAGACAGAGCAAAGTAGAAGATTACGCCTGATTACTTTCGGAAGTAAGAGGGAGAGAGAAACATAGAGAGAGAGACAGAGAAAAAGTCGCACAGAGATTCTACTCGAATACACACAAATATCTACATCGTCCATATATATGTATATATATATATATATATATTGGTAAGTGTGCAACTGATTGAACCATGCTAACGAAAGCCTGGATTGCTATCTATAGGTAATAATCATAGGGAAGTCAAAACTTTCCGATGAAATAAAACGAATTTTTTCCCAGCCACGATCGTCTTAATTCTATTATAGGGATGCACCACATGGAAGCTAAGAGTATTGAAGAAAAGCTTAAAGCCAATAGCAGAAGAATGCTACGAACTCTACTGGACAAATGCAGGATGCTACATCCTATGAAACAACAGATTTACGGCCTCTTACCTGCCATTTCTAAAACCTCCAAATAAGACAGACAAGACATTCTGATCACTGCTTGAGAAGCATAAGTGACGTTTTCCTATAGACCCCGTCAAACTGACGTGCAAGAATTGGACGACCAGTTAGAACTTCTGCTCAACAGCTCTGTACAGACACAGGATATAGTCTATAAGACCTGCCAGAAGCAATGGAAGATAGAGATTAATGGAGAGAGAGAGAGAGAGAGAGACAGACAGAGACAGAGAGGGACAGAGAGAGAGTCAGGAAAATCAGTGCTAGCATCTCAAGATGATGAAGATTTCATTAAAATTTGTAAAACGTTTGCTGAGAAACATGTTACAAAATCTTGTAGAAAAGGATACGATTAGCAAGAGCGTCAATATTTGCCACTGTGAAAAACAAATAATCATGCATTAAATCTAACATTTTTTGTTGCGTCACTTTAGTTGATATATTTTGTGTGTTTAAAATATCTCTATGGAAGTATGTTACTTTGTGGGAGAGAAGATATATCAATGCGCTATAGTGTAAGCTGATGAAGCTAGAATTTTCATAAGTGGAAAGATGTATTAGCAATAAGAATATTTATATGAAGAAAAATGATTTCCTTCAATTTGAAATAAATAAAAAAACCATCCCCGAATGAACATTATGTTGAATATGTTTGGCAGATTTATGAAATGGAACAATAAATCTACTAAATGAGTATCTATTTTGTCACTTATTTATGATATTCGGGGATGCTCAGAATAAAATAGTGTTATTGATGGTTTATGTATCATTCTAATAATTTAAACGATGTATTCTTAACAATCTAGAATTTTTACAATGCCTGGAATGTTGGGGGTTTTGATCTTTCACATTTTTCGCGCCAATCAAATATTATCGCCTTCGAATATGAAAGAATTATTAAACGAGGGTGTTGACTCCGATTGGTCCAAAAATGTATAAGTGTTTAAAAAAAATTACAGTTTCTCAAGACAATTTTTTGCACTATAATTAACACATTTTCAGTGTAGAAATTTGTGGATTTTCACACACACACACACACACACACACACACACACACACACACACATATATATACATATATATATATATATATATATATACATTCCTGTGGACGTAGATTGAAGATACTATAGAAGCAATTCTATTCTTAATTTCACTTTATAAATGCTAATGAAGAGGTTTACTATAAAAATCCACTTGTTTAATCAAGTGCATTTTAATGGTTTTTATGCACTGTAACCGATGGTTCAATGAAGAGGTTTTCTCGCGAAGCGTCCGTGAAATCCTCTCAACTGGAAGTTGGGTTGATAATAGCAATTAAACACAGAGCTAAAGTGCAATAAAAATGCATTTTCACTCGACTTCTTAATCGTCTTATCGAAAATGTTGACCGTTCTCAGCAGTTTACAAGGAGATGTTTAATTCTGTTCGCAAGATCCACGAAAACTGTTAAAGTATTGTTACACGAAACATTTAGTGATTTTATTAAATTTTCACTGAGAATTAAATCATGTATATTACTCAGTTGACTAAAATGGAAGCGATGAACGGATATTTTTTTAACAAAAATTGAAAGTGACATTTAGTTTTTCGATATATAAGGGTTCTCACTTAATTAACTTTGTCCAAAATGTTTCACGTAATATCGAGATAATGTGATCTTTTTGATAAGTAAGGATTTCCCCAAGCTGTAGCAATGTCAGTACTAATGCATGGAAGCACCCCCTGGATACTAACAAAAGATATAGAAAAAGGTGGATGGGAGGACGTAGGAACGCAGCGTACTGAATGCGCAAGTACTACCCAAATCAACATGGGGTAACGTATATCAACTCCCTGCGGACACTGGTTTTAGTCGGAGGTCGTATCCGAAGTGATTAATGAGAAAGACGAATAACGATAGAGAGACAGGGAAACTCGTGTTATCAGCATGATTTAATGGTGTGAAGGAGAGTGATGGTATGGAGTGTCTTGGATTTACGAAAACACACACGAACACACACAAACATATATCTATCTCACTATCTATATTATATTGCCCAAACCTAAGTCAGTGAATGGTTGGAAGTATTATATTCTAAGATTTACTTTTTTCAACATCCATGTTATTTAAAATCCAACGGAAAGTTCTATGTAAAATAATAATAGATTAAAATACAGAGCCAATAATTCCATATAAAAGGAAAAAAAAAACTTACAAAAAAACCACACATATTTGTTTTTGATAATATCTATATAAGCAGCCCTTTCATCTCTTAAGTTATATAGTTATATATATATATATAGAGTGTTCGCCAATGGCCCGGGAGACCTGGGTTCAATCCCAGGTCGAGTCATACCAAAGACTTTAAAAATGGAACTTGATAGCACCTTGCTTAACACTCAGCATTATAAGGTACGGTTCAAGGGTAAAGTGGAGCAATCCAGGGAATGGAGTAGCGCCCTCCCCTACACCTTGGTGTAGTAGCTATCGAAAAGGGAGCCTTCGGGTCACCCTCGACTATGGTCGCTAACTTTACTTTACTTTATATATATATATATATCGTGCAATTTGATGGAGACTCAAAATCGGTTGAGCCATCATTATAAATTTATTTCGGCGGATAATATTACTATTCTATCCGTCTCGTCAGATGACTTTTTACATGCTTTTCTCGAAGTTGAAGAACAGTAAATGTGGAATTAGAGTTCGTAGCAAACATTTAACCTCCACTACCCACGCCTGTGTATGAAATAATTTGTATTTTATTTCCATTTTTAGGCTTATTTCAATTTTTTTCCTTTTTATTTTTATCCTTTTATTTTATTTTCTGAATGCCGGGTATCCTTTCTGATGTAGGATTGTGTGTAGTTCTTTCAAGAGTTTTTTTTTTCAAAGTTTTTAACCATGAGTATTGGGAATATTCTATGTGCTAGAGTGTAAGTGATGGATTTTATATTTTTTGCGGTGGTGACTTTTGAAGTGGTGGTATTTTGGGGTGTCTGTAGGTTTGGGATAGATATCTGTAATTTGCGTTTTTATTCGGAAGTCTAAAAATTGGTATTTATTGTGAGCTGTATTCCATAGGATATTTTATTTTGTTGTGTAGGTTTTGGAGTAGTTTGTATAATTCGTTAATGTCTCCCCGTGGGCATCAACAGAATATGTAGCAATCTTCTAAATATATTTTCCATTGTTTGGTAAATCATTCTTTTATGTCGTTGCTATATTTTTTACCTATTGTCTTATATTTATGTTATTTTACCTCATAGGTTTTCTTCTAAATATGGTAGGGTTAAGGTAGCGTATATAGGAACTCTTTTAGTTCCCATAGCTGTTCCTAGGGTCTGGATATAGTTAATACTATTGAATTTGAAGTAGATATAATTAAGTATTATTTTTATACCCCGTATGATATATTTTAAAACGACTTGGTTGTTATGTGTCTAAGTATTCATCTGTCCAAAATGCGATGGTTTGTGTACTTAATTCTAAATTCGTTTTATCTAAGATGACTAAAAATCTTCCCTTGTCTGCTTCTTTCAAAATTATATTTTCATTGTCCTGTATATTTGAAAGCTTGTTTCTGGTTTTGTGTGAGGTTATTTTTTGTTATTTATCCTTTTAGGTTGATACTCCATAATTTCTCGAAGAACGTGTTTAGTTCACAATTGTTGTTTTTTTGTCTGGTAAGAATCTTTTTATTGGGAGTCATTTATATCTCGTTTATATTTGAATTTTTCTATTACCCTAAATTTTCGTTCAAATTCCTTCTTTGAGTTCTCCTATATAGTTTTTGGAGTGGGGCAAAATTTAAGATCTAGTTTGAGTAAGTTTATTTGGATTTTATTTAACTTATGTGCAGATAAGTTTATACTTTTGGTTTAATGTTTGTTTCGTTTTTAAATTATTTTTTTCCTCGTGGTCGTTTTGTCTGAAAAATGTTTTTTGTTTGTATTACTTAAAAAATAATAATTTCCCTTGTGTTGTCTAAAAGAACGAATGTAATCAAGGTGAATTTAAAATAATGTCTATTTACCAAAGTAACGACTACACACTACTTCAAAGAAAGGGAAAAAATGTAGATAAATGTAAGTTAAAGTTGAATGAAACAGGAATCATACACACACGCAAATGAACACAAACATACATAGACTGGTATATATATATATATATATATATATATATATATATATATATATATAGTCACACAAAAATTATTACTAAAAAAATAATTACCAGTAAATTTCAAACCACACTACCATACACACACATACATACGTGAAATATCTCAAGACACACTCACTCACACAGAGAAAAAAACATAACTGTTAGTGAAATCCGGAACCACTTCAACACTCTCTCTCTCTCACACACACACACACACGCACACACAAACACAACGACAATAATATATCAAATATCAAAGACCAATGAGTGGTAATGCAGATCAAGTTAAACAGACTCTTATAAAAAGACAGCAGTGACCCCTATATTAACCCATAATCACGTGAAAACCATTAAAACTGAAAACACAAATAATTGCAAGTCTCATTGAGTACCTTATTAACAAGGCCTTGTGCCATACATGTTCTTCGACGACTTAGTAAACAGTATTTTCGAATAATTATTTCTGCACTAGACGGAACCTCCCTGAAACTAGTAGACAAAGTCAACTACCTAAGAAGTAGCGTCTCATCAACCGAAAAAGATATCGACACATGGCTAACTAAGGCATGAACAGTTATCGATAGGCTCTCTATCATATGGAAATCACGAGGTGCCCGTGGTGTAGTCGTTATCGTCGTAGGAAATGGATACGGCGACACGAGTTCAAATCCTGGACGAGACTGATTGCATTTCACATAGCACTAATACCCTTGGGAAAGGTATGAATCCAATAATTCTCCCTCCAGCTATGGGTAAATAGTAGGACAGACTAGGTTCTTCAGCCTTGATTTGGCAACTAGTCTAGGAGAAGGAATACTCTGAATTCAAACATGTTTAACTCCGCTTAAAAATTGACCTTGTGTCATATCCTGCCCGAGCGGAGGGGTTGGTAAATAGTATCATGTGGAAATCAGACCTGACCTATAAAATGAAACTCAGTTTCTTCCAGGCAGCGATCGTATCGATACTGCTGTATGGATGCACTACTCGGACGCTAACAAAATGGCTGAAGAAGAAACTTGACGGCAATTACACAAGAATGTTGCGAGCAATATTGACCAAGTCCTGGCGGTAACACCCCACAAAGCACCAACTTTACGACCACCTGCCTTCCATCACGAAAACTATCCAAGTTAGACGAACCAGACACGTGGGACACTGCTGGAAATGCAAGGACGAGCTCATAAGTGTTGTACTCCTATGGACCCCCCGCTTATGTCCGAGCTTATGTCCGAGCAAAAGCAGGACGACCAGCTAGAACGTACATACAGCAGCGATGTGAGGATACGGGATGTAGCCCTAAGGACCTGCCAGTGGCGATGAATGATAAGGAGAAGTGGCGAGAGATGGTCAGGGACAATGAAATGATTTTTTCTCGAAATACAGGTTAATTTCTATCAATAATTCATTTATGATTTGTATGATTAAAAATGCATTAATTCAAAGTAAAAAGTCAGGGGAAGTAATCTTAAATTAACATTTAATGATCATTTTTTGATAAGAGATAATGGAATTTATAGTAAGTGCGATTGGGATGGAAAATATATACTATATGAAAAAGATTTTTAATTTTAGTTTAAAATTCATTGATATTTCTCTGTAATTTACGCGTTGAGGAAGATTATCATATTTGTGGCTAAAATTTCAGAAAATTGAAGCACCCATAAAAAAAGAGAAAAAAAACCGGGGTGCGAATAGGGTTTGCTAAACTCTACATGATGTTAAGCGTCCTGAGTTGTTAAAAAATCATCATCATCATCATCATCATCAATCTCTGCTAATAGCACGGAGTCTCTTGAATCTCCTTTGCTGCCAAGGTATAAGAATTAGTTTTCAACCATCAGAGACTTGCCACGTTACAAACAAAACGGAACCATCTCCATATTAAATTATGATATCAGAACATGCAAAAATCGGATCATCATAATGTGAATGACGTTAATTGCTGTCTGGTAAGTCTCGGATAGACTTTCCTATTATTCCCAGCTGAAAATGAACCTATTATTACGTAATAGTTGCTCTCTCAAGATTGTAAGCCTCTTCTCAATCAAAACTGGTTTTCATAGACTCTGATAACTGCCACTTATTTCAGCAGTGACCTATTCACACGAAATACCAAGACGCTATCACTAAGATTTTGAGTGGGAAAATGCTAGTCTTTTGTAATAATCTACTAAAAATGAATGTGATCAGACTATTTAATTCGGATGCATTCTTTTTTGGTGGGTGGAAATAATAATAGCAGTAGTTTTCAGATAAATCTATGTATTTATATTGCCTATCTTACATTGGCGAAGGAAGTGCCCGCATTGCAATTGTTAACGCCACTAGAAATGGATACGACGATACAAGTTCAAATATTGGACGAGGGTGTTTGCTTTTAACTTAGAGCTAAGACCCTTGGGAAAGGTATGCATCCAAGTATATTCGGTCCAGTTATGAGTAAATAGTTGGTCTTTCTAAAACTTGGTATGGTAACTGGTCAAGGAGAAAGAAAACTCTTAATCAAAACTTGTCAAATTCTCCTTAAAAAATTGATCTTGTGTAACATCCTACTCACACGGAAGGAATTGGGAAATACAAACATTGGTGAAGGTAGACAGCAGCAGTGAATTTCTTTGGAAGAGTAGTAAACAAATGACAGAAAAAGCCATTTTTGTATTTTTTTTACTCTTCTTAAGAAGTCCCGGAGAGACGTATAAAAGTGACCTTAATTTCTTTTTTAGAGCCAGCACAAACACAAAGAGGCTTTTTCGCTGTACTTCCCGTGATTGTTCTTCAAAGGCCCATAGAAATTCATCACTTGTCATGTTACGTTGCAATCAGTGATCACACAAACCTCGTCGTCCCACAATTTTTAATATGGGTTCAATTGACATGTGGATAACACCTGTACATCCGGGGCAAAAGTTTTACGAGAAGCATAAGGTTTTCGTCCGAGAACTTACCACTCGTAGATTTCTCAGTACTCGTTCGTATTTGTGATCATTTTTAATTTAGAGAAAAATATATAAGGAAGTATAGAAACATAGAAAGTGTACTTCTTCTTCTTCTTCTTCTTCTTCTTCTTCTTCTTCTTCTTATTATTATTATTATTATTATTATTATTATTATTATTATTATATCCGTTAGAGGTTTTCATATCAGCGTTAGCTAACGCTGATGGTCTTTCACAGGAGTTTGAGTGAGAGCAAGTCTCCTCAAACCTCCAGGACTCTTCTCAGTATTCTGGCCGTTCTCAATAATGCTGTCGTTTGAATGGTCTCCACTCAGCCGCCATTTTCCAAGTCCTCCAGTTCCTTTAATAATCCTTTAGTTTTTGTACCAAAAGCACCAATCGTAATTGCTATTATTGTCACCTTCATGTTCCACAGTTTTTTCGATTCTCTTGCAAGGTCAAGGTATTTATCCTTCTTTTCACATTCTTTCACTTTTATTCTGTGGTCAGCCGGAACAGTCGACAAATTTGCAAGTTCTCTTTTTTTTTGTTGTTGTTGATTATTATAAGGTCTGGTTTTTTGGCTGAGATTATGTAATCTGTGTGGATGTCAAAGTCCAATAGGAGTTTATGTGTCATTTTCTAGGACAGGGGCTCGGTTGTGCATATACTATTGGTTTGTATGGTCAAATTTAAATTTATTGCACATTTCCCAATCGAGTCTAGTCTTATACTCCTTCAGTGCAAATTTGCTGCATTCGGTTATTATGTGACTGATGGTTTCATCTCTGTCACCACATAGCCTACATTAGCTATTTTGTTGCGTCTTATCTCGACTTGATATTATTATTATCATTATTGTTATTATTAGAGTTTTTCACATCTGCGTTACCTGATGGTCTTTCACTAGAGATTGAGTGACTTCCAAATTTTCCAGGCCCTTAAATAATCCTTTATTTACCGTGCCAAAAGCACCAATCACAATTGGTATAATTGTCACCTTCATGTTCCATAGTTTTTTCTATTCCCTAGCAAGGTCGAGTTACTTATCGCTCTTTTTACATTCTTTCAGTTTTATTCTGTGGTCTGCCAGGACAGCAAAGTCGACAATTTTGCAGGTTTTTTTTTTAATTGATTATTATAAGGTCTGCTCTTCTGGCCGAGATTAGGTGATCCGTTTGTATATCAAAGTCCCCTGGGAGTTTAAGCGTGTCATTTTCTAGGACAGGTGATGGGTTGTGCATGTACCATTTGTTGGCATGGTCAAATTTAAATTTCTTGCACATTTCCCAGTGGATCCCCTTGCCTACCCAGTCGTGTCTAGCCTTGTACTGCTTCTGTGCCAATTTACTGCATTTGATTATAATGTGATTGATGGTTTTATCTCTGCATAGTCTGCATTTGCTATTTTGTTGCGTCTTATCTATCCTCGCTTTAATATGATTGGTTCTTATGGCGCTGCTTTGTGCTACCATTAGAAGAGATTCTGTTTCTCTCTTAAACTTTCCTTTTCTTAGCCATGTCCTGGTTTTGTCGTGTAAGATGTTGTTTATTAGTCTTTTAAAACAACCATGGAGTTGTTTTCCTTCCCATTTTTGTTTCCTAGTTATTTGTCATTCTGTTATCTATCGTGTGGTGAGTGTTGTTTCTGATGGCCGTAATAAGTCCTCTTTCGTGTTTTTCTATGTAGTCTTCGAGTCTTTATTATTATTATTATTATTAGTAGTAGTAGTAGTAGTAGTAGTAATAGTAGTAGTAGTAGTAGTAGTATTTACTCCTTTAGAGTTATTCTCATCATCGTTAGCAGATTATCATTACTGGAGTCTGAGAAACAGCAAGTCATCTCAAGTCTCCAAGACTCTTCTCAATATTCTGGCCGTTATCAACAATGTTGTAGTTTGGATGGTCCCCACTCATCTGCCAACTTCCAAATCCTCCAGTTCCTTTCATAATCCTTTATTTACTGTAATTAAAGCCCCCATCACAATCGGTATTATTGTCATCTTCATGTTCCATTTTTTTTTCTATTACCTAGCAAGGGCGAGGTAATTATCCTTCTTTTCCCTTTATTTCAGTTTTTTTCGTGGTCAGCCGGGACAGCAAAGCCCACAATTTTCTAAATTCTTTTTTTTTTAAATTATTATTAGGTCTGGTTTTCTTGCTAAGATTAGCTGATCAGTTTGTATGTGTGTCATTTTCTAGGAGAGATGCTGTGTTATGCATGTATCATTTGCTCCTATGGTGAAATTTTGATTTATTGCACATCTCTCAGTGGAACACCTTGCCTACACAGTCATGTCTAGTCTTATACTCATTCTGTGCTAAATTGCCACTTTCGCTTATTTTGTGATTGATCGTTTCGTCTTTGTCTCCTCATAGCTCACATTTGCTATGTTGTTATGTCTTATCTATTCTTGCTTTGATATGATTGGTTCTTATGGCGTTTTTTTGTGCTGCTACCAGGATATATTCTGTTTCTCTCTTAAGGTTTCCTTTTCTTACTCAGGTCCAGGTTTTCTCGTTTGAGATCTTGTTTATTAGTCGCTTAAAACACCCACAGAGTTGTTTTTCTTCCCATTTTTGTTTCCTAATTATTGTCATTCTGTTGTCTATCCTGTTGTCAGTATCGTTTCTGATGGCTGTAATCAGTCCCCCTTCGTGTTTTTCTATGTAGTCTTCGAGTCGTTTCATCATTGTGTCAACGCTGTCGTCAATGCTGGCAAGTCCTCTTCCTCCCTCTTTTCTTGATACATATAGTCTGTCATTGTCGTCTTTAGGATGTAATGCCTTATGCATGGTCATTATTTTTCTTGTTCTTTGGTCGATTTGTTTAAGTTCTTCTCTGGTCAACTTAAAAAAAGGTCCCTAATATCTAACAAGTGGTACAACCTTGGTATTTATTCCTTTGATAAGTTTTTTGGCTAGACAGTTTTGTCTCGAGTAGTTTTCTTGTTCTCCAGAGATATACTTTTTGAATTTTGTCTTTCATTTCAACTTGTTTGATGGTGTCAACGTCCGAGATGGGTAAGTATTTGTAGGTTTCCTTTTCTCCAAGCGTGTCTTGATTCGGTCATTCCATTCCGTCCGTCATGTGTCATTTGCCACTTTTCATTTGGAGCATGGCACATTTTTCTATGCCAAATTCCATTCCTATGTCTCACTGTATATTCTAACTGCATGTATTAGTGTTTCCAGTTTTCATTTTTAAATTTTTTGCAAATACTTTGATGTCATCCATGTTTTGTAGATGATTGATCTTTTCCTGCAATCTATTAAGTTTGTAACCGGCTGTGAATTTTCTGACTATGAGGTTAAGTGGCATCATGGCAATTATGAATAGTTACGGCGATTGTGCATCTCCTTGAAATATACCTCATTAGATCTTTGCTTCAGGTGAGCTTTTTCCTCTTACTGTCAATTCTATTAATCAGATTTTCATGGTTTTCTAGAAAAAGTGTATGACTTCACTTGATATTTTGTACATTTTGAGGCAGTTTATTATTCAACTTTGCTGAACCATATCATATGCCTTTTTGTAATCAAACCAGGCCATAGCTTGATTTTTCTGTCTGATCTTGCTCTCGTTTAGCATATGTTGATCTATGTAAAGTAACTATGCTGTGCCTCAGGATTTGTTGCACCATCCTTTTTGTTCCTTAGAGAATAATCCGTGGTTTGTTAGCGGGTAGTAAATCTCTTCCTTTATTTGTGCTGTTTACAGTTTCCACATCATCGGTAGGCAAGTTATGGTTCTTTAATTTTGGGGTGGGGGCTGTTCCTTTGCTTGGATCCTTTTGGATCAATGTAGTCCTTTCTTTGGTCATGAAGTCTTCTAAAGTCTCCTGGACTCTTCTCGGTATTCTGGCCGATCATAATAACGCTGTTATTTGGATGGTGTACACTCGAGCTCTTATCTCCAATTCCTCCAGTTCTTTTAACAATCCTTTGGTGACAGTAACGACCGCACCGAATACAATTGGTATCACCGTCACTTTCATGCTCCATAGTTCAATTACCTAGAAAAGTCAAAAGACTTTGCTGTCTCTTCGTTTTCTTTCACTTTTACTCTTTGATCTGCGGGTGCAGCAAAGTAAACAATTTGGGTTTTTTTTTGGTTCTTTTTTTGTTTTTTTGTAGATTATCAATCACTACGGCTGATCGTCTCGCCAAGATTAGGTTATCTAATTTTATCTCTATTATTATTGTACTTTTCGAGATATTTTCTTACTAAAGTGGGTTAGTGATCTTTATCTGGATTTCAATTTCAAGTCACTTAAACTTGCTAAGACTTTTCTTGTAGATTTTACGGATGCTGAGTGTCTTGATGGTCACTATTCTTCCTCAAATTTCCAATTGCTCTAGTATTTCTCCAAATCTTTTGAGGACTGTTCCAAACGTACCAACCACACCTGGTACTATTGTAATTTTGATCCACATCCTTTTAAATTCTCTAGCAAGTTTCAAGTATTGCGCTTTCTTTCATGTCGACCGCAAGGAGGGTAAACTCTACCACACGGCAACTTTAATTGCTTAATTATCACAACGTCTGGTTATCTGAACAGGGTCATGGGATCTTCTTGTTTCTCAAAATACCAGATGATTTTATGCCTCTCATTTTCTTGGACTGATTCGAGGTTGTGCCTATATCATTTGTTATAATTGTCAATTTTCAATATATTGCACTATCCTCAGCGGTTCACATTCCCCAATCCAGTCATGTCTAATCTTTTAAGCTAGTTTGCCGAATTTAGTTATTATGTGATAAAACGTTTCGTCTTTGACCCACAATTTCTACTTTATTGCGTATTAACGATTTTCGCGTTAATATAAATGATCCTTATGGCTTTCATTTGAGCTCATATTAGAGGAAATTCATTTTTTTCTTAAATTTCTCTTTCTTATCCATCTTCAGGTCTTCTAGTATGAGATTTCGTCAGTTTGTCATTTTAAATATCCATAAAGTTATTTTTCATTCCATATCTCTTTTCTATTTCTTCTGGTTCTTTTGATTTTCATGTTGGCCACGAAATGTTGTCCTTTGCTGTCTTTAATGTAGTTATCGAGTTATCATATTGATACATTCACGCTACCTTCAATGCTGGGAAGTCTTCTTTCCTCTTCTTTTCTTAACTCATATTGTCTATGTCATCTTTCAGATGTAAGGTCTTGTTCAAGTAATAACTTTCTCGTACTCTGCTCCATTTGTCTGAGTTCTTTCCTTGTCAATTTTAAGAACTGGTACAGCCAATATATTAATGCATTTCATAAGATTTCTGCTGTAAAGCTTGGTTTCGATCAGTTGTCTCGTTTATCTGTGTTAATTTTTTCATATTTTTCTTGGATTTCACAGGTGTTATTTTTACTCACTCGCTTGCCATGAGAAATGTTTAAGGCAAAGTAAATTCTTGAAGCTCAAATGTTTCAATTTAGAATTTAACGGACGCAGACTACGCTGATGACATAGCGCTTCTGGCAAATACACCAGACCAGGACGGATGTCAACTGCCGAAGAAGGCAACTAACGATATAGGCCTCCGTGTAAATGTTGACAAAACAGAGTACGTGTGCTTTAATTAGGATCAAAATCAAATAAGAGACTTCTCCAACCTAATTGGTTGTTCCTTGAGACGAGAGGACAAACTCACCAACATCTGAAGCTG
Organism: Sepioteuthis lessoniana; assembly: GCA_963585895.1. Classification (NCBI taxonomy): domain Eukaryota; kingdom Metazoa; phylum Mollusca; class Cephalopoda; order Myopsida; family Loliginidae; genus Sepioteuthis; species Sepioteuthis lessoniana. The sequence goes on from OY757904.1 coordinate 110,506,104, forward strand.
CATATCGTCAACGGAAAATGACGAGTAGCGAAGACCTGGCCAGCTATTTATACGTTATCGGTCAAATGAAAATTAGACTAATCCGATAAAATAAAACGCAATATTTCCCTGCAGTAGTCGTGAATATACTACTATATTGATGCACCACATGGACGCTGACCTTGCATATAGAGGAAAAGTTTGACGGCAATTATACGAGAATGTTACGAGCTATACTGAACAAATCTACGAAGCCACGTCCCACAAAACAGCAGCCGTACGTTCATCTGCCTCACATCTCACAAACCATCCAAATATAATAAAGAAGACATGCTGGATACTGCAGAAGAGGTAAGGATGAACTCATAAGTTGCCCCTTTACATAGAGAAGAAGATGTTAGACAATCTGCTAAAACTTTTCCACAATATCTCTGTGCAGTCACAGGATGTAGTCTAAAGGACTTACCGAGTGCAATGGGTGATAGAGACAAATGGCGATGGAGAGTCAGGGAAATCTGTGCTAGCGACATGACTGAATGATGATGTTGAGACTGGTTACGTTACAACGTTAAAATAACCAAGTTTAATGGAATTACAGCATATATCGAATAAATTTTTGAAAGAGAAGCTATCGGTGAGGTTCAAACTCAGATTTCCACTTTTCTTCCCAGTAAAGCCTAGTTGACTTTACGACCTGCTTTAACAATCAGAAGAGCAATTTGCATTGAAAACAATAAATCTCGCCAAGAAAACATTACCTACTTTTGCTCAGATCCATTGTCTCTGTGAAGATATTATTTTTTACGCACTTATCTTCATCGCATATATTATTGATTTCTAATTGTTGAATGATGTATTGACAAACAATTTTACAATTGGTTTTATTTCATTTTTGCAGAACATTTTTGCAGAACATTTTTGCTGTCACAAAAAAGCAACAATATATTTAGTCAAAGTCATACAAATTATTCATAAAAACCTGACGTAATTATTTCATTTTAAAATGCCAATATGACAACTGAAAATAAAAGAAAAAATCCATTGAAATAGGTGGCTTAAGAAGTTATAGCGTTGTCCATTAAATCCGTGTTCTTTGGATTGAAAACGTTCAGTTATCTCTCGTTGCAATCTATTTTGTAGGAATTGCTGACTATTGAAAGTAACAGTCTGTAACTTTCTCTAATAAGTAAGATCCAATTAAGTGTAACGATAAAATTCGTCAAAATAATGAAAACAATTCATCGTGTTAACAATAAATCAGATGTCTTTATCAATATTCACTTTTAGATATCTTCTTTAAAAAATAAACAAATAAACCAAAAAGCAAAGGAAAAAAAAGTTGTTGCTACAAGGTTGGGGAATATCGTTCTCAGTAAATGTTAATCTCTTGAAAGTTATTGTCTGTTTTTGATTCTATACAAAGGAGATATTATATGTTTCGGATAGTAAGGTGTTGTGTTTATTGATTTTTGATGATTTATTGCAAATTTGCTCGTAATAAAATATAAATCTATAATTTTTTTATTTGATGTTGGCTACTGATGTGCGTAATCATGATTTTAATTAAGAATCTGGTGTCTAAATTATGTGTGAAAAAATAGAGCCTTGTGATTAATTGAATTCTTCAAATGACTGACATATTTAATATTTATTGAGTAGAACAAACAAAGGCTCCATACAGTTACACTACGAATTTTTTTAAAGAGGATTGCTTAGATTGTTTCCTAAAAAGACTAATTAATGCATATCGCGATGTTATCAATGTCCAGAAATGTTTGTCTCGTATTAGAATTTGCTAACGTCAAAAAGAGCAGAAGGATTAATGTAGTCTGAAGTTCACTAAATGGCACTTTAATCGATATGAAGAAATTCAATTTTTGCTGGGTGTTTTTGTACACATGCTCAAATCAAAAAGGCATAATTTATGTTAAAATTTATTGGTATTCTGTAATAAGCTAAACTATACGTCTCGGATAGGATGTGAAAGAAGATCAATTTTTAAGCCTATTTAACTTCCCATTTTCTTTTTCAACACCAAATGCCATACAAGAACGTAAGATTTTGGACTGCATTATTGTTTACCCATGGATGGATAGAGGGGAGAAATAGATTTATATAATACGGAAATGCATTAGAACGAAGCGGAACATCCTGTGTCTTGTCCTGAATTTGGGCTGTTTGTCGTGTACATTTCCTAATAATTATGCAACGAGCCCTAACTCAAGTTTTAATTAATTTACAGAAATGAATATTTTTTCGATGATCCTAAGAAAGAAAAAGTAAATATTTTAAAATGAATATATCCAAAAAGAGATCTGTTATTTTTTTAAAGAATTTTTTTCGGTCTTACGAACGTGTATGTTTCCAGCTTATTGCTTTCGTCTGGGAACATTTAGTAATTTACACGTTTTTTTGCTTGGATATGGCACAAAGCCATATGAATGGGGCAGACAATGAGACTCGAACTCACTCGTGTAAGTTTGTTTGACGAGTGTTTTTTCAGGTTTTATATCGGTTTATAGAGAGGTCACTGCTTTGTGTTAGATTCTCTTCCTCCTCCTCCCTTTCCCTTTCTTAGAGTGCATCACTTGATATATATATATATATATATATATATATATATATATGTGTGTGTGTGTGTGTGTGTGTGTGTGTGTGTGTGTGTGTGTGTGTGTGAAAATATACTAACATGAAGTGTTTCAAAGCGTGATTCTATTTATAGTTTAATTATTTGCCAAGATTAAACGCTTTAGTTTTTTATGATATGAAAACATTAAAGTTTTATCTGGGCGTTTAAATTGTTAAATGAATGAATTCGAGTTGTAATGAATATTGGCTAAGTAAATGGAATTGATGACCCGACTTCAAATCATGGGCGAGACTCTTTGTAATTTATATCGCGCCAAAACCCTCCTGTTTGGCCTAAATAGTTGAGTGGTCTGTTTTCTTTATCTTTGGTATAGAAACTGGTCAAGGTAAATAAAAAAAGGCTAATTTCACATCTATTAAACTTAGCTTTAATAATTGATTATTTGTCACATCCTGTGATATGCTTGAATATATATATATATATATATATATATATATATATATATATATATATATATATATATATATATATATATATATATATATATATAGGTAAATTGTTCTCATTTTAGATTGTTGAAATGTTGTGTGCGTTTTCTATTTGACAATTTGTCAACTTTGCTGTAAAACTTGAATCCTTTGAGCACTGTCTTTGAGGAAGGAGTTTCTATGTCTAAACAATCTCAACAAATATTCAGAAAAGCCATGCTGTACTTTTGGGCATTCTCCACGGTAGCTTCAGTAATTGATTCATTTTTTTTTTAAATAAAAAAAAAGAGCATTCAGTCCGTATGGGAGTGTTCTGCGGGATTACTAATGATGTGAATATTAATATTTTCAAAGAGGCCATCGGGAAGGCTCGCAGGATATTCTGATGTCGTCTGGAGGTAACAGTTTAATCCATTGGTGATTTATTTAAATAAATCTTATCTAAGATATGTAATTCTGGTAAATATCTCTGATAAAATAAGATATCAGTCTTATTTACATTTTTTGTATAATTTAGATGACAATTTACGCATTGCTACCTCTCACTATATATATATATATGTGTGTGTGTGTATTTCAGCCAATATGTCCCCGTGTTTATTCTGCATTCAAATGAAATCATTATTATCTGTATTATAGGGGTGAACATTTGACTAATTTAAACAGATAATATTAACAAATCCAAGAACTTAGTTTGAGCCTAAGACGAACTGTTCCATAACTCTAAAATATTTGCCGTTCTAATTTCACAGTACAAACATATTAGATACAGGAACTATGCTCTGTATTCTTGAAATGGAAGAAAATGCTGAAAGTTAGGAAAAAAAGAAAAACGCAAACATACAGAAAGTCCTTTTAGCATGCACAGAATCCATATTCATGATGTGAAATTAAATACTCCTCTTGTTTTGCTAGCTGGGCAGTTGATGATGTTGATATTGTTATTTATAGAAATATCGTCAAGAATAGTGAGAAAAACGCTCCTGCCTTTTCCGGACTCTTCTTTCTATCTGATTTACCTTCAAGCTTCTTGTTTTTAGTTTTTCCTTATCTTTTCCATAGTTTTGAATTCAATTAATATTTCTAAACGGTCTTCAGCTCAAACATCCGGGAAAATTTATTCCTAAACGTTAATATGGTTCTCTAATAGGTTGGTGCTAGCTTTCAAAGAAATGTGGAACAATAAACACACACATACATAGTTATACATATACATTTACACAAAACCAATTGCATATCTTAAAACATTCATTTATAAAAATAATTTTCTTCTAAACCAAAGGAAACAAAACCTTTTTTTTAGTCGTATCGTATGCAATTAAAAGGGATATGATTAGTTACTATTTATTATTAAATTCTCCAGCAGTGATACTCTGAAATCGAAAATATTGATATTATCTAATTTACATACATGTACACTCCTATAAATACACACTTCTGTATATATATATATATATATATATATATATATTATAAATCAGTCGTTGAAGACGAGTCACAAACCGAACTGAAGTGGAAATACTGATCTTTATTAAGAGATTTGGTCTGACTATTTACACTGTCATGAGAAAAATAAGTCTTCCATCGTCTCTTTGCCCTGATAGATAACTCAATCACCTCAGGTAAACAAAAATCAGTTACTTTATTATAAATTCCTTCTAGGTAGGCAACATTTGTCTTCATCATCTCCGAATTTATTTTAAATCTATGATGTGTTGCTAGAGACAAAAAAAGGATCTGAAAAAAAAATACGGGTCCAAGATCGTGAGTAAATGGAATCGAAAAAAATCAATTAAGCATCAAGAGCCTATTACTTTAAGTGAGATTTACTAAATAACATTTTATTCGAAGTAAAAGAACTGAGTGATCAAACAAATAGGAACATTTGAAATGACAGTAAAAAAGAGAGAATATTTTTTTTAATACAATGGCTTAACATTAAAGGCTCTGCTGTTTAGAAAATTAGAGGAATGGCCGACTTGCAGAGAGTTTTTGTATGAACTTTAATTCATAAAATCAAAATTTAGTTTAGGTATCACTAAGCAAGGTATAACCTACAATACTGTAATTTAAAAGATTTGATCGATTGATATTAATGATATAAGGTCGTCTGACGTCAGGAAATTGCATACATTGCACAATTTTTCTAATTTATATTCTTAGTATAGTTTGTTAAGAGCATCTTCGGAAGATGATGCTAAATCCATTCCTATAGAAGATCAGAAGTCTTAATATTAAACCCATAGCTTGTGGAATAAGAGAGCCCATAATTTATACAGGTGTTTTGTTTTAAAAGTGAATAGGCAGACTACGAATTTGTCGTCAAGTACGTTAGCCATTACGACTAGGGGATTCCAACCCTTTAACCTGAGTTTATATACAGTCATTAAATATGAATTATTTTGAGAAAGATATTCGGTTCATTATCAGGATCCTTAAGTTATTCTGATATGTTATAACACTATATATTTGATAACTTATTATAGGAAATTCATCAAAGCATTTATGTAGTCCTTAAAAAAACTATCAATTTATTTTAGGTTTTTGCTTTGATGTAGCAAAAGGTCTTATGAATGGGGCACCCAATGAGACTTGAACTCACCCGTTTAGATTTGCTAGTCTAGTTGGCTAACCATTACACCACTAACATGACATTATACAATTAGCTGATTCTTACAGGATGGAAGAAATTAGCAGCTTGAATAAAAGACGGAATATAAGTAATAATTTTAGTGTAAACAGAATAATAGTATAAGAATAGATTGAATAAACAAAACTGCGTAACACAAACATGATTTTCCAAGAATATTTTTGGATATTTTGAATACTGTAGCTAATATTCGCCTAGACAAAAAAATGCCCTTTAAAACATTACAAGATGCCAAGGGACATTGTATATACAAACACACACACACAAACACACACACACACGCACACACACACACACATATATATATATATATATTCTTTTTTAAATTCTTTCTGTAATATCATATCAGCCATATGGAAGAATAGTGGTGGTTATCTCTATTGCATTGTTTAATAATGTGTTTCATCCCTTCCCAAGGATATTAGTACAAAAGTGAAAGTACAAGCATGTCGGGAGTTCGAGTACGATTACTAAGCAATCCTATTCCAGCACGCTAACCAATAAACAATAAGGAATCCACCATAATTAAATTTGTATGTGCGTGTGTAGACATGCATAGATGTGTATATGCGTTAGATGCCTACATAGAAAAAATTATATAGACAGAGAGACATACATATTTATATATCTACGTGCACTTACATAGGGATGTATTTTCCTTTGAATGTTTTTAGTCTTCAATAACTTCACACATTCATATTCTACTCACACCCACCCACCCACACACACACTCTCTCTCTCTCTCTCTCTCTATATATATATATATATAGATAGATAGATAGATAGATATACGTGCACTTACATATGGATGTATTTTGCTATGGAAGTTTTAATTCAGTCTTTACGTACTACTCACCTTCATATTCAATTCACGCACAGAGAGATGAACACACATAAACACCCCCACATATATATATATATATATATATAACATCACATACTCACATTCTACACTGACCGACACACACACATACACACACCCACATACGTGTGTGTGTGTGTGTGTGTGTGTGTGTGTGTGTGTGTGTGTGTGTGTGTGTGTGTGTGTGTGTGCGCGCGCACTTATAGTGCACTTACATACGAAGGCATCTTCATATGGAAGTTTTAATTCAATCTTTATTAACTACAGAACCTCACATTGTAAACACAAATACACACACTCACACGCACGCGAACACACACGTTCACGTGCGTGCACACACACACACACACACACACACACACACATACACACACACACACAGAGGCAGAAACACAAGCTTACACACACATATGTATGTATAATGTACTCACAGGATCACTCTATTCATTATATCTATAATAGATTTTCTTAATTTTTTTTTATGTATATAGATTCATTTAAGTCTGAGAACAGTAGCATTTCACAATGAAATCTATCTCGATATAACGAATAAACAACTTCTCATTGGGCTTCATATTCAAACGTATATACGAACATGAATAAAGCAACATGTCCGTTCAATAGAAGTACGCACAGCTTTTGAATTTCAAACAGTCGTTTCAAATTATACTATCAAAGTTACATTGCCCAAAGCATCAACATATATGCATAGAATATGCATGCTACCTTATTTAATAAATTTGTGCATATATCTTCATGCTCTTATTAATATTATCTTTGATTTATGTGCATTGTAAGATAGAGTTTTGCTACATATATTTTAAAAAACACACCTCGGTTGAATAAAATATTCTTATCGAGTGAAATTTTTAAAAAATACAGATGAAACTTTACCATGAAGTCAACGTTATGAATTTCACTTAGATTTGTTATCAAAACTCTTCACCGCAACGTGGGTGTTCTGGTAGTAGGATGGTTAAAGCGATGTTTTTTTCGGAATCGTAATCAGCGAGTTCGAATTCCAGTGGCTCTGTTATGTTAACTTTCGGACAAATATCCTTGGGAAAGGTATGAACCTCCTGATCCTCCCAGTTATGGGTTAAATAGTACAACTACTGTTCTTCCCGAAGAACGGTTTGGCATTAAATAACCTACAACGGTTGACACACCATTAAACAAAGAAACCAAACCATCTTAATCGCTAATCCATATTTGTTTATTACATAAAGGCATACGGATATTTTCAAGTGCATTTAATATTGATTGTTCATTCCTTATTTAGTTTGGAATACTTCCTGATATATTTTAATTTTGATCAATCATATTCATAGTAATGGATTTTTCTAAATATCAGTGCAGTCCAAAATTACTAACGCCTTATGAAAAGAAGAAATGCTCAATAGCGATCATTTTTTTAAAATGTGACATTTAATATACTTACACTTACAGATTCTATAATAGTCTGGAAGGTTCTTATGAAGACAATACGTGATTACAACGTACCACAATAGTTCATTGATTCTGCAACAATGATCATGTCAACTGAAATTGACAAGAACTTTCCCAGTTGTCTGGAACTAAAAAATAAGCCGACTGCACCTCTTCAGAGGAGTAAGATCCACCTCCATCAAGTGTCCTGGATATGGCAGTAAACAATCTGATGCTGAGGTTCCAGTTATGCTGGAGATTTGGGGAATGAAGAGTACCGCTTCATTACCATCTATACCAGGTCCACTTTGACCCAGAGTGGTAGCACTGAAATCTTTAAATTAGAAATGTTTGACTTAAGTGAATAGGTTGAAATAGAAATGTCTTCGACAATTAAACTCTGCACTTACATTTAAACTGCGTACTTATGCTAAACTGGATTGTTTAAAATGAAACTCTGCTTGAATGCTAAACTGAATTGTTTGAAATTGAACTGTTTTTGACAATAAAACTGAACTCACGCAAAACTGAATTGTTTAATAGACATTGAACTATGTTTAAACAAAATATATACTCATACTAAACTGAATTGGTTGAAGTAGAAATGTTTAACTAAAATGAATAGCTTGAAAAAGAAATGTTTTAGACAATTAAACTGTGTACTAATGCTAAACTGAATTGTTTCAAATAGAATAGATTATTTGTATAAAAATGGATTTGACATTAAATAATCTTTAAAGGTCGACATGCCATAAAACCCAACCAACCATTCAACCAACCAACCAACATTGGCAGGAATTTGAATGACCTGTTCATATGAACTCCTGGTATATATGAGGTAAATTTTATGAAGTTCAGAAACGAAAAAGATACGTTCCGTATGATTAAGAGCGGTGTTAGTAGTATTATGCTTTTGGGCACTTTCGCTGCTTCGGGAGTAGGAAAACTTGAGAGAGTACAGGTTATCATGAATAACGATTAGTATTTGGTTATTCTTACCAATGATCTAAAACAATGTGCCCGAAAGCTGTTTTTGAGGCGTCACTAGATGTTTCCACGGGAAACTGACCCAAAATACATGGAACGAATTGCTAGCAAATACTTAAATGAAGGTATTGGTGAGCCTCGCTCCCAACTCTTGTCGTAAACTCCGTAGGAAACTGGAAGAAAAATTAGAAAACAGAATTCCTTCAAATTTAGTGTGTGTAGAAAATATTCACGCTATAAAGATGGAACAAAATATCTCCGAGTGTGTGTAGTGATCTAGTAAATAACTATCAAAAATTGTAAAAGTTAATAATCTAGAAAAATGGTGGCACAATTGATTATTGAGATAAGATGGCCAATAGGTTTTTCCTACGTTTAATGCTTGTTTTTGTTTAGTTACGTTTGGTTTGCTTTTTGTATCACTGTTTAAATTTTTTATTTTTGTTTTTGTGGGGATGATTTGATTGAAAATATAAAGTATTAAATGCTTTGTCATAATAAGGGTTTTGTGTCAAATCATTCAGACACCAAATGCAGAGTGGGCTGAATGGGCAGTTTCCTGGATATCTGGAGTAAACACTGTACGCATGTAAAAAAAAAAAAAACTATGATGAATCATACTATGTGCACATGTTTATTTGTCTGAATGTAACCTAGAATCTAAAACTGACATTGGAATAGAGCTGTGATAGAAATGAATTCAGATTGATTAGACTATTGACACAAACGTAAAAATAAAATAAAAAATTACAGCACCAGATCAATTGGTAATACAAGTTACTCATTTCATATACAATGTAGAAAAAAACCCTGAGGAATCATCCCTTCTATTCAGTGATTATTTGTATTATCTTCTTTTTTTACTAGAAAGAAACTTTTATGACAAAATATAAACCATGAAAATAAATGATATTGGATATTCTCCATAACACCCATGCAGAACTGAATAAAATTACTTTAAATGGATAGCAAGTTGATCTTTATATCGCTCTCTCTCTCTCTCTATATATATATATATTGTAAATTCTTCCGTGCTCTTTTCATATCTTCAGATGTAACATAGCCATTCGAAATATGGGAAATGTATATAGAATGTTCGTAATATATATACATATAACATCGGAATCCCGAAACACGAAAAATACTTACGACTTCTTAGTTCAGGTACGAAACCTTTTATTACCTTAGAGTTAAAAGGTTTTTCGGCATAACGAGAGAGATACACCTGACTTTTCCATCAGCCCCAAACCACGTGCGCCCCCGACACAAGGCCACGGCTAGCAAGCGAAAGTCAACCATCTTCTCCCCAGGGAGAACTCAACTCTCTGACTTTTCTCAAATCTCAGCCCACGCTTCTGGTGCGTGACGTGACGTGACTCACATTTCTGGTCACATCCTCTATCTGGGATTTTTATTGTGACATCTCTGAATGACACGTCTGCTCTGCGTTCGCGTGTGAACACCTACGCTCATGTTTTCACCTAACTAACCCATGCTCTGAGCCGAAAGGTTCTCAGCCTAACTAAACCCAAAGGCAAGATATATAAAACGAAATCCCTCGGCCATTATATTACACAGATATACAAAAATATTTCCGTGTTTTTACCCATACAATAGGTATTTGAGAGATGTTACATGAAAATCTTTTTCCTAATTTTAAACCCTTAATGAATAATCATACAAATACATTCAAAAACCTTTCAATAAAAGTAAACATCCTGTTCAAAGAAACTATTAGGGTATTTGACTTTGATATAAGTGTACAAGATGTTTGAAAGTTGGTGCCATAATTTCGATGATAAATTTGCACAAATAATAATTTCCTATAGTTTACAATAATTTTTGGTAAAAACAATCAACTTCAAAATACTTTAAATTTTTTCACGAAATTGATAGAAACAAAATCTAAGAACGCTTGCTTGTCCCACACATCCTCAAGATTATGAATATGTACATCAACGGCCTTTTGGAATAATGATTAGTGTTTGCCAATATCGGGCCGAGTTATACCAAAGACTTAAAAAATGGTATTTGCTGCCTCCTTCCTTAACACTCAACATTATAAGGTGCGAACCAAGAGTAAGCGGAGCAATCTAGAGAAAGGAGTTGTGACCTTTCCTCCATCTCATTGTAGTAGCTATTAAAATGGAGAGCGTTTGTGTCGCCGTCGACTCTGATTGGCCAACTTATTTACATATCCTGTTACATTAACAATCTTCAAAAAAGCTAATATCTCACCAAAGCCCGACATGAACAGCGTATTAATATATCATTTCACAGGAAAACCACAGGAAATTCAATGCCTTCCGTAGTTTCTCAATGCTTTTTACAATGCCAGGTAATTAAAAAAATGCACAAAGCATTTAGTAGGTTTTTTCATCTTTCATGATGCTAAACAAAAAAGAGAATATTTAGGACAGAAATAAAAAGTGTATTTACATATAAATGAAATACATATTTTCCTCGAAAGAATTATTCACAATGCAAGTGATAAAGAAACAAAAAATAATGCTTGAGAGGTGAAAAAATGATACAAAAACTATATAGGGCAATCTAGAGAAAGACTAAAACCGATTGGTATAAAAATATACGAAAAGGAAAAAAAAGTACCACGTGAAATGGGTCAGCACTGGATTTAGATTTGAATATTTAAAAAATTACAGACATAAAAATCTCAGTCGAAGGACACCAAACTTTCAATGATGGCAGACAAAAGAAAAAAAATTTAGATGTGTAAAAGCAAAGAGAACACTATATACAAAAATGTCTAAGAACCAAGTGCAATAATCGATTAAATAAAGCTAAAAAAAAATAATGTTAGAAAAAGGAAGAGCAGAGGCTTAAGAGATTAAGAGAAAAAGTTGAAAAGTTGAAATAGAATGAACCAAAAATGGTTCTTTTTCTTTTTGCCAATTAGGTATTGCCATATTTCAAGAGCAATTACTATCGAAAAATAATAAAGCACACCTATAACGTAACCACTGTTACATCTCCAAAATAATAGCATGATGCTTATTTCGTTTTTTTTTTGTTTTTTTTTTTTTTGCTTTATTCAAATGTCATCTTTCAAAATTATTACCATCGAAAAATTATAAACCACACTTATAAACAATCCACTGGTTAGTCTTGGATCTATAGACACAGCTTTTTGTTGCTTTGTTTTTGTTTGTTTTCTTCATTCTCAATAAATCATAGTCTTAGATACACAAGTTAATTTGTTGTAGAAATAATGACCATTGTAAGACACCGTGAAAATGGAAAAAAATTGGAGACTCTAATATAATCAAAACATATATGTAATCTGGGTATACGAATGGAATTCGGCATAGTAAAATTGGGAATGCTTATAATGAGGATCGGAAAAAGGAACATAACGGAAGGGAAAGAATTGCTAAATCGAGAAAGAAATAGAACGCACAGAGAAAAGGAATATAGCAATACTTGGGGATAGTGGATGCGAACACCATCAAACACGAAAGAAAAGAAAAAAAAAAAGAGTATTTTAGACGTACTAGAAATCTTCTCCTAACCAAACAAGAATCTAATTAAAGGAATAAAAACAGGGGTTTTTCTCCTTCTTAAGATACTCGGGATTATTCTTAAAATGAACTAGGGCTGATGAAAGAACAATAAATTTGATGACGTGGCACAAGGTCTTACATCCAATAGATGATATAGAGAGACTATATGTTTAAAAAAAAAGGATGAGGGCAAACCAGCATTGATGTTAGCATGCATGCATCAATAGGTTGATTCGAGGAATACATAGAGAGCAAAGTAAGACTAATTACAACGAACAGAAACAACACTGACAATAAAAAGATCAACAAAAACCCAAGAAGAACTAGGGAATAGAAATGTGTAGAAAAACAACTCAATGGATATTTCAAACGACAAAATGACGGAATCTCACGCGAGAAAAACTGAATATGGCCCAAAAAAAAAAAAAGGAATATCAAAGGGAGAAACACTATCTCTTCTAAAAGTTGCAAAAATAATAGGGATTTATTATCTTAAAGCGAAAATAGAAGAGACGCAACAGAATAGTAAGTGAAATTTATGAGGTGATAGAGACGTAACGATTTGTCATATAATAAGCGAATGCAAGAAACTAGTGCAAAATAGTATAAGACTAGACCGGAAATGGCGGAAAAGGAGATCCAATGAGAATAGACCAAAAAATTGAAATTTGACAATAAATGGTATATGCATTAATTTGACAATAGATGGTATATGCATAAATCAAAACCCGTCCAAGAGAATGGGAAGAATAAAGTTCCCAGGGATTTAAGATACAAACAAGTCACCTAATCCCGACCAGAAAACCAGACTAATTGATAATGAGCAAAAGAAAACCAGACTAATTGATAATGAGCAAAAGAAAAGAGAACCGGTGGAATTGTGGACTTTTTTGTCCGAGCGGACCACAGCGTGAAAATCAAAGAAAAGGAAAAGAGCAAGAAGTACATAAATATTGCTAGTGAACCAAAAAAGTTATGAAAGATGAAACTGAGAGTAAGACCAATCAACATTGGGGGCACTTGAAACTGTCACTAAATATTTTGAAAAGGGTCCGGAAGAATTGAAAATCAGTAGAGCGGCCTATACCATCCAAACTACAGCATTACTAAGATTTACCTTAATTCTAAAAAGGGTCCTGGAGACCTGAGGAGACTTGCCGTGACATAGAATCCAGTGAAAGACCATCAGCGAAAGATGGTGTGAAGTATAGCGGCCGAGTGGAGACTATCCAAACAACAGCATTATTGAAAATGGTCAGAATACTGAGAAGAGTCCTGGAGACTTGCTGTCACTCAATCTTCAGTGAAGGGCCATCAGCTTACGCTGATGTGAAAAACTCTGAGTAAATAATAATAATAATAATAATAATAAATGGGACTTTGACATACAAACAGATCATCTGATCTTGGCAAGAGGACCATACCTTACAGTAATCAACAACAAAAAAAAGAAAACTTGCAAAATTGGGGACTTTGCTGTACCGGCTGACCACAGAATAAATCTGATATAAAGTGAAAAGAAAGACAAGTACCGCGACTTTGCAAGGGAATTGAAAAAAAAAAAAAAACAAAAAAAACAATGGAACATGAAGGTGACGATTATACCCATCGTGATTGGTGGATTCGGTTCAGCAACTGAAGGATTATTAAAGGGATTGGAGCACTTGGAATTTGGAAGAAAAGTGGAGACAATGCAAGCTACAGCAATGTTGAGAACGGCCAGAATACGGAGGACAGTCCTGAATAATTTAGGATACTTGCTGTCACTAAAACTCCTGTGAAAGACCATCAGCTAACGCTGATGTGAAAAACTCTCATGGAGTAAATAATTATAATAATGATGATTAGAACACAAATGGAGACCATCCAAATGACAGTATTATACAGATCGGCCAGATTGCTAAGAAGTGTCCTGAGGACCAGCAGCTGATGCTCGGGTGAAAAACTCCTAAATAATGATAATAATAATAAAAAGTATAAGAATAGACACGAAATGGTGGGGAAGATAATCCACTGGGAATTGTACGAGACGTTTAAATTTGACCATCTGAACAAATGATAAATGCACAACAGGGAATCCTTCCTGGAGAATGAGACACACAAACGTCTCTGGGATTTTGAGATATAAACGGATCACTAAATATCAGCCAGGCAAACAAAGCTAATGATAGTCAGCAAAAAAAGAGAACCTTCCGAATAGTCGACTTTGTTTTCACGGCAACCACAGGATAAAACGAAATGAGACAGATTTGAGATTTAATTTCTTAGACCTTACGAGAGAATTGAAAAATCTATGGAATATGAAAGTGACGGTGATAGCAATTGTAATGGGTGTCCCCTGTACAGTAACCAAAGAGGATTCGTAAATAAGAGGTCATGTAAAAACCTTCCAAACTTCAACATTATTATGATCGACTAGAATACTTAGAAGAGTCCTGGAGACTCGAGGAAAATTTATGTCACTCAAACTCAAGTGTTTAACCCTCAACTAATGCTGGCACGAAATTATCTAAAAGGAGTGAATAATAATAATGATAATAATAATAATAATAATAATAATAATAATAATAATTCACAGGCATATTCAAACTTAGTAAATCCTAAGTAAAGATCAAATACCTAATGTACACGGACATCAAACAGTTTGCTAAAAAACGAAAAATAATTTGAAACCCTTACAGGCAGTAAGAATATACAGTAGGGACATATGGATGGTGTATGGTGTAGAAAAATGTGTCATGCTAATAATAAAAAGCGACAAACGACATATGACGGATGGAATAAAAGAAAAAAAAATTCTGAACGTTGGGATATAAGGAATCTTATAGATACTTGGGAATACTGGAAACGAACAACATCAAGCAACTGGAAATGAAAGAAAAAAAGCGTATCTCATGCGAACAAGAAAGCTGCTCAACTCCAAACTATATAGCAGGGATCTCATAAAAGAAATAGACACAAGGGATGTCCCACTTGTAAGATACTCTGGATCATTCTTGGAGTGGAAGAAGAGAAGAACTGAAACAAACAGAGCATAGAACAAGATGCATAAGGTCTTACATCCAAAAGATAACGTTGACTGTCTATATGTGTCAAGAAAAAAACGGAGGAATAGAACATACTAGCATTTAAAATAGGATAGATATATCGATACAAGGACTCCACGAAGACATAAAAATACGCAGGAAAACTGATTACAGCCACCAGAAACAATTCAGACAACACGAGGATCAAAAAAATAAAAATACCTAAAAATGGGAAGAAAAACCGTGGAATGGTTATTTCAAATCATGAAAAACATCTTGGACGGGGTTAAAAAAGGTAAGCCTTAAGAGAGAAAGTAAATTTCTTCTAATAGCAGCCAAAAAAACAATGACATAAGAACCAATTATATCAAAGCAAGAACTGATAAGATGCAAAAAAGTAAATTAGGTAGGTTATTTTGTGATAGATACTAAACGGTCAATTCCGTAATAAGCAAATACATCAAATTAGCAAAGAAAGAATATAAGACTAGGCATGACTGGGTGGGCAAGGTGATCCACTTGGAATTGTGCAAGAAAGTTAAGGTGGACCATATTAACAAATGGCATAAGCACAACACTAGAATCCGTCCCCGAGAATGAGACGCAAGGACTTCTCTGAGATTTTGAGATAAACGGATCACCTAATCTTTGTCAGACGACTAGACCTAGGCATAAAAAACAAAACAAAAGAGAACCAACCGAATAGTGAACTTAGAAAAAGAACGAAAAGAAATACATCGACCTCGCTATAGAACTGATAAATATGTGGAACATGAAAGTGATGGTCAAACGAAGTGTAATCGGTACGCCGAGTTCAGTCACCAAAGGTTTTGTACTAAGAGTGGAGGTCTTGGAAATTAGAGGATGTGTGGAAACCATCCAAACAATAGCATTATTAAGATCAGCCGGAGTACTTAGAAGAGTCCTGAAGAGATAAGGAGACTTGCTGTCACTCAAAGTACATGGCGAAACTCTGGCGTGAAAAACTCGAAAAGGAGTAAACAACAACAACAACAATAGTAGTTTCATCTTAGAAATAAGAATAAATTCATGTAGCTTACAGTACAAAGAGATTGAACGTAAAATTATTATTTTTTTTTTTTTTACCTAGAGAGAGTGAAAAAATAATATAAATAAGGAAAATGAATAAAAAGGATAATTAAAGAATTTACACATCTAACGCCTGAGAAACATTAATCAAAAGCTAAAGTATGAACCAAATTTGTCTATTTTTGATTTTATAATACTACCCTCAATTCAAATAATAATCAAATAACGTTTGATGCCTCCAGCTTATTTGATATTCATTATTTTTTGTAGCGATACTTGTAATAATATTAGATAAGACAAGTGGATTTTCAGGGTTCCGAATTTTGACAGTAAATTGATATGAGATTTTCCAAAAAAAAAGTATTGATTATGATTTCAAACTCACTTCAAATGTCGCCTTAGGCAAAGTTTTTAATTTTTTTTGCAACTGATCGTGTGAGGAGATTTAATTTTGTACAGATTGGTTGTAAATGAAAACGGAAAGTTTTATTTCTAATAAGACATTCTTTCTTTAGTTTCCACATGAAGAACAATAAGATAAAACACCAGATTGGGTGAATGGTAATTCTAAATTAAAACGAATCTAATTCTCATTAATCGAAAACTGTTGAAAACTAAGAAAATAATAAGAGCTATTCGGGAATGCAGCGCCAATATAATATGTGTTTTGGATATATAACCAGATTATAACTTGTAAACGAGGTAAAAATTCTATTTCAGTTTCATAAATCATAGAAATTATATCCTACATGCAAAAGTAATATTCACTTCAATACGTTTAAAACGTAACCATTTTTCAACAATTCAATTTTAAATGGATTTTTTTAATGTCACTTCCGCAAAAGTTAATTAATAATTATTTTATTACCGCAAGGATATGCGATATTTTCCGGGGGGAAACAACGTAATCTCTGACTTAGTCGTTGAAATATGTAACCTCGTGTATTAGACAGTTCAGAAACAAATTACTTTTTTTTTTATTTGAGATGATACAAAAATTAATATAAGTTAAATCGATTTAATTATTATAATCAAAAATTTAATAAACTTAATTTTCAATACACTGCAGATCAACGGGAAGGCAAAGTTTTGATGCTATATTTATTTATTTTTTTTTTAGTTTTTTCCCCAGGAAAAAATATGTTTTAAACTTCCTTTTAATTTCTGAAGTCTCATGAAATAAAAATCTGCTTATACTAAAACTGGTGTATAATGATGTGGAAGAATTTCGTATCCTAATGATCTTATTCTGGGGTCGATCAAAATGAAGTTGATTACATCTTTATATAATTAAAATAAATTTAATATTAAGAGAATTTTGCAAAATTCTCATGCACAAGAGATGACATGAAACTTAAACCAGTTCCTTTTGTTTTTGACAGGTTCCAAGCGCAAAATTTTAAAATAATATTTCTTAAAAAAAATTAGATTGACCAAAACGCATACATTTAACAACTATTGCCAAAACATTTCCATGCAATTCGTGCTGATTTATTGATACATTAATTTTTTTTTATTTTCATTTTATCAGATATGGTTTGACCAATATTAAGAGATGGGATCCCAATAATTAGTTCATTTACCTCCATAATCGGCGTACTGTCCATGCCATCATGGTAAATGTGCTGGATTGTGATATTGTTCTAAACTATAGTCGCCCTATTACGTTCACTTTTGAATGAACCTTTTATCTCCCTAGCAGTTATTTAAATATTACTACTACTGTTCTACAAGGATTACTTTGGCATTGAATAGTACATGAAAGTTCATTTGTTTGATTGTTTGGGTTTTAAGGCAAATCAACCCTTGTTGGTTATCAAATGCCAAATCAATTTCTATGTAAATAAATAGTTATCTTTCAAACAATTTAGTTTAGCATAATTACGCATTACTTTTTGAAGCTATTCAGTTTAGTCATACAGTTCTAATTGAAATAATTCATTTTATTATAAGTATAGTTTTTGTTTACACACAGTTGAAGTCTTAACTCATACATTCCAACTAATTCAGTTTAACGTAAGTACAGTTTATATATAAAAAACATTTCTGTTTCAAACAAATCAGTTTAGCATGCATAACAATTCTATATCAATCTATTCAGTTTAGCATAATTACGCCATTTAAATGTCAAACCAGTTCTATGCCAAGCAATTCACTTTAGTATGGGTACGCAGTTTTGTTCTATTTCACTCGTAGATAGGACCCAATCAGGTATTACTACTCTGGGCCAGAGTAGACCTGGGAGCGATGACAATGAAGTGGTACTCCGCATTCACCAAGGCTCCAGCATTACTGGAACCTCAACATCAAATTGTTTTGTGTCATATCAGGACGCTCGTTGTTGGGGAGGAAGTCATACTAAACTGCAGAGAAGCAGTCAGCGTATTCTGCATTCCCAACTGACAGGACAAACATGAAATGTGTAATGCTATTCCCCAAAGAAACTAAAGTAAATTAATCTATGTTTATAGATGAACTGAATTAGGGTCTACTTTTAAAATAAACATAATTATAGATATCACTTATTTTAGCATGCTCGTAATTGTCCCATCCACCAAAAACATATTTTTTTCTATTTATTATTCTCTCTTATTTCATCATCTTGTCCTGCCATCTGCGCGGATATCCCCAACCCTCTCTCGCCACATCTCTCTATCGTTCATCGCAACAGGCAGGTTCTCAGGGCAGCACCCTGTATTCTCACAGAGCTATGTAGGTTCGAGCTGGTCGCCTTGCTTTTGCTCGGCCATTTGCAGGGTCCTTAGGTGTACATCACTTGTGAGCTCGTCCCTACCTCTCCAGCAGTGTCCTGCATGTCTGGTTCGTCTAACTTGGATGATTTTCGTGATGGGTGGAAGGTGGCCGTACGGCTACTGCTTTGTAGGGTGTTGCCTCTAGGCAATATTGCTCGCAGCATTCTTGTGTAATTCTCGTCAACATTTTTCTCAAGCCGTTTAGTTAGCGTCTTAGAAAAAAAATCATCTACAACGACAAGACTATGACGAACCTGTGATTTCCTCAAGTAAATAAACTGCATATCTCATGACTTAATTTTAAAATCAAAAGACCAATTCAATATTGGGCAGGAGTGTGAAAGAAAATCTTTGAAAATAAAGAAAAAAGTACAGATTTCTTGTGTATTATTCTTTGAATAAGAATATAATACTTCTAAGATTAAATTCTTTCTTATCAAATATCTTAAATGCATGCAAAACATTGAGAATTCAAAGTTTGATAAATACTCTTACAAATTCATTATCTCATTAAAAAATAAACACGAGAAAAATGTATAATGTTTTTATTTTTAAAAGAAAGCCTTTCTTAATTAATGTTTATTCAAACGGGTAATTTCTGAAGAAATTTTACCAAAGAATAACAAGAAACAACAACAATAATAACAACGACGATGACATTAAAAACAGATAGATGTGTAATTACAAATCACGATACATACGTATGAGTAATATAACTTATACAAACAAAAATATGCGCTCTTCCCCGGGCGAAAATATACATAATTTTATAGCAATTATATATAAAATCAAATTAGAAAGACGAATGAAGCTAAATAAGAATGGATACAAAAGATTACACGTGAGTTTATCATATTTTGATTGATTTCTAATAAAATTAGATGAGTTTAATTAAATAAGTTTTTCATAATAAAAAAAAGCATTTAATCTTATACAAAATTAGATTATTATGATGATGTTCTTGAAATAGAGTAAGCTAAATTGAAGAATAGATAAACTAGGATGCTAGCTCTTCCCATCACTCCCTTATTTTTTTTTTTGGCTATTTTTTGCTAATTTAACAATGTCAGAAAAGAATAGAATTGCAGATATTTATTTTAGCAATGTGATTCCTTCTAAGATTGAGTGACGTGGTTTTTGCTCATATCTATCACAGTAAAATCAAACTATTGGAAAACAAAAAATTTGGAAATTGTGACAACGGTGGTGATTTAGTTTCGATGACCGCCAGACAGACACATATTCACTATTGTGATAATATATCATCAGTCAGTTGAATATTCACTCGAGCAACATTTCTAACAGAATTATCAAGATATTTCAATTGCTGCTTCATGTTTTATAACCAAAGATAAATTATCGAAGTACATCATTTATCTGCGTATCATCTTCCAATTTACATAAATGTTCCTTTTCACTCTTTCAATATATATATATATATATATATATATATATATATATATGTGTGTGTGTGTGTGTGTGTGTGTGTGTGTGTGTGTGTGTATGTCCTAATTTACGCGCCACGAAGGTTTAATTTTTCCACATTTAAAATCTGAATGTTTTCTCCATGTAAAAAATTAAACTTTTAACGTAAGCCAAAAGTAAAGTTTTGAGGCAGGTAATGAGTTTATCTAAGTAGTCAAAACTAGCAGTGGTTCACCTTCTTCACGCTGCTGGCAAATATTGTATTTTGTTAAGGCAATAAGGATTTCCATTTCATTTCCAATCTCCGTTTCATTATTTCTCATTCAGTAACTTTTTGGTAGGAAAGAACATTGATGACGAAGGATTTGGCCGAACTTAAAGAAATGTTTACCAGCGCCAAATTTGGAAGAACAAGGGTTCCGATGGACAGAACACACGTAAACGTTCATGATTACGATATTCTACAAACAGATATATAGATAAAACTCACGTGAACATTCACCAAAACTGCATTTTGAAATGAAGATTTAAAAAAAAAAAGTACAAATACCTTTTTGACTAAAAGGATTTTAGAGGATTACGTGGATATTAACCAAGTTTTTCAAATAAAACGTTCAGAAACATACAGGATATTATTCCAACTTCAAAGAACTGGAAACGTAACGAAAGGTAAATTAAATGTTGAACTGTATTTTTCAATTCATAAAAATCATGTACTGTTGAGAGGGTTTCTCGGTATAAAGGTGTTACTTTGGATATTTATTAGTAGGAAGAATAAAATGTTTTTGAGAAACAGTTGCATAAAGTATATATTCATATGTGTGTTTGTGTTTGTGAAAAGTTACTTTACATAAATTACAAAGTGGAGGATTTTAAAACAGCTTTATGTAAGTATTGAAACAGGAATACAAACAACGGATGAATAACAAACAAGACTTGAAAAATTCGAAGAATTGTTTGAAGAATAAGAAGAAGGAAAAGGATAGTTAGTAACCTGAACGAAGATTCAGGTTTTTTTTAACAGGCCGTTATCGCACTTGTGATTGCTCAATTTAATTATATGCCAAAACAGAAGGTAACCTTTTCGTCGTATTTCCGTTGATACAAAGACCTTTACAAAACGGACTGAGCAAATTGTTCCGACCTCAAAACGGTCAAACTTTTACTAAGGAAACTAGGCACTGTCGAACATACGAAGTTCGTAAATGACATATCGAAAAAACAAAAAAAACAAAAAACAAACAACTAGTGACCATACGTTTAAAGAAACAGTCCCTTTGCTTTCTGAAGAGTTCAGTTTAAAGACGTCGTTTTTCCATAAACGATGAAAAAGAAAGCTGAATATTTCACAACGTCGACTAACATTATGAATGGTCAGTGTGAAACTGGCAAATATAAGCCCTGAAAATGTTGAATGCCTGATATTTGTCCAAGTTGGTGATGACAAAAGACACTGAAATCAGAAGATTAATTTTAAATAGACTTGAAAATCTGACTTCGTGAATGTTTGTCAGAGGTTTATGAATATTCGCAGGTCGCTAAAGATATCGTAGTAAGCGGTGTAAGTGCGCCAGAAAAATGAATATATATATTTACATTTCTAATATCTACCAGCATTCACGGTACCAGAAAAAAACGAAAAAAAACCCGCCAGGAACAAGAGTTAAAAGTATCTCGAATCACTGCTCGGGGGAAAAAGAAAAAATTATAGGTCAAAAAGAAAGAAAAGGCCAACCTCGTCCGACCCCTTGAAAAAAATCAAGGGATACGCAGTCAGTTGGGCAAAAAAAAAAAGCTAAAAACCTTCCACGAATCCTACAATGCTACAATTACAAAAGTGCTCAACACAAGTGGAGCCAATTATAAGATTAACTTCAATCACGAGTCGGAAATCTTCTACTAAAGTTTCACCTTATCGGATCATCAGGAAGCCTAACTCCGACTTATATATATATATATATATATATACATGGAAAAAAAAAGGAAAACCAACGTTAATGGTTACCAAGAAAATTACATGTAGAGATACTAGTCAGAAAATAAGAATAAAAGGAGAATTTATTACAAATGTGACGTTAGAAAAGAACAAGTTGAAATTAAGATTATTTGTTCGTTTTTTTTTTTGAGAAATACAAAAAACCTTGAAATTGACTGAATGGAGCAGTTTAAGTTATGGAACAGTCCAATCAGTTCGTTTTGCAAGGAAGTTAAAGGTTTTCCCAACGAAACCAAAAGTTTACAGAAATAATTGAAAATGATAAATCTCAGAGATATTTTCTGGTGTTTTAGGCAAGTGTAATAAAACGAAAACTAAATTCGAGATAAAAGAAAATGTACAACTAGTTTTCAAAAAGGAAAAGAATGTACCCTTTTCATCACTAAAACTGATCCTCGACGAGCTTGACAGACTCAAAAATATGTTTTTTTTTATCTAATGTTGATGATAGTGATTGGGTTTCACCAACAGTATATACTTAAAAAAACGTCTAAAAAGATATGTGTCTACGTGTGCATTTCTTCACGGGCTTGGACAATGCATTCAATAGGTACCATGACCCACATCCAAAACACCACTTTACTTCATTAGAAGAACGGACAATCTGAGCGGTTCGTGAATACCTTCAAGAGGGCCCAACAAATGCTACGGTGGGTCCACTGATGCAGCATTGCAACGATTTCTACAAGTGTATCGGCTAACAGCAAATAAAAATTCGCCGTCGGACATGACTGCGGTTGAAATTATATTTGCGCGGAAAATAAAATCGTTCTTTAACTCGCTGATACCAAATAAGGGAAACGTAGAACATACGATGCAATAAACTGGAAATAAATTGTACGAAGTGGGTGAAAGTTTTTTTTCTTCTGAATGTATCATACGGGGAATAGATATTAGAAGTATCGTCAAAAGAATCGGCAGGATGATATATTTACTCTAAGGACTGAAAATAGCATACAAAATGAACTCGAATCAAACAAAAAGTAGGCATATAGACGAAGAGAATGATATTTCAGTTGATGTTGAGCCAATAGAAGTTCTTTTCAACACATTTGATAAGGTCTTTCCTCGGAAAGCTCGTGAGAAAAAAATACAGAAATTAGAAGGAATACAGAGAGAATCGACAATAACGCGAAAAGAAAAAAAGTATTGACTGTGAAGAGTAATTCTTAAAAGGGTGGTGTTATATACCGCACCTATGAACATTGATGGGTATCTCCAATTTCTTATAAATACGTTAGACACCATTGCCTGTTGGGTAATGTGGATAGTGGTTAAAGCGATGAACTGAGGAATCGTAGTAAGCGAGTTCGTACTCCAGTCGCGCTATTATGTACACTTTCGGGCAAATACCCTTGGGAAACTTATGAACCCCCTTATCCTCTCAGCTATGTGTTAAATAATACCACCACTGCTCTTCTTGGAGAATGGCTTTGGAATTAAATAACCTGCAAACAGTTGATATGCCATTACACAAAGAAACCAAACAAGCAGTGTTTCCCCTTCTGACCTCTGGCAAGGATTGCGTTTTCTTATAAAGATTTTCATTTTATTTCCAACCTCCGTTTTCGTTATTTCTAATTCAGTAGCCTTCTGTTAAGTTACAATATATATATATATATATATATATATATATATATATATATATATATATATATATATATAATTTCATCAATAATAAAATAAGATATTATATAATTTTCAACTCTATATGATTGATATTGTATAATCTAAAATTAATTGCAACAAACGCTCAACAAAAATAAAATAACACACACACACACACATATGTAACACACACACACGTATATATATATATATATATATATATATATATATATGTGTGTGTGTGTGTGTGTGTGTGTGTGTGTGTGTATTAAAATTCACATAATACGTATATGAATTAAATCTACGAACGCTGTTACATTTTTTTTTTTTCATTTGAACAGCTCACTTCATCTGAATGAAGTGTTTAAGCTTTGCTCACTTTGACACAAGACCAGGTGTATGATGGTATCTGTGAAAATCGAATTAAATGGCAATTGCTAACAAGTCCAATTTATTAATAGTAGCAGTAAAATAGGCATTACATTCGAGCAAGATGCAGTATCAATTTTTTGTGGAGTCTTGGATAAACTCCTGATTTTTCTTAGATCACATCAGTTATTTCATTCGAAAGAAAATGTATTTTGCATCCCAAGCAATTGATACATTTTGAATCATGCTTTGCTGAAGCTATTTCTTTAGAAATACGTCATCAGGAAGAGGTTCTTGGAGATTCGGAGCGTAAATAATAAAGGCAATATATATCCTATTTAAAATTGGATATGAATCAAAGAAAGAAGAATATTTGCCATTTTATTTTGTTAGTGACATCAATTGGTTTTAAAGAGTTTACAGTCAATATGTGTGCTTTCAACAACTATAAACTCAGACAATTTCTTTCGTCAAATGATAAAAAGTTCTTCTTCTTCTTCTTCTTCTTCTTCTTCTTCTTCTTCTTCTTCTTCTTCTTCTTCTTCTTCTTCTTCTTCTTCTTCTTCTTCCCCAGCGTTAGCTGATGGTTTTCCGCTGGTGTTTAAATGACAACAAGTCACTTTGAATTTTCAGGACGATTCTCAAAATCAAAGTTCTCCGAAGAACACGAACAAAGAGACCGAACCCGGATGGAAAATTAGGTTGGAAACACAAATTAGAAAGCTACGATAACAAGCAAAAACTGCTAAAACAAGTGAGCAACATGAGACTATCGTCAGACGAGGAGAAAAAGGCAACACGAGGAGAACAAAAGTTACAACTTGAAAAGATAATTCAGAAGGTACTCGTCAAACTAAGACTAAAAAAGATACTTAAAAAGGGTTAAACAGTACAGACCAAACAGGACATGCAAAAACAACTAAAGATAATTCTACCTGCAATTAGGGGGAAAATGGGTGAACACATGGGAACGACTGGATGTCAGAGAGGTAAAAAGATTTTCTAGCAGAATTTGGAAAGGGACTGATCATAACAATAAAAAACGAATGGATAAACAACATGGAAAAAGAATTGCAAATATTTTGAAGTAGGTCCTAAAGTAGAAATTCACTCCAATCAACATTCAAAAAAGATTCTAGACTCGAAAAATCTTGGACTTGATAGCATACACAGATTCTAGTTTTAAAAATTCACGTCGACCCACGACAGACTATCAAACGAAATGAATAGACGTCTACAAGAAGCAGATATACCTGAATGGATGCTTCGTAAGCGCGTTCGAACTACAGTCATGCTATTGCGTTAATTTTCGGACAAAAACCTTTGAGAAAAGCATGAACCCCTTTATCCTCCTAGTTATAGGTAAAATAGTACCACTACTATTCTTCTTGAAGGGCTGCTTTGGAATTTAGTAATCTACGAAAGTTGATATGCTATTAAACAAAAAAAGCCGAATCGATCTGAATGGATGACCCAGGGAAAGACCACACTAATCTAGAAAGAGCCTAAATAAGGAACCGACCCAAACAACTATAGACACTAAACGTGCCTACCGATAATATGGAAAATACTAACAATACAAATTAGAAAGGATATTTACGATTCGTTAATAAGCCAGGGGGCTGTTCTTCAAGAAATAGAAAGGATGCAGCAATGGAACCAGAGAAAGAGGAACTACTTTATATTGATCAGCTCATTCTTAAAGAGAGTAAAACATGACGGGAAAATCTAGCTATGGCATGGATTGACTACAAATAGTCTTAAAACATGGTTACTCAAAGTTGGATAATGTAAAATGCACAAAATATCCAACAAAGTCATTAAGTTTATCCAGAAAACTATGGAAACCTGGCGAGTGGAATTGACAACAGGAAGAAAAAGCTTAGCTGAGGTAAGAATCCATAGAGGGATATTCCATGGAGATGCACTATGACCATTACTATTTGTTATCGCAATATGCCACATACTCGGAAATGCACAGGCGGATACAAACTTACCAAATCCCAGGAAAAAAAAAGACAATCACAAGTTACCTAGACGACATCAAAGTGCAAAAAACGAAATAAAATTTGAAACTCTGATACACATTGTGAGAATATACAGTCAGGACCTAGGGATTGAATTTGGCATAAAAAAATGTGCCATACTAGTAATGAAAAGCGGAAAACAACAGATGACGGATGGAACTTCCAAACAAATAAAAAAAGTAGAACACTCGGAGAAAAGGAAACCTACAAATACTTTGGAAGCTGACATCATAAACAAGTGGAGATGAAATTAAAAAATTAAAAAAAGAGTATCTCAAGAGAAAAAGAAAGCTTCTCGAAACCAGACTATATCACTGGAACCCTATAAAAGGGATGAATACATGGATTGACACCTTCATCAGCTACTCGGTACCACGTTTGAAGTGGACCAGTGAAGAACTTAAACAAATGGACCAGAGAACTAGATAACTACTGATGATGCACAAGGCCTAACATACTGGAGATGACGTCTATACACAATATGGGTCAAGAATAAAGAAGGAAGAAGTGTTGTCTGCTGACGATAGCGTTGTCGCATCGATAAAACGACTAGAAGACTGAGTAGTAAAGCGCGGAAGAAGACTGATAACAGCCAGCAGAAACAAAACTGAAAAAATGAGGATCAGCAAAAAACAAAAATGGGAAGAAAAACAACACTTTGGACAGCTCACATGAGAAAACGTGGACGTGATTAAGAAAGTAAAACCATAAGAGAGATACAGAATCACTTCTAATAGCGTCTCAAAACAGCGACAGCAGGATCAATCATATCAAAGGGAGAATAAATAAGATGCAACAAAACAACAGGTGTCACTTGTATCATGATAGAGATGAAACGGTCAATCACATAATAAGCAAATACAGCAAACTAGTACTGAAAGTGTATAAGACAAGACTCAACTGAGTGGGCAAGGTGATCCGCAGTGAATTGTGCAAGAAATTTAAATTTGACTATACGAACAAATGGTGTAATCACAACCCTGAATCTGTCCCTGAAAATTAGACTTAATAATAATAAACCGAAAAAAGAGAGAATTTGCCGAATTGTGGACTTTATTGTACCGGCGCCAGAAAGTAAATTTGAGAGAAAGCGAAATGAAGTATAAGTACCAGGACCTTGCCGGAGAATTGAAAAATCATTGGAATGTAAAAGTGGCTGGGAAACCAATTCTATGAGTGGAGCCCATCTAAACTACTGCATTATTGAGAAAAGCCAGAACACCGAGAAAAGTCCTGGAGACTTGAGGAGACTTGCTGTCACTCAAACTCCAGTGAAAGACCATCAGCTAACGCTGATCTGAAAAACTAATGAGTAAATAAATCAGTAAATGAATAATAATAATAATAATAATAATAATAATAATAATAATAATAAAACTTCAAAATTTTAAGTCGTAAGAATCTTTGGCTGTGTCAGCAGAAGGCATTTCTTCCTTAGAAGAATAGTATTTCACAAATGTGACAGTAGAATTAAGAGTAATCAAACACTGTGCTTGGCGTAAGCAAAATATGCTACCCATGAAAAAGTTTAAAGTAATCCAAATCAATCTTTGAATCAGATGGCAGAGTGGAGTGCCATGATTGGCCACCGCTGTGTTAATAACTAACATGGGTGACCCAGTGGCATTCCTTGAATTTAGACTATTTCAATATCAAGTAAACAAAGTCTATTACGGCAATGCATTTGAGAGACACCGAATAAAAAGGGAGGAAAGATGACAAAATATGTAATCTAATATCATTTTAAAAGCAGCCTTCCATAAAGTAGTTATTGGAAAATGATGATCGAAATCTGAGAAAAATTCACTAAATTTAATGGAACAAGCCAACAATTTGCCGACCAAGAAAGGATGTTTTAAAGAAAGCTTAGTTTTCTAACCTCCAGGTATTAGAAATTCAGGAAGAGTTAATTCATGAAGAATATACTCAAGAAGAGCCAACTACAAAAGCTGAAAACATAAAATATTGAACGGGTATCCCCGTGGTGTAATGGTTACAGCGCTAAACTGCGGAATTGTATCACGCGAGTTTGAACTCCAGTCACGCTATTACGTTTGCTTTCAAACAAATATACTCGGAAAAGTTATGAACCCGTTATCCCTCCATATATGGATTATATAGTACCACTACTATACTTCTAAAAAGATTTTTCATAAAATAACCTGTGAAGGTTTATGTGCCATTAAATGACAAATACACAAATAAAAAAATACATTTTGAAAACCAAAATATAATGAAATCCTCATCAATGTAAACACAAGGAGAAAGGGACAATGTAGAGTTATTTAAACAATCATGACGGAAAATAAGTTTGCCGTAAAATCCCCGTGGAATCAAGACAAGAAAATAGTAGTTTGAAACAAAAAAGTAAATAATTTATTAAAAAAAACATCCCAACAGACAACATCAAAAAATTAAAAGATCTAATTTATACGGAAACTGAACTAGTCAATGAAACGATCGTTTTATGGAAACTGAAGATAAGTATAGAAAAGATAGGAAAAACTAATAAAGAAAAAAAAATCGGGAGTATTAAGGAAAGAAAATACACAGTGATTAAATGGAATGAAAAGACGGAAAAATACAACTGCTGACAAGACTGAAACACAAAACTGAAAGTAAGAAATCAAAATATCTAAGCAAAAGAAAGTGGACTCCAAATGTTCATGGATAGAACATTTCAACAAAAGTAAAACAGGACCTTTCCAAAAAAAAACGAACTAAACTTCAAGAAGCAAATCCATAGAGAATGCATAAAAAAAAATTTCAATCGAACTCAACGGAAAAAAAAATAGAGGAAGATCTGGGGACAGAAAAAACAAAAAAAGAAAGGCCCACTATATAAATAAAATATACAATGAATTTGAAGTAGTTGAAGAAAGTGCACATGGTTTCATGTATATGTATACATTAACAATGGCAATTAAGCAAGTACCAAATTAGAAAATACTTGGTCCTGATTGCATGCATCTTGTTTTTAAAAAAATGTTGACACTCCATGATAGATTGGCTCTGCTGCAGAGTAAATGCCTTGATGAAGCAAGCATACACAAATAGATGAAGAATGGGAAAACTATTCTAATCGAGAAAGATCCCCCCAAGATACCATCCCTAGCAACAAGAGACTGATAACATATTCATCTAATCTGTGGAAAATCCTAAACATAAAGGTAAGTAAAAAATAAATTACTAGCACCCTATGTAAACGATTTTGACAGAGAACAAAAGGAATAGATAATGTACTATATATATATATATATATATATATATATATATATATATATATATATATTGATCAGTACATCTTCAAAGATGTTAAGACGAGTCATAAAAATTTTGTCTTGGCATAACTGACAAGAACAAGATTTATGATATGTTTACACACACTTGGATGATTAAAACTAGATTTTCGACAAATTCTTAAACTTCATCATGAACTCCATTGAAAACACAGGAAAAAGACAAACCCAAATAGAGGTAAAAATCCAAAGAGCCATTTTTCAGAGAGAATCACTTCTCCACTACAATTTCTTAATTTAAGGATGTCACCCAACTATATACTCAGAAAGTTTGCAGAGGGGAAACATTTACAAAATTACCGAAGATGAACCACTTCCTATGTACAAATGATATCAATATATTTACCAACAATAAAAACTAAAGAGAAAACCCAAGGTAGATTATAAGCATATACAGCATTGATATAAGAATGGAATTTGTCAGTAAAAATTGTGCTATTTTAATTTTGGTAAAAGGACAAAAGGGCCAACAAAATGAATATAACTACATAATCAAGAAATCATCAGAACACATTGAAATAAAGAACAGACTCTGGAATACTGCAAGGTGCATTATAGAAAAAAGATGAAAGAAAATAGGAAACTAAAACCTCAGAAGAAGAAAAATTCTCGAAATCAAGCTATAAAACAGAAACCTCATTAAAATAATAAGCACCGGGCAGACTCGTAGTGATATACTCTGGGTTATTTTTCAGATTGACAGGAAAGGAATCCAGACTGCCCAAGACCTTACACCTGAGAGATGGCATAGAGGAACTATATGTGTAGGAAAAAACGTTGGAAGATGACTGGTTAGTATTAGGCATTGTAATGATGCATCCATACAAGGACTCTAAAAATGCTTTAAAAATGTGCAAAGAATGACAGATTACATAAACCAGAAACAGCAAGAGCAATATAAAATGAAACAGGAAAAACAAAAAAGCTTGAAATAAAAGTGCTAAGGAACACCAACTGTATGGATATTTCAAGTGAGAAACAGGCGAAGTTACACAAGAGACAAAACCTGGACAAATCTACGATAGAGAAAATTAAGAGAGAAACTGAATCTCTATTGATTGTAACATAAAACTACGCCAGAAGAATCAACTATATTAAAGCAAAAATTGCAAATATGCAACAGTGTAGCAGATATAGATTATGTAGAGACAGAGATGAAATAGTTTGTCACATAACTGAATGCAGCAAAATAGCACAAAACCAGTACAATACAAGGAAAGCTCGCCTTGAAAATATGATACACTTGTAACTATGTAATTGATTAAAACTTAAACACATTATCATATCGTATAATCACAAACCAGAAATCGTTTCAGAGAATTAAATGCGTAGATTTTTCTGGGGTTTTGAAATGCAAACATATTACCTAATTCCAGCCAAAAGTCCAGAAGTTTGATATTTTTAAAAAAGTACATGTCATTTTGTGGATTTTCCTTCGGTTGAAGATGAAGTGATAAAAAAAGAAGGTGAAAATATATGGAAACTCTTTAAAATTGCCTAAGAACATCAAAAGCTTGCATCGTGAGAGTGACGTTGATACCAATATGTGATGTTGCATTTTCTGTATCATATTGAAATTGAATATAATTCGGAAGATATTGCGCTATCAACTCTGTCGTGATGATTGATTAATGTAGAAAAATAAACATTTGACATTGGAAGGATATTCAACTTTTAACAAACTCATCATCTAAATACTTTTCTATTTTTCCATTTCCATATTTAAATACCGTCGGGTTCATTTCCACACACACACATATATATATATATATATATATATATATATATATATATATATATATATAACAAGGAAAAAGCATATTAAAAACCTGCCTAAAAAGCCAAAGAAGTTTTAACGTTAGTACACTAAATTAAAATTGATATTTATTCGCATGTTTCATTTATTTATCCACTGGAGTTTTAGCGTGAAATGTTCTATGAAAATAAATTGTCTTAAAGATGATATGTTATGAGGTCATGCTTGTTTAGCACATAAAATCCATAAATGGCTTTGTTGGAAAATTCGTAGATACACAATTTAATGGCCATGCAAGAAACAAGTATTCAAATACAAAATATCCCTCAATGTGTGAGATTGAAAAAAGGTGTTCAATTCAGTTTCATTGATTCAATTTGACTATATGGAACTGAAAAAGATCGATGGTGGGTTGAATTTTATTACATATCAACACGTCTAGTTTATTTAATGCCAAATTATATATATATATATATATATATATATATATATATATATATATATATATATATATATAAGAGGTGTCCATGGTATAATGATTATCGTCGTAGGAAATGGAAACGGCAACACAAGTTAAAATCCTAGACAAGACTGACTGCATTTCACATAGCACTAATACCCTTGAGAAAGGTATGAATCCAATTATTCTCCCTACAGATATAGGTAAATAGTAGGGCAGACTTATTTCTTTAGCCTTGGTGATGCAACTAGTCTAGGAGAAGAAAAACTCTGATTTCAAACTTGTTAAACTCCGCTAAAAATTGACCTCGTGTCATATCCTACCCGAGCGGAGGTGTTGGTAAATTATATATATATATATATATATATATATATATATATATATATATTCGCGCGGTAATGACTCTGGTATAGAATACGCCAAGTGCCTCTATTGCAAACTGAATATTTCTCGCAAAAGGTATAGCTCTGTGTATTACACTATTATGTATCAAGTTCTGGATCTTTTGAGAGAGGAGAGTTTATCTTTGTTGCAGTTAATCTCTGGTCCTCTCTACCCCAGAATGATAATACCTTTTAAGTTCCAATTTATGTCAAATTGTTAGAATTATATCAGTGCCTCTGAAGCTGTATAGTTGTGTAGGATTCATTAGTATTAAAAATAGTTGCTAAAAACTATTAATATTTTCAAATGATTGCTATCCTGAGTGACTTACTTTCCGATAACTACCTTGAAACAGATATCTGCCTAAGATAACTGAAAATGTATTACATGACTTGAAAACAAGCAATGCACCAAACTATTGCTTTAATTGACTCTGACTTAACACTTAATCTCTACATGAATTATATTCCCATTCATTCTACAGGCAATTATTAAGTCAGATGATTTAAATTTTATATCATTGAATTAACGTTTCTCGCTGGAACGTTTTGAATACAACAAAAAATTCATAGAAAACGTCTGCCTTATTATCTAGCATTCACACAATATAACAGCCAGCCAGCAACCTCTTGTGATGATTTGAGATATTTCTTTTGTAATCAGGATCGGTGATAATGACGTTTTTGACCAGGAAACCATGCATAACTTGATGAAGTCAATTTTGCCACACAGTTTTTGTTTTGTTCTACAATAATTTGTGTGTATACATATCGAAAAATACACATATCTATCTATCTATCTATCTATCTATCTATCTATCTATCTATCTATCTATCTATGTCTCCTTGGCTCTGGCTCTCTTCCTATTCCTCTGTTTCTCTGTCTGTCTGTCTGTCTGTGTATATATATATATACATATATATATATATATAAAATTTGAATCATGCATATGATTTAACAATTTTCTGACAATATTCATATTGCCTATTTCTAATAATGTTTTCCCCATTCCCTTATTTCTCGTATTTCTTTACTTACCCCACCATTATAATTTTTCTGTCGTTTATATGTAAGTCAATAGAATGTCTTACAACTCATTGGTTTTAAACAGCAATTAAAAGCAATGCAGATTATATTTTATAATGTGAAGTTGCAGTGTGCTTATATAATTTAATACACAAGTATTTTAATGTGTCTATTGAAATATCCTCGAAATTTTTGAACATTTTTGAATTTCTTTTAATTAAAATTTTTTTTTCTTAAATATACTAAAGATTATAGCTCTTATAATAAATATCTAATTACCTGATATTAAATTAAAGGTAACACCTTTTAAAGCAGAGTCAGCAAACTATCGCTGCGAATATTTTACCGGTTGCTTTTTCTTTAATTAAGTCTCATTTGAAAGATCTACAACTGGGTCAATATAACACTGATTGCATCGCTAGCGCAAGGGTTAGATCGCTGTAAGAGAAGCGAATGATACTGGGTTGGGAATATAACATTCATTTTTACAAAAATTATTGCTGGAAGTCAGACGAGTTGAACAATCTAAAAATCTCATCATATTGGCAACGTATATCATCATACAGTTTTTATCGTCGTAGGAATTGGACACGGCGACACGAGTTCAAATCCTGGACGAAACTGATTGCATTTCACATAGCACTAATACCCTTGGGAAAGGTATGAATCCAATTATTCTCCCTCCAGCTATGGGTAAATAGTAGGACAGACTAGGTTCTTCAGCCTTGGTTAGGCAACTAGTCTAGGAGAAGGAAACTCTAAATTCAAACCTGTTAAACTCCGTTTAAAACTGACCTTGTGTCATATCCTGCTCGAACGGAGGGGTTGGTAAATAGTATCATACAGTTTTTTTGTCTAACTTTCTGATATGAAGATTGATAATTTTTTTTTACTTTGAATATTCGGACTATTGTCTTCGTCTTCATGGTTATCCTTACAACTTTTTAACCGGACACTTATAGGTGTTTGGATATAGGTGTTTGGATATAGGTGTTTGGTTGAAATGTGCTTCTAAGTTCCACATGTCAGCGAACAAGGCAGAATGTTTTTAAATATCTTCTATCGAATAATTTAAAAATTCGTAAAGAAAGCCCTAACAGTAGTTTAGAAGAAAAAGCATAGAATGCTACCACAGCCCCCCCCCTCAGAAAGGGAAAAAGGAAGGAGAAAAAAAAAAAAAACCCCAACAAAAACGAATTGTCCCCTTCACCCCACTAGACCGCCCCCAAAGCTACCTAAAATATCAGTAGTAAATAAAACTCCAAACGAAGAAGAGCATTTGAACTCAGGAGCCAAGTGGAAGAAATATGTCAATATTGGTCAGTATGTCTTTAATTCCAATTTAAAATGCTGAATTTTACAAAATGTTATGCTGTATTTTGTTTGTAAAATAATGCTTAAACTATGCGTTTTAAATGTAAAGGCACGCTTACTCTACTATAAAGCCAATTTGATATTAAGCCTATCCACATGTCAGCGAACAAGGCAGAATGTTTTTAAATATCTTCTATCGAATAATTTAAAAATTCGTAAAGAAAGCCCTAACAGTAGTTTAGAAGAAAAAGCCTAGAATGCTACCACAGCCCCCACCCCTCAGAAAGGGAAAAAGGAAGGAGAAAAAAAAAAAAAAACCCAACAAAAACGAATTGTCCCCTTCACCCCACTAGACCGCCCCCAAAGCTACCTAAAATATCAGGAGTAAATAAAACTCCAAACGAAGAAGAGCATTTGAACTCAGGAGCCAAGTGGAAGAAATATGTCAATATTGGTCAGTATGTCTTTAATTCCAATTTAAAATGCTGAATTTTACAAAATGTTATGCTGTATTTTGTTTGTAAAATAATGCTTAAACTATGCGTTTTAAATGTAAAGGCACGCTTACTCTACTATAAAGCCAATTTGATATTAAGCCTATCCACATGTCAGCGAACAAGGCAGAATGTTTTTAAATATCTTCTATCGAATAATTTAAAAATTCGTAAAGAAAGCCGTAACAGTAGTTTAGAAGAAGAAGCGTAGAACGCCTAATGCTACCACAGAGCTCTATAATTCCTGAAGCCTGCTTGGTCCCCAACTGTAGGATGGGGGAAAAAAAAAAAAAAATGAAAAACCCTTGGAAAAGTCCCAATACAGCAAAAAAGTATAAGACTGTTCTAGTGAAAGTCATAAGAAAGTACCTCAATGTTGGACTTTAACTAAGTTAAAACTTAATACAAATCCCCCCCTTTTATTTATTTTTTTTTTTTATTATTTTATTTTATCTTATTTTATTTTATTTTTTTTATTTTTTTTTTTTATTTATTTATTTTTATTTTTATTTTTATTTATTTTTTTTTTTATGTACACATGGGAAGCAGCATGATGTACGTTAAGGTATTTGAATAAACCAATGGACGACCAAACTCAATACCCAAATGGGTCCTGGACGTGAATTTGACGACTTTTCGCTCAGGATCGACAGTTCGATCGGGGAACTACTGCTGCTCCTCTATAAGAGTGGCTTCTATAGAAGAGAATAAAACAGCCATCGAAAGATAACCATGACCCACACTCAAACCACTTACACAAACCGCATCGCTCTTCGCGCGGGTAAAAAAGGGGCGCGTCCTGCTGAGGTTGGAGCCCTGGCCTCGGTGTTCGAAAAATCAGCTACAGAGCTCAAACAATCAAAACTACTAAAATGCAAGCAAACACTACAAATATCCACATTTAACGTAAGAACCTTAAATAGAATAGGACAACTCCCAGAGCTAATCGCATCGGCCGAAGAACATAAAATAGACATAATATGCATACAAGAACACAGATACACGCACACAGAAGATATCAAATATCACGAAACTGGCAATGGATGGTCGCTCGCCACTGTATCCGCATGGAAAAACTCTGTCAACGCCGCAGTGGGAGGGGTAAGATTGCTTATAGGACCTAGAGCACTAAAAACGCTTAATAGCATAGAGAAAATACAACCTAGAATGATGGTAGCTACATTTAACGGAAACCCCAGAGCAACAATCGTCTTATGCTACAGCCCCACCAATGTTAGTGAAGAAAATGAAATAGTCACCTTCTACGATGAGTTATCCTCATTAGTGCGTAGCATCCCGAAACACAACATGTTAGTCATTGGCGGAGACATGAATGCACAAATCGGGAAAAACGGAAACAACAAATACAGCCTCCACAACACGTCAAATAGAAATGGGCAACATCTAACAGATTTCATGATAGAAAATAGATTAGCATGCCTCAATACAAACTACCAAAAAAGAGAGGGCAAACTATGGACATACACGTACGCAAACAATACTAAAGCTCAGATAGACTACGTCCTTATAAACAAGAAATGGAAGAATAGTGCATTGAATTGCGAGGCATACTCCTCTTTTGAGGGTGTGTCCACCGATCATCGAATAGTCACAGCGAAAATACGGTTAAGCCTACGAAAAAACGACAAACGAACAGCGACCAACAAACACTATGACTGGGCCCTATTAAACAACAAAGATGTCAGAGATAAATACGTATTAGAATTAAGAAACAGATTCGAAACACTACAAGAAAAGACGGAAAAAAGTACACCAAACGACGAATACGAAAATTTCGTCAATGCACACCTTGAGGCAGCAGCAAAATACATTCCAACAAAAATTAAAACTAAATATAGAGTCCCATGGGAAACCTTAGCGGTGAGAGAAAAACGTGCACTAGTGAAAACAGCCTCCAAAAACTATCGACAAAACCCAACAAACACAAATGCCTTAAAACTAAAAACGGCACAAAATCAATTAGCAGGCATATATATAAAGGAACAGACAGAATACATTCAAAATCAGATAGATAAGATTAGAGACTCGGTAGAAGATAGACAATCTAGAATTGCCTGGCAAACAATAAACGAAGTGAGCAGAAGAAAGAACACAGCCAAAGCAAAACTAAAGCAGCAAACCAACAAGAAAGAATAAAACTGTGGAAACAGCACTTCGAAAACTTACTTGGAAACCCACCAAAAATAACGCATGAACCAATCACCAGAATAATTAGCAAACAATTAGACATTAAACTTGGACCGTTCACACAAGGAGAACTCGACTCGGTTCTCAGAAAAATTAAAAATAGGAAAGCTGCAGGACTGGACGAAATTCCCCCGGAAGTATGGAAGACCAGACAATTCGACGACATACTGCTCCGACACTGCAACGCAGTATACAATCAAAATCCGATAGATAGATGGACGAAGGGATGCATACTCCCCTTCCCTAAAAAGGGGGACCTCGGATTAGCCAAAAACTACCGAGGCATAACACTTACATCCATAGCTGCCAAAATCTACAATGCCCTACTACGAAACAGAATAGAACCCAAAATCGACAACATACTTAAAAAAAACAAAATGGCTTCCGAAGAAATAGATCTACGACCTCACAAATACTAACCATCCGCAGAATCCTTGAGGGTGTACGGGCAAAGAACCTACAAGCGACATTAATATTTGTCGACTTTACCAAGGCTTTCGACTCCATTCACAGAGGAAAGATGGAACAAATCCTACTAGCGTACGGCATACCTAAAGAAACCGTAGAGGCAATAACGATTCTCTATAGAAACACCAAAGTAAAAGTACGATCACCAGATGGAGACACAGAATACTTCGACATTGTAGCAGGAGTACTACAAGGGGACACGCTGGCTCCGTATCTCTTTATCATTTGTCTAGACTACGTACTTAGAACATCGATTGACAAAATCAAAGAGAATGGCTTCGAACTGACGAAGAAAAGAAGCAGAAGATACCCCGCAACAACAATTACCGACGCCGACTACGCCGATGACATAGCGATACTGGCAAATACACCTGACCAAGCCGAAACACTTCTGCATAGCTTGGAATGAGCAGCAGCAAACATAGGCCTCCATGTTAATGCACACAAAACGGAATATATGTGCTATAACCAAACGGGGGACATCTCCACTCTAGAAGGAACCCCTCTTAAACTAGTAGACAAATTCACGTACCTAGGAAGCAGCGTCGAATCAACCGAAAAGGACATCGAAACGAGGTTAACGAAAGCATGGACAGCTATCAATAGGCTATCGACTATATGGAAATCAGACCTAACCGATAAAATGAAACGCAGTTTCTTCCAGGCAGCGGTCACATCGATACTGCTATATGGATGCACTACATGGACGCTAACAAAACGGCTGGAGAAGAAACTAGATGGCAGTTACACAAGAATGCTGCGTGCAATCCTGAACAAGTCCTGGCAGCAACACCCCACAAGACACCAACTGTACGGCCACCTGCCCCCTATCACGAAAACTATTCAAGTTAGGCGAACCAGACATGCAGGACATTGCTGGAGAAGCAGAGATGAACTCATAAGAGATGTACTCTTATGGATCCCCACACACGGCCGCGCAAAAGCAGGACGACCAGCACGAACGTACATTCAGCAGCTATGTGAGGATACAGGTTGTTGTCCTGAAGACCTACCTAGGGCGATGAACGATAGGGAGGAGTGGCGAGAGAGGGTCAGGGATATCCGTGCTGCCAGCACGATATGATGATGATGATGAAGTTAAATCATCAAAAGGTTGAGGGTACAATTCCGACTACCAGTAAATAAAAAGAAATACTTACAATAGCTTAACACTTGTACCCAGTAACGGTTAACGGACTTAAAAAATCTACTCCCATAGATCCAATAAAGTTTTCGGTTCGATGTTCCGTGTCGGTTCCCAAATTCGAAATCAAGTACCTAAAGAAGGCTGCTGGATATATCGAACGCAACGTTGTGAGTATGAAGATAATTATCTGAATATTCTAAGTTATAGCAAAAATTGGTTTAATATATGAATCCGGACAAATAAACAGCAGTAAAACAAGACATTACAAGGTCCCAGACTCAGTTAGCCATCTAAGAGTTGCCAGCGGTTGCGGCCCAAAAAAAAAACAGTTGGGTTTGAGTGTTTTAAGAATACCAACGAAAAAATTCTGGTTTTCTCAATTCCTTATTTTCTTTTTCATGGCTGGGAATAGAACCATTGAAAGACAGGACAATAACTACCTCCCTCTAGGACAAAAAGGCAACCCTACTATCTGTGTCAGTTATCCATTCCCCCATAGTTCCAAGGACCTTGCAACTAATCTGAGAGAGTAAGAAAAAAAATCAAACAACATAAAAAGCAGATCTCCAACTCTTGATTCTATTTACCAACCCCTCCGCTTGGGCAGGATATGACACAAGGTCAATTTTGAAGCGGAGTTTAACAGGTTTGAATTCAGAGTTTTCCTTCTCCTAGACTAGTTGCCTCATCAAGGCTTAAGAACAGAGTCTGCCCGACTATTTAACCATAGCTGGAGGGAAAATAATTGGATTCATACCTTTCCCAAGGGTATTAGTGCTATGTGGAATGCAATCAGTCTCGTCCAGGATTTGAACTCGTGTCGCCGTGTCCATTTCCTACGACCATAACCATTACACCACGGGCACCTCCAACTCCTGATGAGTTGTGGTTTTATATTTGCTAATCTCCCATTAGATGATAAATATAGAACCGACATAGCAGTTTTTGGTGAATATACTGCCCAACTCAAAAACAAACTAACAAACAAACAATACACATGTGTCCTGTCTATGACACCAAACAGCATTAATTTTAGTTGATCCACTAACGAGAGTGTAGATTCATATTTTCGTCACCATTTCTCCCAGATCGCAATTTTTCTACGTACATAAGAAGCTATTGATTTTGCATTTTTAAACTCGGGAATGCCCCATAGGAACAGATCAGAGGAAGAAAGAAACGTGTGAATCTTACCTTTGATCAAGTACATTTATTTCTATTTACATTTCTAACAATATTTACATGATATGAAAAAGAACCATATCAAAACTTCTACAAAAAAAAAAAAAGTGAAAAGCTACAGCGTAAACTTACAACAGATATATGACCCTTGGGTTAAATACCTGCAGAAATAAGGATTTACTGGCTGCAAGTCGTTGGGTAATAGTTCCCCTATGTGAATCTAAGGTATCATGATGACATAGGCTTTTTCCAGGAGCTTCACTACGTCTGAAGAGATAGAGCGTGCTAAGAGGTAGATGTTCTGGGATTTAACAAGATATTAAAAATCAGTGGCAAAACATACTCAAAATAGATAAGATAAATAAATGATGCGTGGAATTTTGCCGTCGACTCTCATAGTTAATGGCAAATTATTGGAGTCCATTCAAACTCTCTTAAGATATATCCTTTATTTTAAAAGTATCTCAGGAAATACTTAAACTCACAAATGGCTCTCAAAACCTAAAGGGCTAATGAATTTTCTCTCCTACGAAAATATCATTTTAAGCCATTTGCCAACTAATAAATATGCCGTTTTTTTTAATCTAAACTGAACGAAGAATGCATTTACCAACCTCTCCGAGTGGTCAAGATGCAAAACAAGGTCAATTTTAAGCGGAGTTTGACAGTCTTGAATTAAGCGTTTCCCTTCTCTTAAACTGGTTTTCTTAACCAAGGCGAAAAAACTCAGACTTCGCATTTTTTTTACCATAGCTGAAGGGAGAAAGATTAGATTCATACTTTTCCCAAAAGTATAAGAGATATGTGAAATGCAAACAGGGTTTGAACTTTGTTAGCCGTGTCCATTTGCTACGACGATAACCATTTGCCCACGGGCACTGTAAGAAGTATGATGTTCTTATATATAAAACTTGTTTGTATATACAGAACCAATCAGTCATGACTAGGATGCGACACATGTTTAATCGATGTAGTATTGCGGGCTTGAATTCAGTTATCCTTCTCTACCGCTTGCTATACTAAGATGAAAGTGCATAATCTGCCGTAATCGTTATCCCTTGATGAAAGGGGGAATAAATAGATTCATACGCTTCCTCATAGCATTTGTACAATATGAAATTGCAAACAACTTCATCCTGGGTTTGAAGTCGGGTGGCCGAGTCGATTTTCACAACAGAAAAAAAGTTCCCAACATATGTGTGAGTGTGTGGTTTTCGGGTTCTTTGCGCGATCATGACCTTTTGAGTCAGCCAAAAATGTGACTCTTCTATGAGAAGATCTAGTTGCAACGTTTATTTTGACGCGGAAGGATTTAAATAGATTGTTTTATTTATCAATAGACTCAGTTATACATGTAGAATAATCTAAAAATATTTTCCTACTTTGTGAACTAACATGGTTATATAGTTCATAGAGATTCTGGTGCTTGATTTTCGAAATACCTTACATAGTAATAGTTGACTTTTAAGATATGGTATCTCGATCGATTTTGAAAAATTACGCAACACGATATTCCTAAAACTATGTTTTTTTTAATTCATACAAT
Organism: Sepioteuthis lessoniana; assembly: GCA_963585895.1. NCBI lineage: Eukaryota > Metazoa > Mollusca > Cephalopoda > Myopsida > Loliginidae > Sepioteuthis > Sepioteuthis lessoniana. Next base: position 110,548,147 of record OY757904.1, read on the forward strand.
TTGAGCAATGTTGAAAAAATTTAATTTCCGACATAACACTTTATCTTCTCTATCTGCATTTTTAAGTAAATATACAAAAGGAAAATTACTGAACGTATATTCAAAACATTGCAAGAGATTAATATAAGATTATAAAGTCTTTAACGCGGACTTCTGTTGTGTCGGAAAAGAAGAAATAAGTTATTGAATTAGTTGGGTATTTAAAATAGTCTGACTTAATCGATACCTCAAGGTGGTTTCTACAAAAAGACATTCGTGTATATAAGATAAATTTCAACCATATTATTTGTTGAAAAATGAAAGATACACGTTGCAGGTGTTTAAAAAAACGGTTCTTGCTTGAAGTTGTTATTTTTGTCGATTTTTAATTTGAAAAATAGAAACAAGGCGTCATCTTCTTTTGTACATTGTGAAATACAAACAAATTTAAATGTTTTATGTCGATTCTTTTTTCATTACGATGTGCCTACGCCAGAAATTTATATAACAAAATAATACACATACCAGGATGCAGATAGACAAACTCATACATAAACAGTATGTTTGTGAATATAGGAATACATACATATCATGAAAATAAGTATGATGATAAGATAAAGACACTAAATATAAGTGAAATTGTTTGTCCGAAGATAATAATTTCTCTTTACTTGTTTGAGATGATGATAAGAAGGATAATGCTGATTATAATGATGAGGGCTTATCTTATAAAGGTTATGACTATGATTATTGTGCTTCTTTGTTAGAAGTTGAAAATGTGTCCTTATTTGGGCGACATGAGATATCTTTTGATAGCAATGACGATAATGATGATGATATATCTTATGCAGATCTTAATGATGACAATGATGATGATAATTATCACTTTGAAACTGAAGATGCCACTTTATCCTTGTTTAGGACGTGGCAGATATCTGCTGCAATATGTGATAAACATGAAGGACGACATACACTAAATGCAAGTAGTAATAACTAATTCAGTAGAAAGCATCAGTAAGATGACTGACAGCAAATTTAACCGCATAGATTTTTGTCAAGATGTTTCAGCTTTTCAGAAATAATTGATAGACGTAGGAGATGGACATTTTAATAAAAGTCAATTTTAGACGCCACATCAATTGAACTTATATATGAATTATTTTTGTAAAGCAAAAGATGGTAACTGAAAACTTTACATCAATGATTTTGACTTACATAAATAAACGACAATTTCTAATCAATAATAAACAAAAATATTTTCCTAACACACACACGCACACACACATATATATATATATATATATATATATATATATATATATATATATATATATATAAATATTTGTGTGTGTAAGTAAAGTCGGTGCTCTGAAGGTTCCCTTTACAAAAGCTACAACACCGAGGAGTAAAGAGGGCGCCACTCCTTTCCCTGGATTACTCTGCTTTACTCCTGATAGGTACTTTATAATGCTGAGTGTTAAGCAAGGATTTATCCAGTGCTACTTTTTTGAGTTTTTGATATGACTCAACCTATGATTAATCCCGGTATTCCGCGCCATTGGCGAACACTCTACCTATTTAGTCAACTGGTGTTTTTTGCTAAAAGCGCTGCTCAAAAAGTATTGGCCTTACTGATTAATATATCGAATATTGGGGCTGAGTTTTTCACAAGAAGTCGACACAGCAATCTAGATCATTAAATATGAACACATTTTTAATTTATGGGAGTGCTCGTGGTTTAACTCTCATGGAAAATGGACACGGTGGCCGGAGCTCCACGGGAATGTCTGCATTTCACATATTGTCATTATCCTTGGTAAAGGTATGCATCCAATATTTCTCCATTCAATTATGGATAAATTTCTTGAATAGATTGTGTTTTTTATCGTTCGTTTAGAAACCAGTCTAGGTAAAAGGAAATATGTGAATTTAAATATGTTTTAAGCATGCATAAAAATCGACCTTGTGTCGCATCCTGCTAGTTTAGGAGGTTGGGTAAATTAATATTTTCATCATTTTTAGGTTCGTATTTTCTTGATGAAACACAAAGAAAGATAGCGACTCAGTATCTCCATGTTTGAATATATATATATATATATATATATATATATATATATATATATATATATATATATATATATATATTATCAGGATTTTAGACCTTTTGTTCCTTGTTCCAGTCTGACACTGCCTCAGTACATCGAAGAAATGTTCTCTATCTTGAGTGTTTCATGGCAATCAAAATGGAGAAATCATGGAGGAAAGAAGCAGTATGATGCACTTTGTTTCGGATTAACGATGTTGACGTCAGATTGGAATCAACTAAATAAAATAGAAAAATATCAAATTAATATGGCTGCTGCTTAGGCTTAAAACATGATCAATCTTTCATAAATGCATTTATGAAAATACACATTGTAGGCGTACGCTTTGACTCATACACACGTGCGTTCACAAACACGTTGACAGATATTCATAGATTATCATTTATGTAGTCTAAGTGTAGGCATGCATACCTACAAAGATAAATACAGACACAAAGAAGGTGAGTGAAATTTAAGTAAATGGATTCGGTGACCTGAGTTCTAATCGTTGACAGGACTGTTTACTTTTTACTTCATGCTGGTAACCATGTGAAGCGTTTGAATCCGTCCCTTCTTCCCTTGATATGAGTAAATAATTAGACTGGCTATGCTGCTTAGCTTTGGTAAGAAAAGTAGCCAACGGAAAAGAAAAATCTGCATATTGACCAGTTTATCTCCGCTCGTAAATTGAATTTGTATCACCTGTTTCTGATGTTTTGGGTAAAATACACACACACTCACACACACACACAGAGACAAAGGTGTGAACACATGGTATATATAGTCAAAGTAGATATCTATACTGGGGCATCTCTCATGTTGCAAGGATAACGGAGGTTACTATTGTTAGTCTGATTTTTACAAAGTGCTGCATTCTTCTATACTTTTCCTAAACAAATCTAAACAACTAGACACTAGTCTATGGTAAATAGGCTTTAACTACGTAATAGGTTGTGTATTTACTTATTTCTGAACATAAACCGTAGTTGGTTTTAGAATTGATGCAATATCCTTAATTGTGAATGCTGATATTCATGATATTCCTCACCATTATGCCTCACCGAGTGCAATCTTTTGCCCGTAAAAAATGTTGCCCCACTAAGTTTCGTAAATATTAGACAACTCTATTTTATTTTTGATGAGAGACTGCTTCCTAGGTAGGTGAATTTGTCAACCAGTTTAAGAGAGGTTCCGTCTAGTGTGGAAATGTCACCTGCTTAATTAAAGCATATATATTTTGTTTTGTGTGCATTGACATGGAGGCCAATGCCTGCGGTGGCTCGTTCCAAACTATGCAGTAGTGTTTAGGCTTGGTTGGGTGTATTTGCTAGTAATGCTATGTCATCGGCGTAGTCGGCGTCGATAATTGTTTTTGCGGAGTACCTTCTGCTTCATTTCTTTGTCAGCTCGAAGCCGTTCTAAAAAGACATCGACACCAGTCTAACGAAGCCATGGACAGCTATTGATAAGCTATCGGTCAAATGGAAATCAGACCTGACCGATATAATGAAACGCAGTTTCTGCCAAGCAGCGTTCGTGTCGATGCTGCTGTATGGATGCACCACCTGGACGCTAACAAAACGGCTGGAGAAGAAGCTAGACGGCAATTACACAAGAATGTTGCGAGCAATATTAAACAAGTCCTGGTTGCAACACCCAACAAAGCACCAACTATACGGCCACCTGCCTCCCATCACGAAAACTATCCAAGTTAGACGAACCAGACTCGGACGAGTTCATAAGTGATGTGCTCCTATGGACCCCACATATGGCCGAGCTAAAGCAGGACGACCAGCTAGAACATACATACAGCAGCTATGTGAGGATACGGGATGTAGCCCAGAAGACCTGACAGAGGCGATAAATGAAAGGGTGACGTGGCGAGAGAGGGTCAGGGATATCCGTGCTAGCAGCACGACATGATGATGATGATGATGATGATGATTTTATTTGTACGTTGTTTCCAAAGTTAGACGATTCCCCCGTACTTTGCTCCGAAGTCATAAGTACAACAGCTTAAACTGTTTTAAAAAAGCGTATTGAATGAAACTGTGATGATAGGGTGTTGTATTCCCTTCATAACGGACTCGCTCACCTCCATAAATACATGTCAACAAGAGCGTCAGAGGGATTGCACCGATCAGCGTGACACAATCGCATCGTGGACGGATAGCCACTACCACACTGGACTCTCAGCTTTCTACCAACTAACTACTATTTAACCAGGTTCACTTTATCTTGTTTTTTGTAACTCGAATATATATGATTTTCTATCAAACCTTTTGTGTTTCCCGTGTCTTTCTTTGGTCCGCATCACAACACTGGGTTAAATTCACCTATTAATAAATAACACGACATAAACAAATTAAAAAAAACAAATTCATAATGATTCTGTTTTAAAACTTGCCTATCGAAGTGTTGTGTCAGTCTTAATAATGGCAGTAAATTGTAACTTAGAAATCTCTTGTTCAATAATTTAAAGAGACTTCTTGGGATTAAATAATGGTATATGCTTAAGAATGTTTTTCCCATTGCTCTTGTTGTTTATAATGATTGTCTTTTCTTCTTGCAAATCAACGAGATATTTTTTCTAAATATAATTCATCAAATAATTTGTGCTGGTGCCCGTTTGTATACTTGATTCCTGATTACTGACTATTGAATAAAAATTAGAGCGTTATTTTCTTTATATCCGTAGTATAATTCCAAACATTTGTCTTTGACTCGGGACAAACGCCTGTTTCTGTTGCCATAAGAAAATGTAATGTTTGGATTGACTCAAAGCCTCCAAAGCCGAAGATGCTAACTACTCAATGTTTATGCCAGCGAAATAGATCACCTTCTCTCTCTCTCTCTCTCTCTCTCTCTCTCTCTCATTCTCTCTCTCTCTCTCTCTCTCTCACACACACACACACACACACACAAAGAGAGATAGACAGAGAAAGATATAGAGAAAGGCTCATAATTTAGTGGCTAAAAATTTGAGGAACCATAATATATATATATATATATATATATATATATATATATATATATATATATATAGCTCTTTTGTTGTTTGCAAATTATCTGTGTATATATCTCAACGGTGTATATATCTCAACTTTTATTTTCTTTCTCCTATCTACTGGGAGTTTGTTCCGTTGTAATGCAACCTGAACCATTATAGAGTGTGTAAGTATTTTCGATATTAGATAAACCCGGAAAACACTACACCCCACAAAAAAAAAAAAGAATTCTTTTAATGAAAAGTTGTGTGTTTTAAACTAAAGATAGATGGACGTCTTGACTTTTTAAACACTATTATTCTACTGCAGTGAGCATGTAGACCTCAGGATTTTCAGCTCAAAACATTTAGGTGACATCAATACCTGCTGTACAGGTCCCCCAACAAAACATATAATAATCTATTGCGAGAGTATTATTAATGTTTACTCTCTGTGCTGTAGCAGTTGGAAATGGCGTATGATATGGCGCAAATATGCAACTTACTTTGTATTACTTTGTATTATTTATTTGTATTATTATTTTACTAGAATATACCCGTATATAATGATGGTTTAATTTTATATAATCTTAAAAGATGGAAACTCTCTCACTTTCTTTTTCTTCTTCACTTTTACTTGTTGCTGTCTATATAGATTAAAAACATACATAACCAAGCATATGAACTCTTAAACTGAAGAAACTGTTTGTTGTGACATTAGCTTTCTTTCCCTACAAGTTGTCTGCCTTCTTTTCCGTTTTCTTTCAATGTGGAGAGCTAAAAATCACGTGATTTGTTCTTTCTATCTTTCTTTCTTTCTTTCTTTCTTTCTTTCCTCAAGCCGGTCTGCTGTTATTACTACTGACTTGACCCTGATCTGCTGTTTTTTCCGTTTCTCTTTCGAAGTAGCAAGCAACAAATTCCATGATTCTCTCTGTTTTTTTTTTCTCTTTGAATTTTTTCTTTATTTAAAATTTATAAAAAAAAAAACAACAGCAGAGATCTCTCTTTTAGTTCTTTCTTTCTTTATTTTTGTTTACTTATTTACTTATTTTTTAGACATGTGTACAGACACAAAGATTTACAAACTGAACAATATGCGTTTTATATTATTAAGAGCTGCATGGAAAAACTCTGTCAATGCATCGGTAGGAGGGGCGGGAATGCTTATAGGACCGAGAGCGTTAAAAACACTGAACAGCATTGAGAAAATACAACCTAGGATGATGGCCGCAACGTTTAATGGCAACCCCAAGGCAACAATTATCTCCTGCTACAGCCCTACCAATGTTAGCGAAGAAAACGAAATAGTCACCTTCTACGAAGATCTATCCTCCCTAGTACGTAGCATTCCGAAACACAACCTGCTAGTCATTGGCGGTGATATGAATGCACAAATCGGGAAAAACAGAAACAACAAATACAGCCTACACAACGCGTCAAACAGGAATGGACAACAACTAATAGATTTCATGATAGAAAATAGATTAACATGCCTCAATACAAACTTTCAAAAAAGGGAGGGGAAATTATGGACCTACACATACGCGAATAAGAGTAAAGCACAGATAGACTACGTCCTTATAAACAGGAAATGGAAAAACAGTGCGATGAATTGCAAGGCATACTTCTCTTTCGAGGGTGTGTCCTCCGATCATCGAATAGTTACGGTCAAGTACGGCTAAGCCTACGAAAAAACACCAAACGTAAAGCGACAACCAAGCACTATGACTGGGCCCTACTCAACAACAGAGATATTAGAGATAAATATGAATTAGAATTAAGAAACAGATTCGAAGCACTCCTGGAGAAGGCAGAAAAAGGTACCCCAAATGACGAATATGAAAATTTTGTAGAAGCACACCTTGAGGCGGCAGCAAAGTGTATTCCAACAAAACCTAGAACTAAATATAGAGTCCCTTGGGAAATGCTAGCGGTTAGAGAAAGACGTGCACTCGTGAAAGCTGCCTCCAAAAGCTATCGAAAGAATCCAACAAACACAAATGCACGAAAACTAGAAAAGGCACAACATCAATTAACAGGAATATATCTAAAAGAACAGGCAGAATACATACAAAATCAGATAGATAAGATTAGAGACTCGGTGGAAGATAGACAATCCAGGATAGCCTGGCAAACAATAAACGAAGTAAGTGGAAGGAAGAGCACAGCCAAAGCAAAACTGAAAGCTGCAAGCCAACAAGAAAGAGTAAAAATGTGGGAACAGCATTTCAAAAATCTACTAGGAAACCCACCGGAAATAACGGATGAACCGATCACCAGAATTATTAGTAAGCAATTAGACGTTAAACTAGGTCCTTTCACTAAAGAAGAACTTGACTCAGTTCTCAGAAGAATTAAAAATAGGAGGTATGCAGGGCTAGACGAGATCCCCCCAGAAGTGTGGAAGACAAGACAATTCGACGATATACTGCTCCGGCAATGCAACGCAGTCTATAGTCAAAATAGCATAGAAAGATGGACGAAGGGATTCATCCTTCCTTTTCCTAAAAAAGGCGACCTCGGACTAGCCAAGAACTACCGAGGGATAACACTTACATCCATAGCAGCCAAAATCTACAATGCCCTACTACGAAACCGCATAGAACCCAAAATCGACAACATCCTTAGGAAAAACCAAAATGGCTTCCGGAGAAATACATCCACAACCTCACAAATACTGACCATCCGTAGAATCCTGGAAGGCGTTCGGGCAAAAAACCTTCAGGCAACATTACTATTTGTCGACTTTACCAAGGCCTCCGATTCCATACACAGAGGGAAGATGGAGCAAATCCTACTAGCATACGGCCTACCAAAAGAAACCGTAGCAGCGATAATGATTCTCTACAGAAACACCAAAGTAAAAGTACGTTCCCCAGATGGAGACACGGAATACTTCGACATTGTTGCAGGAGTACTACAAGGAGACACATTAGCCCCGTACCTCTTTATCATTTGTCTAGACTATGTGCTTAGGACTTCGATCGACAAAATCAGAGAAAATGGCTTCGAGCTTACTAAGAGAAGAAGCAAAAGGTACCCCGCAAAAGCAATCCCGGACGCCGACTACGCTGATGACTTGGCGTTACTAGCGAACACGCCTAATCAAGCAGAGACACTACTACATAGTCTGGAACGAGCCACAGCTGGCATTGGCCTCCATGTCAATGCAAACAAAACTGAATATGTGTTACAACCAAACGGGCAACATTGCCACACTAGACGGAGCCTCTCTGAAACTAGTAGACAAATTCACCTACCTAGGAAGTAGCGTCTCATCAACCGAAAAAGACATCGACACACGACTGACGAAGGCATGGACAGCTATCGATAGGCTCTCGATCATATGGAAGTCGGACCTAACCGATAAAATGAAACGCAGTTTCTTCCAGGCAGCGGTTGTGTCGATACTGCTACATGGATGCACCACATGGACGCTAACTAAGCGGCTGGAGAGGAAACTGGACGGAAATTACACAAGAATGTTGAGAGCAGTATTGAACAAGTCCTGGCGACAACACCCCACGAGACACCAACTGTACGGACACTTGCCCCCCCCCCATCACGAAAACTATACAAGATCGACGAACCAGACACGCGGGACACTGCTGGAGAAGCAGGGACGAGCTCATAAGCGATGTACTCCTGTGGACCCCCACATATGGATGTGCAAAAGCAGGACGACCAGCACGAACTTACATACAGCAACTATGTGAGGACACGGGATGTAACCCTGAAGACCTGCCGGAGGCGATGAATGATAGGGAGAGATGGCGAAAGAGGGTCAGGGATATCCGTGCTTGCGGCGTGACATGATGATGATGATTAATATATAAGTTTATGTGATAAATATGTTAACTTAACATGTGTTTAAGTTACCGTAAGTAGTGTACGTTGATTGTTTCGAACATTCTTCCACCAGATGACCATGCAGGATTAAAGGTTGGGATATTAGATGGGCTGTATAAGTCCTCCGCAGATTTGCAGTGATTTTACCTGAAAATTGTTTACAGTGGTTGAGAAAAATGAATGTTTCAAATACAAAATTGTAAAGTAATTAAGATGTCAGAAGCTGATTAGATATATGGGTTACTTTGAATCTAGCAGATTTTATCATGTTGAAAACTATCTATCCTGGGGATCGATGCCATGAAACTCTGAGTCGTTAGATCTTATTCAGATTTATCCTTTTCCTATTATATATATATATATATATACATGCGCACATACACACACACATATGTACGAACACACGCACACACACACACACACACATATATAGATATAGATATTGTGTGTGAATGTGTGTATTCTGAAGTATCTAATAATGAAAAATCTTCGGTTTCCCTTTTTATGTAAAGTACAGATATAATAATTTTTCATAAACTTCGGTGTCTTGAACGTTGTCGCGTTACTTTTCTTTGCACATTTCTGTACAGAACAGACTGCTTGAAGGCAAGCGTGATTCAACGAGTTCTATATATTTTTTTTTACACCGAGTCGGCTAGCATCGAAAATAGTTTTCATTTGATGTGTTGCCCAGCACTGAAACTTATCTGCTTAAAGACGTGACAACGTTTTGCTAATCACGACTTTGTGAAATACTCTCAAGAAATTCATTTCAAGGACTCCATTCTATTTAATTGAGGCCCATGAGTAGGTGAAGAACGGGTTCAATAAATCAGTTCTGATTGCTTATAGCTTTTCCATTTTTATTCCAGACTGGCGTTCCCTGCTTTAATATATTATAATATTATGGACCGTATGGAATAATCTGGGTGAGAAAACTACTTGAGGTATCGCAAAAGACTAAGTCAAAATAAGTGTTCTTCAATGACATTGTCAAGAGGGATTATACTTCAACCTTTTATATTTTGCGCAATGGTATTCGCAGTTGCCATGAGATTTGAAATTTTAGCAAATGCTGGAATTGAACAACGGGCATTTCAAAGAACTGGAAACACTTTTAAGCCTGCGATGAAAGATAATTAAATATGAATAGAATTATAAAAATATATATAAAATTAAATATATATATATATATATATATATATTCTAAAAAAAATTCCGTTCTCTCGTTTTTTTCTTCTGTAAGTTAAAAAGATTATCTCCTGATTACCTATGTTTTGGATTGAATTCAAGTTAAGTTATATAAGCATTCATTTTTCAAGACTGAGGACCATAGCCGTTAAAACTCTAGCGAAATAATTAAAAGCTGCCAATTGCGTAATGCAAAGCTCTTCAAATGAATTGAGCTCTCTGGTATCTAGTAAGGGAAAATGTAGACAAACAAAAGCTACTACATAATGCCGTATAATTCCCGAGCTGATATATATCGCCAGTGGGCTGAGAAGAATGATACTAAGTCTAACGTAAATTTGGGTGGGTTTCGATCCCAGCTTCAAGCGTCCTACATGTCTAGACACACTGAAGAGATTTGATACAACGAAACAGTCTGTCATTGGATAACAATATATACGTGGAGCATTCGATATGTTTCCATCCTTTTTTTGTAAAGGCATTTAAAATTATTGTAGACTCTTGAAAATTCAGTATGTTATTACTATACATGTTATGAGATGACTGACTAATTTTTATGATTTCAGGTTCAAAGGAACAGCTACGGGACCAATTGGAATGCACCCTACTAAAACCTGATTGTTACAGCTGGTGAATTTCAAAAATGCAATCTAGACGTGGGGACACTTTAGAAGAATGATATGCAACAAAATTATGTTTTAAATATGGAAAAAAATGCCACAGAAACGTATGGAATGCTTCAGACTGCTTTTGGAGCATCTTGCATGAATCAAACATCAGTTTTTGAGTGGCATAAGAGATTCAAAGAAGGCAGGGAGTCTGTGAGGGATGATGAGAGGTGTGAGAGGAGTAAGGAAGTCAATACACCAGAGTTGAATGGCCAAAGGGTTAGGGTTAGGGTTATCTTGCTGTGGTTTTAAGGGTGTTCAGGAAGAGATTCCGTCGGAAGAGGCTAGCACTCATCAAATCGGGTCATTAGCATTTCCACCAGGACAATGCACCAGTCCACAACTCCATCCTTGTCACAGACTATTTGACCAAGATGGGCATCAAGACAGTTCCACACCCTCCTTATAGTGCAGACCCTGCTCCGTGTGGCTTTTGGTTATTCCCTAAGCTCAGAGGCTGTCGTTATGAGACAATTGAGAAGATGAAAGAGGCTGTGACGAAGGTCATTGACATGCTCACACAAGAGGACTTCCATAGGGGCTTCCAGAAGTTGTTTGAACAGTACAAGTGCTTTCCAGCCGGAGGAGATTACTTCGAAGGGGACTACAGTATCATGTACGTTCTATCAATAAAAGTGCCCATACGAAAATGGTCTAGAAACCTTTTTAATAATCTGCGTATATATATATATATATATATATATATATATATAATATATATATATATATATATATATATATATATATATATATATATATACTTCAATCCAGTAAATCTGGATTAGGGAACAATTCCGTCAAGGCAAATAAGTTATTCAAATTCGAATATTTAAATATTCCTGGTAAGGAGCTCAGTGTAAATAAAATCACAAGGCAAATAATATCATTTCAAAAAATTATTCAGTCATATTAGGATCACAAATTTATTTCCATCCTGTTAAGAGCATTGATATGAATGAAAGACTGTAAAACAATTTTAATATGACCTCATCAGATCCAATAGGAAAATGAAATGCATTACAACTAGATGGGAGGGTTAGTAAACCAATTAGAACGAGTCTTTCATAGATCCGTACTTCTGTATACCACACAAGAAAAAGAACATTGTTGGAAAAGTAGGGACGAGATGTTCTATGGACCCCCTCATATGGTCGAGGAAAAGCAGGTCGACCGGCTCGAACCTACATACAGCAGCTCTGTGAGGATATGGGATGTAGCCCTGAGGACCTGCCAGAAGCGATGAACGATAGGGAGGAGTGGCGAAAGACGGTCATGAATATCCGTGCTGGTGGCACGACATGATGATGATGATGGTGATGATATCCTAAATAATTATAGTATCAAATCAACACAGGAGTTCATACAATTCTTCAAGCCTAACCCCACTACAACAAATGTATAACAGTATCACGATATCGAAAAGCTTTTTACCAAATTTCCTCTTCACAAAACCATAAAAATAATTATAGAAAGCACCTAAAGTCATCCCTTAATTCCCCCTCTCGCAGTATAACCAAAACTCCTCGAAATTCTACTCCTTACCTTTACCACAAAATTCCATTGTGTGATCTCTCCGACAACATTAATTCATAAAATGATGGGGGTCACCCCTTGATCCTACCATTTCAGAATTCTCCATATCCCATATCAAAAATAGAACGTCTAAATAATAAAAACTAAACCCAAGATATACGTCTGCTACATTGACATTTTCATCGCAACGCAATTCTATGATGAAATTAACAAACTTACACTCTAGAAAAAGACTCCATAGAAAACTTTACTACTGTACTCAGGATATATGAATCTATCCCTTTCCTTCATGTACTTACAAGTTCTAACAATAATACCAAATTCATTACATAGACATATAAAAATCCTACAAGTTACGATTCCACCCTACTTAACTACAACAGTGAATGTGCCAAAATATATCAAATACCAATCATAAAACATATAATCTATAGACTATTTTCCATCTCCTCATGTAAGACAATGTTATACAAAGAACATACCAACGTAAAAATTATCCTTATTAACTACAACTTCATTAATAAAGAAGTCGATCAACAAATAAAACTATAGCTTCATAACATTCACAAAAATAACTACACTACCAACAATAATAACATTAACACACTTAAACCTTATTACAGAAATCAAATGCACTATAACAAAAAATTAAACGAACAAGTAATAGCTAACATTACAAAAAAACACATTAAGCATATCGTAAACAAAAACAAGTAAAACTTATCAAATGCTACACTAGATTTAAAACATCAAACCACATAGTTAAAAATGACACCAACTCTGCTAAAATATTCCTAAACCAAACCACTGTAGTTTATAAGTGTGTATGTCCATTTCGAAAGTGCCTTCCGAAAAACAACAATAATATCTGCTTTGGTTATACAACCAAAAAAGTATCTCTTCATCTCAATAATCACCTTTCTAAAAATAACGTCATGAAACAACATTTAATTGTAAAACACAGCAATATCACTGACCGACTTACATCTTTCGATGAGAGGAAGATTCTCACAGATAACACAATAATTATTTGTAATAATAATAATAATAATAATAATAATAATAATAACAGTTGTTTAAAAACATTGGGGAGGTCAGAGGAAACATATCTATTGCTGTAAATGTCTACTCAAAGGTAAATTTTGGTTACTGTCTATTTAAATCACTGATTTTTGCGTCTCGTAAAATCGTTTGCTTAACATTTGAATTTAAATGAAGACCTGCTAACTAATGACCAATGTTTATTCTAGGTGAATATTTTTGAGAAGACGAAATAGATTTGTTTTAAATTTAGCGCCCTAGCTCCGTGACTAGTGTAATATTCAATTATTTGAATATGTGTTGACGAAAGGAAATTCCAAACGCCCCTCCAATATCCTTCCCCAACCGAAGATATATAGCCCCCTCTCATAATCTCTATCACGTGTGACTCTTCTTTAACCGGAAAATCTGTATCCGATTGGGACTGAAAGACTTACTATGTTTCCATTCTCATATTAGTTTAGTATCACAAACTAAATTTAAAATAGTACTAGCTCAGTAGGAAATTGACCATCGGGCAACAGGAAAGGGGAAGTTCACACGGGAATGATATCTTATGAAATAAGAATAAGTAATTTAACTTTAACTAAGTTAAAATTTAGGGATTTTTTTTCTTTTTTTTTTGTGACCCGCTGTCTATGTACAGTCAACATTACTGTCTTCGGTCACGTCTGTGTCAGGTGCGCAGATTTTAAACAACCCCTGGGTCTGGTATAGCCACAATATACCACCCATGATAAAAATGTCAAATTCATATTTTACACAACGTGGGACCCAGGACTCAGACTTGGGTGTCATGATCGGCAGGTGTTCTCTTGATAGCCAACATGGGAGACCTAGTCGTCATCCTGCGAATGTTGGCTGTTCTCTTTTCAGGTACACGAATAACGACTCGACGAACCCCTCCAACCAGAGACCCAAACGGAAAACATGGACTAGGGAAGACAACCAACTTGCACTACACTGCTATTTCAAGAGTAACCCTATACAAAGAGGATACAGGAAAAGAATGATGGAGATATGGCAAGAACTTTCTATTTTTAAGACAACTAGTCAGAGACTAGCTGATCAAGTTAGAACGAAAATGAAGAAAGGTTGGTTTTCTGAACTCGAAATAAATGAAATACACCAAAAAATAAATGATCAAGAAAGGAGAAATACATTACCTGACACAGCAAATATCAACAAACAAAAACAGCCCATCCAAAATGAACCAACTTCGGAAAATGGAAACCCCACCCAAGAAAACACTACCCAACAAAACAACCTAATACTAACACAAGAACAAAAATTATTTTTAAAAAATTTAAAGAGAATTTTCAACAGTGAAAAAACCACCTTACCATCATTAAGAAACATTGAATGGAGAATAGTTAAGGCAGAGACGAATAAAGTGAATCAAGTACTGACATATATACCAACAAATAACATAGCAGATTTAAATGAACTAATTTATGCTGGAACAAAATTAGTTTGCGAAAACATTGGGATCCCCTCAAAAAACACGAAAGCAAAGTCAAAACCAGGATGGGAATTTCGACTAGAAACTCAGATAAAAAAACTACGAAAACAAATGAAAGTGGTAAAACAAAAGAAAAACGCAGAAATAAATAGGAAAGAGAATACAACGCAGGAAAAACTTACTGTACAAGTTGAGGAAATACACCAGAAAGTACTAGCAAAATAAGGAAGGTTAAAGAGATATCGACAAAGGGTAAAACAATACAGACAAAATAGGACATTCCAGAACAATGAAAGGAAATTCTATCAACAATTGGGAGGGGATAACAATAAAACACATCAACAGCCGAATGCGAAAGAAACAGAACGGTTCTGAACTAAAATATGGCAACCAAAACAACATAATGAAAAGGCTGAATGGATAAACCATATCACAAGAGAACTAGAACAACTCGAAGAAGGCCCGAAAGTTAAAATACACACTGATTTACTCAGAACGACACTTAAAAAGGTATCAAACTGGAAAACGCCAGGCCATGATGGGATACATGGTTTCTGGTTCCAGAGGTTTACCTCAATTCATGACAGACTAGTATTAGAAATGAACAAATGCCTACAAACAGCGCACGTACCCGCGTGGATGACTAAAGGAAGAACCACATTGATACAAAAGGACCCAAACAAAGGAACCGCCCCCAACAATTACAGACCCATAACTTGCCTACCAATGATGTGAAAAATATTAACAGCACAAACAAGGGAAGAGATTTACCACTCTCTAACAAGCCGCGGATTGTTCCCTGACGCACAGAAAGGATGCTGCAAAGGATCCAGAGGCACAGCAGAATTACTCTACATAGATAAACACATCCTAGATGAGAGCAAAACAAGACGGAAAAATTTAGCTATAGCCTGGATTGACTAGAAGAAGGCATATGATATGGTTCCGCATAGCTGGATAATAATGAGCCTACAAATGTACAAAATATCAGACAAAATCATAAACTTCATCGACAAAACAATGAAAACCTGGAGAGTCGAAATGATGCCACTTAACCACATACTCAAAAGATGCACAGCCGGATACAAACTTGGTAGATCACAGGAAAAAGTTAATCATTTAATGTACATGGACGACATCAAACTTTTTGCAAAAAATGAAAAAGAACTGGAAACCCTAATACACACTGTTAGAATATACAGCCGGGACATAGGAATGGAATTTGGTATAGAAAAATGTGCAATGCCTGAAATGAAAAGTGGCAAACGGCATCTAACTGACGGAATAGAACTACCAAACAAGGATAAGACAAAATCACACGCAGAAAACGAGACCTACAAATACTTGGGCATCTTGGAGGCTGACACCATGAAACAAGCAGAAATGAAAGAAAAAATCAAGAGAGAATACCTCAGAAGAACCAGAAACTACTCGAGACAAATCTCAATAGTAGAAACCTCATCAAAGGAATAAATACTTGGGCTGTACCTCTCGTTAGATATTCCGGACCCTTTCTCAAGTGGACCCGAGAGGAACTTAAACAAATGGACCAAAGGACAAGAAAACTAATGACAATGCATAAGGCATTGCATCCTAGAGATGACGTTGACAGGCTATATGTATCTAGAAAAGAGGGAGGAAGAGGACTTGCCAGCATTGAAGACAGCGTTGACACATCCATACATCGACTCGAAAACTATATACAAAAACACGAAGGAGGACTCATTACAGCCACCATACATGAAACTGAGAACACGATGAACAACAGAATGACAGTAACTAGGAAACAAAAATGGGAAGGAAAATAACTTTATGGGCGCTTTAAACGACTAATAAACAATATCTCACTCGACGAAACTTGGGCATGGCTAAGAAAAGGAAACTTTAAGAGAGAAACAGAATCTCTCCTGATAGCAGCACAGGACAATGCCATAAGAACGAATCATATTAAAACGAGAATAAATAAGACGCAACAAAATAGCAAATGCAGGATATGTGGCGACAGAGATGAAACCATCAATCACATAATAAGCGAATGCAGCTAATTAGCACAGAGGGAATATAAAACGAGACACGACTGGGTCGGTAAGGTGATTCACTGGGAAATGTGTAAAAAATTTCAATTCGACCATACTAACAAATGGTATATGCACAACCCAGCACCTGTCCTAGAAAATGACTCGCATAAACTCCTATGGGACTTTGATATACAAACGGATCACCTAATCCCGGCCAGGAGACCAGACTTAATAATAATCAACAAAAAAAAAAGAGACCTTGCAAAATAGTCGACTTTGCTGTCCCGGCAGACCACAGGATAAAACAGAAAGAAAGTGAAAAGAAGGATAAATACGTTAACCTTGCTAGGGAACTGAAAAAAAACTATGGAACACGCAGGTGAAAATTATACCAATTGTAATAGGTGTGTTTGGAACAGTAACTAAGGGATTACTAAAGGGACTAGAGGACTTGGAGGTTGGCGGACGAGTGGAGACCATCCAAACGACAGCATTTTTAAGAACTGCCAGAATACTAAGAAGAGTCCTGGAGACTTGAGGAGACTTGCTGTCACTCAGACTCGAGTGAAAAACCATCGGCCTTCGCTGATGTGAAAAGCTCTAATGAATGAATAATAATAATAATAATAATAATAATAATAATAATAATAATAAAAACGACTACAAATGATAAAAGAAATAGGCATAAAAATGAAAATAAAAATAAGCATGAATAAAATAGCATTTAACACAGTTACTAACATATAGAAAATTTAGATTATTAAAATCCCCAATCCTATTAGAAAACTCATCCAAGAGAATTTATATTTATTAAAATCTTCCCAACTGAATGTTATAAAACAAAACCCTGAAAACGTTCCAAATGACAGCTTTAAAATAAAAAGCTAATAGAATTTAATTATCTAAACAATAAGATCCAAACTAAACTTTCAACTCCAAACTACACGACCCCAGATTATGACCAAAATATGGTAGAAAACGCTTGGACAGAAGATATGAGACAATATTTTTACCACTTCAAAAAAAAAAAAAAAAGAAGAAATAACAAGAAAACCTGAAACATTTAAATTAAAAATAATAAACCAACAGTGTTCCATCATCTTTGAATGCATCTTGACTTAATGTATACATAGATATATATTGCATAGTGGTGTCTGTAACCCTGAGTTTCATGCTCTATGCTTCATCCAATAAAGTGAAAGTTTTTTAAAAAAGATACATTAAAATGGTCATTTTTTTTTTGTTTTGGTTGTGTTGAAAGGGGGAATCATTTGTAAATGCATGCCTATGTTTGCGTGCTTTTAAATTTTAGTGAATTCACATATATATGCTGCGGGTCAGATATATATAGTATATATATATATATATATATATATATATATATATATATATATATATATAATAGAAATATATGGAAAGTTTGTTAAATCAAACACTTGCCTCAAATGTAGATGTGTGATATTTATTCCTTCGGCTTTATTTCATCTCGAACTCTTTCAGAAAGAGAGTGCTTTTTGAGTTTTCTTTTTGAAATCATGTTAGGGGAAATGATAAGGTGGTGTAGGGCGTATAGTTATACCATTTTTTCAACTAGAATCTGCGGTCATCTCCAAAGCAAAACAGGCATTCTGATTGATATACCACTGTTTTGTATAGCTTCAAACTAAGTATATATCTAAGATAGAAATACTTTTCGCTATAATCCAATTGCAAAAAATGTCAAGTTTACATTAAGGGAAAGATTATCAAAAAATATATTTTGCTTTTTCAAAAAAATGTCCATTTATATATGGATTAGCTTTTGTTATATCTAAATTATGAAGAAAATCGGAGAGAAAAATTATGATGAAAAATTTAAATAGAATTTGTCCCTTTGAGTTTGCTGTAGGTATAAACGATTATCACTTCATTTTCTTTATTTTGGGTTTAACTCATTTAGAGATATTCCGAAGTGAGGATTTTGTAAACATTTAAAGTTCAGGACAGACGAATATAGCCGTTAATATTAATCTAATGGACAAAAATAATGTTAGACTATATATATATATATATATATATGTGTGTGTGTGTGTATGTGTGTGTGTGTGTGTGTGTGTGTGTGTGTGTGTGAAAGCCTAAAATGGATGCATAATATTATATGATGGAATAAACATGAAGAATCCTAGAAATACTGTTAACTGTTTTATATTATAAATGTATGTCTTTCCAAAAGTTTTAAACCCCATCCAGAAAGAAGATCCACCGCTGAACATTGTTCTTCCTCAACACACAACACTTTCTTATCAAGCTAGAAAAAAAAAAAACCTATTCAGATTCTGTCCAAATTTATATGCAGGTAAGGCTCGTAAAAATCTGAGAGATGTGCGAAAAATGTTAAAACTGATAAAATAGAGGTCTGATCACTCATAAAATATTTCCAAAAGAAACATATGACACCAAAGGGAATTTATGATCACATGGAACATATACATGCAGTTCAATACTCTTTGAATGAGATGCTGAATGAGATGCTGAATTCATACAGAGCAGGGACAGTAGAGAAGATAACCCTCGGTCTAGTCGTCCAAAAATTTAACACTGATGGACTAGTTAATGTCATTGATTTAGGATGGCAGATATCTTACTGTCGACCAGATAGCTTAGTCTATAGAGATCAGTTTTAGTTCGGTCCAAACTGAAATCCTCCGAAACTGTCTGCTTGATAGGTTCTGGGAATGGAGAAAACGAAAACAATCTGAAAAGAGTTAACATTTTCAAAACCTTTCTGACAGGCTAATTGTTAGAATTTCCAAAGGAGATTAGAAGGTCTAGATAAAATCTGTGCTCATTACATGAAACCTGAATCAAAGATATCAAGTAAACTGTAAAAATAATTATTCTTCTCTCGTGAAAATGTTGAAGCAGGCAGCGTCTTTTTTGAACAATTCTGTTCATGGAAATGAAGAAAACTGAAGGAAACAATTAAGCAGAAATGTTTAAAGAAGCTGAGGATAGGTGTGCCCTTTTTGAAGAATAACGAGACCGTTCATGTCGCTCAAGTTGTAGTAGCTGAGGCAGACATTTGTGGGTTTAAACTGCTTGCTCATCTACTTTTCTTATCGAAATTAGCTCTATCCTAAACTGAAATTTTGTCTGTCCGGTTGCCATTTTGAAAACAATGATAAGGTCAAATGGGCTGTGGAGATGTGTTTGAAGAACTAGAAAGCCCCTGACTTCCATGATGAGATTGCAATTTTTGACCATCATTGGATTATACTTCATCGATGTGAAGGAGAACTTTTCTTGAAAAGGAAGGAAAAACAGTCGTATTACGCCGACTCCGTCATGATGAGCATTAGGACTATTTTAACGTCTTATATATATATATATATATATATATATATATATATATATATATATACGAGCGCAATGATGTGAGTTTGCGTGTGTATGCTCGCGTCTGTACGCTTGCATATGTGTGTGTGTATGTGTGGCCACTGTATATTCAAATTTAAGTTTAACTTCGTTCTGTTTTTACTTTTGTCTAATTACAATGATATTATTAGCAATATCTATCTTCCTGTCCGTCTTTTTCTCCCGCCAATCTCTTGTTTGTATATATATATATATATATATATATATATATATATATATATATATAAGGGACCAATATAGACTCCGTAAAAATTAGAAATCTCTTTTGTGAGATTCGAATGTGGATACAATATATATATATATATATATATATATATATATATATATATATATATATATATATATATATATACTCCGGCGAATGAAGTAATCATGTTGCCACTAGCGTTTATTGCTAGTCTCTTCATATATGAATTGAGGTCTCGGTTGCCGTTAAACGGATGTATGTAAACAATAGTAATTGTGATTCATAACTGTTTAAAATTTACTTCGCTGCTACTGACTCCTCTCGGCTGAAGTGTTAGAGGCTTGGATTGGCGTTTTAGTCTACTGGGTTTCGTTCCGAGCTAATATGTCAAGCCACACTGATTAATTCTGATAGAACGAAACAGATATGTCTGTGGATGACAATATATATATACATATATATGGCATCCATGGTATTTCTTCAGAAATATCGCTTTCGGACACAAGTGCACGGTGAAGGAACTCATGTTATTTACGTGAAAAGATATCTAGACACCAAATTAGATATTGTAAAAAAGGCTAACGAAGCCATAAATAATTAGAATCTATCAAAATGTAAGGTGTAAAGACAGCTTCACAAATCCTGCTTTAACCTAAAGAACATGTTACAGTTTTTTGAGTCGGAGGTTTTGAACTGATCCTCAATCCAGAATGTTACTAAAAAAATATTTTCGTGACATAAAATATATTGTTGATCACATACGCTGCATGCTTGTTTAATTAATAATTATAATTTATTTTTGTTTACTTGAGGAATAACAAAATATCTCCTCTGTAATAATAGATATTTTCTGCATGCGAAAAACTGTCTAGTTGTTATAATTAGAAAAATGGGAACAGTTTTTTGTTTTGTTTTTTTTTTCTCCGAAAATGTAAATAAAAGAAAAAAATAGAGAGTGAACAAAAGGCGATGTTTATTTTATTTGAAATTGTCGGAATGAAATACGAGAAGATCATTGGTTATCTAAAGTCTCATAAAGAATTCCAACAACGGGGTTTGTATCAACAAACCAAGAAGCGAAATGCCAGAGTTGGGTATTTGGATCTCGACATTAAGTTACTGTAAATGATTGATTGTGAATTTTATATGCGTTCACTTGCCAAATGTATATCAGCTTATGTCGTGAATATAAATTGGTCATGGCAGCATCTCTGCAGTAGCTCATATGATCCGTAACGCGTACTTATTTAGCCATGTGTCTTTAATCACATCATGCTCCTGCATAATGGCATTACATCAATAACATGCCCCTTATATTATTAGCAATGTAAATTTGCTAAATTAATAACGGTGTACCTGATATATCTGCATTACTAAACAAATTATAAATATAATCTTTATTATAGCAAATAGAGCTACGTAATTAAAATTAACACGATGTCTTGTGAAACCGTTGGGAGTAGTGGGGTTTAATTAGTATTTAATCATTGTCTAAGGCATAAAAAAGAATATGGATAAAGAAAATATACTATTCATATCAAGCATAAGTTTCCATTCATTACTTTCTCCAAATCTAAAATAATCTTGTGTCATACCTGAATTGTTTTGGTTTATTGTCTCTGAATACAGACTTCGTGAACAGTCATATAAAACCATAATTTACAATGCATATCATTTTTTAAATATATAAATCCTCGATAACAAAAAAATTGTGAATGAAATCCATCAATTGTTAAAAAAAGAGAACACTAATATAGTTATGGAACGTTGTTATGACAGGAACTCTATGTGTTTGCGATTAGTCTTGTATTAGATATGAAAGGTTATTTTACCTTGGAAGGAAAATAAAGTCCCTCCACAAATACCAACTCATTATTCTATTGATGTCTGTTGGCTGACACCAATGTCAGCCTGATTAATCTTCCTAGGAAATTGTGAGGCACACAGTTTAGTAGATTAAGTTAAATTCACTTGGTGAACAAACCGTGTGGATTTGAACACCTTCACTCACATCAAAGCAAACGTGGGTTGTCTTCATTCGACGCTTTTTCGAAAAATTCACACATTGATAGTAACGTGGGATAAGTGACTAATTTGACAACCAGAATAAAATCCATCGCCCTGACAAAATAGTTTACGTTTAAAGTCGTATGTATCTTTAGATCTAAAGTTGGATATAAACTTCGGAGAGTATTAGCCGTCTAATTCTTAGTAAGAATAAACATATCTCACCATTCATTTTTCTTTCTTTAATGGCATATCAGCTTTCATGGGGTTATCAGTGCCAAAGCCATCCTTGTAGAATAAAAGTGATACTATTTAACCCCTGACTGGGGAATGAGTTAGTTTAAAACCTTACCCTAGTGTATCAATCCAAAAACGAAAGTAATTTTGCGATCGGAATTTAAACTTACTTTTTCAAGGCCGCACACTTTTGCTATTACATTACGGGGACTCCCCCATATCGGGTAAGACCAGTAACATAAACAGATTCCAAGGACTTTGGGGCTTAACTATAAAACTAAATATCCCAGGATGGTCTTTGGACACAGACGAGAAGTTAGATTTAACGATTAGCACCCAAACTATTCTTTTCGTGTAACTATCCTGGTGTGATCTTCTGGTTTTCGATGTCACCCAGTAGATCATTTTAGATTCGTTTAGAAAAAAACATCAAGTGTCTTGTAAATCTCTATAAGTTTAAAATATTTTTTTCTCATTAGTTACATGAAACTATTTAAATACCATTTTTTAATTCTTTGAAATACCTGAAAGTATTACGTACTTCTAATTTCTCTTTGATTGTTATACTAGGGGCCAGATAACTATGTGCAAATTATTTGTATTAGTAATAGTTATTTGACAATATAAATAATTACAAAAGATTTGTTACTTAGAACTGTATAATTGCCTTTTGACTGAAAACTGGTACACTTAACGCAACCAGCCGTCATTTTTAAAGTCAACACATCCAAGTTAAACATATAGGTATACAAAAGGCGTTTTTAAAAAGCGGATCTAGTTATTTTAAAATTTGTTCATTTTTGAAATCCAGTTCACGCCGTTCTGAAATTGAATCTCGCCTAAATTCCACGAAAACAATGCTCCACTATTGGACATTTTTGTTGATTCGGCGAAAAGTGTTGGGAACCTTGAAGCTTTTTGATTATTTGTACATCCATTCGATCCGTAATTTACGTCCTTGGATTGCAATCAATAAAATTTCGTTTTATCTTTTTGTAGGTCATGTACGCTTCCTTTTCTGTTCATTTAGGCAAACTTTTATTAAGGAATAACTACTGTACATACATACATACATACATACATACATGCATATGTGTATGTGTGTTGGTGTGCGTAAATGACCTTTCAATATTTTTATTCTATTTGGATGTATAGAAATTTAATTACACATTTCTGTTTAGCAACAGAAAAAGAAGTACACAATCTACAATGATAGAATTTAGTGTTATGCTGATAAAACGATCAGTATAAACAAAACGAAAACGTATGGAAAGCATTAAAAAATAAACACTGCTAAATGGAAATTTTGGACGAGTTATTTATAATAATTTTCTTTCGTATTTTGTTTGTATTATGTAAACAAAACAAACTAGCAGACGAAATACAACTTGACCGATATTTCAATGACAGTATTTAAGTGATATAAGGCATAGTGGCAAAAACATAAACACAACCCTACAAACAAACATTAGTTGGAAAGATATAAAACAGAGAGAAAGGAAAGAAGTAACAAGCTTAAAAAATGTACAAAAAATGAACAAACGCTCTAAATTCGACGCAATTTGTTAATTCTTCGATTGTGAATTTCCATTACATTTTCATTCTTTCAAATCTGTATTATTTTCAAGCCACTATTCTGCATATGTCCATACGTAACAGAAAAGCAAGAGAAACTCATAAAATTAAATTAAAATTTACGAATAGTAATCAACATGATGGAAGTAAGCGTCATGGATTTCGCAGTTCCGTTTCAAATGTTGACCTGCAATTTCATCAGGGAATCAAACCAGAATTCACTAGGCTTAATGCAATAGGCATTTTTAGAATCTCATCGCGCTTAAGTGTCTTTACCTCCTATCGAAAATGGAAACGGAGAAAAATTCCATGGAGCGTAATGGCTGTATGAAGGAAGTGAAAAGTGTTCTTGTCTAAATCGGCCAATATACTTTGTCCTACATTGCAGACATGAGTTTCACTTACCGTAAATTGCTGTGTAAAAGTCATCTTTTTAAGCCTGAAAAGATCTGTTCAAAACCAAGGGTCAACTTATTCGCCAAGGCTAAAATCAAAGCTTTTAACCAAAAGTGGTCAACAAGTGGAAGAGTGCGCTGAACAATCGATATACACCACTTATTATAATTCAGCAGACTACCGCAAAATTTTTATCTTAAATTCGTGTTTGGTGAACATATTTAACAAACTAACACAGAGATTAATATGAAATAATAAAACTGTAAATCAAACTATTATATAAAAACCATATCACACACTGTTTCCAACAGCTGATTTACTGTACGAATCGGATCACAGGAGAGAGTTACCATATGTTTGCGGTCAACCAATACAACAATTATAGGTATAACCCATAATTTTGTGTTTAAAATCTTTCGATCGGCTTACATGACAAGTCAACATGTGCGCCGTAATTTACGGTATATTTATTGTCACAAAATATTACACCGTTTTTGAAAATAGCCATAATTTCAATGGATTTGTTAACCGAGTTTTTGATTGCAGCGATATGTGACTCACTTTCTTGTCCATCCAATCTTCAGACAGGGTTGCTGCTATTCTTAGTTATCGAATCATATAATCTTGTGAGGATCATTACGGAAGTATGCTTTGATTTATGGTACATCCTGAAAAGGTCGGTCGAGATTTTACTGCCTGTTTTTTTTTTTTTTTTATGCGGAAGCATTAAATTAGTTTTGTTAATTTCTAACTTCTTTACTATGTTTAGTGATCAAATTCTTGGGATTATCTGATAATAATAATAATAATAATAATAATAATAATAAGAAGAAGAAGAAGAAGAAGAAGAAGAAGAAGAAGAAGGAGAAAGATAGATTGATTGATAGATTGATAGATAAATACTAAATGTTATTATGGCGCACGGTACAGTCACAAAAGGATAGTTACCGGGATGGGAGGACTTGAAGAGAGGATGGGTAGAGACTGTTCAAACTAAAGCATTGCTGAGATTGGCTAAAATATTGAGATGATTCATGGAGATTTGTGAAGACTTGCAGTCACTCAAACTCTTGTAAAAAACCATCGATTAGTGCTGCTGTGGAAAACTCTCAAATGAGCAAAATGATATACTAGAACATGACAAATTATACATGGTAAACTAAATAACTTAACAAATCACAAAACGAATACAAAATAATCGCGCAGCAGACACGTGTATACATATATATTGTCATCTACCGACAGACAGTTTCGTTCTATCAGAACTCTTCAGTGTGGTGGGTAGACACGTAGGATGCTTGAAGCCGGGATCGAAACCTGTCGAAGTTTACGTAAGACTTAATATCAGACCGCTCGGCCAACAATTGTACCTCGTTGACTAAGAGAATTATAATATATTATATAGCAACAGCAGTAGCAGCGTCCGTTTGTTTACATTTTTATACCCTATCGACTACCAGAGTGCTCAATTCTTTTGAAGAACTTTGCATTATGCAATCGGTGGCCGAAAACTCCTTTGTCAGAGTTCTCAACCCCCATGGAGGAGCGTATCTATTTTCATCCACAGAAAGACTGTTTCGTTCTATCAGAACTTTTCAGTGTGCTCCCCTACTCCTCTGGGGTTGAGATCTCTAGCCAGGGAAGTATTGGTTGCCAATAGCGTAAAGCGAGGCTCTTCAAATGAATTGAGCTCTCGGTAGTCGTTAAGCGGATATATGTAAACAAAAAAAATGTGATACATAAGCGTTTAAATTTCCTTCGCTTGCGCTGGTTTACTCGTGGCTGAGTGGTAGAATCTTGGATTGGCGTTTCAGTCAACTAGGTTTCGGTCCCAGCTTCAGGAATCTAGCCTATCTAGCCACACGGAAGTGTTCTGATAGAAAGAAACAATCTGTCTGTGGATGACAATACACACGTTAATATATATATGTATATATATATATATGTGTGTGTGTGTGTGTGTGTGAATACATATGTAGTGTATAAATCCAATTTATCTCCTACCTGTAATTTGTAAATAGGACAGAAGACTAGGGTTTTTTTTTACCGTGGTATGGCAACCAGTTTGGAAAAGGGAAATTTTCGATTCAAACTTATCAAACTTCATTTAAGATTGACCGCGTGTCAAATTCTTTAAGTACAAAGGGAGTCGTAACTCAGCTTTTGATATGCAAGTTGTCAATTGAAATCACTCAACAAGATAAAATAGGTTTTTTTTTACGATTTTTCTCTTCAAGGAAATTATTTGGCACCAAAATATTATTCGGACTATGATTATCACGTCGTAATAGAAAGTGAATTTCAAACTCACAACACAGGAAGAATGATATAGGAAATTATTTACTTAAATGGTCCCATTTATCCGTCTTATTTTTTAAGTCTCTGGCATTACGTTTCGCTAGTAGAAACTTCGTCCACTCCGTCGGAGGGGTTGCAGGAATGCTTCTCAGTCCACGCGCTCTAAAATCACTTTTACAACTTCAAGAACATAAAACTTAGAATGATGGTAGGTAAATTTAACAGCAAGCCCAGCACAAAGAACATCTCTCGCCAATGCTAGTTATGAAAAGGACTTCAACACCTTCAATAACGCGCTACCTTTCATTGTTCGTAGGATCCCTAAACACAACGTTCTCATCAGAGGAGGAGGTATACACTAACACAAATCATACTAAAGCGGAAATACACTAAATCCTCCTAAATCGGAAATGTATTAATATGGCTTTGGAATGTGTGGCATGTTCCTCTTTTCAGAGTGTGAATTCCGAGCACAACTTTCTCACGGCAAAGATACGTTCAAAGCAACACAGGAATGCATAGCAAACAACCAAAACCACACACCAAGATTGTTCCCAACTTAACAATTGATATATTTGCGATAAATGCAATATAACACTTGGGAATACAATTCGAAGCATTTCAGAAGATATCAGAAACACCTACTCTGAATGACGAATATGAGAAATTCGTCAAAGTCTAAACGGAATCATCAGCAGAATTTATACCAGTCAAACTAAGAGCAAAACATTGATTTCCCAAGGAGAATTTAACAGTTAAGAAAAAACGTGACAACTTGAAAATGGCATCCCTAAGCAATAAAACGCGAGGAATTAATTCCAATGCTCAAAAATTTAAGAAAACAGAAAAGGAAGTTTCTAACGCATACCTAAAAGAACAGAATTCATTGAAAACCCGATCAATAAGATTAGAAACTTGATTGATGATAGACCATCTCGAATAGCATGGCAGAGAGTAAATGAAATGACTACAAGAAAGAGCAGGTCCAAAGTTGAACTAAAAGCTGCTTGTCAAGAATAACAAATACACTTGTGGAAATAACATTTCCAGAATTTGCTGGGGACCCCCCCATTAAAATAACTGATAAACCTATCATGAAAATTAATACTATTGCACAATTATTAAACTTGGAAAATTTACGCAAGGCAAACCCGAGGTACTACTAACGAAAATTAAAAATAAGAAAGCTGCCGGTCTTGAAGAAATACCACTAGAGATATGGAAAGCAAGGAGATTCGATGACATACTGCTCCGGTAGTACAATGCCATGCATAACAAGAGCTCAATAGACAGATGAGCAATGGACTAAATCCTCCCATTTCCCAAGGAAGGTGGCCATGAAATAGCTAAGAACAACCGAGGTATAACCCTTACTTCTATAGCGGCTAAGATTTACAACGCTCTATTATTTAACCGCATCGAAACTGAAATTGAGAAAATTCTCTGAAAGAATCAAAATGCTTTTCGAAGAAATTGATCCACAGTATTACAACTTTCGACTCACAATCGGATCATAGAAGGAGTCCAAACGATAAATCTCTTGGCGACACTCTTATATGTAGAGTTCTCTAAGAGATTTGAATCCATGCCAAGAGGGAAAATACAACGAATACTTCTAGCCCATGGTGTCTCCAAAGAAAATGAAGCAGTCATAATGATGCTCTATAAAAACATGAAATTAAAGTTTCGCTTACCGGATAGAGACACACACATCTTAGACATTGTCGCACGTATCGTGCAAGGAGATACTTTAGCCGTTTACCTGTTCATAATCCACCTTGAAAAAAATTAAAATGAATTCCAAATTTAGAACAGTTTTATTGAGTTTCTCAGGTGCAATAGCTTCCGTAGTCGAAAGCGACATCGTAATAAGTGTGTTCCATCTCTACTAAGTACACTTTTAAAATAATTGCCTCTGAAATGTATGAAACGCTTAGACCCTCACCTCTAGGACCAGTATTACCACTACTGTTTTTTTACATGGTTAGTTCTGGCATAACTTAACCCATGAATATTGATATGCCATTAAACAAGAACCTATATCAAACTAAACTGCAGTGTTTCATTATCAATAATACTTGGTTAGTCCGTTTTGAAGGAATAATAATCCACTCGAAACAATATTATGTTGATATGGTCGGTTATTTGGAAATTGCATTTATATATACAATTTTTAGGGTAATGATACCCGTACATACATACATACATACATACATACATACATACATAGATGTGTGTGTGTGTGTGTGTGTGAGAGAGGATAGAAACGATGGAATCATGTATCATGAGTATCCAATATTTGTGCATACAATGAAGAACAATTCTGATTTATACGATCTGATGTTCTCTTTAAAATGTGTGTTATTTTGGATTTATGAGACTACTAATCAAACTCCGATGGTATGAATGCGGCTCACTTTAGTTAGCTTTTTCTATTTTACATTTGTGGCAGCATTTATTGAATTTACCTTCTGATTTACGCGTTTTATTAATAGTTGCATATTTCCCTCCCTCTTCAAGCCTACATTCACTTGCCTTTTATGAAATTTTCTCTGTCCGTTTTTGTTTTAAATGATGGTCTATCTACTCGGTGCATGACTTTTATTTTTTGGGCAATCTTTCTCTAGCCTTTGAGTAATTGTTACAGTCTCTCGCTGAAGTTTTATTCATTCCATGCCAAAATCTCTGGTCTTGGTCTTACGGAAGATTATCCAACTAAATTACGTCTGGTATCGTAGTGTTACTGTGTTAGCCATCGATTTCTTCTAGCATTTAAAAGACAGGCAATTTCATAAAGCTTGTTTCATTTCTATTTCTGTTTTTTTTCCTTAAAAAATGAACAACGTCATGGTGCACATTATGGTTTTAAGCCTCCACGTCTTGAAAGTCAGTTATATTGTGGCCAATTCTGTTGAGGTTGTAGAAAATACCGACTGCACGTCCCAAAACGAGTGTTCTGTATATGTCACTAAACAATATGATGGTGAGGCTCCAGTAATACTGGAGCTTTGGGGAATCTGAGTACCTCTTCATTGCCATCGCTCCAAGGTCTATTCTGACCCGGAGTGGTTGCACCTGATAGGATCCTAACTATGGTTCATAGAACTAAACTGTGTTGGTTGGTTGGTTGGTTGATTGGTTGGGTTTTATGACAGATCAACCTTTGTAAGTTATCTAACACCAAATCCATTTTTATGCAAATAGTCTGTTTTATTTTAAATAATTCAGTCTAGCATGAGTACACAGTTTAATTGTCAAAACATTTCTTTTTCAAACTATTCAGTTTATTCAAACAGTTCTTATTCAGCTAATTCAGTTTATAAGTACAGATTTTCTTTAGACACTGTTAAATGTCAAAACAGTTCTAAATATAACAATTCAGATTAGTTTAAGAACAGTTTTAATGTCAAAAACTGTTCCATTTCGAACAATGTTAGTTCTATTTAACCCATAGATAGGTCCCTATCAGGTGCTACCACGCCGGGCCTGAGAGGAGCTGGGAACAATGGCATTTAAGGGGTGCTCTGCATTCCCGAAATCGCCAGCATTACTGGAATCTCACCATCAGATTGTTTAGTATCATATCCAGGACACTCATTGGGGAGGTATTACCCCTCTGGAGAAGTGCAGTCGGTGTATTCTACAGCCCCAGCTGACTGGGCAAAACTGAACTGTGTACTTATGCTAAACTGAATTGTTTGAAATAGAACTGTTTTGATATTTAACAGGGTGTAAACAAATGACCGACTTTTCATTGAATTGTTAGTGATAGATAGCAATACTCGAAACCCTTTAACTTTGTTGACTAATCTGAATAGCTTGAAATATAACTGTTTTTGACATTTAGGCTGTATACTTATTGGAAACTGAATAGTTTGGAATAGAACTGTTTTCTGTTTAGCTGTTCTTGTTTTTTGTTGTCTATCATAGGTCTGGTTTTCTGATAGAGATTAGGTGATCCGTTTGTATCTGAAAATTCCAGAGAACTTTTTGCGTCTCATTCTCCAGGACGAATTCGAGGTAGTGCCAATACCATTTGTTCGTATTGTCAAATTCAAACTTATTGCACAATTTCCATTGTATTATATTTCCCATTCTAGTTGTTTCTAGTCTTTAATCCTTGTTTGCGCTAAATTGTTCTATTCGTTTATTATGTAATAGGTCGTTTCGTCACTATTACCACGTTATCTACTTTTGCTCTTTTGTTTCGTCTTTTCAATTATTGCTTTGACATAGTTCATTCTTATGGTTTTGTTTTGTGCTGCTATTTTGAGGAGTTCAGTTTCCCTTTCAAGTCTAACCATTCTCAGCTAAGTCCGAGTCTACCCTTTTGAGATTTCGCTTGTTTTTGGCTTGAAATGTTCACATAATTTTTATGCCAATTTTTGTTTTGTAGTTATTTTTTTCTGTTGATGCTTGTGTTGTCTATATTTTTCTGATCACCGTAATCAGTCTTCCTCTTTACCTTCTTATGTTGTCTTCGCGACATCGTCTCGTTGCACTAACTATATTTCCAATGCTGGCAAGTCCACTTCCTCCTTCTTATCTTGGCATGTCCTGTCATTTTCCTCATCTCGGAGATGTAAGTTGTTTTTTTTATCGTCATTAGTTTTCTTATTCTCTGGTCCATCTGTCGAAATTCTTCCCTTGCTCACTTCAAGAATTGTCCCGATATCTTACAAGCGATATATCCCAGGTATTTATCGTTTGATGAGATTTCTGCTATATAGTTTTGTTTCCAGTAGTTTACGCATTCTCCTGAAATATTATTTTTATTTTTTTCTTTCATCTCCACTTGTTGATGATGTCCGCTTCCTATATTCTCGAGTACTTAGAAGAGTCATTTTCTCCGAGCATTCTAATTTCTCTTGATTTGGTAGTGCTATTTCCTCCGTCATGTGTCGCTCCCGCTTACCATTATTATCATGGCACAGTTTTATTCATGCTAACTCCAATCCCTATATCATAACTTTATGTCTTCACTGTCAGTATTAGGGTTTCAAATAATTTGCTGTCGGACATGTACTTTAGGTGATAGATCTTCCTTTGCAATTTAATAGGTTTGTATCTACCAAAGCATTTCCTAACTATGTGCTTCAATGGCATCATTGCCATTAGAAATTGTTATAGTGATAGAACATCTCCCTGGAAGATGCATATTTGGATTTTCACCTCAGTTAATGTTTTTGTTCCTGCTGTCAATTCCATTCTCTAGTTGTTTTTTTAAGGTTTCCTAGATTAACCTCATGACTTGTTTGGTCTCTTGTATTTTGAAATATTCATTTATCTAGCTTTGGGGGACCATATTGTTTGCTACATTTTTTCGTTTCGTAAACATGAATGCGAGGTGATACCATTCGTAGATGGTTCCTATGGAACAGCCCACAAGAAAATAAAAATGAAATTTGGTAAATTGAAGGTTTGAAAAGTAGACTACAGCGTTATTAAAGTCGATTAAAATACTTAAAAGAGTTCTGAAGTCATTCAGACACCAGTTAAAATCCCCCCCAGTCAAAGCTGAAATGAAAATTTCACGAGAATAATTATGACAATAATAATAGTAGGTTCTTCGACTTTTCCTGAGAAATAAATATCTATGGAACAAGGAAGTGACGGTGATATTAATTGAAATTGGTTTCCTCGGAACTTTCCTCAAAGTATCGATTAGGGAGTTGAATGAGTTAGCAATCGGAGGGGAAGCAGGCGGGAAAAATCGCAATGAGACAGAATCATATAATAGAACTCTTTTGACAAAAGCCTCAAATCAGTAACATATAAGAATAATATAAATGATATAGCTTACCAAAAACATAGAACACTGATCATAATAAATAAATTCGACGAAATTACTCGGTTTAAACAACTAAAGAATATTATTTATAACGCAATGTAACAGTAAATACATAACAAATTTAAGGCAATCTTCGGTATTTTTTTCTATTGACCGATGTAAGTGTTCTCATACTTTTAAAAGAACCTGGTCTCATATGTGAAATGATCGCCACATTATAAACAAAGTAGTCATTATATACAATCATTGAAAAATGAAAAATGAAAACATAAATCAAAATGAGACACAGACAATAGGTCCGTGTGCGCTGATCGGCAGGTACTTTCATGATGGCCGATATGGGATAACTGATTAGCATCCTGCTAATGTTGGCTGTATTAATTCAAGCTAAGGAAACACTGAGCATTGCAAACAGTCAAATCAGAGATACCAACTGAAGAAGTAGACTAGGGAAGATAACTAAAAAACATTACTTTACTGTTATTTAACAAAAAACCCTAAACTAAAAAGATATACGAAAAGAATAAGTGAATTTTGGGCAGAATGTGGAACATTTAACACAACAATCTTGCTGACCTAGCAAGAATTATTTCATTTAAAGGCGAGTTTTCAGACCTGGAGATAATGGATATATACCAACAAGTAAATTGAAAAAGAATATCAAAAAGACCCATAACCCGAACCGATTACTAAATACTGAAATGCGAAAAACCTCTGATTGAATTGAAATGCAAAATAATGAAAACCAAAACACGACATTCCTCAATACCACCAAAAACAAATGTTTACACAATAAGAAAAAATAAATGAAGATTTAATGAAAAATAATCATAATTGAAAAGAAGACTATATCATCATATCTCTGAAACCAAGATTAGAAAAAGTCAAAGTAGAAAGAGAAAAGAAAAAGAAATTATTAAAAATGTCCCAACAGACATGATTGAATTTATTGAGCTAATTTATGAGGGAAATGAGACTGTGATAAAAGCAGTAAATAAATTTGGCAGCCGAAGTAGAAGACAACAGGAAGGTTCCTTTTTTCAATAGCTGCTACACCGAGGCACTGATTCTTTCCTTGTACTGCTCCTCTTTACTCTTGATACATACCTTATATTGCCGAATGTGAATTAAGGAGGTATCATGTACCATTTTAAAAGTCTTTGGTATGATGCAACCTGGGTCTGAACCTAGGTCTCCCGGACTATTGGCGAACACTCTACTCATTAAGCCAATGAGCCAGTCCGAAAAGCAGTCTCCCTTTAAGGAACACGAACAAATATACAAAACCTGGATCGTGAATAAGGCTAGAATGATAAAGAAATGAATTACAACTAACGAAGATGTTAGGATAAAAAGACCAAAACAAAACGCCTGACAATCCTGACCATACAACTTGAAGTCATAAATCAAAACATAATAGTGAGAAAAAAAAAGGAGATTTAAAACATTACAGGATTTTCCAAAAAAACTAGACAAAACTCAACCAACAAGTACGAGGAGAATGCACGTAGAAATATAAACAACCGGATGCAAAAGGAAAAGAACTACTTGGTACTAAAATATGGGACCAAAAAGAACTATAATGATAATTACCCCCCACCCCCAAAAAAAGAACATGCAGAATCACCATCTGCCGTACCGGCGTACCACAGAGGGAAAATGAAAGTAAGTGAAAAGAGAGATAAGCACTTGGACCTTGCCAGAGAACTGAAAACCTATACAACATAAAGGTGATGGTGATACCTGTTTACTTGGAACGATTCTCACTGATTTAGTTAGGGGGCTTGAAGAGGTAGAAATCGGAAGACATTCCGAGACAATCCAAAGTAAAACATTCTTGTGATCAGCCTAAATAGTGAAAAGACTCCGGGAGACTTGGGGAGATTTACTGTAACTCAGATTCCGTCAGCTATCTTAGGAGGGAAATTTCGCACGGAGATATATAATATTAATAATCTCACGACAATTATTAGGAAAATACACACACACACACACACACATACACACACACACACACGAGTAGATACACACATGTGTTAGTGCGTACACAGACAGACACACATATACAAACGGGTAGTATATTTCCAAAATTCAAAATGTCCAAACGACATTTTTATCAAATAAATTTCTTTCTTTCTTTTGCAATTTTTCCAAATTGTATTTTAAACCAATGTTATTAATCCCTCCAGTCGACCAAAAGAAATAATCAATGAACTGCATGGGACAAGAGGCGAAATAAAAGTATCAACTGTCCTAAAAAAGAGATCGCAGCAATTTAAAAATGTTAAAAATTTTAAACACAAGTAAATTGAAGTTAGTCTTAATTCAAAGGCCACAAAAAGATAGCATACATGTAGAATAGTTTAAAACTTTTGTTTGAATGCGTTCTTCCAAACAAGAGTTTTTAAATATTTTCCCAAAAGACTTTCAAGGGTCTTTACTGCAAAAGCTTTGTTTTTAGTCTATTTTAAACCAAAATTATTTAATCAAGATAATCCTTTCAAAAGCAAAGAATAATGAAAATAAGTGTTATTCGAGAAGCCAATAGTAACTATCAATTGTCTACATTCGCTAAAACCTATGTTATTCAATTAGAAGAAGAAGAAGAAGAAGAAGAAGAAGAAGAAGAAGAAGAAGAAGAAGAAGAAGAAAACTCTCTGTCTCTGTCTATCTGTCTGTCTTTTTTTCCGTCCCTGTCTCTGTCACACTCTCTCTCTTTCTCTCTCTCTCTCTCTCTCTCTCTATATATATATATATATATATATATATATATATATATTTATATATATATATATCAGAGTGACAATCATTTGAAACTGCTAGAAAAAATACACTCAGAGGTAAAACGTTTTCGCTTTGTATTTGTTTGACAAAGTTATTTTCTCAAATATATCTGAATTTCCATTTCCATTATCTTCGAATAATTTCAAATCGATTATTTTTTTATATTCACAATTCTAAGGAAAAAAAAAACATTAATTAATGTTAATTCAAGAGTCATAATGTATCTCAAACTTTCAGAAAAAAAATTATCAACTACGGCTATTTTAAAGTTGAAACTTCAGTAGGGAATGACATTCTTGTTTGAATTCATTTCAATCAGTGAATTTAAATCATAATCAACTAATCATATACGATTTCAAAACGACTCTAAACTTTCCACAACTGAATCGATTGGAGGACCACGCATATTTCTTTTGAAATGGTTAATACTCTAAAAGTTTTCTCCACATGAAATAAGATATACTACATCTGTGACAGGAGAATAATTAATAAACCAAATTTGGGTTTTTTACAGCTCTACGCAATGAAGGTAAAATGTATTATAAATAAGCGTAGGACCAAAATGATAGATAGTAGACACGTGATTCGCAGGTGATTTTTTTATAGCAAACATAGATGACCTGGTTGTCATTCTTTCAAAAGATGGCTGTTCATCTGTGACAAAACATCTACAATTACTCATATTGCCAATAGAATAATATCTCAGAAGGCAACAACCGCAATTGATTAGAGAAAATGATATAAAAAGCTTTGCACTCAACGAGGCTTGAAGTAACGGATGATGGTAGGAAGTTTTCAATCCTTGTACATGAATTCAAAGTTTGCCAATTGAGTGAGATTAATTCTATAGAAAGAATAGTTAAAAGATCAAAACATTCTGAAAATACGTGTCCATGTAAGTTGTCAAGGAAGGTACGAAGCAAGAACATCTATCCAAAAGAGTTGAAAATCAGCATTCTGAAAGCTGCAACGTAGATTAACACAGAGCCATTACTTTTGAATAGATTTCTTTGAAAAGATGTGCCTGATAGAAGAAATGTAAGTTTAACAATTAAAAGGTGTAGGAGTTCCCTTGGAGATAGCGAATGGAAAAACTACCTTGATCAAAAAAAGAAAAAAAATACACAGACCTAAATAAATAAACAAAAAAGAAACTTCTAAAAGCCAAAACAGGCTCATAAAGTGTCAGTTAATAATGCGGAAAATCCTAACTACAAAAATGAGGTAACTAAAAAACACACTCAAATACTGGGTGCAGTATCCAGAAGAAAAAAAAAGTATGGTGCAAGTTATTAAAGGACCGAATGACCTTTTGCGCATAAGCAAATGCATTGAAAAAGAAAAAAAGAAAATGAAAAAAAAAATTCTACCTATGCTATTGGTAGACGATAGAAAAGGGTGTCACAGGACCTCGTAAACATGAATAATCGAATGTCTAAAAATACTCAGAAAAAATAAACATAAATACACTTTACCAAGAAGCAACAAAAAATTGGAGAATTGAAAAAATCTCTTGAGGACATCGACAAAACGAACTTGAAATAAAAAGAGGCTCTCAGCAGAGAACAATTATCACTATCACAATTCATCACATCAATATTAGCTAAATTATATGCTAATGATATATAAATTAGGCCACAAATTCACAACATCTACAAATAAATGAATAGACTTTACATAGATGACATCAATATTTTGGACATGAATGAAAAGGAAATGGAAACCTTTACAAAAAAAAACTGTTGGGAACTTCAGCCATTACATTGGAATTAGATTGGGAATAGAGAAATGGACTATGCATTTAATGAATAAATGGAAAAAGACAAATAAGAGATGGAATGTAAGTACCCCATAACGAAAACAAGAGAAATTTCAGAGAAAAAGAAAGCTATAAATACATGGAAATATTAGAAACTGATACAAGCAAGCAAACGGAAACGAATGCAATAAATGAATATATCAGATAAACAAGAAAACTCTGCAGCTGAACTTAATCAAAAAACAATACTCTTCTCTGATACTCGGTGCCTTTCTTTTAGTGAAGATGTAAAAACCTCAGATATATGAACCACAGATCGGGAAACTTGTCCTCGGCGTGTAATGGTTTCTTTCGGGAGGCGGTAGGAGAGATGTATTTGCCCCATCCTCCCTCTGTGTATGGAGTAAAAGGCCTAGGAGAAGTCGACGAATAATATTGCTGCCTCAAGTTTTTTGCACGTTCACCTACGATTCGATGAATAGTCAAAAGTTTCGATGTCGTGTATTTGATTTCTCCGAAAGTCATTTTCGTTCCTCCTCTGTATTTTCTCAATTTTGGCTTCTATGCAGTTGCGTTGTAGAGCATTGTAGATGCTGGCCGCTCTAGATGTAAAGGTTATCCCTTGTTAGTTCTTGTCTATTCCGAGGTCAACCTTTTTAGGGAAAGGGAGGATGCATCCCTTTGTCCATCAGTCTATTTTGCGTTTTGTTATATTCGTCATAACAGTGTCGGAGCAGTAAGATGTCGAACGCCCAGGTTTTCCCTACATTTGTGGGTATTTTATCCTGCTGTCAAATTCCTTGGTTTTTCTTACTTCTGGGGGTATACTATTGATCTAATACAACTATTTAATCACTATACGGCAAAACCATCTCACAGTGGCAAATACAAATTTTAATGTTAGATAGCAGTACTTGAAACTATTTAATTGAATGCAAATGTAGCTCATGTGAAAATGTTACCTACAAACTGCTTGTTTTCAAATTATATATACCAAACACACACACACACACACACACACACACACACACACACACACACACACACACACACACACACACACACACTCACACACATATATATATATATATATGTATATATATGTGTGTGTGTGTGTGTGTGTGTGTGTGTGTGTGTAAACAGGAAATGGCCTAGAAAGGCTGTTAAGCTGTAAAACAATCAACGAACCAACCTAACTAGTATAACAGTTCGGATCGAGAGAACCTGTTGGTAGAATGACAATAGATCGCTAAATCCACAAATTTTGAACCTTGCCATTTCATGCAGTTATGAGCCGTATGCAGCACATCGGTATCATAAAGTAGGGCTTAGAAATCCTCCAAATAAGCATGTTGTAAGAAAGTATTATCCGTATTTATTTGCATCCTGGACAGAGCAGTTTCTCAAATAATATATAGTTACACTTAGAATGAAGAAGACATGATGACAATATATGTTGATGTTTAAGAAGATTCTTCCCCTTTTGTAAAATATGTCATGAATTAAAACACAATAAAATAATAATTCAATTCCTTTTTTACATGACAGTTCAGTAGCGCGTATTAAAGTTCATCATAATCGCTCAAAATTTTGAACATTTTAGGAACAATTTTACATTCTCTTTTATGCTTGAATACGTTTAAGTTTACAAATATTGAAGCTGAACGGTTATAGAAATTGAATTCTTACTTAGCTTGCTGTTCGTATAAAGGGCATAAAAGTTTTCATTATCACAACAGTTAAGTGGACATATTTTTTTTAAAAGTCAGAATAGATGTTAGTTTAAAACTATCAATCAATATGAATATTCAAAAACTGCCGTGAAAAATCGTAAGAAAGCTGCACTTAACTTATAAACTTTGTGCAAACTTTAGCAGACGTTTTAGAAGACTTTTTATATCATATAGTATTGATTGACAAGGGTAAACGTTTGATAAATGAGAAACATTTGGTCGTGTGAAGAAAAATGAAAGAGTATCTGTCTTATTAAACAATTCAAGATATACAGCTTTATAAATGCACAGCAAAACACAAACGAAATGGATGCTGAATTTCGTATTATAAGGAAGTATATACTGAAGAGTTAACAGCTGACAAAAAGGGGTCGCACAAACAGTTACTGTACAATCATCGTATAGTAATTTTGATTGGATGTTCAAAATTCAAAATGGTCTAATATATATCTACCAGAATGTGAGGAAGATGAAGAGTCTTAATTTTTCATCTTCTACGAAAATAGCAAGCATACATACATGCATATATGCCTACATACATACGTACATGTTTGTCGAGATGTATGTCAAACGCGCAAGTAAGTCTTGAGAATATGTTGGCTAATATATATATATATATATATATATATATATATATATATGTGTACGATTGTGTGTGTGCATATATATATATATATATGTGTGTGTGTGTGTGTGTGTGTGTGTGTGTGTGTGTTTGTGTGTGTGTGTGGGTGTGTGTGTGTGTGTGTGTATGTGTGTGTGTGTGTGTGAGATGTATGTCAAACGCGCAAGTAGGCCTTGAAATATGTTGGCTAATATATATATATATATATATATATGTGTGTGTGTGTGTGTGTGTATGTGTGTGTGTGTGTGTGTGTGTGTGTGTGTGCGCGTGTGTAAGTGTGTAGATATATCCCCTTGCACCTGTGTGCGGGTGTCCGTTTATGTATGTATCTATTATACATTTTCAGGAGAACGGCCAAAGATAGACCAAATGCTATACAGTAGAGAAAAACTAGAAAAGATAAAGTGCATAGGTGAAATTTGAAATTCAAAATGATGGCAATTTACTCATGTATCCCTTTATAAAATGGAACGTTTGTGGAATACAAAAAAGGAAGATGCCAAACATAAACATATTGGAACGGCCTGATGTCACCAGAGAAATAACTGTAAGAATCAGAAATATCATGATAGATAAAAACATATCTCAAATAAGGCCTTTTTAAACTGCATGTATCCACTAGAAAGGCTTATGTTTATTTGAAGTTTCTTTTTTATTCTGAACAACGAGAAAATGTTGATT
This sequence comes from Sepioteuthis lessoniana, assembly GCA_963585895.1. Lineage (NCBI taxonomy): Eukaryota > Metazoa > Mollusca > Cephalopoda > Myopsida > Loliginidae > Sepioteuthis > Sepioteuthis lessoniana. The sequence goes on from OY757904.1 coordinate 110,588,451, forward strand.
TTAAAATAATCAATAATAAAACAGGATTTCATGTAGAAATGAAAGGAAAGAGTTGTCAAAAATTTGAATTTAAAAAATGCACTGACAGATTAATCCATTGGTATATGCAGTTAAGTGTAATATCATGTAGAATTGTATTAGTTTACTGCAGTCTAATGAGATTTATCAGCGACTTCTTGTAGTCAGGTTTGGGTCAACTTGCCTTAAGAGTTAGGACCTCCCGTTGTTTTTTTCCTCCATTCTTTTTCTCTGGAAATATGTGGAAATGAACAAAAAAAACTGTCTTTTCAGTTAGAATCCACTTGGTTTGTACTTTTGGATGATTCTGCCGTTCTCAATCACACTACCGCTGATCTTTACGTGTTCCCTTGCCCCTCCTCCCCACGATCAGGAAACACAGCTTCTTTTATTGGGGTTCAACCCTCAGCTTTGCCTAGGTAACGAAATTCGGCTCGTCAAAGAACCTTGTGACCTTAAAAAATTCATGCATAAATGCTATTTTCCGTTCCAAGAGCTTGATCTAACATTTCGTTTTAGACGAAGCCCATCGGACGAAATTCGGAATTCATCAACACATCTCTTTTCCGGCTGCTGAATTTTGTTTAACAACTTATCTTTTCCTACCCGTTACAATTTCTTTACAATGGTATATTTATCCAAGCAAGCTAAAAAAACATGTTCAAAAACAAAACACACACACACACACACACACACACACACACACACACACACACACACACACACACACACGCACGCACGCACGCACGCATACAATAAACAAAAACAACACAAGACATGTTTGTATTGAGTTAAGACGCAGTAGTTTATGAAGATCACATTAGGAACTGAAAAAATGGCCGACGAAGAGGAAATACTAACACCTTTCATGTCAAAAGAAAAATAATACAAACCAAATAGAATTGTAGCAAATCTGTTCAGAATTATTAAGGGTACTACAAATGACGTACATACATTCGTGAAGAGACTTAAAATACTAAACATGAATTGAAAGTAATATCTGGTGCTATTAGAAATGTAGAAACCGGTAAAAAATAATGACTAATATGCAAGTGAAATACACCAAATAGTCTTATCCTGTTGCAAGGGCTTAGAATACACCCTCTAAGACACTGATGATCGAAGCCCACCAAAAAAAATTAATTAATAAATAGATAAATAAATAAAATAAAAACGATGCTATACATATGACTCTAATCTAGATATGGTTGATAAACTCCAGTTTTGAATCAGTTAGGAATGCTGAGTTAGATTTTTATTGGCGATATTCATAGGTCCACTCTGACCCGTAGCGGTAGTAACTGTTACTGTTCCATCAACCGAATAACTGTTTTTGAAAATTTTAGATATTATATAGAATTATTGATACCATAAAACCGTATGCCAAAAATTGATATGTTTACTAATAGTACTATTTACGTGAAATTGTATAATTGTTTGCAAATTATTATTACAGACGAATAATTGATATCATATTGTTGTGCAATTTATTTGTTTAAAGAATACTTTTTGAATATATTATCGTTTATGAATGGTATTTTATTCTCATGAAACCATATATTTCTTTGCTAAAAAGAATAACCTTAGTATTAAATAATACCATAAGTATTGATATGCCAAAAATCAAATCAACGAACTAAATGTCTTTTAGGAACCTGGAAATATAGAACTACATAGAAACTACAGAATACAGGTATCGAAAATTAAACAGATATTCATTAAATGACGGTACGATTTGTCAGAAGACAAAAGCTAAAATACACCTGATTAATAAAAATATTAAAACGCACTAATGATTTTCCTTGAACCGTTAAAGGGACTTTTGAATTAGCTTCCCATGCTAGTTCGTAGTGAGAAGAATAATTTGTCCCCTTTTAATATTTGAAATGGTTGTCAGTGCATTAAGATTCCAAAATGTTTCTTTATTTACGCTGAAGACACAATAAATCTTCTCAGAGCTAATTACGCAAATAACTTTTATTTTTAAATAAGAGTGGAAATATTGAGTCAAAAGTTTTGAAATATTTTGGCTCATGCTCAATTAAGCAAATAAAGCCTTCATGAATTCCCGCAGTATTTTGTAGTGTCATGGTAGTCGTTGCACTGAAATATAGTTCATTGCTTCATTACACTAGTCATTTGAACGTCACCTAGATGAACCTGAAATTCGTTCGGCTCTCAAGAACCTCGATTATCAGACATGCCCAGGCAGCCCTGACACCGTAGATTCCGAGGCTGAGTTCTAAGCAATAGATACTGTGAGTATCACAGAATATCAGATGAGTTCAGCGTAGTCTGTCACCTTCATGACCGCGACAAAAGCATCCAGAGCTGGCGAGATATTGCAGAAAATTTGACGCATCTTAATGTAAATAATCCACTACAACCTTATATGATTTAGGTAAGTATCTTTTTTGTTCGTTTGTGTTCTAGATATGCATATTTCTGACTATGACTTTTTTGTGCATATTAATGAGAACCACAACTATAATTTTTACGTAATAATTTTTCAAAATTTAAAGACAATCTTTTTTTTTTTTTTATGGGAGATTTTTTATAGAATTGCTATAATGATGATTGTATTGTTTAGGCTGGCTAAATCAAACCTTTACCTTTACTGTAACAAGTAGGTAGCTCGCAAAATATTTCTAAAAAACATATTTCTAATGTTTACCATGTTTTTTTTTCAATTACCAGAAAAAATGAATTAAAGAAGCCTCTGGTATTATGTTTATGGTGAGCAATTGTAACCGGAGAAAAAAGCTGTCTTACCTCAACAACGATTTAAGCTTATAAGTACTCAGAGAATATACTTCAGTATTATGGTTTTTATCTCTGTTTCAATGAACGGGAGATCAATGTATGATTTATAAAGGATAAATCATTGATTTGTGTCATCATACACTAACTATATATATATATATATATATATATATAAATATATATATAGGGACAGCATACCTTCATTAAGTCATATTTGATTGAATAATATTGACATTATTTTGTTAACATATTTTTCTATTTATCCTTTCAAGTTGTCGTATCGATATTATAGCATCCGGTGGGAATGACTTTATTAAACTTGCATGATATCATCCTTACAGAGTGTAAATTGTCTCTTCCAGATAACATGTATCTATTCCAATGGGCTGATATATGGGTAAGCTGCAGAATCATACAATTTAAAATATGTATATTTGGGTAACATTTCTTCGTTAAGACATATTTGACATAATAATGTTAACATTGCTGCCTACATATTTTTATATTTATCCTTGCAAACTATATATATATATATATATATATATATATATATATATATATATACAAGCAGAGAGTGAGAGAGAGGAAGAGGCATTAGTCGAATGATGTCAGAAAGTTGCGTTGGACTTTGAATTCAGTCAACGAGAGGAGACGCCCAGAAAACCAGTAAATAAAAAGAAGGAAAGAAAAAAGAAAGAAAGAAAGAAAGAAAGAAAGAAAGAAGGAACAATTTAGATGCGGATCTTTTCTTTATGGATGGCTATGAGTCTTTCTTATCTCGATAAGCAACCTTGCCGTCACATATTCAGTGTAATTGTCACAACTGTGTAACGTTAAGTTCCAAAAGGAACATTAAACTCAAAACCCCAAATCTTCCGACCTGCAATGATATGGTTAATTCATTCGATCATCTTTAGGATCGTCACAAAAAATATTTTGCAATATTGATATTTGCACTGTTACGTATTTAGCTTTCAGAGTCATTTATTTGCTCAATATATTTATCTAAATTTCTGAGATAAAGCTTGATATATTTGTCATTTTGAGTTATCGGACGATTGTCTTTATCTTTATTGTCATAAAGAAGGTCGAAAGACGCATTAGCCTAAACGTTGTGAATATAAATCTAAATATGAATATTATAATCTGAATACTCTAAATGATAAAAACCAACTTAACTTATTATTCAAAAGGAACATTTTCTGAGTAGCCCACTCAGAAACTGCAGGTATAATAGCACAAAGCTTATCTATTAGATTAAACAACGCTTACATTGATTAACTCCTGCTGCTGTGATTACCACAGAAAGTAAACCTAAACACCTGGACAAATATTACATAAATGGGTTTATATTGCGACACTTGAAAAGGGGTAGGAATGAGGGGGAAGAGACCATATCTATTTTACAAATATTTAGGATGTAACTCAGATTCCAAAAATCTTCAGCATCAATTTACAAACACAATAAACATCTATCTTACGAATGCTGATCATATTGTTAGAGGATTTTAGAAAATCTAGTTGAAACTATTCCTTTTCAAACAAGTAAATTAAAGCAAATCCACCCACAAAAACTGATGGTACATTGGTATTTACTTCCTTACTGTGGTCCTTATCTCCCCTAGTATATTTTAGCAGTTTTATATATATATATATATATATATATATATATATATATATCAATGGTGACTCTCCAAGAGTAGTTTATAGTCTTATTGACACAACCTCGTATATTCACAACGAATGGACTGGGCATTATTAACAATATCTCATTCACACGAAGCTTTCTGTGACTGGTATGTAACGAACATTAAGAAAGAAAACGAGCTCTATTTTCCAAGACAAAAACTACTTCTAAAATACGTCCAAGTCGCCTCGATAATGTTCTCCTTTGCTTCTTCTCTGCACAAAAGACTTGATAGGCAGGATGTTTTCGGTAGAGTGACTAGCACAGTTTTCTGAGAAGCAAACTAAAATTTAATTTTCGTTTAAGGAGTTCATTTCCTAATGCAGGTTCGATCGAATTGGAGACGATTGGATAGGGGTAATCGATCGTACGCAAATCGTGTATTGCAATTTAGATGTAATATGAATGCAATCGATAGTCAGTTGGGGACTTGGGAGTAATTTCAAATCGAAATAATGAATTCGTGATCTCTTCGTGCACATCGAGTTAAAGTTGGAATTTTCTTTCTCTGCTTCTTTTCAGCAGTCACACATAGACATGATTATCTATGTAGAAAGGGCCGTGTAGTCAAGATACGCGGAAGAGTTCTTGGGCTGACCAAGAAAGGAATGGCTTATATATCTATGACCTCCTCCACTCGATAAAGAAGTGGCAAAATGGCAATTTTTAAACGGAGTTTACTGGTTTTGTATTCCGAAAAAAATGAATTGGAGCCATATAGCCTACATACTATCATTCCTAATCCGTAAACTGGAGTGATCCTGAACACATTATTCAGGTAGGGTAACTGAGGCAGGAATAGTCTGGTGGAACCAGTCTTTCTCCAGAATAGAACTGGTTAGAATTAAGAGTTCCCTTTCTCCTTTTATGTCAAAGGTAAAAATCACAGTCTTCCGTACTGTTTACTTAAAGCTCGTAGAGGAATTGACGGATCTAAGCCTTTTCCAAAGTATTAACGCTATGTTTAATTCGATCGGTCTCTATAGGAATTTGATCTCATGAAGCCCAGACTGTTCCCATGACGATAACTGTTTGCCTACGTGCGCTTCCATACACACATACATATTTATATCGTGCGAAAAGCTTTAATCCATCACTTCTCCTTCCAGCTATGCATAAATAACATGAAATTGTAGATGTGTTGGCCTTGCATGCGCAATCAGACAAATTTACCAATGTGTTTCGCTCAGCTGTTTAGTGATGAATTTGGGTAAAGGCGTACATTCGTACATGGAGCCAGGTTTAGAGTAATGATTATCTTCGTAGAATATGGAATTGATGACTCGAGTTCAAATGCAGGACGAAGCTGTTTGCCTTATACTTCACATTAATGCTTTTGGGAAAGGCATGTATCCATATTTTCTAGCCCTTTGAAGGTGTTTATAGTAAAGAAGGATGGGTTCTTTAACATTCGCTAGTGAATCGGACATGGAGAATTAAAAGTCTGAGATTCAAACCAGCTATATATATATATATATATATATATATATATATATATATATAACTTCCAGTTTTTTAATATTTCAGAGAACATTAGCTAACTATTTAGAAATAAATCTATTTCCCTCTTAACAAAAATAATTCTAAAATCTGTTAAAAATCACTACTTTTCTAATGGAACTGAGTTAAAAGTCCTACATAAAAATAGTTAATATTTGATTTATATGACGAGACATAATGACACGTTAGTCACCTAAAAAAATTGGACAAATCATATTTCTTCCCATTTAAGTTTTTATTTTCAAAAAAGAAGACGCTTTGCTCTTGTGATAAAAGGAAATAGTCACTCTTTCATTAAAATGTCTTTATTTATCTCATCAGTGGAGAAGGGGCAGTTTTATTTAAGCCTATTATTCACGACCTTACTGTTGTGCTTTCAATTCCAACTCACCTTCTAACCCATTCGGCTGGGGCCGTAGAATATACCGACTGCATTTCAGTAGACCCCCCCCCCAAAAGCGACTCATCAATGATATTAAACCATTTGATTGTGAGGCTTCAGCCCCTTCATTGCAATTGCTCCCTGGTCCACTCTATGGATCATATAGAGCCGTTTTACATTTAATCCATGCACAAACAAATGCATAGAATTGTTAGAAATAGACTTTGATTATTTGACTGTGTGTAAAGAAATGACTGATGTTTAATTGAATCGTTAGTGTTAGATAGCAATACCCGAAGTCATTTAAATGTGTTGTAAGAAATAATTGAAAGTAAATTGAATATGCGTTAGAAATACTTTAAACTATTCGATTGTGTATAAAAAATTATCTCCAGCTCATTTATAAATTTCACAAGCAAACTGTGTCTACTTATATATGTTTAATACTTATGTATAAAGGAGATTCAGTATTAAATAACCTATAAGTGTTGATATGTCATAAAACCGAACCAAATCAAACCAAACGAACTCACGTTTTTATATCTAAAATCACAGGTTCCAGTTGACCGCCTATAGAAAATAAATCGGATTTTTCCTTTTTTCATATGCTTTCTTCAGCCTTCGGCAGAAATTCAATTATGACATATCTATATATGAGGCTTTTGTAAATGGTTGACTCGTTTACCACTTCATTGTGAAAGAGGTTGAAGAATTTTCGTATCACTTGTGATAATTTGATTTAATTTTCATTTTTTTTTTTCTGCCGTCGACATTAATGTAGTCTATTTCACAATGTTTGAAACAAAACGATCAAGCACAAATCAATGACCAAAAAATGACAGAGGAAGGAAAAATTCCTCAAGTAAAAAAAAAAAAAAAAAGTATTAAGATTTTAGAATCTTCCAGTATTTAATATGAACTTTGCTTGGACCTCTATTTATCCCCTGAAATGTATTTACCCTATTTACCCAACCCCTCTGCTCGGGCAGGATATGACACAAGGTCAGTTTTTAAGCGGAGTTTAACAGGTTTGAATTCAGAGTTTTCCTTCTCCTAGACTAGTTGCCTGACCAAGGCTGAAGAACCTAGTCTGCCCTACTATTTACACATAGCTGGAGGGAGAATAATTGGATTCATACCTTTCCCAAGGGTATTAGTGCTATGTGAAATGCAATCAGTCGAGGATTTGAACTCGTGTCGCCGTGTTCATTTCCTACGGCGATAACGATTACACCAAGGGCACCTGAAATGTATTTACACTCCTCGTGATCTACACAGAACTGCTCAAGCACTTGAATGTCTCTTTTATCACTGTCTTTGAGTTATTCAGATCATCGTCAAAGAAAAAAGGGCCAATGACTCCATGCTTCGAGATAACGATGCATGGTCTACATTATCTGAACGCAGAAGGCGTCTAACGACTCTGTACGGAGGATTTCTTCCCCAAAGCTCCCAGTTCTTATAACTAACATGACCTTTCAAGAAGAAGTTGGCTTCAACCAAAAATCAGATATTATTCAAGAATATTTCGTCATCGTTCATTTTTGCAAAAACCACGGGCGCATGGCAACCCTCTTTTCCATATCGGCTTGGGTCAGTTAGTTCTTGATCTGCATCCGTAGAGCTAAATACAGTGATCCTTAATTAGAATACGCCGAACAGAAGATACGTAGATATCGAGTTCTTGGCTCCTCCGTCGCAAATATCTGCCCGATTGACTCATATACACTGGTGACATTCTTAATGTTCAGATTATTATCGAAGTCCTAATTGCCGAGGAACCCGTTGCTCCACTATATTCATAAGTACCAAGAGCTTCTAAGTTCTAGACCAACTTGAAAATCTGACTCTTTTTTGAAATTGTGTTGAAATTGAACTTTACTTTGCATCTTGCTTGAACAATCTTAAAAGACTTAATTTCGTAATATGTCTTAAAAATAATATGTTGCTCCATCTTCCAAATCATCATTCCTCTATATTTAATTTGGTTATTTTTTGTTTTGTTTTATGACATATCAAACGTTATCAAATGCCAATTCTTGTTTATACATGAATATTGAATATATATGATTCGTAAACACAATATATTTTGTAGATAACATTCTTAAACAAGCTTGAGCTCTTTATTGAACACAGTTGAATGGATTTAGTATTGTGATATAATAGTCACAATTATACATCATTCATTCATTTCTGTGCATTCATATTGTGCAGATAATTTCATTTTGAAAAGAGTAACAACTTATTTGTTTGCACATCAGTATAGATATTCATTCAGCGCTGATAAATGGTTTCAATTATTCTTCTGTAACACTACGAATTCTATTCAATATCAATTACTTATGAGTACACAGTGATGTGGTTACAAGTACTACAATTTAACACAAATTATTCTACTCAACACTCTTTATTCATTTACAAACATTCAAATGGTTCCATGTATGGCTATTTAATATCAACAATTCAATTTAGGCACACAGTTAAATATCTTTAAGTATTGCCATTTGACACTATTCCGCATTACTCAGTTTGCACACACTTTAATGATTCCAAGTATTGCTATGTATCTCTTAAAGTTCAATTAAACATCTGTCATTTGTTTGCACAAATTAAATGATCAAAGAGTTCAATTTCAAACAGTTCAATTCACCATAAGCCATCTGTTTGGGCGCAGTTTAAATGTCCGACATGTATATTTGACCTATAGATATGACTCTATTAGGTTCTGCCCTCTGGGAAGACTGGACCTCGGAGCAATGGAAATAAAAGTCTACTCCACGTTTCCCAAATTACTAAAGCTGGTGCCTCACCATCATATATTTTAATGTCATATCTGGGACACTCATTCGTGGGGTTAACCTCTCTGCAGAAATGCAGTCAGAATATTCTACCAATCTATCCGACTTATCTACGTTATTTTTGGTGGAATATATCAATACATTGACCATTTCCTTCAGAAATCTGAACATAATGAGAGTAAATTCAGCAGTTAATACAGGAGAGGCCACCACTTTGTTTCAACAATTGTGAAACACATTTTACGTTTCAGACTAAATATATTCGTAGATTTAAACATTTTAATGTAAATTGAACTAAAACACAATTGCAACCGACGCCGACTACGCCGATGACATAGCGATACTGGCAAATACACCTGACCAAGCCGAAACACTTCTGCATAGTTTGGAACGAGCAGCAGCAAGCATAGGCCTCCATGTTAATGCACACAAAACGGAATATATGTGCTATAACCAAACGGGGGACATCTCCACTCTAAAAGGAACCCCCTCTTAAACTAGTAGACAAATTCACGTACCTAGGAAGAAGCGTCGAATCAACCGAAAAGGACATCGAAACGAGGTTAACGAAAGCATAAACAGCTATCAATAGGCTATCGATTATATGGAAATCAGACCTAACCGATAAAATGAAACGCAGTTTCTTCCAGGCAGCGGTCACATCGATACTGCTATATGGATGCACTACATGGACGCTAACAAAACGGCTGGAAAAGAAACTAGATGGCAATTACACAAGAATGCTGCGTGCAATCCTGAACAAGTCCTGGCAGCAACACCCCACAAGACACCAACTGTACGGCCACCTGCCCCCTATCACGAAAACTATTCAAGTTAGGCGAACCAGACATGCAGGACATTGCTGGAGAAGCAGAGATGAACTCATAAGAGATGTACTCTTATGGATCCCCACACATGGCCGCGCAAAAGCAGGACGAACAGCACGAACGTACATTCAGCAGCTATGTGAGGATACAGGTTGTTGTCCTGAAGACCTGCCTAGGGCGATGAACGATAGGGAGGAGTGGCGAGAGAGGGTCAGGGATATCCGTGCTGCCAGCACGATATGATGATGATGATGATGATGATGATGATGATGACATCTTTCCAGCGATAGAGGATATTAGATTTGGTTGAAACGAAAGGCTCTTTTTTTTTCAGGTAAGATATGGCCTTTACATCGGGAACGGATAAAATTGATATTCAAAGTGGGTGACAGTAGATGTTTGAATATAGTAAAAACAAAGTGTACGATACCTGAAAAAGTAATTACTGCTATTGATTAAGATTAAATGAGCAAATGAAGAAATCTATATAATATATGTACTATTTAACAAGGTTAGAATGATGAAAGATAGGTTTCATGATACACTAACTTTATATACTGTTGTAAAAAGTAGTTTGAATTTAAACTTTGAATTGAAATTTTCATTCAAATCATATTCATTTAATCTGTATTATTATTATTATTATTATTATTATTATTATTATTATTATTATTATTATTATTTACTGTTTTAGAGTTCTTCACATCAGCTGATGGTTTTTCACTGTAGTTTGAGTGACAGCAAATCCCCTCAAGTTTCCAGGACCCTTCTCAGTATTGTGGCCTTCAATAATGCTGACGTTTGGATGGTTTCCACCTGTCCGCCAACTTCGAAATCCTCCATGCCCTTTAATAATCCTTCAGTCACTGTCCAATCAAAATTGGTACAATTGACACTTTCATGTTCCATAGTTTCTTCAATTCTCTCGCAAGGTCGAGGTACTTGTCCTTTTTTTCACATTCTTTCAGTTTTATTCTGTGGTCAGCAGGGATAGAAAAGTCCGAAATTTTGCAAATTCTCTTTATTATTATTATTATTATTATTATTATTATTATTATTATTATTATTATTATTATAAGGTCTGGTCTTCTGGTCGAGATTAGGTGATCTGAGTGTATGTCAAAGTCCTATAGGAGTTTATGCGTGTCATTTTCTTGGACAGGTGCAGGGTTGTGGATATACCATTTGTTGGTATGGTCAAATTTAAATTTCTTGTACATTTCCCAGTGAATCACCTTGCCCACCCAGTTATGTTTAGTCTTGTACCTTGTACTTTTTTATTTGCTAATCTCCTGCATTCGCTTGTTGTTGTTGTTGTTGTTACCGTTATTGATTGCATTTTAAATTCCTAAGTAATCCTTCTATGAGAATGTTTCTCATAAAAATTCAGTTCTGTATGAATTCTTTAAGCTGTTTATAACATATTCAGTCGTAATGAAAATTAATGTAAACTTGTGAACTGAAAGCTGTAAAAGAGTGTGTTATTATAAGATCTACCATCTCTGGGTTCTCATATTAATTCTAGTAATGAATGAGTGCAGATAGGAATGGGTTCTTTATGTGTATCTATGCATAGATGCGAAGTGTATGTAAATATGTCTGCGGGCAAAAGCGTATCTGTATGCGAATGTGCAGGCGTACCAATCTTATTTGCATGTATATTCATAAATATGTGTATAGATACATAAATTTAAGTTCGGGAGCTTTGTATATTTTATTAGATAATAAAAGTGAAAGTGAAAGATTTCTGGATTGGGTAGAAAGGATGAGTTTTTTGATGTCCAAGAAACTCAAGTCTTCAGCGGTAGTAAGGTCAGAGGCCCGTAGATAAGGAGCACATTTCAAAAGTTATTTAGTTCTGAGAATCATCGCAGGAAATCATTTTTCTTTCTCCCCAAGCCAGGGATCCATATATTCAGTGAACGAGGGATCCATGTATTAAATTGGGCGCAGATCCGTGAACTTCGCTTGGTCTTAAGAAGAACAGAACTAATTTATGAGTCTGTTTTATACACACATAGGGGTATAGAAAATGATCGAATGTTCAGATACCGTCTGTAATATATATAATTAGGGCCTGCTTTAATCTTGAAAAAAAAGCTAAGTGTTATATACCTTAACCCATAGTTAAACAGAAAGAAATTGTCATCAAACTGTATGTACAATTTTATTTTATTGTCCTTTTTTATGTTGCATATATATATATATATATATGTATATGTATATATATGTGTGTGTGTGTGTGTGTGTGTGTGTGTGTGTGTGTGTGTGTGTGTGTGTGTGTGTGTGTGTTTATAGCTATTATAATCCATATTAGAATTGCTTCAGAGTAAAAAAAAAAACTTTAGACACGCACGAACGTATACACTCACACATTCATACGCACACATGGATGCAATTAAAAGCACATTTATATATGTGTACGTATGTGAGCAAACCCACGTTTATGTGGGTTGTTTGTGTGTGGGTGCTTGTGGGTGGGTTTGTTTGTGTAAACTCCCAGCTATTTTTCTGAAGTTCCAAAGCAAATCTATAGAATTAACATTTACATAAAATAGAATAAAAGTTATTGTCAGTTTCAATTTTCCAACTCCGTCCTATGTTTTTTTCAGTCGAAATAAACCAATTATAATTGTCACTTGCTATTTGTGTCTGATTTAAACTCAGCCTATCCTAAATTGATAGATGAAGGGATAGCAGAGAACTCTGTTTTAAAAACCTGTCAAGATACCCCTTTTTTTGCATTCTACAAATCCTCCATTCCATTTTCAGAATCTGGGGCTTGCATCACAATTGTTGTTCTTCAAAGATTTCGAAAATATAACAGAATTTCAAAGTCCTGCTTATGTCCGATAATTGAAATCCTCTCGAATATCATCTCCAAATTGCATCCATCCTAAATATGGTTGGGTTTGGTTTCTTTGTTTAATGGCATGTTAACATTACCAGGTTATTTATTACCAAAGCGACTATTGTAAAATAACAGTGATACTATTGTACCTCTAGCGTGAGTAATAACGGGTTCACAACTATCCCAAGGTTATTAGTCCAAAAGTAAACGTCATAGCGCCACAGCCATCCTAAATAGTCAAGCGGAAATAAGATGCTCTTAGTCTAACGATTATTATCGTAAGAATATAATGAAATCGACGACCAGATCAAATCATGTACAAGAATACTTAATTTCAACTTCGTGTTAATGTCCTAGTTAAAGGCATGAATCCACGTATTCTTATCCATTATGAATAAATAGTAAGCAGACTTAGATCTTTAGATTGTTTAGGCAACCAGTCGTGAAAAAGAAAAAATCTGAAATCCAATTAGTTTTATTCCCCTTATAAATTGACCTTGTGTCATATCCTGCCTGCGGCCGAGAGGTTAGGTAAATAAATACATTAGAAAATGTTCACACTGTTTTTGTTGTTGCGAAGAAAATATTTAATAAAAATATTTCACTCCATTTCACTCAGTAAAAAAAAAAGGAAAACGGAAGAAATGCCTTATAGCCAACTCATAAAATGGACCAAAATAAGTAACTAATAAACAAAACAAAATAATGACGACAAAAACCAAAAAAAAGTGTCTTGTTTAGACCACCAGTGGTTTCATATAAGCTCTGTAGATACTCATTTTTTCTGGTTGATAGATATTAAACAGGTCATTTCTATAAGCAAAATATGTTTACCAAACGGCTGTTCCCTGCCTCGGGCAAAGATGTCTACTTGAGATATATGTTCCGAAAACAACCTGAAGGAATTGCAAGAACAAATACTAAATTTCGATGAATAAGTGAAAAGTGATCTCTAATATAACATAAAATATAAATTTAGATTTAGATTTTCAAAAATTACGTGTTCATGTCTTCTGGATATCTTTTTATTCAACTGCATTAATTTTATAAACGGCTTCTAAGAGTATGTATTCATTTGATATCTCATTAATAAAAAATTGTGCAGTATTAAATATATGTAACTATTCTCCGTAAGATTTTTCATATATTGCCATCGCGGAAATTGTATCTATTTTATATCATCCAAACAATCCACAATGCATATATATATATATATATATATATATATATATATATATATATATATGTGTGTGTGTGTGTGTGTGTGTGTGTGTGTGTGTAGAAATGGTAAAACAGATGAAAAATGCGTTTGATGGTTTGTTTATTTGCCAACTCATTTCGACTTCAATCTTTTTTGAATGCAAAGTGTTTTATCGAAATTATTTTAGTATGAGAAATAATTTTGATAGATAAATTTAGATTCAATAAGAAGTGCTCATCAAAGTTTATGTATCACAACTATTTCTCATACTAGAATAATTTTGATAAAACACGTTTGCATTCAAAAAAAGATTGAAGTCGAAACGCGTTGGCATATAAACAAATGATCAAACATATTTTTCTCCGTTTTACCTTTTCTTCGTACATTCTGTCAGATTGAAGTCCTTTCTTCCTATATATATATATATATATATATATATATATATATATATATATATATATATATAGATACGTGTGTGAACAGTGTTTGACAATTTTTTAAACAACCGAATCGTATACGAAGAAAGGACTGCAGATTATAACCTACTTCTCAATCACTGTTCGTTTTCACTGATGATCAAGAAAACAGAGATATTTGAGAACAACAAAAAATACAAAAAAAGAACAACCCCAATGTAATAAATGATGAAATATTCTTTCCAAAAAAGCGTATTATCTCTGATTCAATAGTGCAAAGCTTTATCCAGATTTACTTTCTATATATGAACTTATTTTGACCAACTTTCGGTCGAAGAATAGAAAATTGTCAGGAAAAATACAAATCGTTTTATTGCGAAATTATTCTTCAAAGAAAAAATAAAACTGATGGCGGATAAAATGTAACTAACAATTTTGACTAAATTTTTACAGTATATCACATGTTCTCATCAAATGAATACTGAAAAGGACATGGAAGATTAAAAGACACAAAAGTCAGGAAAAGAGATTGATTGATTAGTTTTAACGGCATTTCATCACGTATCAGTTTTTTGCATTTTCCTTGGGGTTAGGGAATTGTGTTCATTGTACATATATATTTATTTTTTCTGGTATTGATTCTTAAAAGATTTTTTTCTAATTTCACACGGTGATTTAATATCAAGTATACTTATCTAATACAAATAATTTGCACAGATTTTAATTGTTTGGAATATTATGATATAATACTAATACTTACATGTTTTCAAGCAAGTATTTCAACTTAATAATGGTTATTTGTTTGTTCATAGTCATATTGTTTTAAGTAACCGGTAATAAAAATCTTTAGAAAAAAGTATATCTTCAATCAAGTATACTTAATACTGATACTTACCCGTTAAATGGTACTAAATATTCCTGCGGAATACGATTAATTTTGAAATCGATCTATTTCACCCATACATGAGATCTTAACACATACTACCACTCCGTGTCAGAGTAGACCTAGCCGTAAGTGCAGTAGGGGGGTATTCAAAACGCCCGAGTTCTCTAATTAGGGTTCTACATAGAACACCGCCTTTTTTTAGTAGGTCTATCCCTTGGAAATAGATATAGTCAAATTATTCTCAGCTCCTACAATATGGCGAAACAAATAAAGAAACAAAGCAGTTCTCGATTATATAATAGCATATACTGATATCTACTATAGATAATTTACATGCAATTTTTTGGTTTAAATTAATGTTAATAATTCGTACCAACTTGTATGGTTTCAAGTGAATATTTCTCTTTTATAATTCTTACTTATTTAATGATCTCAGTCATATGATTGCGAGTGTCCATATTTAAAACAAATAGTTTTCCAAGGTCTATTTGATTCATGGATGGGACCCTAATAAATACTATCACTAATAGAGCTTAGTAGGTTTTGTTATTTGTGGTGTAGGTAGTGGTGGTCGGTGAATTGTTGGCTTCAGTACGAATGTTTCTGTGTTTTGTATCGATTCCCTTTTCCTCTTACCCTATTCACTTGTTGTTTTCTTATTTGTGTAGAAGCAGTAAAATGAATTAAGGACGGAAGAAAAGAGAAAAGGATAAGTTTATACTTAAAATTTATTTTTGTGTTCTTGACTATTCCGTGGCTAGAATGTTTTTTCTGAACCAGTAGAAGTAGTCGCGTTTCTCAGACAAGTTGTTGAGATTTATCATAGGCATTTTTGTTGAGTTGTGAGTTTAGTCTCTTATGTGTCTAGTAAGTGTGTTCAGCACAGGCTGCTACTGGTGGAAAGCTATTTTGCTGCTATGCAGTGACTCAGTACACACGTGCTCTTCTCCACAAAAAACAGAGAGGTTGAGGTCCCTTCAATAGAAGGGATCATAACTTACCGAGGAAGAATTTCTTCTCGGCGCCAGGAAGCTCAACCTTTAAGGGAAGTGTGGGTTTCACTTCTTGTCAAAGCTCTCCTGGGAAGCTTGTACTTTTGGGATTCATTTTATTAATTGATTCATCTTTTAATACCCCACAGTCAGTGTGACAGTATACGTGGGAGTAATGACAGTAAAAGGGAAACTTCTGAAATTATAGAAATAAAATTATATCTCTCTTCATAGACCAAGATGTGTCAGATTAATTTTCATTCATGTCTTCCGTTTCTCTTAGATGTATAAATATATATAAAATTAACATATAAAAAGATGAATACAGATAGGCAAACATTAACTTTAACAATTAGAAATTTTGAAAACCAGAAGCACAAACAATCTGAGATATGTTGTAATTCATTAAAGAGCCACAACAGCTTTCAGGTTTCATGCATGCAAATATGACGTCTCAACAAAGTCAGTGTTTACCGTAAAGCAGTGAAAAACAGAGTTGCTTGGTGTAATAAGATTTTTGCATGTCACAGTCACAAATCCAAAAGAAAACTATCGTGAATGTGTTAGTGTGTACGTATTTTATGAGCGGGAGGCAGTTATCGGTCTGGTGCAGTGTGTTCACAGATGGGCGTGCGAATTTTATTAGATCAATGGACTTCAAATGACGTAAGAGAATAAAGGGATTTCTAATTAAATTTGTAACTGAATAATTATTTTTTGGGATCGGCATTAGCACTGAATGACTTTTTTTAAAAAATCATACAAATGCTCAATATAAAAGAGATTATGAAATGCTAATTAGAATCCTTTACGCGTTTTTTTTCCAAAACCGTCAATATCATTATGGACCGATATTAGAGCGGGAACAACGGGTTCATGGGTTATTTCGAATGTGATAAAATTAATTGAGAAATAAGCTATACCTGTCAGTAGGACTTTAAATGCACTGACTGAATTCCCCGCAGACTGGTTAGACACCGACCCCCACCAAAAATGTCCTTCCGATCATAAAGCTATATTTATGGAGTTTCGTGTTGTGTAGATTGCTCATTCACAGTCATTAATAATTGTTACCCTTTGATTCGAAGTAGTAGAAACTGTCAAGCGTATGTGTCCAATGGATCTATTGAAAAATTATTCGTATTCAGCAGGACAATGTACAAAAAATCTTTTAAGAAACAAAAGCACAAACAATGAAAACATGTAAGTCTAAAATAGAAAGAGCGTGAATCACTAATTTCTAATCCTAAAAATAAGTCCAGAATCGTTGATATGCCGTTCAAATGAATACATAAATAAATAAAGGATGAAAAATATTTTTTCATAGAGTTCAATTTGATGGCATAGGGTATGCCTGTTACAAAAAGAATTGGTCTTGGTAATCCAGCGCAGATGAATACGTTATACCGCACTATATTTCACGTTGTCTTGTTGCAGTCGTTTCTTAGCACAATTCCTGCAAACGAAAATTAAGAATCAGTCAAGAAACGTAAGAAACCCATTTATAAGCTCTGACAGTCAAAACCGGCATTGGAACAGCGGAATAGAAAATAATAGTTCACTGCACGTGAGACAGACATTTCTTCTTCGTTGCGAGGCGATTGTAGATTACTCAAAATCATGCTTGCGCCACTGGCGTCTGTGGTATGCGATGCCAGTTGAGGAATAGTTAGAGCCACGTAATGGACGCTCTTGTCAATTTAGTCAGAGACAGATATATTGGCAGGCGGCTTATTACAAACCAAGCTGTTTGCTTGCGACTTGTCTTTTCCCTGCCTTGTCATTTAACTTAGTGCGTCGACGAAATATCAAAGTACGTTATAACTAACAGAATTTGGCTGATATCAACCAGCCTACGGTGAGGGGCGGGCCAATTCTTTCATATTTATGACGCATTAAGTCGGCACAAAAATTGAAAAGTGTTTGTCTCCAGCAAGGCGTCCGTCCGTCAACAACAACTGAATTAGCGTTGTCTATCGCTTCACATTGATTCCTCATCTCTATGTGATTGGCACTGGATATAAAGGTAAAATGATAAAAATTGGTTGATATCTACTACAAAAGATAAAGGCTCTGATGTATAAAAGGATAGCCGTCTAAAAATGAACCAAAAGTTGTTTTTTTTACTACTTTCTTTTGTCAAGATTAACAAATACATTTTTCATAAAACCATTTTTCTTTTCTAACGGAAATACAGGTCGATAGTTTGATTTATTTGTTCAACAGAAAAGAAAATATTTATGGATTATTTTATGCCAAAATTTGATTCATTTGTAATACAAACTCTAAGAGACAAGTAAAGAAAAATGAAGCATTGAAGCTTGGTTGGATTTATGTATTCATCCAATCTTTACGTTACCAGCAGGATGTGACAAAAGGTCAATTTTTGATTGGATGACTGTTGCTGTGAATTCAGAATCTTCCTTTTTCTATGCTAGTTGACGAAAATTAGCTAGTGAACATAGTCTGCTCAAGTATTTACGAATGCTTCTGAAAGGGATTGAACATGTATCAAACCTATGTATCAATGCTTCCCAATGGCGTTATAGCAAAAGTAAACGCAAGCAGACTGGTCCAGGATTTGATCATAAGTGGTAGATTTCATTTCATCCTATGATAACCGTACTACTACATGTGCCTGTACTGATGTAGCATTTCAGGGAGTCAAAAGATATATTAACCAAAAACAAATATATGTTGATTACTATAGCAAGTAACATTAATAGCTATAGGTTACGAAAATTATAGAATCTAGGAAACAATAGATGGTAGAACTACAACAATAAAGATTTTTCAACCACCAAACTTAGGAAAGTAGACATGATATTTCGAGGACATGGCTGCGAAAAGGGAACCTGAAGAGAGAAACTAAATCTCTAATAATAACATAATATATATCGAAACCAAATACGAAGAAGAATACCAACTGCAGGCTATGCAATGATCGAAATCAAAGAATTAATCAAATTCGATTAATGCAAGAAACTAGTACAAATTAAAAAGAATCCGTTTACCAACTCATTGAAGAGTTCTCGCGATTTGTGAAATGTAAACAACCTCCCCCAAGATTTGAACTTTGGTCAGTGAGTCCAATTCCTCGAAAATAAATAGTAAACCGCGATTACCTTCCCTACATCCTGTAATCAACCTGTACGGAATAAAATAAGAAGTACGACCGGTTAGGATAAAAATCCTCAAGGAATTGTACAAAAGCGGCAATTCGAGCATACGGAAAATTCTTTGAGGCACAAACTATATTTTTCCCAGGAAAATAAAACTGACAAAATAATAATCCAAACTATGAAAAGCTAAAATTGTTATTGTTTTTGAGGATGTTTAATGTAAGAATGTTGAGAAAGAGATGGGGAGAGAGAAAGGAATGGGATGATTTAAGAAGATGCTAACTGTAAGAATGTTGAAAGAGAGAGAGACTCCAGTTCTGCAAATATGTGGTGCTTTTATTTTCAGGTATATTCTGATGTGGAGTGCTATTAACAGTTATCATTCCGTCTAAGAGTCAAATAGATCTATTATGCAAAAGATAATCGTTATTAAGAAATAATTCTTGCTGCCATAAATGTTTTCACCGACTCCTCATGTGCAAGATGTGACAAATATTATTTTAAGTGGAGTTGAACTGGTTTAAATTTACTTTTCCTTGCTTTAGATGTGTTGCCTTATCATGGCTAAAGAGTCTAGTATGCCAGACTATTCACCCATTGGTGGAGGAAGAATAATTGGATCAAGACTTTCTCCAAAGACATAAGTGTTGTGTGAAATACTCTCAGCCTCGTCTAAGATTTTAAATCGTGTCGCCGTATCCATTTCCTTCGACGATAACCATTACTTCAGGTTCACCTCTACCTGATAAAATATGACTAAGAAAAAATGACAATGAATAGAGTAAAATAAAGAATGTCCCACTTGAAACGATTGCCATAGAACGATGAAAATATAGTTATAACTGTAATAAAACGCAAGCTTACGGATAAAATCTTCGTAGTAAGTAATACATTAGGCTTTAAAACGCCTTTAAATGAAGCAAATTGAATTACACTTGCCGCAACCATCGGTTTCTTAGGCCAACAAGTCATTTGGTTTCCCAACAAAATATTATAGAATATAATCAACAGCATTTAATATATCTTCATTGTATTTTATTCAAGCATGAAACTATCTCATCGCTTAATTACTTTCATGTATTTTTCTAACTTTTTATCAATGAAAATAGGAGAATGAGAAATTTGAAGTGTGTGTGTTTATGTCAGTTCGCTCAAAGCGCTACTTACACCATGTAACCCAGTATTATCTGTTTCATAGTCGGTTCATCGCAGACTAAACCGGTAACCCCACGGAGATTTTCAGGTGAGTATAGAGGCTAGATACCCTGTAGAGAGAAAAACAAGACCTGTTAAAGGGCGAAAGAAGAGTTTTTTTTTTCTTTTTCAATGGCCATGTAGCATATCATCGTTATTTCTGGGAGTTTCTAGATCCCTTATTTTTTGTCAGGTTGTCCAAGTAGGAGAAGGACAACTCCGATATATAATTTAGTTGCTGGTGTGATTCCTTTACTATGATAAAAGCAAACCATCTAGGTTAAGGTCAGATAATAGCGTACCGTGCTGTACACGTGTGTACGCTCATCAAATCGGCAGTTGGCTACTTTCGGTGTAACGGTGTAAACCCCGAAAGAAAATCAGGATTGTAGCTCTGCAGGAGGTTGGCTGACGCATCTGTCACCTTACGGCAGCTCCTGAATCCCGTCTACTCTCCAGGTGTCTTGAACTTGTCTTGCCACTGGATAAGGCACCCGCCGGCGTGAGAATGAAGCTGGCTCCACGCAAATCTTCCTCACTTTAAAGAAAGTGAAGTCCAACTCATCAATCAACCATTATCCCATCCCATTACCTCAAGTCTTGTGGCGACGCACAAACGATGAAGCGACAGGTGTGGGTACATTGGAAGTTGTAGCAGCAGACCTGCACAGAGGCGGCTGAAGCTATATGGTCGCTCCTTGTTGACTGGAGCTGAAGTAATGTTCGGCAGCCATCTGAGTGACTGACCAGCTCTCTTTAGAACAGCATTGCTCACCCCCAGCATCGGAAACGAGCGAGAAAAGATGTCCCACTCATTGCCTGCTCAACTTCTCTCTGGTCGGTTTACTGCTGTCCTGGGGTGTCCTCGTGGTGTAATGGTTAAAGCGATGGACAGCGGAATCGTAGTATGTGCGTTTGTACTCCAGTCGCGCTATTACGTTCATTTTCGGGCAAATACCCTTGGGAAAGCTATGAATACACTTATCCTCCCAGCTATGGGTTAAATAGTACCACTACTGTTCTTCTAGAAGAATGGCTTTGGCATTAGATAACCTACAAAGGTTGATATGCCATTAAACAATGAAACCAAAACAAAGAAACCTTACTGCTGTCGGCAGGGAACTCTCTTAATGCGGTGGAAACAAGAAAGCAAAAAAAAAAAAAATACACCCAGATATCACAGGTTTACGACGTCCGTACGTTAATTGAACGAGGCGATCCAGACAGACCTCATAGACGTAACGCTCATTTCTTCTGAATTTGCCTAGTACACAATTGACAGTGTCGCCCTCAGTGACACCAGGCTGGCGGGAAAGAATGAGCTGACTGAAAAGAGCTTAGGCTATTCTTTTTTCTCGAACTGCAGTGCACCCCGTGAAAAATGCGAAGCCAGAGAGGGCTATGCAATCAAAAGTTCACTCGTAGGCAAGTTAGCCTACCTCCTGAAAGGAGTAGATATCCCTGTCATCATAATGAGATGTGCACACCATTCAGCGCCTATGCACCAAACGTGACCAACGGAGACGACACAAAAGAAACATTCTATGAATATAATCACCGCTGTTCTCACTGCAGACAAGATTATCATTCTCGGTGGTTTTAATGCACGAGCTGGACAAGACAACACCTCCTGGGAAGGAGTTATTGGTAAACACGGGACAGGAAAATGCAACAGGATGGTCCTTAAGCATCTTCAGACCTGCACCTAGCATATTTTTCTAATTACCAACACCGTATTCCACCACCTTACTCGTAACTGGACATCTTGGATGCACCTCTGTTCTAAACACAGGCATCTGATCGGCTATGTCATTGTGAGACGGAGAGACCTGAGAGATATGAGAGTCACGAGGGCCGTGTGGTGATTAGTGGTGTACATATCATCGCCTAATCATATTTAAACTAAGTCATCGAGCTCAACCTAAAAAAAGACCACAAGGCAAAAAAAGCACCAAAGCGACTGAATATCACGCAGCTAAAAGACGTTCCAAACAAGCAAACGTTCCTTGAAGCCTTAGATAAGCGGCTTGATATCATCCTTTTGGACGAGTAAGAATGGAAAGCAACGTGGATCATTCTCCTGAACATCGTGTACAGCACAACTATGGAGTAGTTTTAGAACCATCTACCCGAAGACACAAATACAGTTTGATGAGAACCATGCCGAGGTCAAGGACCAAGGAGAAAAAACTCACTGCTCATCTGGCACACCTCCATGAGCCTCAGTCTACTACCAACGAAGACGCTCTGAGGAACTTCCGCACCACCGTTCAGCTCAAGCTGTGCATAATTAAAGATTTATGGTTGAGTGCTAGAGCTGAAAACATTCAAAGTTACGCTGATAGGAGTGACATGAAAAACTTCTACAGCAGCCTGAAGGAGGTCAACGATCCTACCAGTGCCGGCTTATCTCAGGGAAGAACAAGATCCTGGAGAAGTGGGCTGAAGCCACCTCCGATCAGTGACAAGGCTACTGAATGACCAGTGAACGAGTCACTAAATGCCGTTCCAATCCTGAGGAATTTCAGATAGCTATCCGTCAACCCTCAAACGGCAAAGCATTTCGATTTGACTGAATTCCAGTGCAAATCTTTTAGAAGGGTGGATGATCTCTTACAAGTTAACTCCTAACCTCACATCCAGGTGATATAGGCGGGAGAACAACATCCACAGAAATTTAAGGATGCAGCTTTAATTCCATGTTTACAAACGGAAAGGAAATAGACAGGCATACGATAATCACCACGGAATCGCCTTACCTTCAATTTAAAGCAAGTCCTTCAAAAACCATCTCGAACAGGGACCCTTACCGGTAAGTCGATGCAGATTCTGTCCTGAACGTCACACTGTTGACATGGCGTTTGCAGCAAGACAGCTTCAAAAGAAGGGACAGGAAAAGAACACTGACCCCTATTGAAGACAAGGAATAGCGCTTTAAAGAAACACTGAAGGTCTCCATGAAATCTTTTGGTATCACTCCTAATAACCTAGAATATCTGATGTAGGAGAAAGACATGAGGTGGGATAGTTTATCAAACGTACACTAAAAGCCTGTGGAGTAAGAAGAAATGCAGCAACTGAGCAACGCAGGAAGCTTAGAAAAGTCACTCCCACATAAGCCTCTGCCAGCACCATTCCTTGTTCTCATTGTCCAATACTCTTCTGCGCAAAGATAGGCTTAATTAGCCATCTACCCACTCACGGATCCTACCCTCAATCATAGGTTGATCAGATGGTCCTCATCGACTACGTCGGATAAAGATGAATGACAGTGTGTGTGTGCGTGTATGTGTATGTAGTTCGCTAAAATTATGTGTAAACAAAGTGTCTAACATCCTTATTAGAGTATGTTTATTTAACATAATATAGTCTAATTACAAAGTAAACTGTCATTTAACTCTCAATTATACGCCTCGTTGACCTTAAGGTTAAGAAGCATACACACACACACAATTATATATATATATATATATATGCATATATATATATATATATATACAACGTATATATATATATATGAAAGTATATGTATAATACTTAGTCTTCTCGATCACTTTTTATTTAAACTCTATCCCAAATTTAGAATATAGCTCCAGTCACTGAAATGCTACCACCTCCTGTTTATCAACATGAAAATCTTGTTCAGAAACCTGGATCCAATTGAATTTCATATAAAACCAAGTGATTCCAAGAAGTCTACGGTGTCATTAACATGATGCAAAGAGGTTTTAACAAAGGTTAGGACCAAAAGAAGAAAATAATAAAGATATTCTCTGATATTTTTTTAAGAAATATGATGTAAGTGAATATCAAGTTAAAAGAAATATAAATATCTTCAAAACTTAATTTGCGCGGAGTGAGTCCCATCGGCGTGTGACCTAAAATTGAGCTAGTTCAAACACCTATATCGCTATTACGTTCCCTTCCAGTTTATACTCTTGAAAGAGGCATGAACCGGATCATCCTTTCAGCTATGTATTAAATAACATCCCTGCCGTTATTTTAAAGGGACATTTTTGGCAGTAAATATCACATAAAATTAAAAAGATGCCACTCACTTCCTCCGAGGTAAATTAAGTGATGATACTGAAAGAAGTAACAGAAAGAAAAGAGTCTCTCGTAATTGAACACGTGGAATCAATTTAAAGTGTTGTTGATGTGTGATCGTCTTCTTAATAGAAGGTGGACAGCCGAATTTCTTCGTGAAAAATAACAATTATCTTAGCTTCTTCCAATGAATTCCTTTTTGCTTCGAACGACCTTCTTTAGCAGCTCTACATCCAAGCTCGTATCTTACCATGCGTCACCAAGATTCAAAACGCCTCTTTTTTCCCGGTGCATTCATGCAGAACTTAAATAATCATACCAAACTGCCACATCCGGGTCAATCGTACAATGTGGTAATCTACATGCACGTCGGTGTGTAGATAGTCCTGATGTCAAACATGATTCGCGATCCCGAGGATGTGACTTCGATTTCCCCAATAACCTGTTTCTCTCTCCCTGATCTCATTTTATACGCTAGACATATTCGTGTATGCTTTGAGCTGCTACGTGCGTGATTTCTCTCGCTACAGATTTATACGAAATTATTTAAAGAAAGAGAAAACGAGTATGTGATCTGTGTAGAATGAGTAACAGTATCTCAAATCTCCCCAAGAAAAGAAAAAAAAAAGAAAAGAAAACTTATGGACAGTATGAATGAATAAAGAAAAAAAAACTCTCGAGAAATGTCCGAAACAAAACGTCTATTCTCCAGATTACAAGCGAGCTTGGTCAGAACTGTTAGTCATTTCGTCAGTGATGAAAAACACCCTGTCTGCTGTCCTTGTAAATATCATAATTATTATATTTTTACCGCAACAGTGATGACTGCATTCTCAGATAATGCGCATCTATGGGTTCGATTTTAATAAAGTTTGCTTCACATCGATTCCTCTTGTGATGTGGCATAAAATATTTATCCCAGAACGGGAGTTTATTTTTCGCACGTGTGAAGTCGGGGCAGTCTAGCACTTGATCCCTCGCAAAATAAGTCCCATTTAAGATTCCTTCTTCGGGCACATGGGAACTGGCAGATAATGTGGGGGTTAATTTGGGGCTAGACTGACCGTCGCTGGCAAGAGGTTTCCATTTTTCACGTTACACGCACCCACCAGACCACTTCATCTTCCTACCCCTTCGGATAATGGAAGATATGGGCCTCTAGGTTTAGATATAATATTATTATCTATCGTAGTCGACAATTACAATTTCCCGTGTAATATTTTTCAAGGCGAATAGGACACCTAGCGAGAATAAATTGAAGCGGGTGTATCTGAAAAGGAACATGTAAAAGAAGGCAATTTGATAGGCAAACAACACAATGAATAAATTTCGACACGAGGGGACATCAAATATATAACAAGGTTTTAATAGCCAAGGTCCAAGCAAATATTTATAGAGGTCGGCTATGTTTCCCAGTAAACAGTCTCCGACATAAATGTCTCTTTCTTCTTTTTTCTTTTCTTTCTACGTTTCTATCTTTTCTCATGAACATTGAAAATGTAGCAAAGTCCACTCATCTATTTAGAGTTCATGAAATGGAATTTTTCATTTCATTTCTCTTCTTTGCCTGATGCATATAATTCTCTATATGCTTCTTGCTTTAAATTGAGAGGTAGAGCACACAATTGCAATACTTAGGAAGGGTGGAGGGAGAAAACGGTTTTAAGGTTTACTTAGCCTTTTCGACGGGTTTCTTCGCAGAGTATTTTCTGTAATGGGCTAGCGGGATTCTATGGAGCCCGGCTTGAAGGCATCTGTTATCTTCTGTCCAAGAGCTCTATTTCGCTTCTTCGCCTGGAGTTTTGGCGACAGTTACAACAGATCTTGTCACGCCAACTGCTGTCCTAAAAACTGATTTCCTTTATTCCTATTTCCGCTGACGAAAAGGGTGCTACTTCCGGTTTTAGGGTTCTGGCCAATTATTAACCTCTTTCTTATTCCTTCCCCTTGTCAGGCGATTCATTCGGACAACTATATGTCCCTTTCTCTATCAATCCGGGTGAAGTTATGGAGTACATATAGTTATAGTTATAGCTTGACCGACATTCTAATTTCCTCTTTAAATGGTCAAACTTTTGGGCCTGTCAATTCAAACACGGAGGGGTAGGGGAATTTCTTGTTTCTCTCATTTCAGTGGTAGAACACGTGACACTTTACTCTTAAAATTAATATCCACCATCTTAGTGTGATCACATCAGCCGTGTCGTTTTCTGAATTTTCTTTGGAAGCGTCAATAATTATCAGTAAGTGCAATGTTTCTATGAATCAATGTTTTCAATATATTTTCATTTGATTTATAATTGTAGTGCATTTGATTCATAGAAACATACTCCCCACTGATCAAAATAAAAAGATAAAACTTATTATATATTATAATGAATTTAAAACCTCCAACTTGGTCATTAGAAATAATTCCTCTCCCTCGATTGGGGTTTTGCAAAAAAACAACGTTATATATCAATTAAAATGTCCTTTTGGAGATTGTATCTCTGATAATATTAATATATATGTTGGTTTAACCTCAGCTACCCTGTCGAGGAGACTTACAAGGCACATTTCTGATACAATTTCATTAGCATTTAAAAAACATTCATGCCCAACATTCTCATCGACAACACAACAATATTAGAACATCAAAATAATAAACAAAAACTACAGATTCTCGAAGCACTACATATTAGAAACATGCAACCGACACTGAACAAAATTAATTTTCAAACCAGTGCTAATGTACTTAAATGTCTTTAGCTACTGACTCTATTTATAAAAGCCCATTCAAAAGCAAACGCTATACACTCCAACGGTAAAGTCGCTCTTACATAATAGTAATATGTGAAAACAAAATTTACATCACTATTGTAATAGATCTTCACCTGATGATGGCCCAAAGTTGGGCAGAAAGTACTAGGGATATATATGAAAAATACTTAAATCAGTTCCCGCCGAATACGATCAAAGAAATCCAGAAGAAAATATGAAGACAGAGAATGTCTATCATGTTCAGCGAAATTTGTATATATATATATATGTAAACTCATAGTTTTTAATAACATTCTTAACTGTATCCGAGCACATATGTATGCACACCGTGAAATATTCAAGCGAATAGAATTTTTATAATTCCATTTTTCTATAGTTCCATCGAATTTTTTTTTCTCACAATTAAGTATTGCTATCATTTCCATTCCACATTATTCGGTTTCAAGTACCCTTATTGAGCATTAAAATTATTTTCAACACTATTCATTCATTACGGGCATCCCAAAGTTCCAAGTATTGTAATGTAACAAACAATTCAATTTCATATCAATTATTTGTTTGCACCCTGATTAATGGCCAAACAGTTGTATTTAAACCATAAATGGGACCACAGCAGGCTCTATCAATCCGGATCAGAGGAAACCTGAAAGCAAAGTCAATTTTGGGGTGCTCAACATTCTCCAAAACTCCATGACTGGATCTTTACCATCGGATGGTAAATTGTCACTCGTTGGGTGATGTCTTACCACTCAGTAAAGATTCAGCAACTGTATTCTACAACCCAAGAGGAATGAGTCAGAAAAAAAACATATGATCAGCTGGTTTGATTGATGCATGATGTACCTATGTTCAGGTGAAAATTTGGCTTTAATTGGACGAAAAGTGATGTAATCATATGATCGTAGAAATTTAGAAATAATTTCTGTTGGTTCGAAATCGGTAACGTGAGCAGACGAAATTCCCTCTCTTCTCTAAACACTGACTCTTCATTTAGTCAAGCGGGTGACGGGAAATGATTGTCGCCAAGAAGTAACTGTAATATATGCCCTGGAAAAATGTATCCGGTAGTTGTTTTATCTTATCTTAGAAGAAATGAAAGCAGTTGAGTTGCAACAAGTAAGAGGAACAACGACAGAGACTCGAAAGAGAAACAGACGGAGCTAAACGAGGTGACATGCAAGACGACAAAAGAACAAAGTCGATAGATGGATGTCGGACGATGAACAGCGTACAAGATAGTTACGGAGAAGAAATGTAAACCTTGAATATTGCCCGGAGTGTAACATTTTCCAAACTGGGAGAATTGGATAATAATAAAGCCAAAAATAAATTGTGGTTCATTCTACCTAATTAAATGCTTGAAACTGATAGTTGATGGGCATTCAGAGAGTGGGTGTGTACCGGGCCATTGGCCTAATGAGTAGAGTGTTCGCAAAATATCTGGGAGGTCGGGGTTGAATCCCAGGTCTAATCATACTAAAAACTCAAATGGTAAAAAAATCATACTAAAAACTCAATTGGTACTTGATGCCGCCTTGTTAAGCACTCAGCACTTATAAGGTGAGGACCGAGGCTAAAGTGGAGCAATCCTGGGAATGGAAGAGCACCTTCCCCTTCACCTCCGTGTATTAGCAATTGAAAAGGAAACTTTCGAGTTACCCTCGACTAAGTTTACCAAATTTACTTTCCTTTTACTTATATATATATATATATATATATATGTGTGTGTGTGTGTGTGTGTGTGTGTGTGTGTGTGTGTGTGTATATATGTTTATGAGAAAAAGGATGCAAGATTAAATTTGTTTTTACTTGGTGGAAAATGAGTTTCAATTTGTGAAACCATTATATGAGCGGAAACACAATTAGTAATATGCATACATTCGTTTATAATAACCTTCCTACAAACCTACCTACTTACTGAAATACATTCACATATTTCTCCACAAATCTCAATTCATATAGTCGCACATGTACGCGCATATTCACACACACACACACACACACTCTCTCTCTCTCTCTCTCTCTCTCTCTCTCTCTCTCTCTCTCACACACACACACACACACACACACACACACACATACATATATATATATATATAGACAGTCAGACAGAGGGAAAAGAACGCATGCTGATATATAGTAAGATCGATCAGCATACAGAAATAGTAAGTATATATATGTAATTTCTTGTAGGATGTTCTTCATGATTTCTATGTTCACAGCGGGTATTTAAAATCTTACACATTTAATATGTCAGGAAATTAAATCTGTCTGTGTATCTCTTTCATATTAAAGTAAATGAACCATTTCAATATTAGCTTATTTTTTTCGTTAAAACTTTTAAATTTCTTCAAACTCATTCCTCACACTACACTTACTTTGGAATTAATGAAATTCTACCTTCAATAAAATTACTCATCTGTCAATCGCTGACGTAGCTAATATTAAATTTGGCGAGCGAACATTATCGTTGTACAATTTTTCATAAAAAAATATACAGGTTGATAAGCCTCCAGGTTAAGCGCTTTGCAAGACACCATGCATAAAATTTGTATTAAATATTCTCATTCATTTTCTGATTCTAACTTTTTTTTGTCATTTAATTTCATATTTTAACTGTTCCTTGTTTTATTTCTTTTTTTTTTTTTTTGATTTTTAACAATGTGCCTGGAAGTTTATTAACGATAGAAGGAATACTTATGAGCCATAGAAGAATAATCATATATTATTTATTGATGCAGTTTTGTTCTGGAAAAATGTTTTTTATAAAATTATGTGCCATGCATATAAACAGGAGGCTATGAAAATTAATTGCTGACTTGGTTTGAATATAGACAAATTTAGGTAAAATTAATTTTCATAAGAAGTAAATGTTTATTATTTGCTCATCTATCGTATAGATACTGTACATAGGTTTTTGTTGTAAAGGTTAATCGCTTATTTATTGCTTACGGAATCGTCTACGTTATGTAGTTCGATTTTATTAATGAGATATTTTTCGAAATTTGGATTTGTCAATACAATGTGTTTTAAGATATAAAGCTATGGTGCTAGAATCATTCGGGTGCATCGTAACCTGTCTTGAAAGGGTTCTTGAGGTAAGACCATTCAATCAATCAATTGATATATATATATATATATATATATATATATATATATATATATATATATATATATATATATATATAACCTCTTTGTCTATATATATATATATATATATATGAACAATTCATATATATATATATATATATATTTGTTGTATGACCAAAGAGAGAGGAAAATATTTTAAAATGAGTAGGTTAACGAAGAGATTTGTATCTTTTAAGATTTGTCTTTTTTGTTCTTATGTACATGTAGGTTTCCAGCTGGTTACTTTCATCAGAGAACACGCATGGCACAAGGCTTTGTTAATGGGGTACTCAATGAGAATTGAACTCACTTGTGTTTACAGTTTGAATTGTTTTCAGTCGGTAATTGATTTACATGAACTTCATACTGGTCTATTCCTATTTAACAATTAGATATACCCGGCTGAGAAACAACCATGAAATATAATAAAATACCTACCGTGCTTTTTATTAGAAATGACTAATTGTACATAGTTCCTTCACCCTATACACAAATTTTGATTATCAACAACAGATAAAATTTCACTCTGTCAGTCCAATGTGATTTTTCCCTGGACCATAGTCTATTTTTGGGGAAATCTTTTGACGTTCCATTTTTTTTTATCTTTTATTTTTGGAAGTTTTTTTTTTAATTCACTTCTTGATGATCAAAAATTAGCATTTTAGAAATTGTCAACTTCGAAATAGTCCTGTTGCCTATCTATTTATTAATTTATGTTTTTATTCAGCAAAACCACAAGCAGAAGTCCGGTAGCGTTTATGGAATATCGATGAATCACTGTAACTTTGCAGGCAGTAGTCTGCTTAGAACGCAACATCGTTCATTTTTTTTTTTTAAAAGGTAAGTATTTGGCATTATCGGAGAGGAACTTCATATTTACTTCGGACATTTTCGGAATGATAGAATCAGTAATAAAATAACACAGACGCCACAACCGAAATCAGGAGACGACTTTCAAATGTTGTCTTGCACAATTTTATGAGAAAATACCACCATGGCTTACATATCTATTTTATCATATAAGCATGCACATATACATTTGTGCGCATTTTTACACACACACACACACATATATATATATATATATATATATATATATATATATATATATATATATAAAATTTCGAACATAAATAAGTGCATCCCTATGAATTTTTCTCAAATTAGAAAGTAAATCCTCTACTAAGCATATCAGACTTTACTTATCGAAAAGTTTATTTTATTAAACAAGAAATGCCAGCAGATTCTATAACTAAAACTTGTATTATTGCATGATCAAATTGGATACTATTATGTATTATTCATAACCGAATAGTACACTATTAAAAGACTGATTTGACGCTTATGTATATATAGCAGTCTAAAAATAAACAGAATGTTAGTGCTACAGTGATTAGAGAAAAATAACGCTTATCAATATTCATTTTTGTTGATTAAGGTTTGGTTTATTTTCTTACTTAGAGGCATATTAAACTTCGAGGATCTTTTAATGCCAAAGAAATTCTTGTAGATAAACTGCATAGATATTCTTTAACCAATATCTGGGAGAATAATATGGTTCATACATTTCCCAACGGTGCAAAAGTGAACGTAATAGCGCAACTGGATTTCGAACGTGCTTATTCTGAGACCGTAGACGTATTTTAGCCAACTGTGATTAAATTAGGTTCCACTGACAATAGATTTTTTAGGAAAAAAATGTCACAAGAACAAATTACACACACACACACACACACACACACACACACACACACACACACACACACACATCTCTCTCTCTCTCTCTCTCTCTCTCTCTCTCTCTCTCTCTGTATATATATATATATATATATATATGATCCTCATCCAAAAGGTCAGGAGATTTTACGAAAATATTCGCACTGATATCTCACTGACATTTTGTTGTTCTGAAAGAATCGAGGCAAAATCAGTATTGCATTTGATTGTCGTGCACATTTTTAATGTCCCAAAGGTTAATATCGAAATTCTATTTATATATTTGATAAGTCTCTTTTTACTGGAACATATAATGAAGTTATCACTCTTATACTTTCATGTAACGAAGTAATCATGGCAAATAAATCAAGATTTTAACTTTTTTGTGGATTCCTGATTGTAACGAAGGGAAAATTGGGTAAATGTGCATACTGAACTGATAATTAAGCTATTTAGATTCCAATTGTAAATTGTGAATGAAAATAATTTGTCTTCTATAGTATGGGTGTTTTAATTCGTTAATAACACTGAGGAGAAGATCTAACGTACTCATAATATAATAATTATTTTTAAAAGTATCTTCCAGACCTACAATATTTTTAGTCTTTAGATTATGAGAAAAAGCATATTAAAAACTACTTACGCGGGAAGAAAGACGTATTTTTTTAGATTTTTTGTTGTTATTTTACAACTTAAACGTTGCACTATTTTCTGATAACGCTGTTCAATAGAACTACTCAGTATACAAAAAATTACTTTTGTCAGACTAAACATAATATATTGATCCTGAATTTCTAATAATAGATTTCGATCAATGTAAATAATATATTCTTAAATAAAACAAGGCTATTTTAACGGGTTGATGAGAAATGAACTGATAAATTAGAGAGTCCATCTTTAATATCTCAAGGAATATTTCAGAGGCACCTCATTTCTCATTGTAGAAATTAGTTATTAAAAAATCATCATGGTTGTGTTGAACAATTTTGGGATCTGTCTTGGATATTCGTTAAAACCGAATAAATAGCTATGGGGAGTGAAATTAAGGGTGTCATGTAGAAGGATATTGGTAAACAGGTTGGCAGTATTGGTATTATTGAACGAGCAATCCATTGTGATTTTTATTGTAAAAAGTTTAAACAGTGGAAAATGCGAGTTAGATGTGCAAAGTTTAAAATCTCTTAGAAAATGAAAAACATAAGGTTTTCTGTGATCTCTTTATTCTGGCCATAAAACCAGACGTAGATTTAATGAACAAAAATAAGTGACCTTTATTGGATTTTTCTAATCGAGCAGACCACAGGATGAAAATAAAAAAGCTGAACAAAAAACTACGA
Organism: Sepioteuthis lessoniana; assembly: GCA_963585895.1. Classification (NCBI taxonomy): domain Eukaryota; kingdom Metazoa; phylum Mollusca; class Cephalopoda; order Myopsida; family Loliginidae; genus Sepioteuthis; species Sepioteuthis lessoniana. The sequence goes on from OY757904.1 coordinate 110,622,077, forward strand.
CCCTATGCTGGTCAAAGTACCAAATGTCATACTATAGTCCGCTAACTGATCACAATAAGATAAATATATTCACACGGAACTAAATGTAGTATTATCGCTTAGCCGTGGATTTTCATGGTTGAATCCTGCGTCTGGCTGTGTCATGGACTTTCAGGATCGAATCCTGGTAACGATACCAAAGGCGTTTTCGGATTGTTCGTTTATCAATCCAAGCTGTGTTTGAAAGATCTTCAGACAAGGAATGGTACAATCCATCCTGAACTTTTTCTGACGGTAGTAGATGATCCGCCTGAACAAAGTTGCCTGGGTGTTGGCAGCTCAAAACAAGTAGAACTTTTTAGTCAACAATAAACAATCATTTGTTGTTTGATGTTCAGACTGCAGACAGTAGCACGTGAGAAAGAGGGAGGAAATCTGTTAGAGTCTACTAACAGATACAAAGAGACATGACCCCCAGCTCTACAGAACTCTCTGAATGCAAACTTCGGACAACTGACCGATTGACTCACTGACTTTTTTTTGGGGGGGGGAAATTCGCCAATTTTTATTTATTTAGATTCAAAATGTCGGTTGGGTGATGTCATCTGGCTAAATTATTGCGCCATATCTTATGCGTCCCAAATTCACTGTTTTCATTTCTCCAATCAGATCTCTCACAGAGAAAATATGAATTTTGTTTACATTTTGGCCTTCCCGTTGTTCGTTATATACTAGTTTAAACTTTCAATTATGACTTACATTTCCACTCAAAGACTTTAGCTATCTTAACAGCAAACAGAAAAAACTCATGGCCTAACTAAACCAGGCAATAAAATAATTAACCATCACGGTGACTGTGTTAAATTACTAAACATTCCAATGGAACTGAAAGAGATGATTAATCGAACATTCGCTTTGATGCCAAATTCTAGTAAAAGCTCTCAGAACACAAGATGAAAACCTGAAAAAAGAATGATAAAACTCAAGATTAGAGGAATAATTAAGACTACCCAATCTTCGACATAACTAAAACTGGTTCGGATACATTCAAGAGATTTGATATCGCTCAATCAAAAACTTCCAGTTGAAAATGGTGGGAAAATCTCAAGCAGTAAATGAATGATATAAAAGCCCGTATGCATTTCCACGATATAGTAAACTTTTCTCTGACACCAGAAAAGTCTACGGCAAAGAGGTGGATGAACTGAGTGTTGAAATAGCCCGTACTAATATTCGAAGCGATCAACCGTTGCGTTACCATTAGAAAAAATAATAATAATAACATCAACAAAAACATATGTAAATTATTATAAAACTAGTATGAGGATTTTCTTTTTTCTTTTTTATTTCTTTATTTATTTATGCTAAAGATATAATTTCATTTAACTCAGAATACAACCGTCAATTTATTCAAGAGAATAACGAATAATAACGAAAATAAATGTGAAAAAATAGTATTACAAATTTATTTTAATCAATGATTATGTTTTATTCATTCATTTATAGTTGTTCTCTAATCTTCTCACTGGTCTTCAGTGGATTCACATTGATGTTTTGTTAATGATATTTAGATTATGTCCATTCTCTTATTTCTCGAAATATTTTGATTATGTAATTTCAATCAACTATAATATCAAGCCAAGTTGATGTCTCCAACATTGATTGTATAAGATGATGAATTTTAGTAAATGCATGGATTATTTCACTCATCACAAGGAATTCAGATCTCTTTCAAAGTGAATGTGCTCACTCCACAGAATACTTTTTTATTAGTGTATGTGACCCCACACATAATACTAACATACAATTCTGGAATAATCAGATTTTTTTAAAAATTAGAATTTATATATATATATATATATATATTTATATATTGTAGTTTAAAAAAAGGCCATGCCAAGCGGAAAATCAATGCTAAATTCTAATTTTAATATATATATATATATATATATATATACTTAGCATCATAAACAAGCCGTTACGGCACATTTCACCCGGTAGGTTCTCTTGACTACATCGCGTGTCACCAAAGAACATGCGTATGCAAATCCTTGCGAGTCGCCCAACACTGGCGCAACCACGTGCAGGAATCGATGTGAGAAGGTCACTTACGAATCCATCCTTACTTCTCCGGCATGTCTTATTTTTCTAACTTGAATAATTTCTGAAGTGGCCGTAAAGATGCTGTTTTGGAGGGTGTTGCTAAAAGAATTTGTTTAAAACAGTGCGTAGCATTCTTGAAATGTTTTCAAGTAGCTTTGTTTCCATGCATTTCTTTATCGTCCATGTGGTGCATCCATATAGTAGTAAGATCACACCATATGTTAGAAGAGATCCAATTTTATTTTGTTTGAGAGATCGGATTTTCTTATGATCGATAACCTGTCAATAGTTGAACACGCCTACATGTTGATATTGATCTTATTTTATGAGATATAACCGCCGAGGAATGTGAACCAGTTGACTAATTTCAAAGACGTGCAACCCTATGCAGAAATGATTCTTTTTTGTTTAAAATACATGAACAGTGATTTTTTTTGCATTCACGTAGAGATAACTGTCTCCATCTGCTTGCTCTACATTATTCAGTAATGATTCTGCTGGCGCCGTCGTATTTGCGAAAAGTGATGGCACATCTGCGCTTTCTACGTTAGTCACAGTTCCGGCAGGATAGCACCTGTTTCTTATCTTTTTTTTTTAGTATGATACCCTTTATTTTTATAAAATGTGCTGACATTTGTAGTGTGTAATCAATACTGATTTTAAATATATATGGTGATAATCTATTTCGTTGTAAGATTCCAGTAAGTATATGGAAGAAACAAGTGTTCCAATCTATTTAGTGAACCATTACTTTTACGGTTCTGGGAAGCATCATTAAAGCTGTAACATTTTCTTTGGGGATATTATATGATTGTTATGTTTACTCTATGTTTCATCTGTATATGGAATCAAATGTCACGAAGAAATCTTCGAACAATAGGGTTGCCTCGAAGATTTTTTGCACATACACCTTCGATGCTTCGACGGATAGTCAGAATCAGTGCTTCTGTGGATTACTTTCTTTGGAAGCCCTTCTAATTTTTCCTTTGAATTTTCTTAACATCAGGTCGCATACGATTCAGAAGAAGAACATTTGAAACCTTTCAATCCATAACAGTAACAGTTATGCCATCATAGTTCTTTGAGATTCCGAAGTGGGTTTTTTCTCTGGGAAGAAGCGGATGCAGCCACTCGTCCTTTTCTCTATTTTGTTATGTATATACAACATTGTATTATAGAAGACGTATGTAATCAAATTTTCTTGTCTTGCATAATACAGGAAGTAGTTAATCGGTGGCAGCAGCTTGTCTGCTTTTAATTCTTATCAGTGCCCTGTCAAGTTTGTCTACCTGAAATAGTTCTCGTTCGATGTCTAATTAGCTATTAATAATGTATTCGGCAGGTTAATCAATAATTTCAGGTGTGTTTCTGTGTAGATCCTTGAAATGTTCTTTGCACTCCTGTAGTCTTTTTGGGGGACAGCTCTAATTTTGCGTTCGATGCATTTTTCCTTCGGCTTTTTTATTAACAATCTCCTATCCTAATCGTGATTGTCTATCTTCTATGGAATTTCTGATGTTATTGATTTGGCCTTTTGTGAAACTTGTTCCTTTTTGCATGTGATAGTTCCATCAAGATTTTCTTACGTGTCTGTGCATTGGCATTTGTAGGCTTTCTTTTTTATATAACGAATGCTTTTTTATATGAACTGAATTTAATGGTACTATTTACCAACCCCTCCGCCCGGGCAGGATATGACACAAGGTCAATTTTTAAGCGGAGTTTAACAGGTTTTAATTCAGAGTTTTCCTTCTCCTATACTAGTTGCCTAACCAAGGCTGAAGAACCTAGTCTGTCCTACTATTTACCCAAAGCTGGACGGAGAATAATTGGATTCATACCTTTCCCAAGGGTATTAGTGCTATGTGAAATGCAATCAGTCTCGTTCAGGATTTGAACTCGTGTCGCCGTGTTCATTTCCTACGACGATAACGACTACACCACGGGCACGTCCATACTGAATTTAATGGTAACCCATCAATAACCGTCATCTCTTACAGTCCTTCCAATGTATTGACATTTGTAGGCTTTCTTTTTTTTTTTTTATAACGGATGCTTTTTTATATGAATTGAATTTAATAGTAACCCATCAATAACCGTCATCTCTTACAGTCCTTCCAATGTGACTGATGGAAAGCTATTGACTTTTCATGAAATTTTGTATTTGAGTCTTCTTTTAGTTGGTATTCTATAAGGATAGTAACGACTTTTTTTTTACATTCGTCATTCTCTGTATGTCTTTTAGATGTCTCCTGAAGAGTATCAAACTTGTTTTTTACAGTTACCGTATATTGATTTCTTATATCTTTAGTTGCAAGATAGGACCATTCGTATTGTGAAACGTTACATCTTTTCTTTGTTTTTCGCTTTGTTTGTTTGTTTTTTTTGTCTGCATATGCACAGATGAATTTTTGCTTCGAAAATTCTGTGATCAGAAGATTATGTTTGAAAAGAGGAGTATGGGTCTCAGTTCTAAGTGGTGTTTATCAACTTCTGGATCAGGAATACATAATCCCTCTGCGGGCACCTCAGAAGTGTAATGGTTGGCAAAGCTAGACTAGCAAACCTACACGTGGGAGTTGTCCCATTCAATCAGCCTTGTGCCACATCTTAGCAAAAAGATAATTGAATTACTACATAATTCATCAATGAGTTCGCGTTATTTGAGCAGCTTTAGAGTTATTTGGCTCGTGTCCTTTCCTTTTTGGAATTGAGCATTTTGGCATGAAAGTCAATCTTGAGTGAAAAATGTAGTTATTTTTCATGTCTGTTTGACGAATTGTGTAAGCAGAATTTATCATTTCCATATTTACTTATTTGAGCATTCATGAATACACTGTTGATAAGAACGCTTCAATTGGGAATGTGTCGGTGAAGGGAGGATAGCTCGTTGTCGAGATTGTCGATGGCCGTAACATCACTGGCATTCGCGGGACGGCCGTGAGAGACAATGAGTGTTCACGGCTTACCATTAAATGTAGCACACATAATACTCAGTTAGATTCTGTCTATGCACTTTAGTGATTTTAAGGCACGAGGAATGAAAAGGATTTCAATACTTCCAATGATGGCATTGATGGAATTTTTTCATAATGTTACCGAAACGTCTGTTCATTTATTGACCATATCTTAGTTCTAGTTTGTTAT
>OY757904.1:110634805-110652305 GCA_963585895.1 Sepioteuthis lessoniana
CCCTTTCAAAGCGCTAGTGGGTTTTGCTTGCCTGTGAACCCTAGAAAAGATGGATCACTCGATTGGTTCCCGTTTGGAGGCTGGGATACGACGAAAGAAGTGCTCGTATATTCGTAGAGCAATTGATCCTTTCAAAGATACACGGAGTCTCGTTTTGTACTTCATGGAAGAAGTACCATGCATGTTGTGTCAATCATTCATTTGCTTCTAGTCCATCTGCCTGTAGCTGCTGAATAGGCGTTAGCCTATTCAGCAGCTACAGCCAGATGGACAGAGGAGTATCATCCCCCACTTGACAGAGGAGTATTATCCCACACTTGACAGAGGCGTATTACCCCCCAGCTTGACAGAGGAGTATTATCCCCCACTATTTAGTTTCCTGGATATGACACTAAATAATCTAATGTTTTGAAGAATGTGTTGCATACATTCCTAGCCATTACTCCCGAGTTAATTCAAACCCGGAGTGGTAATACAGATTAGGGTCCAATGTATGAGTCAAAAGAATTATTTGTTTTTAAACAGCAATAATTGAAACGATTTAACTGAGTGCAATCAAAACCTCTCAGGGAATTTAAAAATGTCAGCAGCAAACTCTTCACTTATAAAACATATATATATAATATATATATATATATATATATATATATATATATATATCAGTGGCGACTCTAGCCTATTTTTTCTACTCGTGCCCCCACCGCCCTCAGTTAACTTCAGTTCCCAACCCGTAGTCCGTGGACCCAAAGTAAGTCATCATAGTTGCTATTGCCTGATTCTCCATTGTATAGCACAGATTGACTAACGTACCTTGCATGGTGTTTTTTTTTTAAACAATCAAGATACTATATAATTTGTATTCTTATTAATACAGTAGATAAGATAATTTTTTTTCCTTTCAAAAGTATAGAAGAAAAGAGAAGATGTTCATTACTATGACGAGAAAAATATATTTATTAGAATAAAGAAATTGATGACAATATACACAAACACAGCTAGTAGTTTCAATTTCGCTTAAAATAAAGATTATTTGTTAAAAATGTATTCAAATAAACAAATTTTAGTTACAGAATGTAATATATGCAACATTCATTCAAGAAATAGAGATCTGTTAGTGAAAAAACGAATTAAAACACGCCGTTTAACCAACATTTACTATAGCCATGATGATGACGTCGGTGACGGCTATAATCTGCTATCCCCCCCTCTCTCTCTTTCTCTCTCTGTGTGTCCCTCTCCCTCTTCCCATGACAGGCGTCAGCTGTCACATTGTGCTAATTTTTTTGAAGACGGTATTCTGATTTGCTTTTGCCATTGGCTACAGCCAAAAGCGTATTTCTCTAACATTACTGTTATTATAAGGGTCTTGTGCTTGGCACGGATTACGCATGTTCAACATTATAGCCGATTTAATGGGATGTTCAATGGAACTGACGGTGGCCGCAAAGACCATCCGTTCAAAACATCATCGTTGTATTATTCCCAGATATGTTTATGAACTTTTGGCTACTTAGTTATCGTAACTTGAATAGATACGTAATTTAATCGAGATCAGACTATGTATGTTCGCTTGAAATTAATGGATGATTTTTAATCCATTTTGAATAACATTGACCGAGTTATTGGTCGTGCCAGGCACGAGTAGCACTAATCCCATCTCCGCCCCTGATATATATATATATATATATATATATATATATATATATATATATATATATATATATATATATATGCGTGTATCTCTGTGTTTGAGAGTGTGTTGTAAAAACCAACCTTTGCCTTAAATAACCCACAAGTGATGCTATTCCATAAAACAACCAAAATATTTTCTCCGACTTCCAAGGTTTTAATGAATGATTAGCAGGGATCAAAACAATTACTTTCTAAAATTGGAGACGCGTTGTATCTTTTTTCGTTCCTTCACCCTCGGAAAATTAACAGTCGTTAAAGACAATTCATTAACTTTTGATGATATTTTACTAATACACGTATTAATGCTTAAAAGAAGAAGCACATTAAAAAATCAATTCTCATATATTCCTAAACAGAGACGCTTTTATAATAATGGCTAACGTCGTAGGAAATGGATACACACACACACACACACACACACACACAAAATATACTCACCATTGGACGAGGGTGATTTCATTTTACATTGTGCTAATACTCTTAGTAAATGTATAAATCGCACTATTATATCTCTATCCTGCTTTGTGTTAAATAATACCACTACTATTCTTACTTAACGATGGCTTTGGTATTAAATGACCCAACAAGTTTATATGCCATTCAAAAAAGAATCTGGACCTAACCCATTCTCTTTTCACCTATGATTAAATTGAAGGGCAGATTGGGCTCTCTAACCTTGGCATGAGAAACTTTCTTGGGGAAGAAATATATGTATTCAAACATGATACCATCTGCTAAAAGAGTCAGACCCAGTTTACGAGAAAAGGAAAATGGAAAAAAAAAACAGTATAACAAGTTTTTATTTAAGAACACATTCGACGACAAATTCCAGTACACTGAAAATACATTTTAAATACTTTCAATACTTTATTTCTTTTAGAAACTTATTTAGAAGTAAAAGGATATAAGATACATTCGAAAAACACAAAAACAAAACAAGAAAAAAATAAAGCCAAAATATAAGAATAAACAAAATAATATTTGACACAAAAGAAAATGCCAGGATACTCGAACATGATTTTAATTTGCCTCGACGAGTCAAATTTTTCGATGATAATTCCTCAACCACCTCAATTATATATATATATATATATATATATATATGTGTGTGTGTGTGTGTGTGTGTGTGTGTATGTATATATATAATGTGTAAAACATATGAGAGATTATAAGGTCGAATAGTTGATTTGGCTTCAACTTTAAAGACATAGAAAGATAAGTGATTTAACGCGTGGATAAACAAATAATAAAGTGCCGTTTTATTTGAAAGCATAAATATGGTCATTTGAAATATAGACTCGCTTTAAAAGTCACTCGTTTTATATATAATAAATTATTTCTTAGCTTAACAGCTAAAAATGTGATTAAACTTTCGATTCTTTACATATCTTTTACAGTAAAAGGAAAACGATTTTTCTTGGCCTTGTCAAATTAGTCAGATCATATAGATGACTATTTAATCGAGCAAGTGCAGAATGTTCTGAATTACTGGGGAATATTGATTTCCAAAATCCAAATAGATTTGTAAGAAGACGTAATAAGATAGTTACCTAAATGTTAAGTACTAGTTTCCCGGTAAACATTCCTATGATTTGAGTGTCATCTAAAGAATTATCGCCGATGAAATGTAATTAAATGTTGATAATACACTTATTGCTTTCTTTTATATTACCCATTTTTATATTAAACGCTTGAAAAATGGTTTTAACATACTACCATTTAAACAACTTAAGAAAAACAATCCCACAATTCCTATTGCCAACAAACCTATCTGTCGGCCCACCAACACACATAATAGACCTCACTAAGACTAATTAATCAAATTAATTATACCAACCATCCAAATCACATCACTAACCATTAAAAAACTGACTAACATCTCGAAACGAATGAGCAACGAAACCACTTCTCACGTAGGCATATATTCTCTTCCATGCAAATATTTTAACAAAGATGACATCGGCGAAACCCAACGCAAACTAGGAAAAAGAACATAAACGATCAATCAAAATAAATGACGACCGAAATGCCCATTTTACCATTATGATAGATCCCAAAGATAGATCTAATTTTTCCAAGACACTCTAATGAAGCCCATACATTACAAAAACCCCGCATATTATCAAAATCTGCATTCATTTCAAAAATAAACCTAAAAAAAACAATTCCACCCTAATTTTCGGACATTATACTACACGAAAACAATATCAAAATAGAGAATGGATATTTTTAACATACTAAGTTAGATTTTCACCCTATACTGCAATACTATTTAGGATTCTTTCTTTTTAATGTTCTCTTTCCCTTTTTCTTTTCTATTCTTCCTTCCAATTAGACAATCCATTACAATCAATGTATTTGATGAAACAGGATTGGTCAACACCTATCCCCTCCACTCTTTTCCATTTTCCCTATTTCGCTTTCGTTTTGCTCAATCAATTCCACTTCTATTTGATAAAATCTCTAATATAACCTGATACATTTGGCTCCATCACCATACATACAGACAATAACAGTCAAAATCCGCACCGTTCGCTGCATTTTTGAATTTGAGTGTTTAATATCGTTTAGACAATATATGTAGATCTCTATAAGTATATAGCAGATACAGAGTCAAACGCGTTAGGTAAGAATAAGTTTCACATCCTTGCAATGATCAAATGGAGGTTTTTTCCAATTGGCATGTATTGCATTATCTACTGTGGTGTGGAGAATGACGAGGAAGGTGATAAAAATTGTATAGAATAGAAAAAAAGTAGCAGTAGCTCATTGCAAATATCAAAACGAAGCAATATTTGCCTCGAAGAAAAATTACCCTAATCTGCTTCAGAAAACATTATTCTAAATATATTATCAGAATGTACATACAAATGTAGATATGAAAATACATAATTCAGTCAGTATGTCTGTTAATATTTCTCCCCCAAATCTTTCTCTCTGTCTCTGTCTCTATCTATCTCTCTCTCTCTCTCTATATATATATATATATATATATGGTGGGGAGATGAAATATCACGATTAAATTATATTAATGAAATAGGATGTCGAACGACGGTAATGGCACCTAACTCTCCTTCAAAATAGTCATCGGAGCGTTCTTTCTTCTTTTCAAAGCAATCTTCAAAGCACTCATTCATGATCGCTATCACAGGCCTCTATGTGTTCTCGTCAAAATCGTCTAAATCGAAATGATTGAGATATTTGTTTTGCTAATTATCACAAAATTCGCCAAGTAAAATCTGGTGTGTCAATGCTGGTTTATTTGCCTAATTTATGAATTGTTTTAACCGTTATGGAAAAGACGTTGGCTACCGACGAAATTGATCATTTTGAAAATGACATTCATACAGTGTAGGGATTCATTCAACGGTGTATCCCAGTCGGCTCCTTTTCTTTAAGAGAGTCTGTTCATCTGTGAGTTGTAAAATACTCTTTCTCTGATTGATTGATAAATAAAACTTAAGTAGAATACGAGAAAGGAATGTTGCGTATGTGTCTAATTTGATTCTTCAAAGTTTTGAGGTTATTCTTATTTAATTAATTATCAGGGCATATGAGGCTTTTTTTCATACTTGGAATTCACTACCAATGCCTGAAAGAAATTTAAAAAAAATAAAATTCCACCAGCTGACTTTTTGATATTTCATTCCAATGAAACTGCCATTAACGAAATTGCTAGATTTGCGAGTTATAAAAGAATCTAAAAAAAATAAGAATGAAAAGGTTGCTATTTCTGTATGGAAACAATATTGAAAATCAGGACACATTATTAAAGAACTTCTCTGCTGTGCTGTGCTGACAAAAAAGATAATCATTCTAAGAAACACATTAGAAAATTATCACGTTTTCATAAATGGAAATGTAACGGTGATAAATGCTAATATAGAAGATGTGAGTGAAGATGTATCTGAAAACACCCGAAAGGGAACGTTGATCAGCAACATTTGATGACATACGCGTTGTAAATTCCAGTAACCCAATACTTACTGGAACTGCCCATTACTAATTAGGGTCATTTTTATCTATTACAGTATTTGGACTATTTAATCCTCTTCATGGTTATATTTACAAGATTTCAGTCGATGTGTTCATTGGCCTTCTTCAGGTGTTTCATGTCGAACTTCAGAGACCACAAAGAACTTCGAACTAAACCCTTTATCTAATTCCCCGGGGTAGAATTTTCTAATTCCGTTAACAATAACGGGGTACAAGTGTTAAGTTATAAGAAGTAGTCATTGTTAATTACCTGTGGTTGGGATTGAACCTGAAACTAACAAATGATTTCACGTCGAAACACTTTTCAACCAAACACCTACCTTTGTGTCATGCGTCGAGCTGGAAGGCTGAAGGCAGCATCAGCCGAAACATTATGAATATAATAATGAAAATGAAGAAAATAGTCCAAACACTCTAAAGGATGATAATTATGAGTTTCATCTCGGGAATTTTGAGAAATAATTAAGATCCTTATGTAATATTTAGCGAATATGGATAATTCATTCTATTACAATTTTTTTATAATTATATTACTTGCATACATATATCTTTTCCGCTTTTTTTGTGAATACGAATTGATACCATCTCTTTCAACAGTTTATACCTGAGAAGTATTGTTTGATTAAAATCCTTTCAAATCACTTCGGTAAATAGAAGAAATAAAGATGCCTGAAAAAGAAAGTTTAAGAGAGAATAATTTGGAAGAACAGGAAATGTAAAAGAATAAAATAACTGGTATACTTTTTCTTACGCTTACTTTCCTGCTTGGAATTTTAACTAACTTAGGAAAGTATAAAAAAAACGAAAAAAAAAAACAACAAACATTGAAATGGCAGGCTATTTTACAGACGTATATGAAGAAGTAAAACAAATAAACAAACAAACAAACAAGCAAATATAAAAACAACGACTTTCCAATAGTTTGTTTATTGGATGTAGATCTTTTCTTCTTCCTACACATTTTTCACAAAGTTAAAACCGACAAAGAAGATTGTTCAAATTAAAAAAAGAAGAAACATATTGATAAGGAAACAGCTCTAAGTCATCTTTACTCGTTGTTTATAGTATTTAGTTATCTTCTATTTTCAAAAGAAGGCTTTCTTCTCTTTTATTTGCCGAATTCGTTCAGCAAGGGAATACATTCTTAAAGTTAATAAGAATTTAATTCTTACTAATGAACTGGTTAGACGAATAAATTACAAACAAAGCAATAGAAAGTCAAAATGTAGATGAAATAGTCAGGCAGTAAAAACAACGACACAACTGAAAAAACGAACGCTGAATTAACAGGAAAAAAGAACGTCTGGGCTTTTTTCATGATCAATATGAGTAAAAAAAAAGGAATTTATCTTGCTTTTCATTTTGAGTCATTAAAATTTAACCAACAATTTGAATGGAAATAGCAAACATAATGATAAAGAATCAGAATTGATGACAGACACAAATACACATATGCATGAAAAACAAGTACAGATCTAATCAAAATATGTTTTCTTATGTATAAAATGTTTATTTATATTTCTTCGTCAAATCAACCAGTAACATTTGGATCTGGAGGTGTCCGATGCCGGATAGGGATACTGATAAATATACTTAGTACACCTTGTACACTAAAATATTAGAAAGTGGATCGTACAGGGTGTCTCAAAATATATGCAACACGTTATTATGATAATTCATATTGCATCAAGTCATCTTTCATCTGAATTTTAAAAAGCAATGTGATCACTTCAGTAAGGTCAAACGAGTTGACAAGAGCAGAAATTGACTGACTTTATCCTACAGTACACGTGAATGACCAAGTTCTTGTGAATATCCCCGGACTCCTTCAAAAACACTCTCTTACTTCATCTACTTTATCAGGACATCTTGCCAGGTCTGGGATTTTTGGCATTCGTGATGAAGTTGTTTATTTACTCTGTGGATTAAAATTTGTGTACTAAACGTTAAATCTGTCTTTTCTTAGAATAACTGTAGTGTTAAACTTCCTGCACAGTTTTGAATGAATTTTTTTGCAAATAAGTCGTGACACAAAAAAATATTTTTCTTCTCTAGTCCAAGGCATTAAGACTGAAGATTAATTGTTGTTATAGCAAACTATCTTTAAAATGGAAGCAAAAAAGAACACACCATCATTATGAGATAAGTTATTTGCAGTCACATAGGTTCCATGTATATTGAGAGACCCTGTGTTATGAATTCAATTTCATTTAAAGATAGGTACAGCAAATCTCTTAGCCATAGATATTCACCAGTATAAGAAAGTATTTTTGAAAATTGCAAATGGATACCATAAAATATTGCCTGTACAAAAAAGGTAGGAAACAAAACCAATGGCGATGAGTATCTTCAAGTTGAAGTCTACTACATCGTCGTGTTGACGGTAACGTTTTCACTGAATGAAGTAGAATTGAAGTGGATTCAAAACAACTTAACTCTATATAGATGGTAAAATTAAACATGTACAAAATTTAAATGTTTTAAAACTAATATCCTGCATTTGATATAGCAAGGAAACGATCGTGGCGTAACGGTTATCGTTAGAGGAAATATACTCGGTAAAACTAGTTCAGATTCTGAAGGAGGTTGGTTTAATTTCACCACTAAAACGCTTTCTAGCAATGAATAATTAGGTCAAACATAGCTGTTTGATTTTGGCATTGAGGTTGATCTTGCGGAAGATCACTTAATTCCAATCAGTTGTAGACCGAGAGGGTATTGTGCTCAGCCAGATATAGGAGTCTAAGACACGCTCTCTAAGTAGCTTCAAAACGACGAAACAAGTTTGTTTATGTGTATTCGATATAGTAATTCACTAACCGTTTTTTTTTAGAAAATCAACATTTGAGACGGAAGTCAGGTTAATTGTACATATACTACATAGGTTACCGCGCAAAGTTCACGGATATTTTTAACTAGTGTAATTTTTTTTCTAAATGGCAAATTATAACTTAGCATGGAGCATTTTACAGACGAAATATTAGCACTGTTGGAGTCATTACAATACCCAATGATTATATTTTGTCGTAGGGAATCTTAATGAGAGAGAAAGATACGACACCGCCCCTAACAATGGCTGTGCTACAGTAAAGATAATCAGTGCAAAACATCCAATAAGTTGGCAGTTAGTTGAAATCTACAAAGGTTTAAACTATTAAAAGACTTTTGCACATAAATGTATTCTCGAAATATTCAACCTAATACGTGTATACACACACACATACACACACACACACACATATATATATATATGTGTGTGTGTGTGTGTGTGTGTGTATATATATATATATATATATAGCAAATAGTAGCCCTTATGGTAAGAAAAAAACCCGGAAAGTGATTTGAAGATGAAAATATACAACGAATGTCTGTCAAGGAGAAAAATATATATATATTGGAAAAAATATATATTGGAAAAAAAAAGAAAGAAAAGGTCAACCTTGTCATACCAATTGAAAAAAATCAAAAGACACGCAATTGATTGGTCAAAAGAAAAAAAAACACGGTTAGGGCTACTAAGCTACTATGCAAAAAGTGCGCAATACTAAGTAGAGCAAAATAGTAACGATAATTACTTAGTGAGTAAGGAATTAACTTACTAAAGTTTCGCCAAAGCGGCTCATCAGAGTACCTAATCCCGGAATTAGGTACGCTGATGAGCTGCTTAGGTTAAACTATAGTAGGCTATCGTTACTATATATATATATATATATATGTGTGTGTGTGTGTGTGTGTGAGTGAGTGTGTGTATAAAAATATAATTGAACATCTTTTTTTACTTCCGTAAAAATTAAAATAAAAACAGAAACTATCTATCGAGAATGTGTTATGTTTAACAAGACAAATTAACACTGAATGGAAAGGCACTTTTGATCTTGATAGATAATTTGGTTTCCCATTGCTCAAAATATTTCTTGAACTCCGACTTTTGCATGTTCTGAAGATGTGTCCTCGAAATTGTTTTACTGTCATTCATGCCCATTAATATTACATTTTAGATGAGTTTTCAACTTCAGAAACAAGAAAGTATATCTCAACGTATAGCAATAGCAGCCCTAACTCAATTCTGTATTTCGTCAAAAACAGCTGTTTGAAAATATATGGAGAGTAAAAAATTACTTAGTAATTAATACTCACTAAAATATGAGCAGAGAGTCAGATGCTACGCGTGCCATAATCCTTCCACCAAGTAATTTTATTAAATGGGATTTTTCTTGAATGAAAGTTTCGGACTTTCCTTTCTGATAAATGGTATTAGAATCATTAAGAGAGAATGTGCACCGTTTCGGGGCTTTCCTCTTAACGGTTTTCTTTGAACACTTGCTCCCTCACTGAATATATATGTAAAAATCATAAAAACCCTAATATGTTGATCCAGAAGTGTAACAGCGAAATGTAATTTAACAAAAAATATCTGCTTGCGTTGAGAATATTGCGTGAATCTTATAACAGATTAGCGATCAGTTGTCGGATTAACGATTTTATTTCATTTGTTCCATGGGATATTTATTTTGTTTCATATCCGCAAGGAACCATTTATCGTTATTTTTATGGGGTGTCTAATACATTTGGTTTTGTTACACCCTTTTAATCCGATTAAACCGGCCCGTTGGCCTAACTGATAGTGTTCGCCAATGGCCTGGGAGACCGAATTTCAATCCCAGGTCGACTCATACCAAAGACTCAAAAAATGGTACTTGATGCAATAATGCCTAACACTCAGCATTATGAGTTACGGATCAAGGGTGAAATTGTGCAATCCAAGGAAAGGAGCAGAGTACTCCGCCGCACTTTCGGGTCGCCTCGACTACGATCACCAACAACGTACCGATTTGGCCTTGAAACTGGTATAGGGTGCCTGCTACGAAACTTCTTGGTCCTATTTCCACAGGTTTCACAATAACGCTGTACCCTTCCTTTTCCAGCTCTCTTTTAAGATCTGCATATTTGCTGCTTTAATACTCGTGGTTTTGCTCAGTTCGGGTTTCATATGGTATTGATAATTCTACCGCGATGATTTTAATGTTAGGCCTTCACATGAGAGCAATATGTGGTCGCATATCTTTACTAGATATTTTGGGGTAATAATTACGCTATCCTTAACTGAATTATTTCAAATAGAATTGTTTTTCGTCATTAAAACCGTATTTACACTTAACTGAATTGTTACATATAACTGCTTGAATAGTTTGAAATAGAAATGTTTTTGACAATTAAACCGTGTACTTATGCTAAACTGTATTGTTTTAAATAGAACAGATTATTTACATGAAAATGAATTTGGCGTTAAATAACCTACAAAGGTTGATATGACATAAAACCCAAAAATCCAACCAACCAGCCAACCAACTAACGATGCTAAAACCACGAAAAATATTTTTCTCCTAAAAGTTTTTTCCATGACAGTTTTAGGTTAGAAGTTTAGGAACATTTTTTTTTTGTATAAAATGAAAGGCATTCCATTGGGGCCACATTTTGATTCATTGCTGACTATAC
This sequence comes from Sepioteuthis lessoniana, assembly GCA_963585895.1. Classification (NCBI taxonomy): domain Eukaryota; kingdom Metazoa; phylum Mollusca; class Cephalopoda; order Myopsida; family Loliginidae; genus Sepioteuthis; species Sepioteuthis lessoniana. The sequence goes on from OY757904.1 coordinate 110,645,990, forward strand.
GTCTTATTTGTATGCGTGTGGGTGCTTTCATATCGATCTTCACCTTAATGATGTTGGACAAATCAAATTGTTATTATGTTCATGTCGATTAGGGATATGATTATAAGTCTTTTAAATGTTTCTTCAGAAGTTTTTTCTCTGTCTTGAGTGCATCTGATTTTGGTTAATGAAATATTTTCCTTTCATATTTTCACGGTTCCTAGAAGAAAGCGTTCTTGCTCTTTCCTTCTTTTTACTATTCCCTTCCTTAGATTTTCTCCCTGACTAAGAGCATTGTTTTTCTTTGAAGTATTTCCAGATTTTAAGCAGACATTCCTTTTCGTCCATGTTGGCGAAACGGAATGTTTTTTTTTATATTTCTCTTCTTCATCCTGAGATCCTGCATCATTTTTTTACCTCTGTTCTTTTTGACTGAAGGCTTATTATTTTTCTATTTCACCTCGGGAATTATTTCACAAACTTTGTTAATAAATTCGCTACTTTCATTTAATCGCTGGTTGTATTCCTTATTTCACAGCTGTTTATGTAGTGTCTTGTTTATAATGTTATCAAGCATCTATCAAGCTTTCGAGTCGAATGCCGATGGAAATTTTATTCTTGGCAAAACGGGTTGCGTCTCATCCTTTGATTCAACAGCTTGGATATTCTCAGCACTGATATTAATCCTGGCTTTGGTTTTCTGACGTCTTATTTGTGTTGGCAGAGTGCTTCTACTGAAGCGCTGTCTGAAAAACATGACCCATTTTTCTCTGATACATCACTCACTCCCTTTTGGCACCTGAATTTCTAACCAGAGACGCATAAAAAATCCGTTAGGAATTCTTCATTCGTGGTCCGTTTTTTAAGTCCGAGGCCGTTGTCAATAGTTCCGCCGGGATTCAGCGTTTTTCCTCCCTTTCGAGGCATCCCGAAGGCAAGTATTTTAATGAACTCTGGGTTGCAGGCCCGTTGAGATTATCTAATCAAAATGTATCAAGATTTGGCAACTTTTCGTTTAGAATGAAGAGTAAACTTTTAGATAATACGACTTTATTAGATATGATGAACAAAGATGCATACATCTACACTAAATTGAAAGTTTTATGAATGAATACTTGATTGATTTTATCGACATCCCAATCAATCTGGTGTTATTTCATGCCAAGATGTTAGATAAATGCATTCATCAAACCTTTGTATTTATATTTTTTTGTTATAACTGATTTTTTGTGCGTATTTACCTGGTATTTAATGATAATATGTAATATAAATCCTTTCTAGAAATAAGTACCATACTTGACGGCATATAAGACCCATAGGTGTATAAGAGCACCCCAATTTCAGCATGGCAAATCAAGAAAAAAAAGAAAAGTAATACGATGAAATTAGAATAATGAATATTGTCAATAACGAAGACACACTTTTTTCAGTACTGGCCTTACCACTCTGCAGGGGTTAAAATTAGCATATTCTAAATCACGACTCAAAATAGGGCATTTTAACATTTAAAAAATTACATATTCAGTTGTGATAATTTTTGTCTATCACCCCAATACATCACACACATGCGCACACGCACGCACACACACACACATATATATATATATATATATATATATATATATATATATATATATATATAATGTAAGAATTCAAACCAATTGAACTCCGCCTAAAATACCCTTGTGTTGTATCCTGCTCATTCAGAGTGGTGTATATATATATATATATATATATATATATATATATATATATATATATATATATATATATGCAGAGTTATATATATATATATATATATATATATATATGGCCTCAGGTGCATGAGTTTATATCCTGAACAAAGCAGCTTCTATTTCACATAGCACTAATACCTATAGGAATGTTATGAATCTATGTATTATCCCACAGTTGAAGAGATTGGGAAATTTAACCTTGGATTAATAAATGGTCAATGAAATAAAGAACTCTAAATTTTAACCACTGTAGAAATACAATGGCTAGGGTTGGACCCGGTTATTTGTGCTTAAGGCACGCTTCGTGATTAGTGTCGGTATTTGTTGTACGTACCACGAAAAGGTCAATTATAGGACAAGGCCTTTTTTAATATTGATTAATGTGCAGTGTTGTGACCCAGACACGCCCAGCATTCACAAAATTCCAGGGGCCCCATCGGCGTTTCACTAAAAATGCATTCATCAGGAACCAGGCGATAAACTTAGCCCCTCTGATGAGGGTTAGAGCAATGGAGGAAGTCCCGGTCACGTTTTGTGAATGCTAAACCTCCCTCACTCCTGCACCAGGCAGCCTCGACTGATAACCGTACCCAGTGACATAACACATCCGATCAAATCTGTGCTGTTGCGCTACAGTCGGCCGCAGTTTGCCCCATCTATTGCGCAAAACCGCAATGTTACTGGATATGTCATAGTCTGCGTCAGCAGTAGCTGCTGCAGCAGTTGTAATGGTAGTATTTGTAGTTGTTATATATATTTTGTTTTATACGGGAAATACGGGAACTAATATGTGAGAGAGATAGTGAAAATTTAAAAAAATCAGGAACATAACAAAAAATCCATGAACAACTAATAAATCAGGAACCTAACCAAGAAAGCAAGACTGGAATATGCGAAATGGCTAATAATAAAAAAAAAACAGGATTTATTTCACGGGCTTGGATAATTGGTTTGCAACAATGTTGTACGTTGTTCATGCGTGATGATTTAAATTTCTTTGTAAAAATCCATGCGCGGAATTCTCATAGTTTTAAAAAGACGACTGTGGTCAAATGAAAAGTAGTCTAGAAGGAAAGAATCCAAGATAGATTAGAGAAAATATGCTAAATTCCTTGGAACATTAGGTGCATCAGTGAAGGGATCGAAAATTAGTATTGTGACGAAATTTTTTAATGGATTAGCGTGTCTCGATTTACGCTCCTTCATCGAAAAATACAGGAATAAAAATTAGCTCTGAAATTAGGTTTGGTCGTCTAGAGAGATCTACATCATTTGTCTTCAGGCTTAAGCTCTGACGGTAGACTTAAAAAGACTTAGATTCTGTCGTTACAATTCTTTGTCTTCTCTGACGACAAGCATCAAAGTCCATATCAATAGTTTAGGCATTGAGATTTTAGACGATTAAAAAGAAGAAATGATACTCATAAAATGAGAATGCAGATCATACAAAATTATAATTCCGTTGCTAATTGAACTGGAACGACATCTACTCTCAAGTTAGATCATTGTGAATGGGTCTAATGAAATACTCGTGTTGTTATATGACTTTTCCTTTATAACTTATATATTCAAACCAGATGTGTATTTCAGTAATAAGATAAAAACCACAATTAGCGTAGTAACTGCATCAACAAAACGTAACACCCTATCTGAAATCAGGTAAAAATAATCTGTAAGATTTTTATTATAAAAAGTTTTTGGACTATCGTCTTCATCTTCATTGCATTTTCCAAAACATTTCGGTCGATATGTCTACCGGCCTTCTTCAGGTGTTTGTCAAACTTAGGAACTTGGCTAACGGAATCAGAACAGGTGACTCCCCTTTACTACATAAAGGACGTAGTTCGAAGTTTTGTGAAGGCTCCCGAGTTTGACAAACACCTGAGGAACGCCGGAGGACATATCGACCGAAACGTTGTTGAAAATACAATAAAGATGAAGACAATAATCCGAAAACCCGTAAAGATAAAAATCATCAAGCTTCGTCTCAGAAATTTAGACAACTAATCTATAAGATATGAAAAATTATGCTACAAGCAGTCATTTACTCCAATAAAAAAAAATACCCTTTTGTTTTATTATAACGAGTGAAAGAAATAGCTAAACATCAAAGAAAATAAGGAAAACATATACAATAAAGAAAAAGAAAGAGAGAAAGAGAGGAAAAAGAAAAAAGGGAGAAAGGAAAAAGGAAATGAGGGAAAAAGAAAATACATGGTACTACACACACACACACAGACGCACGCACACACACACACACAAACACACACACAAACACACACACACACACATATATATATATATATATATAGAGAGAGAGAGAGAGAGAGGGAGACTAAGCAATAATATTATACATTATAGATCAGAGGTTTATAATATATTTCAATTGAATGGAAAAGAGAAAAAAAATAAAAGGGAAAAAGACGATATATATATATATATATATATATATATATATATATATATATATATATATATATATATATATATATATATATATATATATATGGAACCAACAGATTTCCATTCAATGAAAAAGTGTTAATAGGTTTGAGAAGCTTTGATTTCTGTACCTTAATTTTTACGTTTATTGAGCAATCGGCACTTGCAAGCTCGTTTTAAAATTTCTTTAAGACTTACAGACGACAATATTCAACGAAAATTTTGAACGATCTTAACCCCAAATAATCTAAGATCCATTCTCTCTAGCAGACTCTTAAAAATACATTTTTAATCATGTATAATGTTAAATGATTCATCAACACTTTTATATAATTTTAAGCTTTGCTCAATCTCATAAATAGCTAAAAGTGAATATTTTCTGAGTTGGTGTTGATTGTTTTTGTCTCTTCTCAACTACCTTACTGTTAATATTATTTGAGTGAAAGTTTTACATTCTTTACTATCAAGCAGGCATTTAATTTGAGCATCGCAAAATTATTTCTCACAAAACGAATGTGTTAGCGTTAACATAGACTACGAATAGTGATAACTATTACACAACAGCCGCAAATGCATTTAATGAGAAAATATAATTTCTGACTCTCATTGTTACAAACTCGTACTAAGGTTTTTTACACAAAAAGCTCTTCCCTTTTTATCTAAAGAATTGTCACCCTCTAACAAATATTATTTTTCTTACAAGAAAAACAGTTCACTAAATTTAGATATATATAGATTTATCAATTTTAGATTAGACCTGGGTCTTATTCAATCATCTACACTTTTGTGGGTTCTATCTATCTATCTATCTATCGAGAGAGAGTCAGGATAAAATGCATCAGATGGTTATCATCTACTTTAATTGACGGCCTGACCGACTGACTGAATAACTGTAGCTGACGTCTATTTTTTCCGGTTGTCAACCCACGTGACCTGCTTCCTACTGTCAAGTCACGTGAACTGTCCTTGTGTTTACATAGCTGGAATATCCTGTTATAGAAATCAATGAATTACGGCTCTGTCAAGGGTCAATATGGAGCACTATTCGATACCCTATTTTTCAAAATGTCTATAGTTCTAATTCAAACAATTTAGTTTAGTTTAAGCATAGTTTTTTTATTCCCACACAGTAAAATATCAAAACGGTTCTATATCAAACAATTCAGTTTAGCATAAGTACGCAGTTTACTTCTATTTGACCCATAGATAGGACTCTGGGCTTGAGTGGACCTGGTAGCGTTGACAATGAAGGGGTGCTTCGCAATCCCCAAAGCTCCTGCATTACAGGAACCTCACCATCGGATTGTTTGGGACATTCATTGGTGAGAAGGTTGCAGAGAAACAGTCGATGCAGAGAAATAGTCGATGAGTTTTAGAGTCCTAACCGACAGGACAAACTTGATATGTCATTAAAAGAAAGAAAGTAATCAATATACGAAAAAAATGCAGTAAAAATTATCAAATCTTTTTAATAACAGTTTTTGGGGCTTAATTTTATATGGGTTTTTCTTCCACTTCTTTCATTACTTGAATTACACTAATCTAATGTTGGCTCCAGTGGTTATATCTCACAACTGTGCTTAAATGATATAAAATATGATATAATTCTTCTTGTTTTGGATGAGCAAATACTATCTTAGATGTCATATCATAAATAACAACTTTTACGTTCGAAGCAATACGGCATCAGAGATTTGTGTAATTCAAATAAACAAGTATGATTCTAAGCTTCAGATAACAGAGAATCAACAGAGTCAGGAAGAGCCCGAATGCCAGTACAAGTGAATCACTTTTGTATCGATGCTATTCACGTACAACGGCAAATGCAACATATGAATATGTAACAGGCAGATACGTTCTCTTTAGAATAGCACTTGCACGACTTAACGTCAATGAATATATGAAAACCACAATATCAAAACAACAACAACAACAACCACATCCCACCACCACCACCAATAATAATAATAATAATAATATACGGTCCTTATGATCTTGTTACTTTTCATTGAAACTTTTTTTCAGCAAGAAATCACTTAATTTCTTCCGGGATTAACTTTCCATACAAGAAGCATTTGCATGACACAAGAATAATAAAAAGAGACTTTAAGAAAACAGAAAAAAAAAGAATAAAAAAAACCGAAAAATAATAACATACT
>OY757904.1:110654805-110723907 GCA_963585895.1 Sepioteuthis lessoniana
CAATAATTATGTTATAAGCATGGAAGGAAGGACACAAAAAAGGATATGGGCAGCTATTCTGGTGTATTGGTTAGAAAGCTTGTCGAACAGACCATTGTTATAGAGTTTGAATCTCACTGGCTATTACATATATCTAATTTTGTGCCACAGTTAAGGTAAATAAGTTGGTGAACGTAGTTGAGAGTGACCTGAAGGGTCCCTTTTCGATAGCTACAACACCAAGGTGTAGGGGAGGGCGCAACTCCTTTCCCTGGATTGCTCCACTTTGCCCTTGATCCTTACTATATAATGCTGACCATTGGCGAACACTCTAATCATTATGCCTATGTCCGGTACAGTTAAGGCAACCTTAGTAAATAACAATAAAAAGATGATATTTAACAAGTGAATTTAAACAGAATTATCTGGTAACGTCCTAAGAAAGTCTAAGAACTAGCTGGATAGAATTGTTATCTCTTATTTCTTTGCACAATCCTTTTTTATTCTTTTTCTCTTTTTCTTTCTTTCTCTTGTTCGATTGCACCTTTTCCAAAGTAACCTAGTCTTCTCTCTTTTTTCACTATTTTCTTTTTCCATTCTTTCGGCTCATTCTCTCTTTTCATTTTTTTTTCTTTTCTGGCTTTCTTCATTCCTTCTGTTTTCTCCAGTGATTTTGAAGGATTTTAATCAAGCGATGCCGTGGCGCTGAAATGCATTTCTTCTTTGGTTTACGTTATCGGACAGTCTTTATTATACAGAGGGCGAGGTTGTATCACAAATAACTAAGACGAAATAGTAAAGTCACATTCACATATGCTGAGGTGTCTTTCACCTCGGACCTTCCTTTGGCGATGTTTCCGTCCTTGCATCCAATGCAAATTCTTCTTTGGCAGATCCTAGTAGATGACCTTTGGGCTATAGGTGCCAGCAACACTGAGCACATCTGTATTTGCTTGCTTTCTCTGTCTAAGACAGATCCTCTGACTAACTGACTCTGTTGGATTCCCATCATCTTTTTTAAGGGGTTGGTAATTTCTTGTTTCTTTGTTCCAATTTCCGCGAGTTTAGCCCCACATTTATTTCATGTACTGAGGTCGTTTCGTTCAAACCGACGGTTGAACATTTTACCTGCTAAAAGATCATTCGTCTGGTGGTCAACTGGCTGGTGGTGGCTGTGAGAACAGCTTCCTCATACCTCATTTTTTGTATGGTACATGGGTGCATCTATACACATGCACGTAGAGACACTTGTATATAAGTATCTACACCTGCTCATATGTCAATCATTATATGCATATGCACATACATGAGTCTATATTTAAACTGTCATGCCAAGAGTCCATTGTGTCACATTAGTTATAAGTAAGTAAATTTAGCGACCTTAGTCTACGGTAACCTGAACACTCCCTTTACAGTAGCTACTACACCGATATATAGGGGAGGGCACTTCTCCATTCACTGGATTGCTCCAGTTTACTCCTGATCCTTATCTTATAATGCAGAGTGTTATGCAAGGCGGCATCAAATGCCATTTTGGTATTACATGACCTGGGATTGAACCCCAGGCTCCCGGATTATTGGCAAACACTCAACTCAATAGGTTGATGAACCGGCAAATTTGTTATAAACTAGGAAAAGTGATACTATCATATGGAATACAAAGAAAAGCGGAAGAACAAGTATATGTGTAAATAATAGCGCTACTTAGAGTTGGTAAAATGTTGTGTTAATGTGTTATCCGTATTCGCAAAAAAATTTACATGAGGGGCTAAGAAGTAAAAGGCAGTTATAATAAACAGTTGTTTAAAATTGTCGATGTGCAAAGCTTCTTAATCAATGTTTTGGTGTTTTTAGATATCCCTTCAGTCACATGTTATATATTAGCAGTTATCACTGAGAGAAATGCAGTTTTTACATTTGTCAAAACGTGACAATGTTCAGTTCTTTCGATAAAATAATTTCATGTTAGCCCCGAACTCCAGAGAAACTCATGATTAATGTGTCCTTATTTTCAATCGTGTTTACACCTGGAAAGATGCCTTTTTATTTTTACTTTTTTTTGAGGGTCAGGTCTTGCTATAGTGTTGGTTAATGTTTTATTGCAATTAAACGTCTGCGAAAATACGTTGTTGTGAAAATACGTTTTCCAAGAGGGTCTGATGCTATTATTGGGCCCGAAGTAAAAAAGAAACCCTGTTATGTTGAGATTATAATTCAAATAGATAATCCCTCCGAAACTTGAAGACAATATCAAGGCCTAATTTTTACAATCATTTACTGAAGTCTACTTATGTTCAGTCAATAAACTAATAAGATTAAGAATACCCTGCTACTAATGAGTGAACAAATATTCCTGAAGGTAAAAAGTCAATTGGAATACGTCACTGAATGAATGTGAGCATTATATGACTGTTACTTTCAAAATTACTTTTTTCTGTTGGCTTCCGGCATTCCTTCTCCAATTTACGTTCAAAGCAATTAATCATTATGCCTCCCTTACCATTGACACATCAGATTTGGTTGACAGAAACTTGCAACATTCATCGAAGCTAAAATTAAAGTTGAAGCGATATGTAACTCATAAGGGTCAATGTATCAAAGTCACTGATGAAATATATGGGTTGCTTTAAAAAAAGAAATTGAAGCTCATGTAAGTGTCTTGATTTTTTCAAACATTGGCCTGGTCTTTACGACTGAATGATAGCACCTCCTGGACTACAAAAAATACTAAGATATAAACTAGATGGGAACTACAGAATAATACTACGTGAAGTTTAGAATATATCGTAGAAGCAGGGCCCAAAAAAACATGACTGGCGATAAACTGCAGCCTACCTTAAAAACCATCCCAGTAAGACGAATAGAACATGCTCGGTCCTGCTGGATAAGTAAGGTCGAATTTATGAACGACTTTCTTCGACCCCTAAATATGGAAACACCAGTGCTGGTCAACCAGCAAAAAAGCTAGACATATACCAGGTTTATACGGAGTCTAGATTAAGTCTGGGAGCCCTGACAAGAGTGATAAACAATAGGGACGGAAGAGAAAAACAGTCAAGTGACTGTATGATATCAGCTAGATATGCGAAGGATGACGGTGAGAAGGATATAAACTCTGAATATTTGCGAGGAGAGTAAGACGCCACTACCATCTTTCGGTGACTGTTTTCATTAATATTATATGATCACCATATTCTAAGCACACACACACACACACACACACACACACACACACACACACACACACACACACACACACACACAAATATATATATATATATATATATATATCCCCATCCTCATCATCAACAAATATGGCTGGCAGTGGGGGATGTCAATTATCCTCTCTCCCCATCCATGCGAGACAGGTGGATAAGTTAGAACAAACTCATATGCAACGTTTCCTTGTTGACTCCTACATATGGCCATACTAGAATTGGTCGACCAGCAAAGAATTATTAACACCAGCTCCATGCGGGCACCAAATGCTGCCAAGAAGACCTGCCTGTATCGATATATATATATATATATATGTGTGTGTGTGTGTGTGTGAGAGAGAGAGAGAGAGAGAGTGAGAGAGAGAGAGAGAGAGTTTTATATACCTCCTTGCGAGTTTTTCCCACTACTTTCTACACGTTATTTTTCGCTGAAGGTCAGTTTAAAAGTTCGACTCCTTCGGCCCAGACTATTATGATTTGCTCTGAAGCCAGATGCTATTTGTCTAGTTAAATTGAAAGCCTATATATCTATATCTAAATCTCTCTCTCTCTCTCTCTCTCTATATATATATATATATATATATATATATATATATTTATATGTAAATATATATCTGTGTGTGTGTGTGTGTGTGTGTGTGTGTTTACGAACGCCTTCACACTCGCAGGTATTGATCCCAGAACAATTGCTTAAAGAATATATATTCATTCATTGAATTGAAAATACTACTTCAGGACTTCCATTTTTTTTGCAATCTGACAAGAGGTGGTTAAAATACCGTTAATAAAGTTAGTGGGATTTTTTAAGAGACCACCATTCTGGAATTTCGGTCAATTTTCTTCTCGGCTCCTCAAACATTTAATTGTGTGTTAATTCTCTCAACTAAACACTCCTATTTTTTTAATTTTCCTTTATTAATATCGAATTGATGTACACATCTCCAGAATTCGATGAACTACTCGACTTTTTATTAAAAACAGTCATATTCACTGTTTCTTTAACTCTCAGCTTTACTGAACAACTCATTTTGTCTGTAGTAATATAGCTGTGACAGTATCGTAGAGTAAAGCTCTGTGTTATAAAAGTGTGAACACTTTATACAGTTGGCGGTGCAAATAACTCCAATGTTTTAAACTTGTTATAACCCCAAATATTCGGAACAAAATTATTATAGAAAAACAGTAAGATATATTTTAAACACAACAATATCCATTTTTATATCTTACCGACCAGGATACAGCAAGATTGAGTAAGATAAGCAATTTACTCTCTAAAATGGTCTGTGGTCAAGCAGCCATCTTGTCTCCTACAAAACTTTTTCGTGAAGAGCCAATCATTCGTTAGGATATTGCTATCTCCCTAAACAACACGGTAACGTATTTTGTTCAAGTGAAATTACGTAAATGGCAATGACTGCTCCATCTAGGTAATGGCTTTGAATTTTTTCAAATATGGACAATTACTATTATATTGCACACAGTGAATTTACTGTCGAAAAACGTATTTTTAATACTTGTGATTCTCCAAATGCTGTACAAAGAGATTTTCGGCAATATTTCATGTTACTTTCAAATGATGCTGTTCCGGATAGACCCATAGCAATATCAATTTTCAATTCTGAACAGTATTAATCCGACGTAACATGAAAGGAGAACAAAATTAACTCTGTGAAGCAAGTACAGATTCATCAATCAACATTTCAAAAGGAAACACAGTGTGCACCGATCAAAGTTCTGATTGTAAATTCTCGTACCTGAAAAAAAAAAAGAAAAAAAGAAAGTTATTAGTTATATGGAGCTAACATTACTACTTGTCTTAGTTCACTTGCACTATACATTCGACAGTTTAAAACGGGGTATTTGTTCTTTGCTCGGGTTTTATGGCATATCAACCTTTGTTGGTAATCTAATGCCAAATCCATTTTTATACAAATAAATAATTTTATTTCAAACAATTCTGTTTAGCAGAAGTACAGAGTTAAATTTTCAAAAACATTTCCATTTGAAACGATTCAGTTTAGGCAAACGGTTCGAATTCAAACAATTCCTGTTAGTATAATTGGAGTTTTTATTTACTCACAGTTAAATATGTAAGTTGTTCTATTTCAAATAATTCAGTTTGGCGGAAGAACAGTTTCAATGTCAAAAACAGTTATATATCAAACAATCCAGTTTAGCATACAAATCCAGTTCCATTTCAAACAATTCTGTTTCGCATTAATTAAAATGTGGTATATATCTCTAGCGTACCCTGTTTATCCAAATCAGCCTTGCATTTTGTAATCAATGACTTCTGAAAGCATTTATCCTGACGGCATTTAATTTTTAATAATTAAATTAATTATAAATTATAATCTTTAATAACAGTTTGCTTAGCGTTGACAATGATTATCTGTAGATATAATCAATCTAAATCTAACTATCTAAAGATGAAATTTACCTTTACAGGCAAGCTATGGTAGGTTACCGAATGTTACAGTCTGAGGTTTCGAACTGACATATAATTTCAGCGTTCTTTTATTAGTTATGTCATTTGATTTGATATTAAATATGATGACATTAAATATAATATCATAAGTATAACATATGCGCAGACAATGTTTGATAGATAATTCCTTTTACGAATGGATTCATTTACCTTAAATGTTAACTCTCCTTTTGTAGATTAATAATTATAGAAAAATTGTTATGGATATTTCTTCTAAAAATCAATATATCTATTAAAAATGTTATCCCTAATAGTTTCTTATTTAAGTCATTTGAGAAAAGATGATGAAATCAGTATCCATTTGTATATATATAAGCACACTGTCTTCTCAGGAGAAGATCTTCATCTTTTAAGAACCTCAATTACACTTGTCAAGTTCATGGAAGAACACGTGTGGAGAAGGGAGGTAAATGTATAAAGATAATTAGAATGATTATGGATTCACTAATTTAGTACAATTTTGTAGTGGGTACGTCTTTACTGAACTTCTCTGCCAGAGGCTGGATATGACACGAGCTCAGTTTTAAGCCGGGAAATGGATTGAAGTCAGAATTTTAGTTCTCCTAAAAAAGTTCCTTACCCCATGTTACAGGACAAACTACGCCAGTTACCCATAGCTGGATGACTGATGGAATTATGCATTTTTCAAGAGAATAGTACGAAGTGAAATAGAAACAGCCTTGTCTATGATCAGAACTTCATACTCTGAGTCCATTTCCTACGAGAACATCTATTACACCACAAGTATATCCATAAGTTTTCTCTCTTTCTCCTGCTAACTCTCTTTTTCTCTCCTTCTATCTCTACATATATATGTATAGTGTGTGTGTGTGTGTGTGTGAGAGAGAGATAGAGATAGATAAAGAGAGAGTTTTATGAGAGAGAGAGAGAGAAAGAGAAAGAGAGAGAGAGAGAGGGAGAGAGAAAAAGAGAAAGAGAATTTGTATGAGAGAGAGAGAGAGAGAGAGAGTGTGTGTGTGTCTTTGAATCGCTTGTTGTGTAATGAGTATAGTCGTAAGAAAAAGACACGGTAACCCGAGTTAAAAACCTGTTTGCATTTCACATTTAGTAAATCCGCCTCTGAAGTGTATGTATCCCATTATTCTCTGTCTACCAATGGGGAAGTTCTAGGGAAGACTAGGTTCTTTAACCTTGGTACAGCAACCGGTTTACATAAAGTACGATTCTGAATTAAAACCTGTCAAACTTGGATTGAAAAAATGATCTTGTTCCAAAACCTGCTCGTGTTATATACTGACCTCTGACCCAGCCAAACATGCCATTCCAAAGTGATGCACCGGAAGTAAGTGACACATTCCTATGGCAGTTATGAGAAGAAATCGCGTAGGCGGGCTTGGCTGAAAAAATAGGAAAAGGTAAAATCCCATGGTACACTCATAGACTGATGCATTGGAAGAGAGTGACCTGTGAACTGCATGACAGTTATTTCCGGTTGATGACGATCAAACATGCCATTCCAAAGATTGAGTGGGCGATTGAACAATTATATAAGTCAGTGAGATAGGAAGTCAGTGAGTTGGAGATCAAATGAATTAGAGAGAAAATGCTGAAATGAGAACATGTCCCAGAGAGGCTGGGCCCCCAGGTCCCCGGTTGAGTAGTCCAAGAGAACGAGAACGACACACGGTTATGTCCGGAGGGGCTGGGGAGCTCAATATATTGCAGTCTTTGTTCGGTCTCCAACTCCCTCTCACACGCAAACATTTCAAATAAAGTGAGAGGTATATTTTTTTTAAAGAAGTCTTCGCTTGTCTTTATTATTGTGCCATTATGATTTCGCATGCTAATGTGTTGCACGTATATATTATATGAGTATAGATCACTCGTACGGAGAGTTTGATAATTAGATGTATATTCACCGAATTTTTCTGATTGTGCGTTACAGAATATGTACATCATTTTTTATTTATTTTTGGAAGCAGCACCCCCACGAATATATGTCACGAGCTCCTTCCTCTCGTTAGGCTAGATGCCAATTAATATCTTTAGGACTTATATAGCATATACACTTTCTGCTTCTTCAAAGAAAGAAATTCATTAATCGCAAAGCTTTAATTGATATTAACCTATCTAAATAATGTTTTATTCTATTGGCATCACGTTATTCATATGAACTCCCCATTAAATGGTATGCCATATACTTGTTATTATTATTGTGACGTAAACCCTTATAGCACTAAAACATAGTTTCATGTCGATTTCATATTTCCTAATGGAGTTTTTACTAAAAAAGTTTTCCTCTGTAAATTATAAGATTTATCGATTAAGTATGTGTTATGTTCGTGACATATTCCCTATCGATAATATCGTGATACTTATCACCTCAGCTTGGTTCCATCGTTTTTTTTTACTATATATATATATATATATATATATATATATATATATAACAACACATATGCGCACTCACACGTACACACACATATATATTCATATATATATGAATATGTGTGTGGGTGGTTGTGTGTTTGACTAAAATTGTGCAGGAAATAAAAAATACGAAAATAAACTCACAACTTTAAAATACACGTTGCAACTTTTCACACTTTTTGATGATCAGGAAGACGACGGTGTTTCGAGAACTCCTTCATGATGAGGAAAAATTCAAAGTTAGAGTTATGAGTTTAGTGATTTTAGTTTTACTTAGATAAGTTTATATGTATCTATGATAGATATTTTAGATTTCTTTTCCCTCCCCTTTTCGTTTCGTAGTTATTATCCTTCTGTTGGTAATCGTATTATCAGTAACGGTCTGGTAGCTGTAATCAGTCCTACTTCGTGCTTTTCAATAAAGTCCTCGAGTCGTTGTACCGATGCGTCAGCATTGTCTTCAATGCAATAAAATCCTCGTCGTCCCTTCTTTCTTTATACCTATTGACTCTCAACGTCGTCTCTGGGATGTAATACCTTATGCATGGTGATTATTTTCCTTGTTCTTTGGTTTATTTGCTTATGTTCTTCTCTGGTCCACTTAAAAAAGGGTCCTAACGTGAGGTACAGCACAGGTTGTTTTGTCGTTTAAATTCCTCTAGTTGTATGCATTTAAGATTGGTTTAAACTGTGTCAGGGCGAAGGGGTTTCTGTATTTCCGGTGGAAATCGAATCTGCTAAATATCAGTTGAGCGATTCTTGAAATAAATGAAGTAAATCAGAAATCTACGATCACCGTAAACAAACTTTGCTTTGATTTGAGAATTGGAAATAGAAAGAAAGGAAAAGTATCCGTTCCCAACCCAAAAGAACAAAAAAAAAGAAAAAAAGCAGTTTTCCTTTTGTGAGTGAAATCAATTAAATTAGACCTAAAATTTTATCTGGTTTCGATGAAACATTGTATGTTGCCAAATAAGAGTTTATGTTTTCTGTTTTTCTTTTTTTATATTCTTTTTCTTTGAATGATTGTTGTAGTTATTATTGTTAATCTACAGATGCCAATATCATTATTATCATTATTATTGTTGTTGTTTAAATTGTAAAATTTGTATATATTTAAGATTGGTTTAAAGTGTGATAGGCTGAACAGAATGTTTTTATTATTTCCAGGATGTTTTGAATCTTCTTAATCTCTCGTAAACTACTATGGAAATGAATTAAGGAACCACCTGTGTAAGGCCATGAAAATGACGATGTCGACAATTTAGCGGTGACAGAAAATTTCAAAATGGAAGATTAAATAGTTGGTCTTCATCCAGGTTAAAACTTAAGGAAGATAATGTTTTTCATACCCACAAGTTCATTTGTAGAAGCCATGGGGAGCAGCATGTTGAATGTAAAGTAAGTTGGATGAGCCCTACAACAGGTCAACGGCGGGCTTCACCTGATACTGGGCAGAATAACCCAGCTGGTCAACAGCCAGAATTATATAGTTCTGTCAGGAAACTACTGCTACTTATGTATAAGAGTGACGTCTATTAATGAGATAAATGCAGTCATTGTAATATTTTTGTGACCTGATTCTGAGGTCTCTTAAGAAAACTTGGTCACATCTATGATACGTGCGTCGATTTTGAACAACCCTAGGTCAGGTATAGCCACAAAATACCATCCATGAAAAAATGTTGAATCGAAATATAACGCAACGTGGAACACATACAACAGGCCTAGGATTCATGATCGGCCGGTGCTCCACAGATAAGAAACATGATGAATCGACCGTCATCCTGTGAATGTTGGCTGTTCTTTTTTCAGGTGCACGAACGACAACGAAAGTAACCACAGAAACCAGAGACGTCAAAACAAAAGATGAACAAGGGACGACAACAAACTGGCGCTTCGCTGTTATTTTAGGAGAAACCCTACACAAAGAGGATACAGAAAAAGGATGATAGAGATTTGGTAAAAATGTGCTAGCTTTAAACAAGAAACTAAAGCCTCGCTGAACAATAATAATAAAGAAAGGTTGGTCTTCAGACCTTGAAATACTTCAAGTGCGCTAGAAAATAAATTGCGAATCAAAACAAGATTGATCTGTTTTTTGGGTTTTTTTTACTGAAATTAACCGACTCATTAAATATAGACAAAAAAGAACATTCTAACCGAAATCAACTGCAAATGAAGAACGATCGAAACATTACACACCCAAACTCTACAGAGCAAACACTTAAACAAGAATAAGAAATGAATTTAGAAAATTTAAAGAGAATCATGCCGGATGAGAAAACTACTTTACCATCCCTTAAAGCATGAACTAGAGAACCGTCATGGTGAAAACTGAAAAAAATCCGAGAATGGCACGAAAATATAACAAAACCAAATGTAAAGGAATCAAAACAATTTAGGAGCAAAATATGGCGACAAAAAGAACATGACAAAAAGAAGCAAATAAATATGTAGTATGAGAAAAGAGTAAGAGGGTCTTGAAGAAGGATCCAAGGCGAAAATACACACCGATTCATACAGAACAACACTAAAATACCAAATTTAAAAAAAAACACAGATCATCACGGTGTACATGGGTTCTGGTTAGAAATTGACTTCCTTCAATGAGAGAATAGCCAATGAAATGAATAAATGCCTAGATGACAAAGGAAGACCATCTGTATCCAAAAAGACCCCATCGAAGCGACCGGTTGAAACAAGTACAGACCCATAACGTACCTACGAATAAGGTGGAAAGTACTCGTGGCACAAACACAGGAAAAGATTTGCTATTTGCAACAAACCGCGGATTGTTCCAAGAGAAACAGAAAGGATGCCGCAATGACTCCAGTGGCACAAGAGAGAACACTACATTCATAAACACATCCTCAACGAGAGCAATGCCAGAAGGAAAAAATCTAAATGTTCCCTGTATTGATTACAAAAAAGGCATATGATATGGTTTCACAAAGCTGGATAAAAAAATGACACAAAATATACAAGATATAGGACGAAGTCATAAACTTTATCAAGAAAACCATGAAAACCTGGAAAGAGAAATTGACAGCATGAGACAAAATCTTAGCTGAAACGAAGACCCAGGGTGGTATAATCCGGAGAGATGCACCATCACAATTACTATTTGTAATTGCGTTGATAATACTCAACCACAGGAAAATCAGAGGTTGATACAAAATCGCAGGAAAAGAACATTCACCTTGTATACCTGGACGACATCAAACTACTTGCCAAAATTGAACAAAAATGGACACTCATTTGCAGTCACTGAGAATATAAAGTCAGGTCATAGGAATATAATTTGGTATAGAAAAATATGCCATGCTGATAATAAAAAGTGAGAAATGACAAATGATAATCGAAATGGATCTACCAAATAAACAAAAAGAAAACTTGGAGTAGGGGAAAAAACTACGAATACTTGGTAACATTCAACGTTGATGCTATCAAAAAAGTGGAGATAAAAGAAAGAATTAAAATCTCAGGAGAACAAAAATGCTACCCGAAACCAAACTATACAGGAGGAAACTTATAAAAGGGATACATACTGGAGCTATTTCGCTCGTAAGATACTCTGGACCATTGTTGAAGAATTTAAACGAATGGACCAAAGAACCAGAAAATTAATGACTTTGCATAAGTCATTACATCCCCGGGATGATGTTGACAGTCTGTATGTGTCAATAAAAGAAGCGGAAAGAGGACTTAGTAGCACTGAAGATAGCGTTGACGCATCGATACAATGACTCAAAAACTACATAGAAATGCGCGGTGGAAGACGGATTACAGTCACCAGAGACAATACTGACAACGCTAGGATCAACTGAAAGGAAATACCCAGCAATTAAACTTAAAAGAAAAACAAACGTATAGACGTTCTCAGCAATTAACCAGTGACATTTCACACGAGTAAACGTGTACATGGCTTAGAAAGAAAAACCTTAAGAGAGAAACTGAATCTTTTCTACAAGCAGCTAATACCAACGCCATAATCAACAAAAAAAAAAGAGAAATTGTGGAATTTTCTGTCCCAGCTGACCACAAAGAAAAATTGAAAGAAAGCGAAAAGAAGGATAAGTACCTAGACATTGGAAGAGAATTGAAAAAAAACTGTGGAACAAGAAAATGACGGTGAGACCAATTGTAATGAGAACTCTTGGTACTGTTGTTAAAGATTGGTACAAGGATTGGAGGGAATTGAAATAGGCGGACGAGTAGAGACCATCCAAACTACAACATTATCTAGATCGATCAGAATACTGAGATGAGTCCTGGACATTTTTGGATACATTCTGGTACTCTATTTGCACAAGATACAATAGGCTAACAAAGATGTGCAAAACTCGAAATGGAATAATAATAGTAATAATTATAATTTTAGGGGCCATATTCAAGGTATTCAAGAATTGAACCCACATGTTTGTATATAAAATATAGTTTTATATTGAAAAAAAACCCCCAGTGTTTCTTGTATAATTTGCAAATTCTACTTATTTATTAACAGATAAAAGGTAAAGGTTATGTAACAGGTAAAAGTAATGTAATGTTTCTTTTCTTGGGGTTAATTTTCAAACATTTAACAATTGTTCTAATAGTAATGTTGGTCTATAAATATTTCATATCGAGACTGTCTCGAGATTAGGTTTAAATGTCTTGTCTGTATCTATCTGAATTCGTGTAGCCATCTTGTTTTTAGATAAGTGATACAAAAATTCACCGTCTATGTAACAAGGCTTGCATTAAAACTGTACTTTGTAATTTGCCATTGTTCATATATGCCTTAGTCTTCATTGATTGGCTAATCTACTGCCGGTGTTGACCGGTGAGCTTATAAATATTTGCTGATAATTTGTAGACGGCCGATACGCCATCCATGTAGTTTTCGTTTTCAATTTTTTAATGTGCTCGAATCTTATGTGAACCAGGTGCTAGCCTTCCCGATTTTCTTTTGTTTATTTTCCCGCTCTCTCTCTCTCTCTCTCTCTCTCTCTCTCTCTCCTTTTCATCCACAGACCAGCCTACATAGACAACACCACCAACAACAGCAACAACCGCTCTTTTTTATTCACCCATCATTTTACCTCCTGGTTGCTTCAAACAAATTACGGAGAAAGATATAAACGTAAACACTCAAACTGATCTATTTCATAATGATCTGGAAGCCCTCCCAAAGAGACCGGATGAACCGGTCGTGAAAGCACCAACGCCAATGGATAGACTATCACTTCCGGTTTCACACGAGCCCAAGATGCCCTTGTTCCCAGCCAGTTCCTTAAAACCGGGACAGAGAATACCAGCAAACAACAGCCCAGCAATGCCAGTCTACTGGGTGGTGAAAAGAAAAACACCAGAACAGCACAAGAAAGACCGAATGGGCAAATGTGTTGCCCCCATTTCAAAGACAGTATCATCCAGCTCATACTGGAACTAGTGACAGGAGTAGAAGCGAAAACTCTGTCCTTCTTAGTCACGGACTTAAGAATCAGGAGACTGACTGACCTTGAAAAAAGAAACATTTCAAGAGCCCCTCAGGACAGTAGGAATCCTTTTCCGGTACTATTGCTGGCGATGTTTCACCACCTGGGATGCCTGCTGCACTCAAAGTAGCTGGCAGTAAAGCTGGCCATGAGAAATGTCTTCGACCTGAATAGCAAGGCAAATGAATTAGGGTGACCGTGTGTAACGATCCAGTTCAACTCAATGGAGATGTCCTCACTGCCAACCTCAGTGCGTACAACAATGTGGAGAAGGTAACGCCAGTGAGGTTGGCGGATGACTATATTCTCAACGTCTGCATAAATAGGGAGGACTTCCAGACTATCCCTCATATCCTTACATATAAAAAACAACATATGACGGTGGTCATTCATAGCTGGAGGCCACTCTGCTGGACCTGGAAACAACTAGGTTATCTGGGCAGAATCTGCCCTCAAAAGACATCCGCCAACAATAGCAACAACAAACTAACGACAAAGTCAACCGTCCAACGACCAAATCCACCCTTGAACTTGAAAACTATAACGAAAATCAGTAAAAAAGGATGAACGCAGGTTACCAGAATGAGGAAATCACAAATTCAAGACACCCCAAAAACAACAAAACCTATTGTAGGACAACCAACAAAAGCAGCGGCAAAAGCAACAACAAAAGAAACAACAATGGAATCAACTGCATCTGAATCAACAACAACAGAAACTAAAACAACAAGACAAACTCCATCACCTGCAAAAAATGAAAAAGAAAAAAGGCAATAAAAAGATACTTGAGGAAGAACTGTCTGGGGAGATAGAAACAAACATTAATCTACAAAGAAGGAGAGGTAGCAGGGGAAATCTGGCGAAGAAACCTTGTACCCAACCCAAGCGAAAGGCCCAACAGAAAAAGAATCACAATTCATATCACAGGAACCTCTCCTAATTTTCACCACTGGGATCAGCTCATGAACGCTCTCCGTTCAAACAAAGAAACTTTTCCAAATCACCACACACCAAAACAATCCCCATCCAAACAACCTTCACCCTAACAAAAATTTGCATGTGATTCACTTCTCCACAACTCTCTCTCTCTCTCTCTCTCTCTCTCTCTCTCTCTCTCTCAACTTCCAGGCTGTTCTCCCGATCACGGTCGCTCAATAGGCTATCTCTCAAGCAGCTCAAGAACTCCAAAGTCCGTCTTAGAAACCTCCGAGAACTTTTAGAGAAAGCTTTGTGCTCAGCAGAATTTCTACCCTGCAGAGCCCTTAAGCCACTCTTAAAACTAAAAAAAAACAAACGAACAAACAAACAAAAGATTTCTAATCCATACTTGTTTAGTGGTGACATACATTTGTTAATTCGGCTTGTGGCCGCATGAAAGGTTTGTTGCAATTACTGGAGAGGGCTCACACTTACTTGGATTCCTCAGTCCCTTCGCAGTCAACATGGCAATGTTTAGAGTCATCAAGCCCACTTATCTTACTCACTGTCGACTATGGTTCTAAAATCCTCGTAGGTGAGGATGCCGACGGTATGTTTCATGGATCCCGGGCCGAATCCAGCGGAGATTCGGCCATTCCTGGACAGTCCTCTGACATCAAGAGGAAACAGCAACTTTAGAGCCCTATAAAATGACTGGTGAACATACGAGGAGCATACGATAAGTATCCAGACGTTCTTCGTATGGGCATTTAAAATTGCCGTAGACATTGAAAATTCAGTATGTTATTGCTATACATCTAATGAAATGACCAATTTTTATGATTTCAGGTTCAAATGAAAACCTACAGCAGGAATTGTAATACACCCTACTAAAGCCTGATTGTCACAGCTGGTAAATTTCAAAAATACAATGAGGACACATAGAAGAACTATATGCAATAAAATTCTTTTTTAAACTTGGAGAAAATGCCAGAGAAACGTATGGAATGCTTCAGACTGCTTTTGGAGTTTCTTGCATGAATATAGAAATCTGGACCCTGCCCAAACGGTGTGACATGGTTTTTTTGTGAGGGAGAGGTGCTCCAACACACGTGGTGTATATATTGAATAAAAGTTAAAACATTATATTTACTGACCCGGGTATTTCAAATTGTTATTAAATATGGTTAGAGATAAACCCTGATGTCAAACTAAGCATGATGATACTTAGATTAATCAAGCGTATCCCAATAAAGACTGAAACACAAAACGAAGTTCAAATTTGATACATTACGTGATTTTTGAAATTAAATCTCATATACAAATGATAATAAGCTTATCACTGTACCAAATGTGGTACTCTGAGTGCACGGTACCCAATGTGAAGAGTGCAACTCCATAGCATCTTCTCGAACATCAAGAGATATTACACTTCTTCAAGCACAATTTGACACAACAGTTCCAGATACAAAGATCTTTTATTATTCAGATTGTATACAGTTTCTTGGCAATCATCAAAGCACGAGAGAGAGAGAGAGATCGAGGGGGGGAGTGAGAGATCGAGGGGGAGAAAACTTTTAAGGGTATATAAAGAGACACGCTGCCACTACATAGAGTTACCAACTAACGTCAGTACTCTGGATGGATCTGTGAATGTCAACTTTGTCTCTATTATAAATCTACTCACGATTCAAAATCTAGCGACAACTGACTAATTTTCAAAATTTGCTGATTTTTGTATATTCTAGAATAGAATACTTAGTATATCATTGGTGTGATGTCATCTCACTAAGTCATTGCGTCATATCATCATGATGATCACAAGTGTTACTAACTTTCATTGTGTTTTTATTTTACTTCAGTCAAACTCAGAGACACGACGAAAATGTATTTATTTACATTTGGTTTTCCGGAGAAATATGATAGTTGTTAGTTACAATTAAATTATGACCCCAGAATCATTATTGACCTGATCAAACTAAATAATAAAATAATTAATCAGCATGTCTCACTGCTAGCACAGATCTCCCTGACACTCTCTCGCAACCCACCTCTATCGACCATGGCACCAGGGGCGTCTTACAGGCTACTTTCTGTATCGGCCCAGAGCTGATTTATATAGGTTTTACCTGGTCGTCCTAACTCTACTTGTCCATGTAAAGGGGTTCACAGGAGTATATCACATAAGAGTTCGTACTTACTTCTCAAGCAGTGTTCTGCATGTCTGGTTCATCTAAATTGGATAGTTTGCGTGATGGGTGTTAGGTCGAATACAGCTGCTGTTTTGTGGGATGTTGCCTCGAGGACTTGTTCAATACAGCTCGAGACATTCTTGTGTAATTGCCATCAAGCTTTTTCTCCATACATTTAGTTAGCGTCCACATGGTGCATGCATATAGCAGTATGGTCACGACTGCTGCTTGGGAAAAAAACTATGTTTTATTTTATCGGTCAGGTCTGAATTCGATATGACCGATAGCCGTTAATGCCTTTCCTAGTTGCGTGTTGATGTCATTACCCGACGATGAGACGCTGCTTTCTAGGTGGTTTGACGTGTTCACTCGTTTCAAAGAACCAGCCTTTAGTGTGGAGATGTCGCTTCTTTGATCAAATCATATAATCAATATAATTAATTTTCACCCTGACTTTTTTACACATATATATATATATATATATATATATATATAAGAAGTACACGTGGCCTTGAACATTACATCTTATTATCGTAATAATTCTAATATATTCATTTTTATATTTTCTACCAGACTAAATGGTATATTTCGCCTGTTGTCCAAATGTCATCGTTACTCTTCAAGTGATCTGTCAGTCTTTCATATCTCAAAGACAGTTTAACCTAGTCTAGCTTATTTTACTGTGCTGGTCACGATTCTATCTCTAATTCCCTGTTTAACAGGCCTTCGGGAAACATTCCATGTGTCCCAACTACAACTGGAAACACTGTCACCTGCATGCTCCATAGACCATCTGATGACTCGCAATATCCAGATATTTGTTAATTTTTTTTTTATTTCATAAATTATTACTTAAGAGTTCTCAGAAATTACAAAATCTCCAAGATGGCAAGTTTGTTTTTTCATCCTTCCTAAAATTAGATTTTGTCTGGATTTGGTTGTCTGTTTTCGTCTCATTGTAGATGATGATATCATGCATTTACAACTTCCAGAATAGATGTGTGTTTATACCAATAAAATTTGGCATTAAGATCAAATTTTGATATTTTTTTAATTCCAAATATATCACCATTCCCACCCAGTCATGACTGCGTTTATATTCGCCTTTGGTTCTCTTTGTTAGATTAACTTATTGTGTGATTAAAAAATGTACATTGTTTCGTCTCTATCCACACATTATTATTATTATTATTATTATTATTATTATTATTATTATTATTATTATTTTACTCTTTACGGATTTTCACACTAGCGTTAACTGGTGTTCTTTCACAGGGGTCTTAGTGACAGTATGTCCTCTTAGTTCTCTTGAACTCTTCTCAGTCTTCTAACCACTGTCAACTATGTATTTTGGATGGTTTCATTATTCATTGATTTCAAGTTCGTCATGTCGCCTCTCCAGACTCTTGCAGACTGTTCTAAACGCAACGACTATGTTTTGGTTTAGCTTGACCCTCATATTCCACAGCTTTTTCAGTTCTCTTTCAAGGTTCTTTAATTTTCTTTCCTTTTCACTTTGTTTTTTGCCAAGAGGGTAAAATCAACAAAATGGCAAATTATCTTCTTTTTTTTAGTTTATTAACTTTAGTTGCAGTGTTCTGGGTGGGATAAGGTAATTCATATTTATTTCAAAATCCCAAAGAATTTTATGCATCTCATTCTCTTAGACTTATTTTGGGTTGTGTACCTACCTTTGGATTGTATCGTCAAATTTCAATTCCTTGCACAATTTATTGTCGATCACCTTTCCTGCCCAGTCATGCCTTGTCCTGTAGTCATTTTCTGCTAGTTTGCAGCATCTGCTTATTACGTAGTAAACCGTTTGATATTTCTTTATATAATTTACATTTTATATTATATTGCATGATTGCAATTTTAATTTTAATTTAATTGGTCCTTATGGCGTTGTTTTATGCTTCTGTTAAAAGTGATTCAGTTTCTTTTCTTGAGGTTAACATATCGGGATCATTTTGTGAGCACTTTCCGTAGTTTGCTTTCTGAAATAGCCCATATGGTTTTTCTTCCCATCTCCCCTCGATTTGATGTTTTTTCGTTTTTTCTGTTCATCACTGTGTCAGAGAAAAGCCCGTGGCATTGTCCCTAACAACTCAAACAACAAAGTAAGTGATTTAGGACTCCATTCTCGCGATCACGATGATTTTTTCTCTGATACCCTCGGGAAAGGTGAGAATCCCCTAATACCCAGCTATGGGTTAAATAGTACTCCTACTCTTCTTTCATAAGGATGATTTTGCATTGTATTAACCTCTTATGTCATTAAGCTAAGAAACCACACCTTATCCTTGCATTATATTTGAAGTTACAGGTTTTAGTTATTGTAACTATTTTCTTTTTAATTTTTCTTGCGTATTTTCTCTTTTTTTTTTCTTGTATATTTTCTCTTTATTTTTCTTTGTATATTTTCTCTTTACTTTTCCCTGTGTATTTTCTCTCTATTTTTTTCTTGTGTAATTTCTCTTTACTTCTTTCTTGTGTAACTTTTCTTTATTCTTTTTCTTGTGTAATTTATTTTTACTTTTTCTTATGTGTTTTCTATTTACTTTTTCTAATGTGTTTTCTCTTCACTTTTCTGTGTGTAATTTCTTTTCACTTTTTCTTGTGTAATTTCTCTTTACTTTTTCTTGTATATTTTTTTAAAATTCATCTCTTGCCACATTAACACAATCCTCAATTTTGTGACTCCCATTCTTCCTTTACTTGATTTGACGTTTGGCAAATCAAGGTCATCTATAGCCTGTAGGGCGTTGTGTATCATTATGTGTTTAATTGTTTCATAGTCTAGTTTTCTAAAATTCTCCTTTATACAGTTGATGAAAAGTCTTAAGCACCTAACAAGAGAGACGGTTTAGTATTAATTCCCCTGAATAGGTACTTGCTGGAGAGTTAGTTTTCATGTACTTTCCTTGTTCTTCCAAATTATTAGTTTCTTACTTTATTACATCTCAATGTAAATGTGTCAATTTCTAATTTCCTCTGGTATTTGTTGCTTTCTTTTTCTCCCAGTGTTTTGATGTTTTGGTGTGTTGATGTTTTATTTATGGGATAATTAGTTCGTTTTATTTAGACAAAGTAGATCTTAATTCATATTATATAGTTATGTTTGGGGTAAATATTCTAAAAATTCAAAAGAGGATTGTAACTTCCTTTTTATTTTCGGTTGATATTTAGTCAATATCTATATAACTAAGAAGGCTTATTTTTCTTTAGTTTTAATAATATGTATCCGCCTTTGTATTTTCATAGGATATGAGTCGTTTGTATCCTTGCCAGAATGAATGGAAATAGAAATCTCTCTAAAAGGTGCCTCTCTCTATAATAACCTCAGTTATATTTTCTCAACTATCAGTTTTATTGTCTAGTTTTCAATGGCGCTTGTGATAAAGTTGACTTCTAACTCCGGTGTTTTTTTTTTAAGAATTCGATTATCCATGAGTGTAAAACTATGCCGGGTGCCCTGGTGTTTTTTATGCATATCCGGGCTTGTTTTGTTTTTTTTTTTTACTTTTTTTACCTGCTTTAGAATGTCCAAATACATGTAAAATAGCTTTCATGCCTCTAGTTCCTGTGGAGAATAATTGGTGTTATTTGAATAGAAGTTCGCGGGTTTTTTTATCCTTCGTCGTCTATTCAGTAAAGACTGAATTTAAAGGCATTTGCCGATTGTTGAGCTAATTTTTCATGAATCGTTTGGATCAGATTGCATGTATCCTATTGGGGGCATGTTGTTTTCGAATTTGCAATTTTCTTAAGTGTTCCTCTTAGCGATTCAAGATGCATTTCCACTTCCATTACTCCTTCGATTCCTTGTAATTCGTTTTTCAAGCTGATTAACTATTCCTTCTTTCTCTTGTTGAAGAAGTGTTTATTTCAGAAACACCAAATCCAAATTTCCTCAAAATCTCGTCGTTTTTTTCGTAGAATTTTCTATCTTTATTTAGGAATGTATTGGTTTGCTTGAAATATTGGATCCTACGTTGGATCCTAGGTTTGATCTCTTGATTCTACTTTCTTTAACCCAATACTGTGTGATTCATTTCTTCTCTATTTTTCTTGGTGATATGCTTTATTAGCTGTTACGTTCAAATTTGTCCACGTGTGTAGTATATTCTCATTAGTTTGGTATCAAATCGCAGTTGTAGCATTTGTTCTTCTAGTCTTATTTCCCATCCAACTTTTGCTAATATGCTTTTTTTCTGGATTTATTATTTCTTTGTTCTTGTGTAAGGTAGAGTTCAGTTTTGAGAAGTTCGGTTTTATTAATTCATGTTTTAGTAATTCATTTCTTTTAACTTTCTAATATTGCTGTATAACAATATCGCAAACGTGTCCTCTGTCAGTGGACGTTATTATCGCCGTAAAATTTTCTCGTGACCCAATACCACTACATGATCTTTGAAAAGTTATATAAGAGGATAATAATATTTTGTTTAAACACATAACTTAATTAATTTTTAACACCCTATGAACAACACAACCGGTTTGTACTACAATGGGGAATTAATCACCGGACCATAGATGGAAATTATGTCTACTCTACACAACGGCTATCGACTGAATAATTTAAAGTTGAAATCTAATTTCTAGACTATATATATATATATATATATATATATATATATATATATATATATATATATATATATATATATATATATATATATAAACGAATAATTTATTGGTAACCTTTATGAACAAATCAGAGTTTATTTGATGGGAAGCATTTGTTTTAAGTATTTTTATGTAACACTCATTGATCAACATAATATTAGTCATTTTTTACACACAGTTAAATGTTTTCAATTCAAGTAAATGTTTATTTTTTCTATTTGTACCTATTGATTTTGCGATTTTAAAATATTTAATTCGATATGTCTTTCTTTTATTATATGAAATTGAATTAAAAATAATTGTCTTCAACAGACAAAGAAAAAAATTGAATGTGTAATGGTTTAGTTTAGTTTCTTTCTTCTAATTAAATTATATCTTCCTTTGGTTATTTCCAGCAAAAACATCCTTGTAAACCAGTGCTGGTACTTTTTTATTCTTAGTCGGGGGATTAGGTTGTTTTATCTTTCCTGAGGGTATTAATCCGAAAATGAAATTAATATTGCCACTGGAGTTTTAAATCCCTTATTACGATGTTATACTTCAGAAAGGTAACCATAACTCTACGATGACATCTCCGTTTACGCTGTTTTAGCTCACATCTACCTGAGGATAATTTCCTTGTATTGTGGTTTTATAGTACGGGGCTGTAGAGGACCCATACTGTGCATATGATGATCTAACACCCATCCCTTACATATGACGATCTAACGCATTATTATTACTCTTTTAAGGGTTTTGCCTTCCAGCGTTAACCGACGGTTTCTAACTGGTCTTTGAGTGACAATTTTCTTCTAGTGTCCTGGATACTTTTCAGTATTTTGACCGATGAAATATAGCTGAAGTTTGGATGGTCTCAACTCATCCTTTAATTTCAAAGTCGTCTAGTCCCAGTATTAAAAATTTGGTGATGGTACCAAGAGTACCAATTATAACTGGTATCATTTTCACTTTCATCCACCACATTTACTTCAATTCTTTAGCCAGGTCCAAGGAATAATTTTTCTTTTCGCTTTCTTTCAATTGTACTCCGCAGTTAGCCGGGACAGCAAAGTCTATCATTCGGTAAATTCTTTTTCTTTTCTTGTTTCTTTTCTCAACTATAATTAAGCCTGGTCGTCTGTTCGAGATAAGAATTTGTGCGTTTCATTTTCCAGAAATAATTCTGGAAGGTGTATATTCTATTTGTTCTAATGGTCTAATTTAAAACTCCTGCACAATTCCCTGTGGATTATCTTGCACATATCTAGTCTTATACTCTTTCTGTGCCAGTTTGCAGCATTAGCTTACTATATGAGTGATCGTTTCGTCTCTATCACCACATAACCTTATATTTGTTATTCTGCTGGGTCTTATCTATTCAGATTTTGAGAAAATCGGTTCTCGTGGCGTTGTTTTGCTACTATTAGAAGAGATTAAGTTTCTCCCTTCAGTTTTCCCTTTCTTAGCCACATCCATGTTTTAACGTGTGAGATGACGCTTGTTTGTCGCTTTAAGTGTCCATACAATACAATTCTTGTTCTTGTTTTTGTTGTTGTTGTTTTTGTTGTTGTTGTTGTTGTTGTTGTTGTTGTTGTTGTTCTTCTTCTTCTTCTTCTTCTTCTTCTTCTTCTAATCATTATTATTATTATTATTATTATTATTTACACCTTTCCAGTTTAATCCTCCGGTATGGCTCGCTTTCTCTGGGCAGATACCCTGGGACAAATAGTATGCCATCATATGTATTCAGTCATTGCTCGGCATTTTCCAGTTTGGTATTTTTTTGAATGTTGCTAAATGAGAATCCAGGGTTATGTTTGTCTGGGGACCTTTCCTCAATTACTGAAATTATTTTGTCATGTTCTTCGCCATTTCTGTTATCTTCTCCCCAGTGATTTTCGTTTCTTTTGCGTTTCGGTCATTTGAGTTTGTGAATTCTCTTCCGACCTGCAGATAAAAATTTATTTCGTTTTTTCGATGTCCTGTTTTGTGTGAATTGTTTGGATCGTTCCCACTATCTTTTGAGACTACCTTTTTTCGAAAGTAATTTTAGGTGTTCTTTTTTCAGTTGTTGTGTCAGTATTATCTATAGTTGTCTTTTTTTACATTGTTCAGTCTTTTGTAACTTACTGAATTATTATTTCCATAGTGCTTTCACTCGTTCTGGTAATTTTTCATTTGTTCTCCTTGCCCCATTTTCTATCCAGCTTTCGTATTTCTGTTTGGGTTCCGTAGGAGGATACCGATTTGGTCACTGATTACGTTTGTTTTCTGCGTATATTAGATTCAGTAATTCTTAAATATTGTCCAGAAGTACATTTCTAATAATGTATTTACATTTTTGTTTTTTACCTGGACAATTATTCCAGTTTTGGTTCCTTGAGGATGGTTATGATATATTCCTTTTAGTCCTGATATATTTTTATTTCTACACTGTTTCTTTTTATTTTCTTTAACATTCGTGCAGTAGCGATATGTTCCGTTATTATTGTTTTTCAGTTTTTTTCTATTTCATATCTTTTCGGTAGCTTTTGTTAGTCGCACTCCTTCCCCAAAATTACCGTGATCTCGAATATCTCAAGGTCATATTATAATGTGGCCGCATTAAAATGTACTATACATCGTAATGATCATATTTTTCTTTATTTTTCTAGCCGAAAGGACCCATGGCCATGTTCTTTGCAAACTTAGAAATGTGTGATGGATAGCCGCTTCGAGCTGCAACGATGGTTGTTTTATTTATTTATTTTTTTTTCGGAGAGATGCGATTTACTTATATTCTTCTAAGGAAGGTTTAATTTTCATTCCTTCTTTTCTTTCCTGCGAATCAAGCAGGTTTCTTATTTGCTTCTAAATGCAAAATATTTCTCTTGTCAGACCAAAACTGACTGACACCAACGCAAGTAATCATAGTTTCACTTTTATTCGCTGGTCCTCGACAATTTATCAAAATACAATGGATTTTTGAGCAATAGAGACAGACAAATAGGCAGACAGGTAGACTGATAGAAACAGACGCAGATATAAAGGGGAAGTAGAGAGAGAGAGTGAGAGAAAGAGAGAGAGAGAGAGAGAGAGAGAGAGAGAGAGAGAGAGAGAAAGTGCTGGTATTCTTACAAAGAGGAATACGGTCAATGATTCACAAAAATCCAACGTCTTTGAAGAAAGTTTAATAAAAGATTTAATGAGTATAAGTCCATTAGTTATTTTCTATTTTAATCGGGGCCTGTAGGGTGGTCTATATGTAATTTTTGCTAGTTTAGACACGTGCATTTGATTCTTGCAAGTTTAAGATTTACATTTTCACATATGGTACCAGTGTTTTGTTAAAATAAAATCATCAGTTTTATTTTACACTCTTCCTTTCTATTTCTTTTACTTGTTTCATCTTTTCATAGCTCTAAATAAATCTAAGACAATATCTCACGTGACCAGCCTTTATGTAATTAAATATATTGAATGAAAGTTTTAGCCTAGAACCGGCAGAATAAACCCACATTGATAGGTTTTGTCAGTTTGTATTAATTATGCTGATCTCTTAAATGTATCTCAGATTCAAAGTCCCATGACCTCCCAATAATCATTTTCTAGTCGACACTATTGGTCATTTACAAAATGGAGTAGAAGAATAGGAAAAAAGAAAAATATTTTGTAAAATTACGTTCTTATAATGTCCTCTAAAAAATTGGTTTTGATCTCTTCAGAAAAAGATCAGTTTTGATCAGCTGGTGGCTGATCAACACTAGCTGGGTCACCAAACTGAAGATGTATGGAGTTTAAGGACTTGAAACAGCTAATGTTGTCAGGGGCACAAGATGGTGTATTCCTTGAAATGTAATGATGATGATAAAAGGACGAGCAGGTGTTGTAGTAGTAGTAGTAATAATAGTGGTAGCAGAAGGATAGACACATATATTGGGACTACTTTCGTATTCTTTTGCCGAACTTATTTTACTTTATATATGATTGTCGGGATTTTGTACTCAACAACTGTTGTGGCCCCGGAGAGGGTCACTAATGAAAACGCAAACACGGATATTAGATAACAGATTATGTTACTCAAGAAAGATAGTGACATAGAAAAGGTAAGAAGTCTCGTACTGTTCGGATAACACTGGTATTAATCTGCCTCTCTGGCAGCGAAATCTCTCAGTACTAATAACGGTGAGAAGAGTCCATTATGGTGAGATTGGTAAGGCTCCCACAAAACCTCTCCTCAAGTGCTGTTAATATTTTATTTCTTTTTGGTCGATCATCAACGGGTCGGTGAATTTCCTTTTCTCCCTGACCGACATATTTTAGGTGTTGATTGGGGAGGATCTAAATTGAACATGTCCAAAATGGTGTCTATTGGCTCTTTTTCTGTTTGTGGTAAGTCGTTGGAGTCGTTCAAACGGCATTCCTGTAACTGGTTCTGGTGTCTCTTGTGTGTCTATTTGGGTCCTTCCACAATGTACACCATATTACTTATTCTTTTTTTAATCATTCCGCGTTTCCAACGGGACATGTTATTTTGATATTTTTTAAAGTAATTTTTTTTCTTCCGGTTTGAACCTTTTTTAGGCGCTATTGTGATCTTTCGCAAGTTTTTTTTTTTGTAAGATATAATCTACGAACTTGTTGTGTTCCACAGTTCCTAGCTTTCGTCGAAGTAGCCGGACTTTTTTGCATCAGTCAAGCTCGATAATATAGATATCTTCATATCTTTTGTAATATGCCTCAAAGGTCTTATCCTTATCTGGTGCGTAGGAAAATTTTCCGAGTGAGTTCCACACTGCATTTTGAGCGAAGATAGTTGTACTATCTTTTAAAAAGTGCTTCTTGTTGTTTTTGCAAATCAAGGAAAAACGGTCATTGTTTTTTCTCTTTTTTTTTTTTTTTTTTGTTTTGTGGAGACTCCATTTGGAACTTTATAATTTGTGAAAAAATTTCTTTAAGGTGTTCGATTTTTTTCAGACTTTAAAAAAATTCTAATAAAAAAAAAGTTTTTTTCTCTAGAGGGCGAAAGTTTGTTTTTTTTTTTACTTCAGTAAATATCCCAAGAAATCAAGAATAATTACTGTGTGTGTGTGTGTGTGTGTGTGTGTGTGTGTGTGTGTGTGTGTGTGTGTGTGTGTGTGTGTGTGTTTGTACAACTCAAAACTGTAAGCGCTGAATTTAATTTTTCTCTCAGAAGTGAGGGGAAGAAAGAAAAATATGAAAATCACTTTTTGATTTCGTGACAATCTTACTTACAGATTATTTTTAGATATCCGCTAACCGACACACCCCGTCATTTGTACAATTTGATACCTTGTAGTTGTTTAACAAAGATCTTGTTCGGTTCGTTGTATTCTTGATCTTTGTTGTAGATTTTTTAACAACTTGTAGTTGGGTATCTCTTTATTGTTGCGATGTATCTTCGCGTGTATGCTGTACGATTAACCCCTTTTGCTTATTGGAGAGTCCCTTTTTTCGTTCGAGTTCCTCGTCGCTAGTATGTTGTGGCTCGGGAAAGGGTCACTAATGAAAACGCAAACAGGGATATTAGACAACATATTATATTACACAAGAAAAATAGAGTTAAATAGAAAGGGTAGGAAGTCTTGTACTGTTCGGATAACACCGATATCAATCTACCACTCTGGCAGCGAAATCTCTCAGTACTAATAACGGTGAGAAGATTCCATTATGGTGAGATGGGTAAGGCTCCCACATCAACAACAGATACTCAAGCAATTCTGTTAACTCCTTGATATATCTACATTTATGACTTAGAAATGCGTACGACTACTAAAACTGATATGATTTTAAAAATTACTAGTAACAGGAAGTACATTAAATAAGATAAATTACATAAAGAACATTAATCATTGATGACAATTTATGATATTTGGAAATTATATATATATATATATATATATAAGAAGTCAGAAATATTCGAACAAAAAGTCAATTTGCTTCAAGTCTGTAAATCGGAAACTTTAGCAAGTATACCCCCAAAGCTTTTAAAATTGACATATATTCTAAACATATTTAATTAACCCAACCACCGTGGGCAGGCTGTTATACATTATCGATTTCTGAGCTGAGGAAAGCTGGGTGGAATTCGGAGTTTTCTTAATCTTTAACTGGTCGCATAACCAAGGATAAAGACTTGAGTCTGCATTATTATTAACCATTAACTTGAGGAAGAAAAGATGGATCCCTGGTTTTCCCAAGAGCGTTAATGAGAAGAGAAGCGCAAAAAAATTGCCTAGGTTTGATTTCCAACAACTATACAGTAAGGCTTAACATTGATTTTATAGTTCTCAATGCTAAAATGCTGGAAACGCTTTTGATACAATTAAAACTCTGCAAGAAAGCAAGGTTTTCTAATATATCTCTTTATTCTTTATGAATCAAAAGAAGTTTTGTTATTGGAAAGACTGATCGAATTAGTGTGTTAATGTGGACCACGGCTATTTAGAATATTTTACAAAATCTGTAATGTTGAATAATAATGTTGCACATTAAAATACTTATGACTAGCTCAAAATCAAAGCTTTAGGAGAATTAGCCTAAACAAGATCCTGCTCAAAATTTTGGTCTGACGTCGTAAAAATTGCTATTGGACGACCTTCAGTAGTGTCAGATTACAGCGAAAAATATTCTCATATATGCTATGTTGGAGAATAAGGTCAATATCCATCAAAAGAAATTCGTTTGTTCGTGATCATAAGAGAGACACAATTAAAATCGTGCATATATTTAGAAAAATAGAAACGGTAGCAAAATAAAGGACCAAAACTTGAAATACACATATGCACAGAAGCATGCATAAGTATATATATATACACTAATATAAATGTACATAAATACCTGCGCAAATATATATATATATATATATATATATATATATATATATATATACTCCCCTACCCCCGTAGGGTTGAGTTCTCTAGCGAAGAAGTATTCGTGTTGACATTAGCGCCTTTGCAAGTCTCTTCGTATTTGAATTGAGATCTCGGCGGCCGTTTGAACGGATGTATGTAAACAATACTAATTGTGATTCATAACCGTTTAAAAATGTACTTCGTAGCTAATTTCTCCTTGTAGCTAAATGGTTAGAAGCTTGGCTTGGTATTTCAGTCAACCGGGTTTCGATCCCAGCTACGGGGAGATACTGTCTAGTCACACTGATGAGTTCTGATAGAACGAAACAGATCTGTCTGTGGATGACAATATATATATATATATATATTCATGTACAAATATATAAACATATGCACACAAATATATATATATATATATATATATATAAACAGATGTATAGATAGATATATTGATATATCCTCTTTCAATATTGTGCCTTTTATGATTCAATGTATGGGTCATATAGACTTGTTTCAAAATTATTATTGTTAGTAATGCGTAAAACCAAGTGGCTGCATTCGAAGTATTTTTTCAAGAATATGTACTTGAAGCTACAGTGATTTTCAAAACATGTGAACGTTTCTTCAATCAATGTAATTATCTAAAATAGTTAGACCCATATGATTAGAAGCATTATCTTGTATCAGAAGGAATAGCGAATACCATATTACTATCTAGAATTATGATTTTTAAAAGTTATAGTTACTTGAAGCAATACTTATATCACGTTGCAAAGTGCCATAGCTATATAACTTTAAAAAATCTCATAGAAAAGACAGATTTAAGTATAAAAACTGCCAAGTAAAGCCATTGAATTGAACTATAGCGTCAGATTGACAAAAAACACCTCTCTATCTCTCCCTTTTTCTCTCTCACTCCCTATTTCTCTATCTCTCTCCCTATTTCTCTATCTCTCTCTCCCCCCTCTCTCTCTCTCTATATATATATATATATATATATTGTAACTTATCTTTCCTTGTAGAACTAAGCTATCTCTTCGATTCACTGAGTGTTAGTGGAAGCGCTTGTCACTACTGACGATGTATATCCTTATAAGTCCTATCCCATATGTCACATGTGAATCAGAAGTATTTTCCACAAACATTTACCCATCCACCAGTATAACTTCTCAAACCTGCTTTAAGTCCACACAAGTTGTCAGAGAATTGATACGAATTACATATTGGTTGAGGGACTTTAGTAAATCAAGACTTTGCTAACATGATATCTTAAACTAAACACAAGAATGGGTTTGGAGAAACATACTACTACAGATTGTACAAGACTTTTAATTGTAAAGTATTAAGTACTTTAAATGATTGTATTTTCCAATGTGCGCGTTTCAGGCTGAAATGTTTGATTATCTATGTTTAAAAGGTTTACAGCCGCCGTAGATCACGTTTTTCAGGCCGATCTGTTTATCGCCATCTGCTCCCATGTTTTGATATCTATACAGTGGTTGCTTTGGACAAATCAATAAAACGTTTATATCTCCGATGTCTACCGTCTACTAGAGAACAATTGTATCAGGTGTTATAGACGGCCATTTAAGTTCTCGGATCCACCTAAGAGAAACTTGGCAAAAACATTCTAAGGTTTTTGGTCTGAATGAAATATGTAGTCATAGAAGACTACAAAAATACACAAAAAATATGCTTTCAAGATTCTAAGATTAGTTTTAATGGCGTTAAGTCCATCAGACTACACAGAGCTTGTCGAAATCTTTGCTGGATTTTTCCATCCTTAGATTTGTTTCAAAGTCTCCAAAGAGTGGGGTTTCAAACACACACACACACACACACACACACACACACACACACACACATATATATATATATATATATATATATATATATATATATATACGTGGTGCATTCAATACGTTTCCACACTGTTTTTGTACGGGCATTTAAAATTGTCGTAGACTCTTGAAAATTCAATATGTTATTGCTATACATCTTGTGAGATCACTTACAATTTTTTTATGAATTCAGGTTCAAATGAACAGCAGCAATTGAAATACACCCTACTAAAGACTGTCAGAGCTTGTGGATTTCAAAAATGGAATCTGGACTTGTGAAGAACGACATGCAATAAAATTCTGTTTTAAACTTGGAAAAAATGTCATGCGATGAAAGCTGAATCTACTGCTATAACCCAGACCCAAGAAGGCAAGACAGAGCCATTCCAACCACAAAATTTTGATGATCCCTTCATTGACAGCACTGGCATGATCTAAATGCACTGGGTTACCACTGGAAAGACAGTCAAAATGGAATTCTAAGTTGAGGTTTTAAGGGAGTTCAGAAAGAGATTCCGTCGGAAGAGGTCAGCACTCTTCCAATCGATTCGGTGGCATTTACACCAGGACAATGCACCAGTCCACAACTATATCCTTGTCACAGACTATTTGACAAAGAAGGGCATCAAGACATTTCCTCACCGTCCCTACAGTCCAGACCTTTCTCTCTGTGACTTTTGCTTATTCCCTAGGCTCAGAGGCTGTCGTTATGAGACAATTAAGGAGATGAAAGAGGTTGTGACGAATGTCATTGACACGGTCGCACAAGAGGACATCAATGGGGCCTTCCAGAAGTTGTTGGAATGTTTCAACAAGTGAATTTCAGCCGGAGAAGATTACTTCGAAGAGGACTAGAGTTTCATGCGTGTACTCTCAAGAAATGTGCCCATACGAAAAAAAGTCTGGAAACTTATTTAATGATTCGCGTATATATATATATATATATATATATGTGTGTGTGTGTGTGTGTGTGTGTTTACTAACTCCGTTTCATGAGCTGGATACGATACAAATTTTCAGTGGAGTTTAATAGGTTTGGATTTAAAGTCCTAATTCGGTTAAACCACTTGCCATAGAAAAGTCATTGCTGGAGAGAGAATATTTGGATATATACTTCACACAAAGGCATTAGCGCGATGTGAAATGCAAACAGAATCCTCTGGGATTTCGACTCAGGACAACGAGTCCATTTCCTCGACGATAACCATCGCATCATGGACGACCCGTGTCTATGAAAACTTTAAAAGCCTCAACCAACACACACCTCTCGTACATATCTTCGTTGTGTGGATCTCACCTACACAGAGATAAAAATGGATATTTTTTTTTTATACCTTTTCTAGTTTTATCAGACGCAGAAGTGTATTGTCACAACAAATGTATTCAATCAAAAAATGTTTAACTCACCTCATATATATATATATATATATATATATATATAAATGAGTCACGTTTATTTAGGTATGTACGTGTCAAATTATAACTCCTAAAATGGATATCGATGAACATTAAAATCGTGCATATATTTTAATGTGTTTTTACTTCATGAATAATGAAATAATTCAATTATCCGATATCAATCAAATTGTGGATTTCCTCACAGTTTTTTATGTGTACAAAAAAGCACGTTAAGCTTTTCAGTTTCAATCTAAGCTCAAACATTTAAATATCACCCAGACTCCATGGGTGAAATTCGAATTCATTGTTTTGCTAAAAGTTATAGTTTACTATTTTAGTCCAGGCAGCGGTCGTATCGATACTGCTGTATGGATACACTACTTGGACGCTAACTAAACGACTGCAGAAGAAGCTAGACGGCAATTACACAATACTGCGAGCAATATTGAACAAGTCCTGGGGGCAGCACCCCACAAGGCACCAATTATACGGCCACCTGCCTCCGATCACGAAAACTATACAAGTTAGACGAACCAGACATACATGACACTACTGGAGAAGCAAGGACGAGCTCATAAGTGATGTACTCCTATAGAACCCCACATATGGCCGGCAAAAGCAGGACAAGCAGCTCGAACATACATACAGCAGCTATGTAAGGATATGGGATGTAGCCCTGAAGACCTGCCAGAGGCGATGAACGATAGGGAGAAGTGGCGAGAGAAGATTAGGGATATCCATGCTGGTGGCACAACATGATGATGTTGATGATGATTTTTATACTGACTGTTAATTTAAAAAGTTTTTTTTTTTTTGTAAACAAGAAGAAGATGATAAGATATTCACACCAAGGTATATCTTCTTTGAAATACTATTTTAAAGGTAAAAATTATAATACAGAAAATTTTATATTTCTGATTTTCTTTTCCTTCTTATTGTAAAGATCTATTTTTATGTCTTAGCTTTGTTGCATAGCCGTGATACATATACAACTATACAAATATACACGCGGAAACATAGCCAATACAATAATGACGAACGAAACACAGTTCTTTAGAAAAAAATATACCTCTCACTTTATTCGAAAGGGTTGCGAAAGGGTTATGTGGGAGAGGTGAGTTGGAGACTAAACAAAGACTGCAACATATTGACCCCCAGTTTCTTTGTTGTTTAGCAGCATTTCTTTCTCGGTCTGCTGGGCTGCTTAACCGGGGATCCTGAGGGCCCCCCTCTGCTGTGAGCTGGTTCTCACTGCAACAAACTGACTCCAAATCCAAACTAACGGAACTTCCTGTCGCACAGGGTTATATCATTGTTTGACACCCACCTGCTTCTTTTGAGCGTCACATTTGCTCCGAATTCAACCCGTCCACTGTCAAGTTTATTCCCTGATATCTTCGACCGGATGCACCTGTTCCCTGTTCGACGGCTGGGTCGGAGGTTAATATGTTACAGCTTTTCTTTAGTGTAATCACTTACTGTTACACTTTTAATGAGTATAATGTTAAAACATAGAATAAAAAAAAACGCACTGTTTATCAATGATTCAAAGAATGTTTTTTTTAACCAATAAGTTTCATGTTTTTGAATAATTCATTAATTTTCATCAGGATAACTCTTTTATTTCATCTGTTTCCATTAGACTTTTAGGTGTATGGGCTAAAATTCTGGAATGCAATATAGTATTTTGCGATCTCTAAATTCGTTCGCTCTAGTACGTTCCCTTTCAGACTAATTTTCAATTTTTTCATCAATACGTTTTGTAATTCTTTATTTACTTTGATAGATATTCCCGTTAATTAATCAACTTTTACGATAAATTTGGTTTTGTTTATTTGCTTAACGGCACATTAATGGCTATTAGGGAAGATACAGAACTGTGACTCTATGATTAAATGTCTTTTTTTTCGTATTTATAAATTTCTATTGTTTATAATCGATTAAATCTATTATGAATACTATCGGTTAAAAATGGGATAAGTGGATTTATCGTTGGCAACTAATGATGAGGATTTACAATGGTAATTTACTAAGCTTTTTGCTCAGATATGGCAAAGGCCATATGAAAGGGGCACCCAATGAGACTCGAACTCACTCGTTAGGTTTGCTAGTCGAGCTTGCTAACCATTACACCAACAGAGGCGCCTTGATGAGGATTCACAATGTTTTGTAAAATAAACCCTGATTGGAAAAATTCCGACAATATCAATACGCATGTAAATTTCAAGAGTTAGAGCTATTATTATGAATGGGAGTCCCTAGGGTGCTGTTCCGGTGTAGACAGTCTTTTATACCAACCACTGGAGCAGCACGATCAACTATCATTGGATCAGATACGCAAGCAAGCCGTACACTACTGGGAGGACTTGTAGGGCCTAAGCACAGTTTTAGACCCTCGCTGGCGCAGTACGATCATTGCTCTTCAATTGTAGTGGATTCCACAAATGTTAAAATCTTGTGCATTCGTCTCATAATTTGTGTTGCTCCATGAGGTTCTTAATATAACATTCTATCAATCGGCATATATTTACTATCAAACTATTTAACATTCATAGTTAAATTCATAGAATTATTAGGAATATCATGATCAAAATTGGATATTGATATGTAGACTCAATATCTCGAAAGAAAGAACGTACAGTGGGTGATGAATTTATTGGTGTCACTATTTTTTCGATTGGATATATATATATATATATATACGTCTGAATGCATTTATTTTTATGGAAGCTGCATCGTTCTTAATATAATAGAATTTACAAGAACGGAAATTTAGTTTTGGTAACCTTTTGATTAATTTCTAAATAGAAAAGTTTACAGATCATAAAAGCAGATTGCTAAAGTTCTTCTGAGCAGTAACTAATATTCATGACATTAATTCAAACTATCAATTAAGCGGAAATTAGGAATGCCCTGTTCTTTTTAGTTATGTAGTCTTCCTCACACAACTTCTTTTGGGGGGCTAAAGTAAAATTTCTCCC
This sequence comes from Sepioteuthis lessoniana, assembly GCA_963585895.1. Lineage (NCBI taxonomy): Eukaryota > Metazoa > Mollusca > Cephalopoda > Myopsida > Loliginidae > Sepioteuthis > Sepioteuthis lessoniana. The sequence goes on from OY757904.1 coordinate 110,689,154, forward strand.
TGTTAATATATTTCTGCACATTGTTGCCCCTCCAATAACACATACAAAGAGACACACAAACGTATATACACCGATGTATATATATATATATATATATATATATATATATATATATATATATATGTGTGTGTGTGTTAAAATGTTGGTTTGTGAGTCTGTATTGCTGAGGGTTGTTCTTTTTCAAATCTATGATCTATGAATCTACTACTCACCATTTTCCTCCAGTTTTTCTTTCCATTACTCTATCTCTATTTCGGTATCACTCTTTGGCTCTCCACCTTTCCACAATCATTATATATATATATATATATATATATATATATATATATATATATATATATGTGTGTGTGTGTGTGTGTGTGTGTGTGTGTGTGTGTGTGTGAGTGTTTCTGTGTTTTGAGATCTTGCATGCGTATATGTGTTGGTGAATATGTGAGTACGTTAATCTTAGGCATGCTTATGTACTGGTGCATGTAAACTTTTTTTATCTAAATGTATTTCGTTCAAAAGAGCTTATTTTATACAGATATGGACTTTAAATCTCTAATCAGAAAAAAAAATATATTTAATAAAATATTAAATGGATTTAGTAAAAGAGGAAATTAAATCCGACCGATTTTAATTCCTTTTCCTCATCCGTCCAATATGTTTCCCTTTTAAATCGACTTTTTTTAAGGTCACAATTAATGGTGTCATGTATGACCTCAAAAGCTAATAATCTACATAGACTGTTTCAATAAGAAAATAAATTAAAATGGAAATTGTTTAAAGAGTCTTTTTTGTAGAAGGAGATTACTTTTGAAAGTAATCACACACACACACACACACACACACACACACACACACTCACACACACATATGAATATACATATATTCATATATATATATGTGTGTGTGTGTGTGAGAGAGAGAGAGAGAGAGAGAGAGAGAGAGAGAGAGAGAGAGAGAGAGAGAGAGAGAGTGTGTGTGTGTGTGGCCGCGCGTGTGTGTAAATATATGCATTTGGATGGGGTTCACATTCAATTACATTTTTATTGATACTTTTAATCGACAATAACTGTTATATCAAGATAAACGTTTATTTTTTTAAATGTTCAAGTATAGCATATTACTTATCAGCACTGAATATTTGGGATGAGTTAAGCTCAATTTTTGAACTGGAAATTGAAAGCTATAACAATGAATTTGTTATTGATTTGTAAAATGTGTTTATATGCGTAATGAGACTGCTTGCTTGCAATAAAGGAAAACGGTTAACAATCGCACATACACAGATAGTGTGTAACGCATCTTACAAGGTATAATGAGAACTGAACTTTTCGTATGGCAGACGAAGCTTTGAGTAGGTCAGTGTGCTTTGCGGCAATTCTTTCTCGAAAAGAAGAGAATATCTTTTTCTTTACAGATTGTTCTGATGTCAGGTTTATAAAATACAATTTTGTGCGTCTGATTTACTCAAATTGGTAGGGAGATGGTTTGGTTTATATGTTTAATGGCATATCAACCTTTGTAGGTTATTTAAAGCCAAATCTATTCACCTAGAAGAACATTAGTGGTACTATTTAACCCATAGCTGGGAGGATAATGGGGTTCATGACTTTCACAAGGATATTTGCCCAAAAGTGAACGTAATAGCGCGACTGGAGTAAGAAATCGCGTACTACGATTCCGCAGTCCATCGCTTTAACCATTACACCGCGAGGACACCCTTGTTAGGGAGAGTCTCCAATTCAACCAATATACGCAGATGAAGTTTCAATTCAGCAGATGTAGCAAAGGGGAGCCTCAACCTCGTTGTTCTTAATACTAAGCCAATCCTAGCCCGTTCAATTAGGCCTTGTTTATCCTATGGGTGAAATCGATACATCTAAAAGTAATTATTATTAGAAATAATTGAACACTGTATGCCAAAAATTTGCATTAAAAATATTTACTGGAACCTATAATTTTTTTCAAATGATTATTTGTATTAATACCTGAAGCAATATAAATGAGCATTGTTTTACTTCGTGTCTCATTGGGTGTCTCATTCATACATACTTGTGCCACATCTGAACAAAACGCTAGGTAAATGACTATATTCCTTTTTTTACGAATGGTTTCATACAGCAGTAAATGTTTATGAATTATTATTACTCATTTAAGAATTTTCAGACCAGCATTAACCGATAGTCTTCTACCGAAGTTTGAGTGACAGCAAGTCACCTCAAGTCTCCAGGACTTTTCTTAGTATTCTGACCGATCTGAATAATGCTGTCGTTTGTATGGTTTCAACTTATCTTTTATTTCTATGTCCTCCTGTCACATTAGCAATCTTCAAAACACCATTTACAATTCGTATCATCATCGTTTTCATTTTTCCAGAGTTTTTTTTAGTTCTCTTTCAAAGTCTAGGAACTTATTATTCTTTTCATTTTGTTTCAGTTTTACTCTTTGATCAACCGAAATAGTCCACAATTTCACAGGTTCTCTACTTTTTGTTGACTATTTCTAGAACTGGTCGTCCAACTAAATTTAGGTGATCAGTTTGTATATAAAAATCCCAGGGAATTTTATGCGCCTCATTTTCAAGTACAGATTCTTGGTTATGCATTCACAATTTGTTCGTATGTTCAATTATAGATTTCTTGCACAGTTCCTAGTTGTTAACACTTCACACCCAGTCGTGTCTCGCCTTATGCTCTTTCTGCTCTAATTTACTGGGTTTGCTTATAATATGTTTAATAGTTTCATGTCTATCACCATATAACCTACATTTGTCATTTTCTTCGTCTAATATATTCTTGTTTTGATTCTTATGGCGTTGTTTTGTGAAGAGAGTCACTTTTTCACTTAATGTTTCCCTTCCTTAGCCATATCCAAGTTTTCTCGTGTGAGATTTTTTGTTTGTTACTTTAAGTGTGTATAGAGTTGTTTTGCTTACAATTTTCTGTTCTGTTTATTGCTGTTCTGTTGATGATTATGTTGTCTACATGTGTTTTGATGGCTATAATCAGTTTTCCTTTGCGCCTTTCTATGTAGTCTTCGAGTCAACGCTGGCAAGTACTCCTCCTCCTTCTGTTCCTGATAGATACAATTTGTCTGTGTCGTCTCTGTGATATAAGGCCTTATGCATCGTTAATACTTTACTTGTTCTCTTATAATTTGTTTAAGACCTACCCTCGTCAACTTCAAAAATGGTCCCGGGTATCTTTCGAGGGGAACGGTACGGGTATTTATCCCTTTGATGAGAGAGATTTATTCCATCCATAATGTGTCATTTGAACCTTCTCATTATTACCATTATCCTGCTAAATTCCATTCTTATATCTTCAACTCTTTTTTTATTTTAGGCAAAGTGTTTTATATCGTCCAAAAACTTTATGTTATTGACCTTTTCTTGTCATTTACAAAGTTTGTATTCACCCGCGTATTTCCTCAGAATATATCATTGTCACCACAAACAGTTATGAGGATAACACATCGCACTGGAATATTCTTGTCAGGATTTTTCTTTGCTAAACTTATACCACCTTCTGTCAATTCTATACACCAGTTTTCCCTGGTTCTCACAATAAACTTTATTAGGTCATCGGATATTATGCACATTTTGAGACTGTATTATTCATCTTTGAAGGACTATATCATAAATCTTTTTGAAGTCAATCGACATGATACTCTTAGGGATTTCTTCAACACTTTGCAACTATTTTGCCCTGTTGTGAATCCATTTGGCTTTTTGTTATGATCGGTCAGTCCCCATACTTTGCTTCAAAATCATTTTACCTCCATTGCATCTGGTTGCTGGATTGTCTTCACACTTTTTCGCACTACTTGTCTAAAAAATGTTCTTTCATTGTTTTGGAAGGTCCTGTTTCTTTCTGTATTATTTGGTCCTCTCTCGGTATCTTTTAATCTTCCTTTTTTCGCCAAGGCCTTTTAATTTATCTCTTTGTGTTGTATATTTCGTTGTAGTTGTGTTGTTTTCTGGTCTTTGTTCTCATGTCTCATATTTTCCAATGTCTTAATATTTATGCTTATTCGCGTAGATTTCTCATCTGTGTTTCCAATCTAATTTCCCATTCCTGTTTAACCGTTTTATTCTTGTTCATAGGGAAAAAAACTTACTTTTTCAAAGACTAGATTCACGTTAGATTGTTTATTTCCGTGTTTTGTTTGTTTGGACATTTCATAATAAGTAGTTAATTTATTTATTATTATTTTCTTCTTCAGAGACTTTCACATTATTGCCAGCTAATGGTCTTTCACTGGAGTTTGAGTGACCGCAAGTCACCTCAAGTCTCCATAACTCTTCTCTATTCTGGCAGTTCTTAATAATGTAGTAGTTTGTTCACCACTCATCCTTTTATTTCCATATCCTCAAGTCCCTTTAATAATCCTTTAGTGACTGTACGAGGGGCATAAGATAAGTTTCCAGACTTTTTTTCTTATGGGCATTTAAATTGTAGATTCTTGAAAATTCAGTATAATATTGCTATCCATCTTATGAGATGACTGACCAATTTTTTATGATTTCAGGTTCAAATGAACACCTAAAGCAGGAATTGGAATACACCCTACAAAAGCCTGATTGTCACAGCTTGTGAATTTCAAAAATGCAATCTCACAATTTAGAAGAACGACATGCAATAAAATTCTGTTTTAAACTTGGAAAAAATGTCACAGAAATGTATGGAATGCTTTACACTGCTTTTTGACCATCTTGCATGAATCGAGCATCAGTTCTTGAGTGGCATAAGAGATTCAAGGAAGGCAGGGAGGTATGATTAGAGGTGTAAGGAAGGAGGAGTAAGGAAGTCAATAGACCAGTGTTGATTGACCAAACGGTTAGGGTTAAGGTTACTATTTTGAGGTTTTAAGGGAGTTCAGGAAGAGATTCCGTCGGAAGAGGCCAGACTCTTCAACTAAGGTCATTAGGATTTCCACCAGGACAATGCACCAGTCCACAACTCCATCCTTGTCACATACTATTTGACCAAGATGGGCAACAAGATAGTTCCCCACCCTCCCTATAGTCCAGACCTTGCTCCTTGTGACTTTTTGTTATTCCCAAAGCTCAGAGGCTGCAGTTATGAAATAAATGAGGAGATGAAAGAGGCTGTGACGAAGGTCATTGATACGCTCACACAAGAGGACATCCATGGGGCCTTGCAGAAGATTTTGGAACGGTACAACAAGTACATTACAGCCGGAGCAGATTACTTCGAAGGGGACTAGAGTTTCATGTGCTTCTCTCAATAAAAGTGCCAATACGAAAAAGTCTGGAAACTTACCGTATGCCCCTAGTACCAAAGCACTAATCATGATTGTTAAAATTGTCACGTTCATGTTCAACTGTTTTTTCAATTCCTTAACAAGGTCGAGGTATTTATCGTTCTTTTCACTTTTTTTCAGTTTTATTCTGTTGTCAGCCGGGAGAGCAAAGTCCACAATTCTGCAAGTTCTCTTTTGTTATTGATTATCATAAGGTCTGGTCTTCTTGTTATATACTCATTTGCCGTATCATAACGACTCAATAATAGTAAAGACGGACACACGCAAAAATAAAGACGCATGAAGGATAACGAAGGAATGAAGGACGCATGAAGACTTCTTTAACAACATATTTACCTCTCACTTTATTTGTAAGGTTTGAAAGGGTTATTTAAGGTTTTCATGTGAGAGGATGCTGGAGACCGAACATAAACTTCATATTCTGATCCCACTGTTATGACCGTCACGTTGTGTCTTTCTTGTTCTCTTGATGTTGGGGTCAACTCCATCGGGGGTTTCCGAGGGCCCCCTCGGTCGGGTGTGGCCTTCCCTACCACATCTCGTCCCTAACTCTCTGGAAGTCTGCTGGCAACTGCATCGGGGGTTTCCGAGGTCCCCCTCGGTCGGGTGTGGCCTTCCCTACCACACTCGTCTCTACCCTTCTGGGAGTCTGCTGGCAACTGCTTGGGAACCAAGTTTGCTTTGCTTTTCATTGCTTTTCTTTGTTTTCTTTGTTTATTGACATATCAACCTTCATGTGATTTCGTGTAATCCTATCAAAAGTGAGGGGCTGAACATTATGCTCTTACGAATTCCGATTCAATAATTACAATGAACTCACAATTATATGGTTTCCAATAATTATTTATATCTGATAATAACAATTTGTTTTCACATTGTTATATGAGTCCAAGCATTTGATAATAACCACGAGTAAACAATATTATATTTAATAGCAAGTAAAATATTTTGCACAGTGCTTAAATTGTATTCAGTATTTCATCCAATAAATTTCGCACCGATCTATTTGACAAGTAAATGGGACTTTCCCAGGAACGAATACTTCGAGTCTGAGTAGACCCGGAAATAATGGCAACTAAGTTGTACTTTACACTCTCCAGGTTTCAGAACAAGAATAAGATTTGTATCATTCCCCATCACTGTTTTGGTGATTCTTACTTCTTGATAAAGATGCTGTGTGTGTATTCTAGTTAATTCGATTTTGGTACAGGAGAATACAACGACTGAATATATTCAGAAGAGTCAAAACCCAACTCTAGATATGACATTAAGCAATCTGATGGTGAGGCTCCTTTCCTGGTATTTTAAGAAAAGTGGATTACCCCTGCACTGTCATTGCTCCAAGGTCAACTCTGACTATGAATTGTAACATATTATAGCGTCCTATTTATTGGTCAAATATAACTGTTTGACATTTAAAATAAGTGCAAACAAATGACTTCAGCTAAATTGAATTATTGGAAATAGAACTGTTTGATGATTTAGCTGCGTGTAAACAAATGACTGGCGCTTAACAGAATTGTTTGTTGTACATAACAATACTTGGAAACATATAAATTTGTTGACTTAAGGAAAATTAAACAGTCAGAAAAAGAAATGTTTGATCATTTCACTGCGTGTAAACAAAGGGATGTTTTATTGAATTATGCGTGATACATTGCAATATTTGGTAACATATCAGTGTGTGAACCTATGAGTATTGTGGAATTGAATAATCAGTGTAAAATTGTATCCCCCTCTCAGTGCACGAACGAATAATGAATGAAATTTTTAGAGATGGATAATAATCGAAACAATTTCAATTGGTAGAAACCATTACAATACAAAGATGCAAACAAAGTAGTTCTGTCTTATTCGAAAATGAAATTACCCACTAATCTCTTTTATACCATGTATATCTATTTCCATGTGTGAAAATAAATACCTGATATCAAATTGTTACTTTTACATAGCAATACTTGAAACCGTTTAACTGTGTGCAAAAAATGAGCAGAAGTTCGTATAAAAATGTAATCAACAAAATGTGTTCACAAATCATATATTTAATACATATGTATAAACAGATATTGGCCTTAAATTACCAACTATAGTTGATATGCCATAAAAACAAACAAAATCTAACTAATCGAATGAAATTTTAGAAAATTTCAATGGTATGGTGAAGAACTACCATTTTGATTTTAAATTCAATGAATGATTCATTTGTAAAAATAAATATTGCCGATTCAAAGAAAGGTCTTCATAACCATGACCTCTAAAAAGCCAATAATGACAATAATCGCAGCAATTCAGACGAAAAAAATACGTGATACCTATGTTAAAACTATTTCTATTTTCATTATCATCCTGTCATGCAGCTAGCACGGATTTCCCTGACTATCTCTCGCTATTTGTCTCTATCATCCATCACATTTGGCTGGTCCTCAAGACTGCCACTTGTGTCCTAACAGAGCTATTATAGATAAGTTATAGCTGGCCATCCAACAACTGTTCGTCTGTGTGATGGGGTCCACAGTGGAACGTAAATTATGAATTCTTCCTTACTCCTCCAGCAGTGTTTCATATATCTCCTTCTTCTGATTTGGATGGTTTTAGAGATTGGATTTAGGTCACCGTAAAACTGTTTATTTTTGGGATGCTGCTTCGGGGATTAGTTCAATATAGTCCATAGCATTCTTGTGCAATTGCCGTCAACCATTTTTTCTACGTTTAGTCAGCGTCCATGTGTTGCATAGATCATAACATAGACATTGCATGCGTTTTTATCTTAAGCAAATATAATCTTAAAAAATATTCAACTGTCATAAAGATCGGTGATGCAAAAAATAGCATCATACTAACTCGAAAGGAGTCACCTTTGGGAAAGGTATGAACCCCCTTATTCTCCCTCCAGCTAGGGGTAAATAGTAGGACGGACTAGGTTCTTCAGCCTTGGTGAGGCAACTAGTCTAGGAGAAGGAAAACTCTGAATACAAACCTGTTAAACTCCGCTTAAAAATTGACCTTGTGTCATATCCTGCCCGAGCGGAGGGGTTGGTAAATAGTACCTTTAGCGTAACGGTTATCATGAGAGGAAAAGTGATTGCCGACCCCAGTTCAAAACCCTGGAAGAGGTTGTTTGCACTCGTACAATATCTTTAAGAAAGGTATGGATACATCTGTCACTCGCCAGCTGTAGGTAAATTATATGGCATTGTTGGCATGGTAGGCAATTAGTCTATAAAAACGAAAATTCTAAATTCTGCCTTGGTTTACTCAATTTAGACATTGACGTGGAGTCATGCCCTGCTCGTGGTAATACGTGCCAATCAGAATGGGGTACTTCAGTTGGCGAAGTGATAATTGTCCCGCTTTAAGCAATTATCTTCGTACATTTACCTCACTTCTACAAACGGGTGACTGTTGGTGAAAATGACAAGTGTAAATGAGGATCTTAACTGATGAAGATCAGCTCCAGCGAGAACGGCGTACTAATTAATACATTTATTGATAGAGATTCCTTCAGCAATTCTAAAAGCCTCCGCTGCAATGAATAGAAAAGACTATTACTAACGTATTTTTGTCTTTGTCAATAAATGATTGCCACACAGAAATATCAGCAGCCTCTCAGTGAATCATTTCGCAACTCCAATGGTGGAATACATTTTGACAAAAGTGAAACAGTTCGAGTGAACTAATGCATCTAAATAAGAACAAAATATAATTATATATAAATAACGTTCAAAATCAACTAAACGGTTTGATCAAGAGTTTTCGATGTTATTACTGTTAACACTAAATGTCTACCAAAATAGACTGGTAAATACTTAGTAGAGACATGAGCAATGCTAAAGAAGTATTAAACATTTTTATTTATTGTATGCTTAAGATCACTGTCTTATCTTCTACTCATAGGGACTGAAAACAGAAATAAATAAGGATAACTTTTATTAGTGATATCTGTTTTAGGTGAATTTACCATGAAAATTTGTTTCGAATTCTCCATCTACAAAGGAAATTTTGAATTTTATCTAAAGGAATTACTTTATATATAGGTTTTATCCATAAAAACTTACCCGCATATTTACAATACCTACAAAATTCTACTTTTAAATAATCATATTTAATCGTGAATGCAATGACATTGTTTATAACAGAACATAAATTCTAAGCGAGGTGTGTCTCAAAAGTCACGAAACTGACGTCAAACTATTTCATTTCAAAGTAACAAATTACATGATTTCCCCTCCGAAAAAAATCTTTAAAAAAGAATTTATCTTCCTATGCTTCCCTGATACATTTCTGTGCACTGTGGCAATAATTCTTTGGGAATGATCTTAACCCCTTCGTTTCAGCCCTCTTTTAAGACTACACGCCTTCAAAACGGGTCTCCTTGATGATCCCGTCGAGCTTGAGTAAAAAAAAAAAGTCTCACCGACCAAGATCAGGTAAATAGGGAGGTTGATGTATTATTCCGATTTTCCTCGCTGCTAGGAAGTGCCGAACGCTGAGAGCGTTGTCAGCAGGGGCAATTTCGTGGGAAGCAGCCACTATTTCTTCTTCCAAAATTTACGTCTCTTCTAGGGCACTTAACTAAGCATACGTTGCTAGATCTCTTTGTAAACTTTCTGATGGATCGTCTTACCCTGTAGCAAGAACTCGCCGTGGATAATACCCCAACTCATCAAAGATGGTGATGTACATGAATTTGACTTTTGAGTTTGAATGACTTTCATTCTTCGACTTCGGCATCGTCGAAGACAATCATTGACGGTTTTGTCTCTTGTTTTCCAGATCATTCTTAAAAATTCCCAGATAATGATTCTACGATAGCAGTCTGGCTCAGTTTAAAGAGGCTTGATGATTTCCTGACACACCGGCCTGCGGGGCACGTTCTGATCGCCATTCTGTAGTTGTGGCACCATTTTTGCGCAAATTTTCTTCATGCCCAATGCTTTGTAGATAATTTTCCAAACATTGTTTATTTAAATGCACAGCGGAATTGCGATCATTTACCCGATGTTCGCCACACACTAACTAATTTACAAGCTCGACATAGAGATCAGTCCTACTTGACGAAAGCCTACGGCTGCTAGATCCATATTTTACCTGATTGCGCCCCTTTTTAAACAACTTGTAACGAAAAAAAAAAAAAAACACGTGTGAACGACGTGGTGTTATATCCATACACTTGCTGAAGCACATTAAAAAATTAAGACGCAAATTTCCTCAAGCGCAGTTAAAATGTTACGTTTAATCCTTGTTCATTGTTCTTTGTTCCTTCTTCAGTGCACATTCCTAAACAACCAAAAACTGTGTAAACAAAAGCATTTGAAAAAATGCAATGGTTCCAACAAACTAAGACACGAGTAATATGCTTCTAAAATATCATCCGATTACAGAAGTTAACCGGCGTCGAGCCTGGTCAGTACTTTGATGGGTAACGACCTGGGAATACCAGGTGCTATAAGCATTTTTAAAAACTGGCCTATCACTATGAATTTACACCAATGGTCAGGGAGATCCGGGTTCAAACCCAGGTCGAGTCATATGAAAAGCTAAAAAAAAATGGTACTTGATTTTGACTTGCTTAACACCCAGAATTATAAGGTACGGATCTAGGGTAGTGAGGAGCAATCAAGGGAAAGGAGTGGTCTCCACATCTTCACCTTAGTGTAATAGCTACTGAAAATGGAGACTTCGGGTCCCCTTCAACTACTTTCACCAAATTTACTTTACTTATATCATGCTACCTATTGACCCCGCAAAAACAATCACAGACGCCGACTACGCTGATGACTTAGCGTTACTGGCGAATACACCTAATCAAGCAGAGACACTACTGCATAGTTTGGAACGAGCCGCAGCAGGCATTGGTCTCCACGTCAATGCACGCAAAACTGAATATATGTGTTACAACCAACATTACCACATTAGACGGAGACTCTCTGAGGCTGGTGGAGAAATTCACCAACCTAGGAAATAGCGTCTCATCAACCGAAAACGACATCGACACACGACTGACGAAATCATGGATGGATATAGATAGGATCTCGATCATATGGAAATCAGACCTGACCGATAAAATGAAACGCAGTTTCTTCCAGGCAGTGGTTGTATCGATACTGCTATATGGATGCACTACATGGAGGCTAACTAAACGGCTTGAGAAGAAACTTGACGGCAACTACACAAGAATGTTGCCTGCAATATTGAACAAGTCCTGGCGACAACACCCCACGAGACACCAACTATACGGCCACTTTCCTCCCATCACGAAAACTATACAAGTTAGACGAACCAGACATGCAGGACACTGCTGGAGAAGCAAGGACGAGCTCGTAAGTGATGTACTCCTATGGACCTCCACATATGGCCAAACAAAAGCAGGACGACCAGCCCGAACTTACATACGGCAGCTATGTGAGGACACAGGATGTAACCCTGAAGACCTGCCGGAGGCGATGAATGATCGGGAGAAGTGGCGAGAGAGGGTCAGGGATATCCGTGCTGGCGGCACGACATAATGATGATGATGATATCATGGTAAATGATAACACAATCTGCATGATCCTCTTCTGCCCTTAGCTTCTACATCATACCCAGTCCCGTTACTTGTCAGATATACCACGCAAAGTTGATCGAAACAGTAGTCTATATCATTTGTGATTTTTTTTTTCTATTTGTCTCTTAGGCTAATCACTTTTTTAGATAATACATTTTAGATTAATTATATCTATAGATACTTTTCTTCAATGTTGAACAAAATACGGTTTTTATATCATTTGATAGTGTGCCTACCGCCGAAGCTAGTATTAACTACATTTACTCGTATTTAAGAAGAATATTTTCTAAAATAACGGTAAATTAAATTCAAGGTTAGTTCTACAGGTTTCGGCAGAAATACCGTCCGCATATTAAAACGTTAAATGTGTAGGGAAAGTGAAATTAAGTTAGTAGTAATGCTATCTCCGTTCAGTTAATATATACCCAATTTTCTTCAGATGCAATCAGAAACGATCATAGGTAGGGTACATTAGCACAGTGCATTTGCTCTCCAAACGTTGCTTTTTTATATATTGGTGAATGTGAAATTGCTAAACAAAGAGATTTTCGTTTTCATTTAATATTACTTCGAAATTAATATGCTTCACATAGAACATTACTATGAATATAGATTGAAAATTCTATCTAGAATATCATGATTCTAAGGTAACAGGAAATGAGCACGAAAAACACAATGTTTTGCAATTAAAGATTCAAAAGTATCAAACATCTTCAACAAAAAATACTCAATGTGCACCGGTCCAAGCCAGTATCGTAATTGATCGTATTTGAAAAATTTCAAACATTAACTAGATGAAGCAACGATTGTCACTTGCGTAAGTTTACTTGAAAAACAAAGACGAAAATATAAGTTGTATAGGGCATCCGTCGGACAAATTTGGTTGCACTGTAAAGGTGTATGGTAAAAAAAACTTTGAATGACACTTTATATCAAACAATAATGTGGACCAGTAAATTTCGAGAGAATTTTTACTTCACTTAGGGGAATAGAAAAAAGTTAGGAAAGGCGTTTATTTGAAAGAATGTACAGCAAAATTAGTGTTGAGAAAAAAGTCTCGAAGAAGATTGTTCGAAAAAATATTGCACACGTGGTCACAGAAAAGTATCAGTCTCTTTATTATCAGTGATGCAACTTCACTCGGGACCAGAGTCAAAAACTGGATGACGTCAAGTCGTATACTTCGGCTAATGAAGAAAAATTCATTGTTTGATGAATCGTAGCAACCTTAAAATATGCGTAACTTATGTCATCCCATTTACTTAATTACCGACTCTTTTAAAACACCCCCAAAACTCATGCGTCGATTTCTCGTTCCTATCATGAGGGTTCTCTGAGTTGTCTCTTTTCTGTCTGTCACACATAAGGATACCGATAGGAAAGGGATCCGTGAATGCAAACCTTTTCGGTGACAATTCAGAATAGATAAAGTCAGCAGCTTTGAAAAGAAAGGACAGTAAAAATAGTTGGTTCGAGTTTTTCTCTGACTGTGAACTTATTAGCTGAACTGAAATTTGCACTGATCTGTCATTCAAAATTGAATAAGCCGAGTAGGTTAGGGCTAAAGAATACACTGGTTGTATCTCTGCAGTGGAATATCACCCTTTCACGCAACGAGTGCCCTGGATATGACAATAATGGTGAGAGCAAAGTTTGAGGAATGTGGATAACCCTTTCTTTGCAATGGAATGGTTGTACCTGTTATGATCTATGGATCAAACAGAAATACTTTAAAAATTTCCAAACTTGTAATTATATAGATCAGTGCAATATATATATATATATATATATATATATATATATATATATATATATAATGTTAAATTTGATTATTAGTATAGGAACAATCTAAGAATAGTTTTTTTTTTTTTAATATTGTTCCATAGCAATAACTGAAACCTTTCAACTGTGTGCAAACAAATGATCTGTGATATCTTTTAAAAAATTACCTGCAAACTATTCATTTAACATATTTACCAACCCCTCCTTTCGGGCAGGATATGACACAAGGTCAAATTCTAAGCGGAGTTTAACAGGTTAGAATTCAGAGTTTTCCTTTTCCTAGATTAGTTGCCTCACCAAGGCTGAAGAACCTAATCTGCCCTACTATTTACCCAGTGCGGGGGAATTATTGGATTCATACCTTTCTCAAGATTATTAGTGCTATGTGAATGAAGGTGCCCATAATGTAATGATTATCGTCATAGGAAATGGACACGGCGACACGAGTTCAAATCCTGGACGAGTCTGATTGCATTTCACATAGCACTAATGCCCTTTGGAAAGGTATTAATCCAATAATTCTCCGTCCAGCTATGGGTAAATAGTAGGGCAGAATGGGTTCTTCAGCCTTGGTGAGGCAACTAGTCTAGAAGAAAGGAAACTCTGAATTTAAACCTGTTAAACTCCGCTTCAAAATTGACCTTGTGTCATATCCTGCCTGAGCGGAGGGGTTGGTAAATATCATTAGTGCTATATGAAATGCAATCAGTATCGTCGAGGATTTGAACTCGTATCGCCGTGTCCATTTCCTACGACGATAACCATTACACCACGGGCACCTCCAAACTATTCATTTTCAAATTATATATATATATTTTATGTATGTGTAAGCAGGATTTGGCGTTTAACAACTTTTAAGGGTTGATATGTCATAAAACTCAACCGGCTACCTTTAAATTAAAAACAATTTTGATCAACTTGATAATTGTCATGCAACTTAGTAATTTATTGCATAGTTTTGCTATAACTTTAATCTTGATCACGGTCTTTCATACTGGGAACACGTTAGCTTTCATGTGATTATTTCCAGCAAAAACAATATTACAACAACCTGAGTCCATAGATAAAGTATTATGACCAGATTTTGTGGCTAAATTATTGTGGATGTAATTGTATATGTAGATAAACTGATTGTAGGTAATTTTTAATCTCATACAATTAGTTGTTGATGAATTGTCAACAAACTGTGGGGGATACATTTAGTTAAACACTTCTCAAACAGCGAGAACAAAACTGCACATGAACAGATTTGTCCCGATACTTCACTTTCTTAATTGCTTTGCTTTCCGTGTTATGAATATTGGGTTTCCAAAGAATACCTTTTGGAGTCCCTGAAGAGTAATGAATTCCTAGCAGGATTGCAGCAACATGGTAGACGAATTCGAACTGTAGCCGTAATATAGCGTTCATTTTCGGAGTAATACACTTGGAAAAGTAAGAAACCGCTAATTCCTCCAAGTTTTAGATTAAATTGTACCTTCACCGTTTTCTACAAGGATTTCTCTCCGCTTCATTTGTCCACAAATTTTGGTATACCATTAAAACAAAGTACACTTAGCAAACATTTCTTGTGCTTGTTTTTTTTTTTTTAATTTTGGTCTTATGAATTATAAAATAGGCGTTATGACCATAGATAAGTGAGTGATTCCATTTCTATTGTTTTGCTGTTAAACTATTTCATTTCCAGCCCAGTCGACTGGGGTTGTAGAATACACCATCTGCATTGACAGATGGGGTTAAATCCAATCCCTAAAAGATATCTTGTATATGACTCTAAACTATCTGATGGTAAAGCTCTAGTAATGCTGGAGCTTTGGGGAATGCGGATTACCCTTGCACTGCCATTGCCCCAAAGTCAACACTGACCCGGTGTGATAACACCTGAAAGGCTTCTATATGGGTAAAATATAATTTTTGGACATTTAAACTTTGTGAAAACAAATGACGTGCTAAATTTGATGTTTGAAATAGAAGTGTTTGATCATTTAACTGCGTGTAAACAAATGACTGACGTTTAATTGAATCTTTAGTGATGCATAGCAGAATTTGGAACCATTCAACTGTGTGCAAAAGAATGATGAACGTTTAAAAATATTATCAACAAAATATGATTGCAAATAATAGTTATGCTCAAAGAGCATTTGGCTTTAAATAACATACACTGGTTGATATTCTATAAAGCTAAACTAAACCAAATGTTACAAGTCATTAATGTATTTTCTTTCAGGGAACCTTTGTTTTATTTGACTAAGAAAATTATGAGTTTAAAATTCGTCAAATAAAAGGATTACTAAAATAAAAATGATAAAAACCATGAAAATTATAAGAGAAAATTCTAAATCTTTACCTTTCTTTGAATTTATGCTAAATGAATAAAAAAAAGATTACCAGATTGACTTATTGATTGATTTCATTTTATGTCAAATATTCTAGAGTTATTTTATATCAATATATTAATGATTTGTGGACATTATACCTTCATATCTGCATATTTTCCGTAGTTTAAGAGGTGTTTTTTTGGTGTTGGTTTTTTACATGATTAACGACGAATATGAGAATTTCGTTAACGCACACCTCGAGGCGGCATCGAAGTGTATTCCAAAAAAACTTAGTACGAAATATAGAGCCCCATGGGAAACGGAAGGGGTTAGAGAAAAACGTGCACTTGTGAAAACTGCCTCCAAAAGCTACCGGAAGAACACAACAATTGCAAATGCCCGGATACTAAAAAAGTCACAATATCAATTAGCAGGCATATATCTAAAAGAACAAACAGAATTCATACAAAATAATATAGATAAGATAAGAGACTCAGTGGAGGATAGGTAATCTAGGATAGCCTGGCAAACAATAAACGAAGTGAGTGGAAGGAAAAGCACAGCCAAATCAAAACTGAAAGCGGCAAACCAACAAGAATTAATAAAACTGTGGAAACATCATTTTGAAAACCTACTAGCTAACCCTCCGAACGTTACGCAGGAACCGATCACCAGAATTATCAGTAAGTAATTGGACATTAAACTAGGGCCGTTCACCAAAGAAGAACTTTACTCGGTTCTTAGAAAAATTAAAAATAGGAAAGCTACAGGGCTGGACTAGATTCCCCCAGAAGTGTGGAAGACAATTCGACGACATACTGCTCCGGCATACAGCTCCGACACTGCAACGCAGTCTATAACCAAAATCCGATAGACAGATGGATGAAGGGATGCATCCTCCCTTTCCCTAAAAAGGGTGACCTCAGACTAGCCAAGAACTATCGAGGTATAACACTTACATCCATAGCAGCCAAAATCTACAATGCCCTACTACGAAACCGCATAGTACCCCAAATCGACAAAATCCTGAGGAAAAACCAAAATGGCTTCAGAAGAAACAGGTTCACGACCTCACAAATATTGACCATCCGTAGAATCCTAGAAGGCGGGAGGGTAAAAAACATATAGGCGACATTACTATTTGTCGATTTTACCAAGGCCTTCGATTCCATACACAGAGGGAAGATGGAACAAATCCTACTAGCATAGGGCCTACCAGAAGAAACCGTAGCAGCAATAATGATTCTCTAAAGAAACACCAAAGTGAAAGTGCGTTCACCGGATGGAGACACAGAATACTTCGATATTGTAGCAGGAGTACTGCAAGGGGACGCGCTAAACCCATACCTCTTTATCATCTGTCTAGACTATGTATTTAGGACATCGATTGATAACATTAGGGAAAACGGCTTTATGCTGACAAGGAAAAGAAGCAAAGGTACCCCGCAAAAACATTTACCGACGCCGACGACATAGAGCTACTGGTTTTATATAGTCATCTAAAGCATCATGCAGCATCATAACGACACAATAATAGACAGACGCACGATGATAAAGACGCAGTAATAAACGACGCACACAGAAAGACGCAGGAAGACTTCTTTATAAAATATTTTACCTCTCACTTTATTTGTAAGGTTTCGAAAAGGGTTACTCAAAGTGTGCGTGTGAGAGGGAGCTGGAGACCGAAAATAATTGAAATATTTTCACCCCAAAGTTATGGCCGTCAGCGTTGTGTCTTTCTCGTTCTCCATGGCTGCTCAACCGGAGCCCTGGAATCCACTGTCCTGGGTGCTGGCTTTCCCTACTACAACTCGTCTCACGCTCTCCAACTATACTGCTTGCCCTACTTCTCGCCTGTCCGCCTTCTGTTCAATTCGTCGGCCTTATATTACGTTCAAACTCCAACGCGGTGATATGGACACGCCACCACGCCTCCGCAACTTCTTCCGATATCTAGCAACCGGGATGTGTCACTTCCGCTACAATTGGAATGGCCTGTGTGATCGTCATCGAGCGGAAATAACTGTCATGCAGTTCAGAGGTCACTCTCTTCCGGTGCGTCAGTCTATGAGAGTATAACGGGATTTTTTTTACCTCGACCCATTTCATCGGCCAATTTCCGACCACGCGATTTCCTCTCATAACTGCCATTAGAATGTATCAGTTCCTTCCGGTGCATCACCTTGAATGGCATTTTTGGCCGGGTCAACAGGTCAAAACATAACACTGGCCAATACACCCAACCAAGCCGAAACACTACTGCATAGTTTGGAACGAGCTGCTGCAGGCATTGGACTCCATGTCAATGCACACACAATTTAATTTATGTGCTTTAATCAGAAAGGCAACATCTCCACACTGGATGGAACCTCTCTGAAACTGGTTGACAAATTCACCTACCTAGAAAGCAGCGTCTCATCAACCGAAAAAGACACCGACACTCGGCTAACGAAGGAATGGAAAGCTATCGATAGGCTTTCGATCATATGGAAATAAAACCTGACCGATAAATTAAACGCAGTTTCTTCCAGGCTGCGGTCGCGTCGATACTGCTATATGGATGCACTACTTGGACGCTAACTAAACGGTTGGTGAAGAAGCTAGACGGCAATTATACAAGAATGTTAAGAGCAATATTGAACAAGTCCTGGCAGCAACACCCCAAAAAGCACCAACTATACGTTGCTAAAAGTTATTGTTTACTATTTTAATCCAGGCTGCGTTTGTATCGATACTGCTGTATGGATGCACTACTTGGACGCTAACTAAACGGTTGGTGAAGAAGCTAGACGGCAATTATACAAGAATGTTAAGAGCAATATTGAACAAGTCCTGGCAGCAACACCCCACAGGGCACTAATTATACGGCCACCTGCCTCCTATCACGAAAACTATAAAAGCTAGACGAACCAGACATGCCGGACACTGCTGGAGAAGCAAGGACGAGATCCTAAGTGATGCATTCCTGTGGACCCCCGCATATGGCCAATCAAAAGCAGGACGGCCAGCTCGAATATACATACAGCAGTTATGTGATGATACGGGATGTAACTCTGAAGACCTGCCAGAGGCGATGAATGATAGGGAGACATGGAGAGAGAGGGTCAGGAATATCCGTGCTAGCCGCACGCCATGATGATGATGATATATCAACTATTACTATCACATGGAAATAATTTGCAAACTGATCAATATGTCTCATAGACAGGACCCTAAATGATACTAAAACTCTGGGTCAGAGGGGCATTTAACGGATACTTATCACTCGCCGGATTTACAGAACTGGAGCCTCAACACTAAATGTAGTTTGGCGTCAAACGCTGGTCTCAGCATTTTTGGGTGGGATTGTTAGAAATAGTTTATTCTAAGTCCAGCAGAGAAAGCGAAATAAAAGCAGAATAAGAAATATTTCTTTTTCTTTCTTTGAACAATTTATATAGGATTTTATGTGTGCCTATCTATCGTTAGCGTCTGACAAACATTTAAACGAAATACTTTGGACCAGATGATCATCTCAGACAACTGCGAAATGTTTATTTTGTTAATTTTTTTTTTAAACAAATATATTTGGTACCAGTTATGATATTCTTGATAGAAAAGTCTAAATTCCTGCTCAGGCTGGATCGTGTCGAAAACAATGGCACTATCAACTTGAGATTATTCTATAGAATTCGCCAACAGCAAGTCGTCAAAGGTTTTTGTCGTGTGATAAAGTTTTAAGGATAATCTCTTTATTCATTTTGAGTGAAATGGATCTAAAGATTATGATGACTTCATTTCATTTAAATTAGGAAGTGACAAATATGTTGGATGAACATCTCTCTCTCTCTTTCTTTCTCTCTCTCTCTCTCGCTTTCTCTCTCTCTCGCTTTCTCTCTATCTCTCTTGCTCTCTCTATCTTTCCATCTCTCTCTCTCTCTATATATATATATATATATACTGCTGGAGAAGCAAAAACGAGCTCATAAGTGATGTACTCCTGTGGACCTCCATATATGGCCAAGCAAAAGCAGGACGACCAGCTCGAACTTATATAGAGCAGCTATGTGAGGACACAGGATGCAACACTGAAGACGTGCATGAAGCGATGAATAATAGGAAGAAGTGGCGAGAGAGGGCCAGGGATATCCGTGCTGGCTGTTCGACATGATGATGATGATGTATATACACAAGCCTAATAAATATTACCGAAGGAAAATAACACAGATGCCCGATAAAATTGTTCGATAAATAAAGACTTCAACGCCAAAAATCTATTTTTTTCAAGTAGTTACACACATGGGATATCCATTTTGTCATATAAGATTCACTACAGGAGGAATTATTGCATCCTCATTATCTTTTCAGTAGGTCTCTTGAAGATTTTGAGAATTTATCTAAGTAATATATATGTGTGTGTGTGTGTGCATGTGTGTGCATATATATATATACGCATATTTAGAGATAGATAGATAGATAGATAGATGGAAGGAGATGGACGATTAGACAAAGAGTTGACGTTTCTAGTGATTCTCAATTCCTCGCATATGCGATCCTCAGACAAATTAGTTCTCAAGTGGTGGGTGTACTGTAATATAATTTTTCGTCGAGTGAGATAGAAATAGTAATTTAGTTCGACGTCTATTCTGGACTGATGTGTTATTTTGTGGTTTTTCTCTCTTAATTTTGTGATTTGTTAGTATATGTTTTCTGTTATGGATTATTTTCAAATCTTGTTATTTATTATCATTCTATGGGTTTTTCCCCAACAAATTTAACTGAGGGTCTTTTTCTAGTGTATGAGAGAGTATAATTTGCCTCTGATTACCAGGACTCTTCGGAATATTCTAGGCATTTGTGGAATACCTTTGATTTCTAATTCCGTTCCAACAGCGCCAACTACAATTAGTATTACTGTCAATCTAATCTTGGGCAGTTTTCTAGGTCTCTGAAAAAGTCCAAGAATTTGTCAAACTTTCCCTTTTTTTTTTTTTTTCATCTGCACTATGTGGTCTGCCAGAACGGTGAATTACGATCGATGAGAAATTCCTATGTTCTTGCTATTCAACACTAAGGCTTGGTCTCTCTAATTATGTGATATTTTGTATCGCAAAATCAGAGAATTTTATGGATTCCATTTTATAGTACGGAATTCGGTTTGTACTCATACGCGTAATTATTATGCTCAATTCTTATCTCTTATACAGTTCAAAATGGATTATCTTTCACACCGAGTCTTGCCTGGATTTTTACTCCTTCTGCGATAGTTAGCTACTTTCGATATCATATGATTTACCGTTTAATATATTTCAATACATAGCCTTCACATACTTTTCTGCTGCGCAATGTAAATTCTTGCCTTGATATAATTTCTCTTAATACCATTTTTTATGCTGCTATTAAAAGAGATTCTGCTTTCTCTTTGATGTTCCCCTTCCTTAGTTATACCCTGTTTTCTAGCAAGCAATCTCACCAGTTGTTGAAATAAAATGTCCCTACAGTTGTTATCTTCCTATTTTTCTTTTATTAATTTTGAATTACTTTGCGTTACATTATCTTGTCATTGCTGTTATTAGCTGCTGCGAAGAGACTTTATTTGCTCTTTTATGTGTATTCCAAGAGCTCTTAAATTGTTGCATCTATGTAATCCATTTTGATGCCAAGTTCTTTCCTCCCTTCTTTTCTTGACAGATATCTTCTATGTAGTCTTTTGAAGGTAAGGTTATGTGCATACGGATTAATTTCCTTGCACTTTGGTACTTTTCTTTGCGTTCTTCTCTTGTCCTTTTTAAGAATTGTCAAGAATATCGTAAAATAAGGATTGCCAACGTTTGTTTTGATGAGATTTTTGCTGTTCTGTTTGGTTTTGAGAACTTTTTTTTTGTTTTTCTTTAGCAATCTTTTCCCACTTTTTCTATCACCTCTGCTTGTTTGATGATGCCCACTTCCAATATTTGTCGGTAATTGTAGTTTTCCTTCTACCCAAGTGTCCTAATCTTTTCTTCACGAGTTAGTTTATTTTCCGTTGTTTCTATTCTTCCAATTTTCATTATCAGCGTAGCGTATTATCAGATATCAATATCTATTTCTATATCCTGGTTGAAAATTCTTCTACATTCTAACTGACTTTTTCGCTCTTTTGTTTTTATCTTTTGGTGATATGTTTTACTTACATGATATCGTCTATCTTTTCTTGTGTCGTTGTAAATTTATAAATTCCAGTGAAATAATGCAATGGCTTCAGAGGTATAAAAATAATTATTAAGAATGAATCTTCCGGGAAGAACCTTTCTGAAATTTAACCTGTTCTAAAATTACAACGACTCCTGTTAATTTCACTTTTCAGTTTTCCATAGTTTTTGTGAATATTATGGCTTTGTCGGATATTTTGAATAATTCCCATATCCTATTCTCCTAGTTTAATGGAACATATCAGCCGTCTTGTTGTCCATACATAGCATGTCTAAATTTTCTGATTTGTGCTAATCCCCGTTAGGAATATGCTGATATATATATATATATATATATATATAGGTCATATATTCCTTTTGCTGCCTTTCAGTATTTTTCTGTACTTCAGGAATGAGTTCCTGGCATGCAAAATAGTTATAATTTTCCTTTTTTATCTGTACATTTAGGATTTTGCACTTAAGCTAAACATGTTATTGGTCTGCAGTTGTTGGGGATGTTTAGTTTATAACGTCTTTTTAGATCGGATTAGTTATCCCCCTTCGTCATCCATACGCGTAATCTTACTTCTTGTATGCATGTATACACTTGCTGAGAGAATCTGTAATTTTTAAGACAAGTATCCATGTATGTCATCATGGCTCAGCCTTTTTCTATGATTTTTTTCTTGATTGATTTTTTTATTTATTCCAGATATATATTTTCCATTGGGCATTCTTGCAGTCCTTGAATTTTTTTCTTCATGTTTTTCAATTTGGACTTTTAGTTACGTACTTTCTATTACCATAACTTACTTCTAAAACGCGCTGTTTTCTTTGGAGCCAGTAATTCATTTTCTTTATAAACATATTTCTACTATCTCGATGTCAGAAAATATTTCTTTAAAATCATTTTCACTTGTTCACGAAATATTTGGCTTGTATCAATTTTAGCCTATTCTGCATGCATTTCGATCATTATTTTCCTACAACCACCTACTGTTCGATTTCTTTTAAAATAACAATGAATTACAAACTATGAGAAACTATAATAATCATCTAATTTGTTTCAGGACGTGACAGTTCTCTGTTTTTAAAGTCATATAAGTGCAAATATAATACGGCTACTGGACGAATTAGTGAATTAGCACTCTTAGAATATATTCACTTAGGTTTCTTATCTAATGGTAAATAGACTATAAGCATATAAGACACAATCTTGTTTCATGATAGATAAACATTCTGGCTTCATGAAATATACCTTATTCTAACTATATAAATTGTTTGAATTAATGGTATTTCCCAAGCAATACATATGGAAATAATATGGAATACCTAAATATTAAGGAAATATTATGGAATCCTTTGACAAAATAAATATTATTTCTTAGTTTAAGGTAAGCTCGCTGCTGTCTGGCACAACATATATATATATATATATATATATATATATATATATATATAACTAAAAAAAAAAAAACTAACCTCAATCAAAACCAACACTGAAAGTGCGGTAGCTTCTTCCACCAACTCCACAATATCTGGTCATGAACAGGTGTCAACTCTAACACATCCGATTATAGAAAAATTACTCAATGAAGAAATGGTTAGCAATATGAAGCCAGATAATTTATCTAAGCGTTAAGGAGTAAATAGTGATTTTCCCCACAAAATATTTGAATGTTTTTACTTTCAAATGATAGCTCCATTTGCAAGAAAATCCGTATTGTAATATATTTTCCTATTGCTTAAACGCCTTTAAATATATATAAAATCAACGCTAATGTAATCATCAAAGTAGAAGAAAAATTCGAGGAAAAGAATTCAAAGACTATACTATTATCTAATCGAGAATGTAAGGAAAAAATATTAAGCTACATAGCTTGATGAATCAAAAATGTGATTGTTGGAACTTAACAACATGTGGCAATTTCAAAAATAAAATGTTTTGTATGTATATGTATATATGTAATATTAAACGTATTGTGGACAAGGAATAACATTAGTTTGTATCTATTTCAAACCATGGATAATAATTAACCCTTGTCACTGGTATTAGCAATAGGAAAATATATTATTATACAAGTTACATTTTGGTTGAATTATCTAATCCAGTTTTATCTGGCGTTCTTCTGTTGCGTTATTTCTTTAGACATTGATCGTGCATTTGAAATTAGAACAGCCAACATTGACAGGATGACAAACAGGTTACCCAAGTTGGCGATTACGAGAGAATCTACTGATCATGACTATTTATATTTACTGTTAAAAAAGAAACCTAAGTAAACATATTCTAAGAGGTTTCAGTAATTCGTCCAGCAGCCGTATTATATTTGCACTTATATGACATTAAAGAAAGAACTGACACGTCTTGAAACAAATTAGACAATTAGTATAGTTTCTCAAAGAAAACCTAACCCAAGTGGCATTAAAAATTATGTTTTAATATGAATATAATATGTATAATTTTGACACGTTTAACTTGCTAAAAAGAAAGGGGGATAACTTCCCATACCTGTAAAAGCAATATTTCCGCATCTAATACAAGGAGAAAATATAAGCATCATGATCCGGAAATATAAATGTCATTCATTACGGATAGATGGAGTTATTCAAAAAAGAATTAAAAAGAAGAAAGTGATTATTGATTTTGACTTGATTTTTTTTTAATTCTTAATTTTTAGTTTATAAAGAAACATCACGTATCAGGAATAAAGGGTGAAAGTCTACTCGACTGTTTAAGTAAACCAATTGCTTTAACAAGGCAAAAGAGAATAACTGTTAGTATCTCATTTAAACATTCTGCATTATTGTTTATGATGTGTGCTGTTTCCATGTTACTGATTAATACTTCACTTGCGTTAAAATGAAATGCAAATAAAATCTTACTTAAAAGTCAGGTTCTTTCCCAGCTTTTAAGATGAGAGTCCTGAGCTTCTCACTGTTAAAATCCAACATTATCTTCACAGATGTGGAGATCGAGGAGTTGGCTGGCTCTATATAGCCGTTTATAATTTGTTCTAAAGTAAGTCATAGCTTAACTCTTCTAAATTAAATATTAAAAAAAATATGTTTCCAAATATCAAACTACTAAATACAGAATTCTTATATCCACGTATCAAGGCGCAGAAACTTTTGCTGTGTCAGAATCCTTTCTATGTAAATGTTGACTGATAGTCCCTTTGTGATCTAACGCACCTGTTCCTGCCTAAAGACGCGTCATCGACCGATTGATGTTTTGCCGCAACGTTACGTATCTGCTTTCTTATTACGAACAGATATCGTTTCGTGTCTGCCACCTCTATTGTTGGTTAAATAACATTTGTGATAGCGCAGTAATTTTCTCTACCGTCTGACAACGATTTTTTGCTTAGATAAATACAACGTGTTCAACAATCCAACCATGTTTAATATCAGAAAAGTGTGCAAAATTTGTCATACTGTGACGAGTATACACCGTCTTATCCACATTGAAATAAACACATCATACTTTGCATAGGTTGAATTGTTTCGTTTGACCGTGTTTGATTTTAATAAAAATGAAATTTATAGGGATTAAATTCTTTTAACATTGCTTGAATTCTCAGCACTGCTAATCATTTTACAGTGGAATCGTATATAACGAAAAATGTCAGAAAAGGTAATGAATTCATTAAAAGGAAGTGAGAGAGTTGTATGTTTATCATGGAAAAGGTGTTAATTCCTAAAGAACAATATATGAAGATATTCCACAAATAACTTGAGATGATTAGAAGTAAGCGCAGATCATGTGAATGAAACTCAGACTCACGATATATATATATATATATATATATATATATATGGGGGGGGGGGGTAAAAGATTCATGGGTAGAGCAGATTCTTGGCCTTTGATATCAATCGGGGTACGTTTTGGAGTTATCTGAGTTAGTACACACACACACACACACACACACATGACACACAGAAATAAAATAAAAATATGATAGGTTCTAAATTGGATTTCTATGTACATTATATATATATCACTTCTTACTACTATTGGAGCCACCAGTGGTGAATTCTGCAGAAAGAAACACAAGATACCAGGTTCCCCACGAATCAAACATGTATGGCATCTGATGAGATGAAGATTATATACTTCGCCGAAATGAATATATAATGACAATTTAACCAGGTTTGAATTTTATTTCAGTTATATTGTATACGCTGTGAATGTTAGGTTTATAATATAAACATGAAAAGCAATATATAAGAATAGCCATGCATCAAGCAACCCTATATGTAATACGTCATATATTCAATATAAAAAAAACCTTCACCCATTGTCTTCAGATGATGAATGGATATATATATATATATATATATATATATATATATATAAGTATATTTGTTGACATTAATCAAGGGCGACCCGAAAGTTCCTTTTTCAATAGCCACCACATAGCTCTATTTGACCCTTGATTCTTACATTACAATGCTACTGAGCATTCGATCTCGGTGTGAAATTTTTGCATGCGTTGTTGATTTGCTGATAGCGCTGAATTTTTAAGTAGAACCAGGACCTTGCCTTTGGATAGACTGATACCAATGAACGATGTGTGTGTGCGTGTGTGTGTATGGTGCGTGTGTGTGTGGTTTGGTAAAATGTGTATATATATATACATATATATATATATATATATATTGTTTGTTTGTTTTGTTTTGTTATGCAAATTTTCAGCTGAGTAGATTTTGGTTAATAAAAATTGTGTTTTCTCCTTATTTCGTAAGTCGGTACAAAAATCTGACACGTGATTTAATTTTCGTAATTAACTCTACTTTGTATTGAGCACTCTTGGTAATGGTAGCATTGCAGCAATTTACGGTGGGTTTTTATTTTTATTTTGACCAACTGATTGCACATCTCTTGATTTTTTCAACTGGTGTGACGAAGTTGGCCTTTTCTTTTCTTTTTTTGTTCTATGATATTTTTCTTTTTCCCTCGGGCGGTAATTCGTGATATTATTATCTCTAGTTCCTGGCGTTTTTTTTCCTTTTATCCTGGTAACCGTGAATGCTGGGAGATAGTAGGCTAGTAAATATATATGTATATATATATATATATATATAGTCTGGTTTAAGGCAATATCAAACTTCCAAGGTTATCAATGCAAAAACCTTACTTGTAGAAGAATGATTATAGTATTGTTTACTGTGTACCTGCTGAATGGGGTTTATAACATTCCTGAGGGCACAAATCCGAAAGTGAAAGTCATTTCAACTGACTTGCAATGATGTCTTAGTAAAGGGTGTTAGTCACAATATTATGGTTATTTCACACTTACTCTATCTGTCTGTCTTTTTCTTTCTTTTCGTGTCTCTGTGTGTGTGGTGTGGGTGTGTGTGCGTGTTTGACTGTGGGTTAACGTTGTGTTACTTGCTTTCTATACATCAGATTCGATTCCAATCTTTTATTAAATATAGAAACTAGACTATATATATCTATATATATATAGTGCAACTAGATTTTGAACTTGCTTACTACAATTTCTTCGCCTAGGACGTTAAACATTACGTTATGCGAACTCCCCACCGTTGGTTAACGTGTTTTTTTTTTCAAATTTATAGATTAATATGATTATTACTCTGTCTTTCTCTTCCACTTCTATTTTTCGACCTTTGAACTACTTCATATCTAAATGAATATATATATATATATATATATATATATATATATATATATATATATATATATATATATATATATTGAAAGGGGGGAAGAGAGAGAGATAAAGAAAAATATTTAAACATGTAAAAATACACACATGCATATATATATATATATAAGTTTGTAATTGTGCTTATGCAGGAGTGTGCGTGTGCATTGTTTTAGATATTTTCTCAATCAAGCTGCTTTATGGATACATTCCTAAATCAAACACGATCCTATTTGTCATTCAGTAGGAAGATTTGTGAATAAATATGTCTTTAACGATTAGTAGATCGATAGATTATTTTGGTAAATAGATTAAGAAAGTCTAAAATGCATGTTTATATGAATAAAAAATGTCATGGAAGCGCAATGTAAAGATAGATAGATAGATAGATAGATAGATAGATAGATAGATAGTGTTCAGTTTCACGTGGTATAACAGTTATTGGCGCGAAGATGTTGACTGAACATGCAGAATTCTAATGCTGGACGAGCTTTTTAGAATTGGGGAAAAAAGCTCGGTTGCTTTTCATCCTTAACCAGCTATCGTTTGATAGTAGGTGTATTGAAAACACTTCAGTTTGGTATAACAACCGATTTAAGAGAAGGAACTATCAGAACACAAAAAGTGAGAAGTATTGTCCGGGAGAATTAATACATCTATTATTCGGTTATGAGCTCATCCAAAAAGTATGGCTGGTTCTATAGTCAGTCCTTCTCTTCTATAAACAATATATCTTTTGAGGTAGGCTGGACTGTTTCGCCCTTATATGGCAATATCGACGTTTGAGTTTACAACACACACATACACCCCTTGTTGGCCGAGCGGTCTAATACTAAGTCTAACGCAAAGTTAGGCGGGTTTCGATCCCAGCTTCAAGTGTCCTACGTGTCTAGCCACACTGAAGAGTTGTGATACAACGAAACACTCTGTCTGTGGATGACAATATATACGCTCCCGCATGGAGGTTGAACAATCTGGCGAAGAAAGTTTCGGCTGCTGCTCGCATAAAGCAAAGGTCTTCAAACGATTTGAGCACTCTAGTAGCCGATAAGGTATAAAAACTTAAAGAAACGAACGCTGCTGCTGCTACATAATACCTTATAATGCCTTGGGCAACGTTGTGCGCTTGTTGGCCGAGCGATCTGATACTAAGTCTAACGTAAAGTTAGGTGGGTTTCGATCCCAGCTTCAAGCGTCCTACGTGGCTAGCCACACAGAAGAGTTGTGATATAACGAAACAGTCTGTCTGTGGATGACAATATATATGTATACACACATATATATGAGAGTGTGTTTTGTTTTGTATCTGTATGTGGTAATTTACTAAGCTTTTTGCTTAGATGTGGCACAAGGCCATATGAAAGGGGCACCCAATGAGACTCGAACTCACTCGTGTAGGTTTGCTAGTCGAGCTTGCTAACCATTACACCACCAGAGGCGCCTTTTTTTGTATCTGTATGTGCATGTATGTTCTAGTGTACATGTACGATGGATTGCTTCCACGTAAACATAAATACAATTACGGAGACGGATACGCGTATACGCAACCAACACGCACACACACACACACGCACACACACACACACATATATATATATATATATATGGATTGAAAAATTAAATTTTCTTTCATTTTTACGTACAAATTTAGAATAAATCTAGTTCCCAGCTGATAAAATTATATTTTAAAGTGTGCATCTCTCGATGTCTACGGGGATAGTAGATAAAAATCAATCCGATATTATCAGCGCCATTTTTAATAAACAATAATGCTAATGTCGATAATGCGCTTATTTATTTTTTTGTTTTTTCATTTTGTGCGATAATAAATACAGGGTTAAGAATGTAAAAATCTTCCTCTATGAAATCTACGGACAACATCGTGCGACTTTCTCTTATTTTGCCAAAATAGTAATTACTGAGCATTGTGAGATTTTTGTATTTTGAGCATATTCGAAAAAAATATGATTGCACGTTATCGCACCGTATCAAAATATAAGTTTTATAGATGCTTCAATCAGCGGAAACTTTGTGGAGATTTTGTTACATCGTCAGTCTATTTCTTTTTTACAAGTAGAACTTCAGTAAAAAAAAAAAGATTAAAGAAAACAAAAACATACGAACTTAGATACAGTCACATATCCTTAATATATTTACGCGCATACACACACAAACGCACACACATATATTCACAGATGAATAAGTATATATATATACCTTCTATATAAAAACTGTCACATATGTGCTGCATGTGATCATATGCAAGGGAAATTGGTTGCACTATCTAGTGAATGAATTACAACTCCTATATCAAATGAATCCTTTACGATTATATGTTGGACCGGCGCATAGTGGGCTTTTGTAACTGAAACTATTTTTTACGATGATTGATCAATCAGTAATTGATGCTGACAGAACTCTCATGCACATTTCATGTTACAATTGAATTAAGACGTTCTGGATATAAAATCGAAAGAGATATGTTTTGAAGATTTTATTCAGAACATTATCATTCAGACTAATATAAAATTAATAGGAAAAACTCAGTGTGGCACTTACAGATTTACCAGTCTCGAGATAAAAATTAAAAATGAAATGAAACAACAGCTAATGCATAGTGTGCACTGCCTCACGCCATGATCTTAACTAACCAAAGCTGAAATAATGGAAAGTGATTAGCAAGATAGAACTGCAGCTACCATTGCCGCTAACCTAAATTCAGTTGCATCACAGAGACGGGAGTTTAAAATATGTGAGGTATTTCTGCTGTACTATATATATATATATATATATATATATATATATATATATATATATGTGTGTGTGTGTGTGTGTGTGCTGTTTTAAATGCGTGTGTGTGTACATTCATCTTTGAATAAGTACGTAGAACACACATGTACTATTTCTTATATATATACAGCACACCAACCTATCTTACCAATCACTTTAAATAGATAAACACCTTCATTATCTCAAACTGATCTGTTTCACCCTTAGTTGCAACTCTAACAAGTCCTAAATCCGGATCAATGTTGCCCAGGTAATAATGGCAACAAAGACGTATTTTACTTTTCTCCACAGCTGGAGTTGAACTGGACCCTCAACATTAGCTGGAGTTTATTGTTATTGCCAGAACACCATTTTGCTTTATGAGGTAGACTAATTTTTCTGCGGGGGATGCACAGAGCATATTCTAGGCATTGCCAATAGAGACATATCGTAGGTTTATAAACAAAAAAATATGGATAATTACATAACCATATTCATTTGATTTATTTCTACATTCAGAATGCTTATGCCGGTCACCCTTTTTTCTGGAAGGAAAGATGCCTGAGTATATACGACGGGGAAACAAATATTTCGGATAAAAATGCTGAATATAATAAACAATATGCAATCTTCTAAATGAAACCTGAAATACAGTTCCTTAGATTTGCTGAACCGAATAAGAGAATCAATCTTAACTCCATCATACCGTATGAATTCATTCTCAAACGTATGTTTGAGAATGAATTCGGATTAAAACAAAAAGAAAAAGAAATCAAATGCAACAAGGGAAATAAAAAGAGAACGAATCCATATGAAACAAAGAACAAAATTGGAATATAAACATAATGAATTCAGAAAAATAATGTAAAGATGAAGCAAAAATAAACTGGACAAACCGATTGAAAACATTACTCACATTGCCTAAACAGATACTGGGTCATTTCCCTTCTTTTTTTTTTGGTAATGTTGGGTGAATTAGATAACGTAATAGTGTTTTGGGTCCATGGGGTGTATTCATTTTTTTGTTTATTACTTTTTATTTCATTAACTTTATCATTTATTCATATATTTCTTTATTTATTAGAATACGCCTGCTCAACCCGATTGATACCCCTTTTGTAAAAAAAATAAACTCTGCAAGATAACTATAGGGATTTCACGTTTTTTTCCCCTATGCGTATATTAACAAATAAAGAACTTACGCTACAGGATCCGACGGTTGAATCGATTCTTACATGAAATTGACAGAAGACGATATATTCGGATTTTTTTTTTCGATTGACAGGAAGATTTTGCTCCATATAAAAGATTATGCAAACCAAATTGGTGAATGAAAGTACATTATTTTACCCAAGTTCATATAATTCAAACTATTATTTATCCGGGCAATATGGGAATTATACAAGATTTTTAAGATATTACTTTCGGTGATGCAAGTCATTCAATAGATAAGGTGAATTTTAACTTAGGATTCGTCAATTGGAAGCTCTTCTTCAAAGAAATCAATAGTAATGGGCTCCTTTATATAACGGAAAACTAAGTATGACCTTATTTAGGGAATACTACGCCGGTAATATTTTCTTTATCGGAGATTCAGTGTGTTTTCATTGCATGTGTTTTTTTTTATTTTAAATTTAGGCTCGTTGTCGCAGGAGCAGGTTTAACCGATTTGTAAATTTCTCATTGTTTGCATTTCCCAGCCTCCAAAACTTGGATGACACTACTTTACCAGCATAGGACACTCTTTGATTTTCTACCGTTTTAGATAGCTTTTTCTTTTGGGTGTTTCACAATTTCTTTGCTAAATACACATCTCGACCAATGAATTTATTTTAAAAAGAATCTGAAAAACATTTTATTTTGCGGTTTTTTAAAAAAATTCGGTTTATTCATTGAACGAGCTTTGAATGTCTGTGAGCGTATATATATATATATATATATATATATATATATATATATATATATATATATGTGTGTGTGTGTGTGTGTGTGTACACTAGTAGAATTAACTTGTCGTTTATTCATACTAGTGACATAGTTGTGCCAGCTATACAGTGATACCATTATTGAAATAAAATGTAAAAATAATTATTTCGTTTGAAATTTCACGGAGACTTGCCCTGAAAGCGTTGACCGAATGAGTGGTATTGACTATAGACAATAAAAGCACACAAAAAGGAATGCTTTTATTTTAGTTGGCTAGTTGGTGGGTTGTTTGGGTTTTATGGCATACCAACCTTGGTCGGTTATTTAATGCCAATTTCATTTTTTTATGCGAACAATCAGTTCTTTTTAAAACAATTCAGCTTAGCTTGAGTACACATTTTAATTGTCAAAAATCATTTCTATTTAAAGCAATTCACTTGGTCAAACAGTTCTAATTTAACCAATTCAGTTTAGTATAAGTATAGTTTTTATTTTGCTTTGCTTTGTAACTGGGTCATTGGCGTGAGAATTAGAATGTTCGCCAATGGCCCGGGAGCTTTTTGGTCACTGTCAACTAAACTTTACTTTTATTTACAATCAGTTAAATGTCCAAATAGTTATATAACAAAAATTGCCTGTACGGTAAGTACACATTCAATGTCAAAAAACGTTCTATTTCAGACAATTCCATTTAGCATAAGTATGCCGTTTAAATGTAATTACAGAGTATATTTGTCAAAAACATTTCTATTTAAAGCAGGTTTTTTTTAGATAAACAGTACTTATTCAAACAATTCAGTTTAGTATAAGAATAGTCTTTATCCACCACGAATTAAGAGTTCTATTTCAAGCAGTTCAGTTTAGTATAAGTACGCAGTTTAATTATCAAAACAGTTCTACGTCAAGTAATTCAGTTTAAGAATAAGTACACATATTAACCATAAGAACGCAGTTTAGTTCTATTTGACCCATATTTTGGACCCTATCCGGTGCTACCAACTTGGCAATGATTTCATTTTGGATGGACCTAGATTTATTCCGGATAATTGTGGCCAATTTTATTAAGAGTAAATACAAGTACTGGATAATATTCTTGTAACAGAAGGATTATAAGCATCATATATATATATATATATATATATATATATATATATATATATATATATATATATATATATATATCGCCTGTTTTATTATAACACATATATTCAGTTTGGTGTGCATTGACATGGAGGCCAATGCCTGCGGCAGCTTTTTCCGAGCTATGCAGTAGTGTTTCGGCCTAGTTGGGTGTATTCGCAAGTATCGCAATGTCATCGGCGTAGTCAGCGTCGGTAATTGTTTTTGCAGGGTACGTTCTGCCTCTTTTCTTTGTCAGCTCGAAGCCGTTTTCTCTGATTTTATCAATCGACATTCTAAGCACGTAGTCTAGACAGGCGACTTTTCCACACTAGAAGGAACTTCTCTGAAACTGGTAGACAAATTCACCTACCTAGGGAGCAGTGTCTCATCAACCGACAAAGACATCGACACGCGGCTAACGAAGGCATGGACAGCTAACGATAGGCTCTCTATCATATGGAAATCGGACATGACCGATAAAAATGAAACGCAGGTTCTTCCAGGCAGTGGTCGTATCGATACTGCTGTATGGATGCACTACTTGGACGCTAACTAAACGGCTGGAGAAGAAGCTGGACGGCAATTACACAAGAATACTGTGAACAATATTGAAAAAGTGCTGGCGGCAACACCCCACAAGGCACCAACTATACGGCCACCTACCTCCCATCACAAAAACTATCCAATTTAGACGAACTAGATATGCAGGAAACTGCTGGAGAAGTAGGGACGAGCTCATAAGTGATGTACTCCTATGGACCCACACATATGGCCGAGCGAAAGCGGTACGACCAGCTCGAACATACGTACAGCAGCTACGTGAGGATACGGGATGTAGCCCTGAAGACATGACGGAGGCTATGGACGGTCGGGAGAAGTGGCGAGAGATGGTAAGGGATATCCGTACTCACTTTTATTGGCTTGGGTTTAGTTTTTAATGGTTATATTTTGAGTTATTTTGGGGGGAAAATAAATTAGCTCTGTTATATAAGCTTCACACAGACTACTTTCCATTGTGTCAAAGTATCATTTTGTCAGTATTGTTCCATGAAGAGATATACTTAAATATCTGCAGAAGTGTGAAGGTATTACTCACTTCTGTGATACACTATATATATATATATATAGGTATGGCAAAAGTGAGTACACCCTTCACACTTCTGCAGATATTAGGAGTGGCGAGAGAAGGTCA
>OY757904.1:110724107-110791607 GCA_963585895.1 Sepioteuthis lessoniana
GTATACAAAATAAAAATATCCAAAAACAGAGTTGCCCAGACGGGTGGGGATGTAGAATTCAACGACCGCACCTCTAGAGAGGGGTATGACCATGCCAAAGAGTGTCCTGTTATGACATTAAGCAATCTGATGGAGAGGTTCCAGTAATGCTTGCCATTTGGGGAATGCAGAGTACGCCATTATTAATATCGCTCCCAGGTTCACTCTGGCCCGGAGTGGTAACATCTGATAGGGTCCTATCCATGGATGAATTAGAACTAAACTATGTAATTAGCTAAATTGAATTACTGGTAATAGAACTATTTTGACATGTAAACTGCGTACTAATGGTAAACAGAATTGTTTCAGATAGAACAGTTAAGAGATTTGGGAAAAAAAAGCTATACTTATATAAAAGTAATTTGTTTGAATTAAAACTGTATGACTAAACTGGATAGCTTGAAATAGAAATATTTTTGATAATTAAACTGCGTACTTACTTTTAAAGTGTGTATTTATACTAAACTGAATTTTCTGAATTGGATCTGTTTTTGCATGCTAAAATGAATTGTTTGAAATTGAACTGTTTTTGACATGATTGGACTTATGTGAACTTGTTGTTAGAAAACTGGTTATTTTTATGAAGATTATTTAGAATTAAATAACCTACAAAGTTTGTTATGCCATAAAACCAAACCAATCAACCAACCAACTACCCTACCTATCAAAAACAAATAGGTTTTTATTTGTTTGATTTAAACAAACCAATATATATATATATATATATATATATATATATATATATATATATATATGTATGTGTGTATATATATATATATATATATATATACATATATATATAAATATATATATATATATATATATATATATATATATATATATATATATATATATAAGTGTATGCGTATGTAGATGTGGGTGTCGGTATGCATAAGAGACTGAACGATTTGTTTTATTATGTTATCAGCTTATTTTATCGTCTCTAAAACATTGTTGCATCAAAGTAATTAATTATAAAACAAGACAGATCAAAGATGGATATATAGTAAAGAAATAAAGATAAAAACTCATAAGGTAAAATATCTACACAAGAAGTTATTACTCTTTTAAATATGCAAAGTTACGGGATTATTTTTAATTGCTTGCAATGGACACACTCACACACACACTCACTCACACACATGTATATATATATATATATATATATATATATATATATATATATATATATATATATATCCTTATACGTTTTCATGCTATCAGAAAAATTTCGCTGTTGAAGAATTATAGTCTCCTTCGTTATCTTAAGTTAACTTCCGTTAACCATAGATATAGTCGTCACCTCTCTTACACGATATTCATTGTACTCTTATGTAGATACGGAAAATTGGTTTAATTACAGCTTCTGTTTAGTTTATTTTCGTTAATTTATACTTATATATATATATATATATATATATATATATATATATATATAGAATTAACTTAAATCGCGAGTCGAAAATCTTCTACTAGTTTCACCTTAACGGATCATCAGGAAGTTTTTCTTCGAGGTTGGCCTTTTCTTTCTTTTTTACCCAAAAAACTTGTTTCTTTTTCCCCTGGGTGGTGATTCGAGATATTTTTATCTCTTGTTCCGGGCCAGGTTTTTTTTTGTTTATTCTGGTACCTTGAATACTGGTAGATATTAGATTAGTAAATATATATATATATATATATATATATATATATATATATATATATATATATATATATATATATATATATACGTGTGTGTGTGTGTGTGTGTGTGACGTAATTTTAGTTTTTTCTCTTTACTATTTACTATTTACTCTTTACTATTGATAATGATAAATATACTGAATTCATTATAATAATATAAAACATTGTATATGCAGGCAAGGTTAACGGAAGCCTTTGCTCCTTTTGTTTGATTACAAATTGTGTCACTATTATTTTTTAATATTATTTGATGATGAGGTTAAGTCTTGTTTGTTCACTAATGATTTGCTAAGATTAGGGTGACATGAGACCATTTTCAATATTCTAAATTTTAATTAGGCTGAACTACAGAAAATGATTTTAACAGCAATTATGCTTCTTCCAAAAACTACTAATGAATAATTTGAATATCTTCGTATAAGTTTTGTCCTTGCCCAGTGACATGTACACAAACAATACACATGATACAAATAAGCTAGTTCACTTTTAACTTTTCTGTAAATTCAGCTGAGTTAGTCAAACAATTTGCAAAACAGCTTCTCTATCCCTATGTATATTATCAATTATAGATCAATAAAAAAAAAACATAAATTTATGCTCACAGTCTCTCTCTCATTCACTTTCCCTCTCTTTGTGTGTGTCTTTCTCTCGCTCCCTCTCTGTCTCTGTCTCCCTCTTTATATATATATATATATATATATATATATATATATATATATATATATATATATATAATCATTATTGTTAGTAATAGTAGTAGTAGTAGTAGTATTATCTTATTGCAGCATTTACAAAACTTGTGATAAATTTGGGGTTTCGAATTTCGAAATTGACCTTCTCTCATTTAATAAGGCTTAAAAATAATTTACGAAAGGTTAGAACATTAAGGGGAACGATTCATTTTCGCTTTGAGCAAGAGATATGGTCGTGCAATGAATGTTGACTTCACCTGACTTAGATTATTTGGAATTTCTGCGTTTGTATATAATGACGCCTTTGATATTGTCTCGGATTGATTTAATTACCAGGCAGTTTGCTCAGGTGCATTCGGATAATGCCGATGAGCTAATTAGAAAACCAAGACATATCTATCCTAGAAGCTCAAATTACATTGGTTGATAATTTGTTTAATAAGTCATGGTTTTACTCTGTCTCTTTTCTCAGAGGAGCAGAGTATATATATATATATATATATATATATATATATAAGTCTGTCTCGCTATGTCTCCCTATCATTCTCCCCCTTCTCTCTCTCTCTCTGTCTATATATATATATATATATATATATATATATATATATACAAGTGTGTATAGGACGTGATATATAGAACTATTACTTTTAAGTGTACAACACCATTACCAACTAGAGCATTTAAATTTGTTTCATGCTCTTGTGGTGCACACACACACACACACACACACACATATATATATATATATATATATATATATATATATATATATATATATATATATATATATAACCTTTCTGAAATTGTTATGCGACTAAAGATACTTCAACGAAGTAAAATGTATCAATATTTTACAAAATTCAACTCGTCAATTTCTACGTTTCGTGAAAAGATTTAATCAGATTTTCTGACTTTTTGATTGTTGGCTATTGAGATATTTGAATTTACGAAAATTGATTGACTGAAGACAATATGTAGCTTTACCAAATATTTGCTGAAATAATTCTGAAATAATTAGTTTCAATATTTTTCTATATAATATATGCTGAACTGCGGCAAAAGTACGAGACCAAGAAACTGCGGAAAAAAACAACAAAAAAATAGTAAAGTTATTGTGGGAGGGAAAGTCCAATTCCATTTTATGCAAAGATCTTTACAGAGATTATCGAATAAAGAAGGCTGCCGTATATTGAATTAAATTGAGAAAATGGATAAAAATAAACGTTGTTTTAGAACCTACTTCCTTGCATGAACGAACGCTATAGCTAGAAATACGAAACTACCACTTCTGACCAGCGTTCAGATCTTGGAAAATGCTGGAATGATGGGTGTTAAGAAGATCAAAAGGTGAAGAATACTTTGTGAATTGGGATCAGTAAAATAAAATCTCATACGAAACTTCCTTTCACTAATGAAATGTTTTAAATCTTCAAAATTAGCTTAATAAATGCATAGAAATATATTTTTCTGAAGTAATTTTCATGAATGGCACTTGATCGACATTTGATCGATTTGATGGTTTGACTAAAGTATGGATTGTTTCCACTTCAGACGTGCCTGTGGCAAAAAAACAAAAACAAAAAAAAACAAAAAAAAACCGAACAATGAGTCGATTTTGTGTTCATTTTGGCGGGAATTGCAGACCAAACAATTATTTTATCATTCAAAATCGATTTAGGTTTTCACAGAACAGTGTTAACTATTGGGCGTGTATTAACAAGAAATTATTTACATAGTTCAAATTGTAACTTCAAGTTAAAGGGTGTATTTATGGACGACAATCTTCTATATTATCTATCTAAGTTTACCTGTAAATTCTTTTTGCATTAAGGATTTACTAACAGAAGATAATGGAATAACCACCATCAAGTCCTAATCTAAATTTGATCAAATACCAATGCACAATCGTAAAAATTAAGGCGAATAGGGTTTTCGGGAAGTAATTAAAATTACCATGTCAGAAAATTAACCTACAAAAGTAAAAATAAAATAGCAAAATCAATGCATAATAGATGCTTGGCTTTTATCATGAAGAAGCGTCACTATATTAAAATCTAAATTATTGAAAGATTGATGTTTTTGATATTTATTCTATAATAGGTATTGATAATTTTTTGATGATTTTATTAACTTTTTGTGGAATTAAAATGTGATTAAACGCTTTTACCTAAAACTTCCAACCACATGGTTTTTGATTCATTAAATATCTTTGATAACTTCAATAAAACATATTGATACTACCAAAAGTTTAAACTCAGTCTTCATAGTGACATGTAAATTGATTGTTAAACGTTGGCCTTTTTTTAAAAAAACAAATCTGAATTATTGAAGGTTATTTCATTAGCTTAATGAACTGAGATAGAGTATATATATATATATATCATCATCATATCGCGCTAGTAGCACGGATATCCCTGACCCTCTCTCGCTACTCCTCCCTATCGTTCATCGCCCTAGGTAGGTCTTCAGGACAACATCCCGTATCCTCATATAGCTGCTGAATGTACGTTCGTGCTGGTCGTCCTGCTTTTGCACGGCCATGTGTGGGGATCCATAAGAGTACATCTCTTATGAGTTCATCTCTGCTTCTCCAGCAGTGTCCTGCAGGTCTGGTTCGTCTAACTTGAATAGTTTTCGTGATAGGGGGCAGGTGGCCGTACAGTTGGTGTCTTGTGGGGTGTTGCTGCCAGGACTTGTTCAGGATTGCACGCAGCATTCTTGTGTAATTGCCATCTAGTTTCTTCTCCAGCCGTTTTGTTAGCGTCCATGTAGTGCAGCCATATAGCAGTATCGATGTGAGCGCTGTCTGGAAGAAACTGCGTTTCATTTTATCGGTTAGGTCTGATTTCCATATAATCGATAGCCAATTGATACCTGTCCATGCTTTCGTTAACCTCGTTTCGATGTCCTTTTCGGTTGATTCGACGCTGCTTCCTAGGTAAGTGAATTTGTCTACTAGTTTAAGAGGGGTTCCTTCTAGAGTGGAGATTTCCCCCGTTTGGTTATAACACATATATTCCGTTTTGTGTGCATTAACATAGAGGCCTATGCTTGCTGCTGCTCGTTCCAAACTATGCAGAAGTGTTTCGGCTTGGTCAGGTGTATTTGCCAGTATCGCTATGTCATCGGCGTAGTCGGCGTCGGTATATATATATATATATATATATATATATATATATATATATATATATATATATATGTGCATTATTTTACATTATTGATTTCATGTAAATATAATTTTTAATTATTTCTATGATGACAACTTTTTGCATCTCTGTCAATTACGTAACGGTTTGTATAGATGTGTTGTTCTACATGTATTATATTGTTTTCATACAGAAACATGATTCTGTGTCTGAAGTTATTTGGTCTAAAAAATGTCCATTCCGCATTGCAAATAAATTTTTTGAAACTTGATCATTATATATTTGCATTTGCAATTTGATTCGTGTTTAATTTTGAATGTATTTTTGGTTGATAAAATAGAGAATGAATCATTGATATTGCTTTGTAGGTAATTTTTATTGTATTTATGGTGGATTTCTTATAATTAGTTTATTATTTTTTATGTTGTTGATTCAAATCAATTGTTATGTAAACGATATGTTAGTATGGCACTTTTGAAATATATATTTTGTATGTTATGTTTTACTTTCAAAATATCCCAACCCTTATTGATTATTTAGAGTTGGGGCGTTATTGCATGTTCTTAGGAAGATTATCTTAGCTTACGGTCTTAGTTTTAGGGTATGTTGCAATCGACACCAAGCAAGGCACTTTGAAACTATTTAGAAAATTTCTAAGGAAGGATTTGCTTTTTAGCATCTTATTCAGCTTGACTAGCTTGGGAAGGAGTTTTCGCCAGTATGGGTGAAGGCAATTTAAAATCTTACTAAAGTCCCTGTTAGTGTAGTTTGAGTACGTGATATAACCCTCTTAGTTCATTGTCGAGGATTATCTTTAAGAGCACAGGCAAATAAATCTCTAAAAATAAATTTTATGAAGATTAGAAGATAGCATTATCGCTGGCATAAGAATGTGAGCCTTGACAAAGAGTCATTAGCGAGAAAACTCTCAATTGATAAGAGAGACGGTTATACACAAAACTCGCAGATTTCGGAAAATGGTCTATCAGCAAGATACTGACTGATTGAAAATAAAATAAAGATGAAGACAATAGTACAAGTGCAAATACTCTAAATAATACAAACAGTTAAATGGTTTTATTTTTTATTGTTCGCATGCAGTTACTTATTTCTGTTGTATACACTCAGCACTCAGTTAGCGAACTATCGGCTGAATGAAAAATTAAGAACTTATATCTTGAGGCAAGTAATACATCCCCACACAGACTTTATCTCCAATTTGATAGCCAATATATGTTATATTTTCTTTAACGACTAGAAATTACACATCCTCATCTTCCTGAATTTAAAACCTCTCAAGGGAGAAGTCACAACCTCATTGATAAATAAACTGATATTTTTATGTGACTACATGTCTGAACTTTTCTATTCCTAATGTGAACTTGTCTCCATCTCTTCATCTATTTTTTTTCTCTGCAAACTTTCTTCTATCCCCCGCTTTGGTGAAATCCTCTCAAAGAAATTGGCCCCCTGTTAATGACGCCATGAATCTTACCCACCGATTTTTAAGTGAGTGGAGGAATCCAGAGCAAAAAAAAAAAAACTCTCCGTACCCAAGATTCCTTTGTATATTGTTTCTAAGTTAGATTATCTGGAAGCTGCAGCGAGCTTAACACCTGTCCTGGAATTAGAACAATCTATCCATGTGGATTAAATAAAGCGTTTGGTTCTTAGCTCCATGAGGATTTCCGGATTAGTTATGAAATAACTAAAGAAGGCCAGATGACGTTTCTGCTGAAACATTATAAATATGAAAATAAAGATGAAGAAATTATCCATATACTCTAAATGAAACAAACAATTAAATGGTTTTATTTTTTCTATTGTTTGCAAGCAGTTAATTCTTCCAAGTACTCATCTTAATTGCATATAGATTTCAAGTATCGCTATTAATTGTTTTCATACAGTTAAATCCTATCAAGTATTTCAGTCGAATCCTAATTGTTCTATTAACCACAATTAAATGGTTTCAACTATTCTTATATAACAGTGTTCATTTAATTCAAGATATCATCATTTGTTAGCACATTGTTATATGGATTCAAGTATAGTAAATGGTTAGTTATATCCGACCCACAGTTCAGAGCCTAACAGGTACTACCAGTTCGATTCAGAATAGACCGAGAGAGTAATAGGAGTGAAGAGGTACTCCACATTCCCAAAATGTTCAGCATCGGAACCTCAGCATCAAATCATTTTGTGCCATTTGCTGCGTACTTGGTACAGGGGTGTTTCACCCCTCTGCAGTGATACAGTAAGGATATCATACAACCACAGATAATGTATATATATATATATATATATATATATATATATATATATATATATATATATATACATACATATATATATATATATATATCATCATCATCATCATGTCGCGCCGCCCGCGCGGATATCCCTGACCGTCTCTCGCCATTTCTCCCTATCATTCATCGCCTCCAGCAGGTCTTCAGGGTTACATCCTGTGTCCTCACATAGCTGCTGTATGTAAGTTCGTGCTGGTCGTCCCACTCTTGCACATCCATGTGTGGGGGTCCACAGGAGTACATCGCTTATGAGCTCGTCCTTGCTTCTCCAGCAGTGTCCTGCGTGTCTGGTTCGTCGAACTTGTATAGTTTTTGTGATGGGGGGGCAAGTGTCCGTATAGTTGGAGTCTCGTGGGGTGTTGTCGCCAGGACTTGTTTAATACTGCTCTCAACATTCTTGTATAATTTCCGTCCAGCCTCCTCTCCAGCCGCTTCGTAAGCGTCCATGTGGTGCATCCATATAGCAGTATCGACACAACCGCTGCCTGGAAGAAACTGCGTTTCATTTTATCAGTTAGGTCCGACTTCCATATGATCGAGAGCCTATCGATAGAAGTCCATGCCTTCGTCAGTCGTGTGTCGATGTCTTTCTCGGTTGATGAGACGCTGCTTCCTAGGTAGGTGAATTTGTCTACTAGTTTCAGAGAGGCTCCGTCTAGTGTGGCAATGTTGCCCGTTTGGATATTTCTATACATCTTGCAGCCTGAAAATCATATGATGAAATTGTTGAATAGAAAAAAGAAATAATACTCAAACTAATATCTGGAATAAAATTCAGTAAAAAACTAAACACCAAAAACATCTTTTCCGCTTGAAAATAAGTAAAAAGTACCGCACACATACATACATACGAACATGGTCAAATATTCATATACACCGGCACAAAAAAAAACTAGCACACATAAAAAAAATTATGATAAACATTTTCAGCACAAGTAAAATATGTGTAAGATTTGAATTATATTACACAGCATATGACGGCTACCATTTATTAAAAAAAATCACAACAGCTCATTATATGCGACGAGTACACAAATTGTATTTATTAAACTTTGCCTTTTGGGCGCACATGATTCAAGTTGTTTATGACGCATTTTATTATTCAATTTTTTTCCAAGTCATTTGTAAAAAAAGCTCGTCAACAGTCCGTCGAAAACCAGGGCACTCTTGAATGATATGACCGATAATACTAAAACAATATGCCTTAGATGATTGATTGAATGATCAGTCGATTTATTTTGATGTCTTGTCAATACGACTAGTGTTATTTTATTCCTAGATGCGAGAAGATTACGTACATTACAAACGTATATTTACATTTTTGAGCACTTTAGATTGTTAGGTTTAATTATTTGGTTAAATGAAAAATCAACTATTGACGGTAATTCAATTCCAAATCCTGTTTATCCATGTATAACATATGATATTTATGAGCATAATTGTTGAAAGCATTTGTTAAATGAGACACAGCTATTTCGTTTGTACACAATTAAATAATTTCAAGTATCATTATTTATTTTTGGCACATATTTAAACGTTTTTATTGTTAATTGTTTGCGGTCTAAGTATTTCTAGTATTACTTAAAGTATTATTTTATTTGCACACGTTTTAATTGTTTCATGTATTGCAATAAAAACACATACCTCAATTTGCACAAAATTTTATGAATTTAAGTATAGTAAATTATGAAATAGTGCTATAATACCCTTAGATGGGTTCCTTGTAGGTACTACCTCTCTAGGTTACTGTGGATCAGTGAGTAATGACAATGAAGGGATACTCCAAATCCACATATCTCCAGGACTGGTGCCTAGACATCAGATGGTTTATAGTCATATACAGGGCACCTTATAACGGGTCGTCATACCTTTATCTAGAAAAGAAGTAGGTAACTCTCTAATACCAGCCGACTGGGATACGTTACTTAAGGTACATATTTGTTTTTTGTTTCTTTTTGCATACAGTTAAGTCATATCACGTATTCCACTTTGTCCTGTAGATAGCATCCAAACTGTTTTGAAGGTCAGAGAAGATTTAGGAGTACTGTTAATAAAAGTGTATTCCACTCTCTCCAGAGCGAGTGAATTGAAACCTTACCACTGGATGCAGTTTTGTGTCTCATCCAGGACACACATTCTTTGTGGCAGGTGGGAGATATGCCC
Organism: Sepioteuthis lessoniana; assembly: GCA_963585895.1. Taxonomy (NCBI): domain Eukaryota; kingdom Metazoa; phylum Mollusca; class Cephalopoda; order Myopsida; family Loliginidae; genus Sepioteuthis; species Sepioteuthis lessoniana. Next base: position 110,734,140 of record OY757904.1, read on the forward strand.
CTCTGCGCTTTGTCGAAAGGGTGGTGTCTTTATCTTGATTTGGCCAAAATTAGCATTTTCAAAGCAGTCTCTGAATACCCAACTCAGTACACTCTGATCTGTTATCTGAGTGTTTAAATAGTTAATCATAACAATGTTACAAAGTTTTCTGAAACCAAGTGTAACTTAGATTTCGCACAAATTTGGCGAACTCAAAGACGTGCGAATTTTCTACTCAATAATATAATCATGAGCAAAGCAAGTTAGCTGACACAACGAGTCGACTACGAGAAGTCATAGGTTGTTTGCAGGCGTTTCATAATAATGAAATTTTCTGAAATAGCCATTATAATCGTTAATTTTCAAAATATGAGGATCCTTAATAAAGGTAAATATATTTCCTCACATCAATTTAATTATACACCTAATAATCGTGTAATTTTTATTATTATTATTATTATTATTATTATTATTATTATTATTATTATTATTATTATTGTTGTTGTTGTTCTTGTTGTTTATTTATTTATTTGTTTATTGTTCTGAAAATATTTTATGTATTTTACCTCTTTTATGGAATTTAGCATAAAAGAAAATGTGTTTGCTGTACACATCGGCGTGTTAAGACAGTAGATTAGTTATACGGCATTTAGAACGGAAATTGATTTTTCCCTAAATGTCAGTTTCACGTCTTTATTTCTACAGTTTTCTTTTTTTTTTTTTCATTTTCTTCATGGTCATCAGCTCGTTATTTAGTGTTTGATAAGCAACCTTACAGTAAAAAAAAGAAAATTATATCTATGAAAAAAGGAAGACAAAAAAATGAAATACCATCAAGTTCTGTGCGTTTATGATAGACAGGTTGTCAGGCGCAACAAAATATAGTAGAGAGCTTGTGTTTTCTGGAAAAAAGAAATTTTTAAAATATGACTTGATTATGTGCTTTTTCGGCTCTGTGGAACTAATCTCTTTTAATTAATTTCCTCATTGAAAGCTTTTTATGAATGAGCAGGTTTAGAAGAAAATCAATGTTATAAAAAAAAAATGATAGGCAGATTCTGATTCATAAAAGATAATTTTCTTCTAAACCAAAGATTAAAAATATAATTAAAGTGGAACACATTACAATCAAAGCAGGTATTATTAAGTAATATTTATTAGTGAACTCTTCAACATACAAACTCTGTAATCAAAATCAATGTGTCCTATATAGTTGTTATATAATGTTTATTAATTTTGTCTGATCATGTACTTAAGTTTTTTTTTTCTATTTATTTATTTCATGCTGTCGAATTTGTATTTATAATCATTGCTTTTATTTTGGCGTTACTATATAGTGTGTATTCCTTATTATCTATCTATTTTTTTTTAAATATTATTTGGCATTCATTATTATTCATCTATTTTGTATTGTCATTTTGTTATTATCTCTTGTTTGCTTATGTTTTCATAATATAGCGTTGGTATTTGTCAGTCTCTAGTAATTTCTTTATTACAGAGTTGAAAGTTATTAATATATGTATTATCCAATTATATAACTATTCTTTATTATGTATTCATTTCTATCATAGTATAGTTGTTATTTATACTTCTCCCTTCATTTGGTCTAATTATTTACTTTATATTCTTTATTATTCATTTATTTTAGCTTATTTATTTATTTTAGCTTATTATATTTATTATTAATTCATTTTGTCACATGAATTAGTACATATTTTTAGTACTTTTTTGTCATATTATTGGTTGTCATTAATCATATATATCTCTTTTTCATTGTGTATTTTCTTATAATATCGATGTTATTGATTAATATTGATAGATTTTGTTTAATTATATATCTTATGACTATTATTATGTATTCAGTTTCTTCTATTGTAGAATCTTATTAATCATTATAACCTACTTTAACTTACTGTCTTGTTGATCATAATTTTTCTTTTATTTTTTATATGACATCGTTGTTAATATTTTTCGGACTTGGTTTATTATATCATCATCATCATCATCATCATCATCATCATCATCATGTCGTGCCGCTAGCACGGATATCCCTGACCCTTTCGCGCCACTTTTCCCTATCATTCATCGCTTCTAGCAGGTCTTCAGGGCAACATCCCGTATCCTCACATAGCTGCTGTATGTATGTTAGAGCTGATCGTCTTGCTTTTGCTTAGCCATATGCGGGGGTTCATATGAGTACATTCCTGATGTTATAATCGCATAAATGGGTATAAATGGTGAACGGAACACATATTCATCTCTCGAATGATTTTTAGCCATCAAATGCTTTTCAAAACACGAGTTCAAATATAGATTCTATTAAGAGTCACACCCAAGAAATCATTCTGTGGTGGGCTTACTTCTTTAAGGTAGATACGAGCTGCATTTTGTGTCTCTAATAGTAAATAACATCTGCGTTTGAATTTCTGACCATCTAAGGAGTGTGGAATACCCTTCATTGTATTATTCCTAAGTCTTCAAGAAACTACAGACAACGTTCGTGTGAGTCTCACTTTTATTAGTCAAATTTATCATTTTGGAAATTACTAGGATTGGAATCAAGTACGAGAAACCATATAACCGAGCAAAGTATATTTATTAAATAGAAATACTTGATGCCATATAATTGCATGTAAATGAATTATCATTTTAAACAAATAAAGTTGTGCCATTAAAATAGAGTTGATATGAAATTAAAGAATTGAAATGTCATAAATCTCTAAGTAAATGTTTTATCAATACTTGTGGTACTAGATCTTCAAATATTTATGGAATTTTAAGGCTTTCGTATGAGAATAAATACTTTCTAATAATAACCCACTTTTTTGCATACCAGTGTAGTTCATAAGAAAGAACTTAACTGAACAATGTTTTAATGCGGAAACGCACTCCCACTGCTTATAAGACTAGAAAAATTTTATAAGAAGTGGTAGTGTGTTGCCACAGGCAAAATGATCAGCCGTTTTCTACTTTCTGTATAAGGCTTAGAAGATTTTCAACGACTTGCACAAGGTTGAACTTTTAAAAAATGGTATTATAGGGTTAAAAGGAAATGGACTTTTTTTTCTTTTTTCCTGTTGTTGGTGGTTTGCTTGTTTGTGGATGCTATAGAGTACATCTAACCATTATCCAACAATACTAGTATTGTATAATTGGATTTTCTTAACAACATGAACTTAAATACCTTAACGTTTCGAATAAACAAATTTCTGATTGAAATTTCCAATTTACTACCAAAAGATATTTCTCTGGTATCTGCATTCGCGAAAAAATGATACATTTTAATCATTCTAACTCTCAGTCTCGTGGAGATAACTCTCAAATGCTAATTGGTATCTTTCTAAACTAAAGAGTCAATAACATTATGCATGGCTGTTAAATGGAACATCGATGGGCTCGAGGTTCATTTAGTGCTTTATAACCATTCCTTAATTCATTTTATCAATGCCTTCTTCTATTAGTGAATAATTCAAGGGCAGCGTTAGTTATTAACATTTAACTATTTTGTCCTCTTATGTCTACGGTTTATCATTTTACTTTCTGAATGCTCAAAATATATTTTAGATTTTTTAAAGAAGTGTAATATGATAGCCGAGGGATTTCGGTTCATGTCTTTGAATTTAGTTAGGCTGAGAACCCTTTGGCTCAGCACATGGGTTAGTTGGGTGCAACATTGAGGCAGGTGTTAACGTGGGCGCGCACGGGCGGATGAAGGTGTCACTCAGATGTCACAATACTCCGAGACAAAACGGGTGACGGATTGCGAGTGACGTCACGCACAGGAAGCGTACAGAGGTTTGTGGAGATTTGAAGAACGTTACAGAATTGAGATTAGACACTGGACGAAGACGGTCGACGTTTGGAGCTCGCAGAAACGAGGCGAACTTGAATAAGACAGCATAGAAAATTGTGTCTCTCCTCCTTACGTCGAAACCTTTAACTCAAAGTTAATAAACAGGTTTCGTACCTGAACAAGAAGTCGTTACGTGTTTTCTAATTTCGAGATTCTTATGTTCTATCGGTATGAACATTATATGTCCATTTCTCACATAGCGTTAATTGTGAATATGGTACAGAAGGATAGTGATTGTTTTAGAGAAATCATCTTTTTCAGCTTGCAACCCTGTGTGCTAGGCTCCAGAATAAGCCGATTGTATCATCTATAAAGTGGGTTGATAACCTTAAAAAGGGTATATTGGATACTAAACAAAACTTCATCTGGTAATCAAGATCCAGTTTCGGAATTTTCAGCAGCTTTTACTCGTTTAAAATGATTTGACAGATAGATGTTTGTACCGTCTATAATTGAAGGACCTAATTGTTCAACTCTCTTCGAAATAAAGTTACAAAAGGAGGATTTTCATAGAGTAAAATCAAACAGAACAAAGGAATTAGAAAACAAAAATATAACTTTTATTTAGTCACATTGGCAAAACCGATTTTTTCTTAACCAGATTTTTTGTTGACCAGAACAATACCTACTAGAGTGTTGTGGTCGTTAGTTTCTCAGTTGCGTCTTGGTGCTCTGCGGGGTCATGGTGAAAGATGACGATGATAACATCGATATCAAGAGTTGATGATGACGGTTTCATACCAGGAACAGAAAAAGGACAGACATATTATCACAAAATAAAAAGGAAAAAAATACTTCTCTCAGGACTGGTTAAAATAAAATAAATTAATTGATACCCCAAAATTATTAAAGATACATATATTGTATTAAAAAAGTAACCCTACATCAAAAAGCAGTTTATATAATTTTCAAATGTTGGCCGTTAATGGTCGCTCGGCCGAGAGTTCACCAACTGACTGACACTTTCAAAAAATCCCCAAATCTCTTGTGTAATATTTTTTCGTAACTATAACGTGAATTTATGAATTTAATTCTTTGTTTTCAGTCACACAGCCAGACATAGGGTTCACTTTCTGTGGTACGGGATCACATCATTATTTAATTTTACAAGGGTAATTAGATTAATTAGGTGAGTTTCGTTAAAAAGAGTTAGCTGTAGGAGGCACTGTTTACTGTTGTTCATTTTTCGAATAAATATAGAGATGTCTCATTTAATATCGCTGATCGCTGTCAGTATCACCGTTTTTATTGATCACTACTCCGGGAATTTCTTCTTTACAGAAGAGCCATTGTAATTCCACTCCATCGACTGTCATTTTGACTCAACCTCTTAGTTGCAAACCCATGTTTAGCCCATTAGAAAACTTTTTTAAGAAAGAATACTTTCCCGTATTCATCATATACTCTTCTGTAAATTTCCTACTATTTGCGATTCTCAGCCACCAAAGTTTTTTTTATGACCGAGCTCTATTCAAGCTCAAAGCATCATTTTATTAGTCATCTAGTTGATTTGCCTCAAAACTACTATTTCAACGTGATTTAAATAATTCTTTGCTTAAAAATGATTTAAAACAATACAGATTTTATATCTATGAAAATAAATTCTGGAAAAAAGATTTATTTTAACTTTAAAAATCCCCTTATTCATTGAATGACCCGCATCAATCCACAATTATGGGGGCTGTAATAAAACAAGGAACGACTTAATTCAAGTTCAGTATTTTTAATATAATGTTCTTCTAGTATTGCTTTTTTTGCCAGTAAGTATTCAGTTAAATACCTGAAATAACCTACGTGTGGTTTTTCTTTCAAATACACATGCTCAAATCACGTGAGATGCATGATATTTTTAACCATTTTCGATTTTAAACAATGAATTCAGGGGTTGAATATTTTTTAAGGAGACAAAAGAGTAATGTAAATAATCTCATTATTTACACATGAAAAATCAAAGAAAAGCTTTATTATGAATTTAAATGATGAATAGAAAATGTATGGAAAAATCTCCACAAAAAAATTTTCAACGGCCCAAATCTAAATAGATAAAGAAATAGAATAGATACACCTTGAAAAAGACTATATATATATATATATATATATATATATATATATATATATATATATATATATATATAATTCAGATGAGCTGCCTACAGATATGCAAACAGGACAGCAGGATGTTAAGATGGGTATGGACAAAAAATGTGCGTCGTTTTTATATCAATATTAGCATCGTGAATTAAAAGCAAATTTACAATGTAAAAAAAACGTTGTTTTTTTGTTTTTAGTTTTTCTTTTTTCTTCTGTTATTAAAATAAATAATCCTGTATTTTGTTTAATATATATATATATATATATATATATATATATATATATATATAGAGAGAGAGAGAGAGAGAGAGAGAGAGAGAGAGATAAAGAGACAAAGAGAGAGAGAGAGACAAAGAGAGAGACAGAGAGACAAAGGAAGAGAGAGAGAGAGAGAGAGAGAGAGAGAGAGAGAGAAAGAGAGAGAGAGAGATACATTAATCTAGTACAAACAAAACTGGTTTGTTTATGGGCCAGTTTCTGAGTTTTGTTAATTTTATTTCGAAAATACATTGACTAAAACATAGTACAGGAAGAACATTATATTTTACCTTTGAAAAGTAAATCACTGATTTAACTATTACATATATTATATAAGAACATTTCTAAATTCTTGTGATGGAATATGTCAGCCATTTATGCAATCTTTCTTTTTGGTACTTACTTAATCTTTAACTTAATGTCTTGACAACACTTGCTTCTTTTGAGTTCCCCCCTCGTCTATTTTAAGAGTGCTCCCCAGATATCTTACAAAGTGGAGACCTCAAGTGTTTATTCATTTGATTTCTGTTGCATCACTGTTACGTAAAGTTTTCTTGTTTTTCTGTGATACTCTTTTCTTATTTTTTTCATTCGTCACTACTTATTTTATCTTAACGGTTATCAATATACTTGGATTTTTTTCCAAGTGTTATAATACTTTCCTGACTTGGTAGTTTTATTCCTTACTTTGTTTTTTTTTCTCTATTCCATTTATATATATATATATATATATATATATATATATATATATATATTAAATCTCAAATAGAATCTCTATATCCTAGCTGCATATTGTTATATTTTGCATAATATTTTCTTGTTTTTTTTTCTTTTTACGCAAAATCTTAATATCATCTATATTGTACACAAGGAGGCTTTTTTTCCCAGTGATTTTTCAAGCTTATAGATGCCTGTAAAATTCCTAAATTTAGAATTGAATGTCTACTTATATAACTAATAAAAGTGGTGGTATTTGGAGTTCCAGGGGACTTTTACTTCTGCTAGGATTTGCCTTCTGCAGGTAATCCTTTTGGTCAATTAAACTAGCGATTTTTATCATTTTGTGCATTCAGACTATTTTCTCCGCCTTTATTGTTATATTCCGAACGTTTCGCTCGATGCATCCTTCGGCCCTCTTCATGTCTTTCATGTCGAAATCGGAATCTCACGCTTTGTTTAAACAACAGGGGTAACTCTTCACATTACATTAACTATAAACCTGCACAAGTGATAAGTGAATTAAGTATTTCTTGTTATTTACCTGTTGTCAGGATTGAACCTTCAATTTTCTGATGATTTCACTTTGAAACACTTTAACCGGGTATACGTTATTCCATGTATTCTGCCACACCATACACTGAATGATGAAAATTATCACGCAGGGGCTCATCTTGATAAATACCTCTGTAGCTCCGAGAGAGGTCAAAACATGTGACTTACGCATTAAAACATAAATGGTTTGTCGGTTAGTTACAGGGCAAGGAATAAGTCAGGTGGACTTCAGGACTAAGTGAAACCACCACCCATCCCATTTGCGCAGGCTACGATTTGACATTATTGGTTTTTTCCTGATTGATAAGAAAATACTATTGCACGTCTTCTTGTTTTGTTTTGTTTTTAAATCGGGCAAAAGAAAGTTGTAACAATGGCAACAAAATGAATGAGATTTCTATTTGACCACAAATCCAACTGTCCCTTCCTTGATACGAACAATCTCATTTTGTCGTAATCATTTTTTCTAGAATTTTTCTCTTCAGTTTCACCGACTTTCCTCTTAACACATAATACAACTTGGTAAAAAGTGGTCACTCACTGAAGTAGTGAATCATATAACGACTATTTCAGTGCTTCACAGAAATCGGTATTTTAATCTGAACTAGTTAATTGTGAATATAGCTAATTTTTGGAATTTTAATTGCCTCTGTATACCATTAACAACAATGAAGAAGTTGATTAATTATCCACAGTGTATAAAATAAAGTTGATTTTTGAAGTGTACGTAGTGTTTCGAAAATTTATATAATTTGTTTATGAATGAATATGTACAATTCTCGTTCAGTGTATCTCGACTTTTAACAGTAGGTTTAAAAACTACTCATAATACTATATTTAATGTATAAACGGTTTTTCTTTTCTTGTACATGAAATTCTGTACCTGAAACTAAAAAGAAAACTAGACATCAAACTTAAGGACGTATGTAATCTTATTGCATTTAAGTTTCTTATCTTCCAAAATATTTTTACTGGTAACGCAATCATTGATATTTAACTAACTAAAATTAATTATGTTTGTAATTAGTTATTACAGTTATGTAAAATAATAACGGAACTTTATTTCCAAATTAGAACTAACAATCTGGACATCAGATCTTCAGTAAATATGTTGCTGAACTATTTTTTTAAAACTAGAAGTTTGTTTATTTTGCCCCGTGCTTATTGCATAGTCTCACGAACATGGATTTATTTTCTTTTTATTTCAATTAACAAGCCCTTATAAAACGTAAATATTATTATTATTATTATTATTATTATTATTATTATTATTATTATTATTATTATTATTATTATTATTATTATTATCATAAAAAGAGTATATTCAAATTTCAACTCCCATTAAATTCCCACAGCTTTAACCTTTTGTTTTTAAATTCTGGAGTGTTTAACATTACATAACGTAAAAATATCACTTTTTGTCAAAAAGTAATTGGGAAGTATGCTCATAAAATACTTTATATGAATGAAAAATAAAGAGTACTTTGAAGACAATTTGAAAGAATTACCAATTTGTAAAACCTGAAGCCTAGCATTTCTGGAAAAACGTAAATTAATTCTCTTGTAAAATCGAAACATTTGCGTAGATATTAATAAGAGAAACTAATATATCTATTGTTTTTGAATGAAGAAAATGAATAAATTATTTGACAAATTCTGTTAGATTTTTTTTAATCAGAGGATGATTTTCACATATACTGTTGTTAAAGAAAACAAATGAACTAAACTAATTTTAAAATCCAATCAAGTATGTTTCCGATAACAGAAAATAAACAGATTAAGAAAAAAAACACGCAAAAGAGGAAAAAGATACAAAAAATGACATATGTTTTAGGCTCATCTATATTCAACATGCATGTTTGAAAAAGTTTTACATTTTTCTTTTGTATTTCAAGATAATTATAATTTTAGCAAGTAGGAATAACCTGTAAGCCTGTTGGATATTTTTGTATTATGATTTTAAAATTTAAAATTTCATTGGCTTTGAAAAGCGTAAAGATTCATATTCATTCTTAAATTAACTTTCTATGGTAACACGTGCGCATTACCTTATATGGCAGACAAGAACATTCGATCAAAATAGCTTACAGGTAATAGTAAAATAAAATGTAGCTATCTGAAACATACAAGCATTTGCCACGTTGACTGGAACCTGGGTAATCAGTAACACCGCTAAACATAGACATTCGGAATAATTTTCGCTTGATCCTATTTACCCAGCCCCTCCGCTCCGGCAGGATATGACACGAGGTCAATTTTTTAAGCGGAGTTTAACAGGTTTGAATTCAGAGTTTTCCTTCTCCTAGACTAGTTGCCTCACCAAGGCTGAAGAATCCAGTCTGCCTTACTATTTACCCATAGCTGGACGGAGAATAATTGGATTCATACTTTTCCCAAGGGTATTAGTGCCGTGTGAAATGCAATCAGTCTCGTCCAGGATTTGAACTCGTGTCGCCGTGCCCATTTCCCATGACGATAACCATTACACCACGAGCACCAATTATTTCCCCTTAATCAAAGCACAAACATAGCCTCGCACAAAAGAGCAGCTGTACGGCCACCTACAACCTATCACGAAAATTATCAAAGTTTGATGAATCAAATATGGGACACTGCTGAAAAAGTATGAACGAGCTCATAAACGATATACTCCTGTGGACCCCATCACATGGACGAGCAAAGGTTGGACGACCTGCTAATACCTATATACAAAAGCTCTGTGCCGATACAGGATGTAGCCTGGAAAACCTCTCAGGAGCGATGGACGATAGAGACGAGTGGCGTGATAGGGTCAGGGAGATCCGTGCTCGCAGCTTGACATAATGACGCTGATATACCTAAGAAGTTTTAGGTTAAGACTCTTCGAAACCAGAGGTATTCATATTTTACATTTCCCAGTAAACCGGGACATTGGCCCAGCGGTTAGAGTGTTCGCCAATGGCCCGGGAGCGATGGACGATAGAGACGAGTGGCGTGATAGGGTCAGGGAGATCCGTGCTCGCAGCTTGACATAATGACGCTGATATACCTAAGAAGTTTTAGGTTAAGACTCTTCGAAACCAGAGGTATTCATATTTTACATTTCCCAGTAAACCGGGACATTGGCCCAGCGGTTAGAGTGTTCGCCAATGGCCCGGGAGACCTGGGTTCAATCCCAGGTCGAGTCATACCAAAGACTTTAAAAATGGAACTTGATACCACCTTGCTTAACACTCAGCATTATAAGGTACGGTTCAAGGGTAAAGTGGAGCAATCCAGGGAATGGAGTAGCGCCCTCCCCTACACCTTGGTGTAGTAGCTATCGAAAAGGGAGCCTTCGGGTCACCCTCGACTATGGTCGCTAACTTTAATTACATTTCCCAGTCGGGTCTTATTAGATATAAAATATTACTAAATTCCACGTCTATGAAGAAAAAAACCCCGAATATACAGCAGTTTTAAAATCAATCAACTTTTTATATATGTGTACCTCATTGGACGAAACAGGCGCGCACGTATTGTTCATGCCAGTTATACCGAAAAGGAAAACATGGCTGCCTCTGGAGCCACATCTGAGAAATTGGTCTTGTGTCCAAAATAAATCCTGAGAGATCAACTCGTGGCATATAAAGATTACGAAGACTCCTGCTAGTGCATAAAAATAGATTACCGAAGGATGAACAGTTGAGTTATTTTTTATGTTTTACATGTAACTTTATCCCACTTGTACGGACTTATTGTGTGTAGAGTGAAGAAAGTTCCAAAGTTTTCCTAGCTTGTGGGATCCAAGGAATCACTACCTATGAAGAGGATTACTCTGCTTTGGAAAGTGATGTCGTTTTTTCCTTTTTTATTTTTTCTGTTTTTTTTTCTTTTCGGCACAAGGCATTATCAACAATGCCGGACACCAAGTTCGACCTAAAGTTAATTCCATATATCGACGGATTTGCGTTCGGTCCCCGGTAGTTGAGAAAATGCTGAAGCTTGAACTTGTCTTCCGGTTAAGACTCTGGAACACAATATTCCCCTGAGGATGACTGGCGGAGAATTAGTAAACTAACAACAGCTGTATCAGAAAGAGAAAGCGAACGTTATCCATCTCAATTAGTCTTACTAAAGGCCTTTGCAACGGATTTATTTATGATGTATCTACTATCCGTAAAAAGCCGTCTACGTTGAGGCGAATCTCAACATGTTTACCAACCACAATTAAAAAGAAATCGCACTCTAGTTGAGCGGGCTGAGTGACCGTATAATGACCGGCGTCTTTGTTCTTTGGTTTCCAAGCAAGTTTTAGAGGGCTCTTTACTCATTTTCTTGGGTAGACGCTCTCTCTATTAGTGAGTTACTTGCTCGAGGTAGGGTGAACATGAGATGCGAGAAAATAAGGGATGTTGTGGTGGAAGCCGGGCCAATACTAGCAAGAAGGGTTAACCCTCACTAGCGGATGTTTGAAGAACTGGACTTTGGTGCGAAGTTTGGCGATTTGGACAGCATTGTGGAAGTAGTCAGAGGATCAGACACTTCATAGATGGACAAAATGTTGCTTGAATACTCAGTGTTCACTTAAATCAGCCAGTAATACAAATGTCAACTTTAAACGTAGCTGAATAACGGATGGCTGATTTCCTATCCAGAGAAAAAAAAATTGCATTCACCTCAAGGCTTGATTACAGTGATGGTCTCTCAGCTTAAATTTAACGTACTTCCGGTATTAGATTTTCGGGAACTTAATGTGTATGTCGACCTAAACAGGGTCTATGCTGAAATAAGTAGGCAAAAAAAAACTGAAGTAATTGCGAAAGAAGAGTTCCAAATTTCTAGTGGATGATATTCGAAATTCTTATTTGTAGAAACATATGCAACAATTCTTGAAGCCAGAACATACTGGGTTACTTGGTGGGGGGAGTTACTGCTTTATACACGTGGGCTTTGGGATCTACGAAGTGCCATCTATCAGGAAAGGCTTGTAGATGCTACAGTCCCAGAATGAATCTATTCGTTAAGCAGCATCGGCGTACCTCAGTGATGTATACATCAATGAGGTCATAGAGACCGCGTCCAAAATGAGGTAAAATCTGATAAACTTTGGGACAGTTAGCAAGGAATTCAATTGAGTGTATGACGACTTTGAGTTCTAAGCTCACAAATGTTGGCGGAGAACAACACACCTTGGTGAAAATAAGCGAATGGCATTTCAATAGGCCTCCAGTTAGCTGACTGATGGTACTTCCAGTATGAAAAGTTGTTTCAGAATTTCCTATGGTTGGACGGCAGTGTACCCAGTTTATTTAGTAAGTAGCGAGCAGTAGCAGTTAGAGCACATTGGAAACACGATGATTTGAGATCTAACTGCCTGAGTGCGGCCAGAGTAAGTTATGTGGGGCAAGGGGTCTGTTGATGGCTTTGAACAAGATGAATGGGTTAATCCAGGCTGGTAGATGATTGAGATTCACAAGAGAGTAATGGTGTCACAGTGGTAGATGCAAATGGATTTCGAAAGAAGAGATTTGTGAAGAGCGCAAATCTGGCAGAAGTCAAAGTTATATTGAAGGGTGAAAACATGACATTGTTGTGGGAAACGACAGTGCTGCAACTCTTTATCATCTCTGCTTGCGCGTACAAATAGATCGCAGACACACTCTCAGGAAAGACCCAGTAACATAGCAAAGAAACAAAAGGAGGACTCTTTAACGATGACGGGCATGTTCACTCGCACGACTGAAAAGAGTGTATTGTTGGTAAAATTACCTTGGGGTGTCCTCGTGGTGTAATGGTTAAAGCGATGAACTGCAGAATCGTAGTACGCGAGTTCGTACTCCAGTCGCGCTATTACGTTCACTTTCGGGCAAATACCCTTGGGAAAGGTATGAACCCCCTTATTCTCCCTCCAGCTATGGGTAAATAGTAGGACGGACTAGGTTCTTCAGCCTTGGTGAGGCAACTAGTCTAGGAGAAGGAAAACTCTGAATTCAAACCTGTTAAACTCCGCTTAAAAATTGACCTTGTGTCTTATCCTGCCCGAGCGGAGGGGTTGGTAAATAGTACCTTGGTAAGGTATGAAAAAAACCATGCGGTTGGCTTGAAGCGTGTATAGCAAAGATGGCAGGAATTGATTAAGAAAGCAAATTGACCGCACAACCTCTTTTGCGCCGCAACTATTGATAAGTACGATGTCGACCAAATAGTATCCATCCATAGAAAGAAAGGTCATTCTGCATAAGATCGACATTATGCTTTTTCAAGGTGGTCCCATAGTCTATAGATCCAGCAATGATGCATTGACGGAACGGTAATCTACAGGTTCGTAGTACGTGGTCTAGACTGGAAAAAAACATTACGCATAATGGTCATAGATATAACCTCATTGAGTGACTGCGAGCCAAAACAATTCTCCCAATAAGGTCAGAAGAGTCGGTGAGTGCTAAACAACCGTTGGATTCAATTTTGTAAGAGTCCACCGAACGAAATCCTCAGTGATAACGACACTGCGTTTAGCAAACAGTTTATTTAAGGCTTACATGGAGAAATGGGGTTTCCAGTTGTACTAGCAGTGCGCACACTTGGAATGAAATAATAGAAAGGTTTCATAAAAGCGTAAAACTGATACTCACATGATAGCCGTGCCCCAAACGGGAAGCTGTCGACTTGTGCAACGTACCATCGAAGGATGACACATCAATCCCATACTACCTCCCAAGTTGACACTCAGTGATACTGAAGAGTTCTGATAGAACGAAACAGTCTGTCTGTGGATGACAATATATACGCTCCCCCATGGCGGTTGAGCACTCGAGTGAAGGAATTTTCGGTCACCCCCCCCTATAATGCAAAGCCCTTCGAAAGAATTGAACACTCTGGTAGCCGATAGGGTATTAAAATCTAAACAAACGGCTGCTGCAGTTACTACATAATACCTTAAAAAATCCCTTAGCCAAACGTGGTACGTTTGTTGGCCGAGCGGTCTGAGACTTAGTCTAACGTAAAGTTGGATGGGTTTAGATCCCGGCTTCAAGCGTCCTACGTGTCTAGCCACACTGAATAATTATGATAGAACGAAACAGTCTGTCCGTGGATGACAATATTTACGCCCCCCATGGGCGTTGAGCAGTCGGGTGAAAGAATGTTCGTCTTTCGCTCGCATAATGCAAAGCTCTTCGATAGAATTGAGCACTCTGGTAGCCGTTAGGGTATAGAAATATAGTTCTGAAGAGTTATGATAGAACTAAACAGTCTGTCTGTGGATGACAATATATATATATATATATATATATATGTGGGTTTTCTGAAAAATTAATTGGCTGACAAAATGCCGTGAATAGTGATTGTGGTTTATTTTTCAACATTGTTCCCTTTGTAATTCCTGCACTTATATAATGGATGTTGCAGTGCTTGGATGAAATTAGTAAAAATATAATGCAACTATTGTCATAATGTCAGAATATGATTATATATATATATATATATATATATATATATATATGATTATATATATATATATATATATATATATATATATATATATATATATATTCTTTACGGCATAGTCTGGAGCCGGCAGCATGTTACATTGACTTCCATGTAAATGCAGACAAAGCAGATTAAGTGTGTTTAATCAAAAAAGAGGCATCTCCACAGTAAATGGTTATTCTCTAAAACTAGTGGACAAGTTCACCTAACTTGGAAGCAGCATCTCATCTTCTGAATATGACATCACTAGGTGGCAAGTGAAGGCATGGACTGCTATCGATTGGTTATCGATCGAATGGAAGTCAAAATTATCCGATAAAAAAACGCAATTTTTCCCTATAGTGGTCGTGTCAATTCTCCTCCACGAGTGCACCACAAGGAGTCTGACTAAGCGTATAGACAAAAAGGTAGACGGGAATTAAGCAAAAATGTGACGAGCTATGTCGAACAAACCCTTGAAGCAACATCCTAAAAAAACACAGCTGGTGTACAGGCACATACATGCTATATCTAAAACCATCCAAATAAGACAAAATTGTTAAATAATAGCGTTTTAAATTTTTTTATTTGGTAAGTAGTATTAAGTAAAACTCCTGTACTCAAAGTGGTATTGCTTTCACACGCTAAAGTCAACTTAGTGTACCTGGCTTTTTATATTCATTGGGGTCAGATGACAGCAAGGATATCATTAGAGGATTTAAGGTCATAAGACAAAACATTCTAGCAATTAAGAATTAGATATTAATTTTAGATTAGTTAGGTCTGAGTATATGAGACTCACAGACCATTAAAACTTGTGAGGTAATTTCCATTAATATTCAAATGAGCTCTCTGCTTGTGTTCTACGTGCTGGCTATATAAAAAAGGCGTCTAAGTATGAATAAAATGATGTGTGCTCACTGAAAAGATGTCTTCTAAGTTCTTAACAGTTAATAAGATTGAGCAGTCAAGAAGCAAATGCAGCCACGAGAAGAATCAACCCTCATACGAAGGGAATAAGATCACTATCCAACACAGTATGTGTATATTTCAAGCCGTGAATACACGTTTGGGTCAATATTTCATAATCAAACCTAACCGATAAAATGAAAAGCAGTTTCTTCCAGGCAGTGGTTGAATAGATACTGCTGTATGGATGCACTACTTGGATGCTAACTAAACGGCTGGAGAAGAAGCTAGACGGCAATTACACAAGCATGCTGCGAGCAATATTGAAGAAGTCCTGGTGGCAACACCCTATAAGGCATCAAATATACGGCCACCTGTCTCACATCACGAAAACTATCAAAGTTAGACGAACCAGACATGCGGGACACTGCTGAAGAAGCAGGGACGAGCTCATAAGTGATGTACTCCTATGGACTCCCACATATGGCCGGGCAAAAGCAGGACGACCAGCTCGAACATATTTTCAGCAGCTATGTAAGGATACGAGATGTGGTCCTGAAGACCTACCAGAAGCGATCAACGACAGGGAGAAGTGCCAAGAGAGGGTCAGGGATATCCGTGCCTGCGGCACGACATGATGATGATGATGATACTGTAAATGTTTCTAATTTTCTGTGAAAATGAGCTTATATTGTCTTTCTTACTTTTGGTTCAATGATCGTACATCAACAGATATTCTAAAATCAAATACATCATCTGATATTCTCATACAAGACTAATGCTGGGCATTGATGAATGAGAAGTGAACTAGATATATTTAAAAAAAAAACTACCAACCAAATAAAATTTTTTAAGTAGTCGTTTTAAGCTATTTACGTTTGTTTTTATTATCGTTTTATGGCATACCAAACATCATAGCAATCATTTTTAGACGTGTAGTGATACAATTCAATTAACAGCTGGTCGGTATGTGGGGTGTAAACTGGTTCAGTGGCCTCGTAGGTAGAGTGTTCGCCAATGGTCCGGGAGACCTGGGTTCAATCCCAGGTCGCGTCATACCGAAGATTTTAAAAACGGTAATTTATACCTCCATGCTTAACACTCAGTAATATAAGGTACGTATCAAGGGTAAAGTGGAGCATTACAGGGAAAGGAGTAGCGCCCTCCAGTACACCTCAGTGTAGTAGCTATCGAAAGGGACCCTTCTGGTCGCCCTCGACTAAGGTTGCCGACTTTACTTACTTTATGGAGGGGATTATATATTTTCTAAGGGTATATCCCTGAATGTGAACCTAGTTGCGTTACTGGAGTTCGAAATCACTTACTAAGTTAGCCGTTACCTCTTGGGTAATCCACCTACGCATTGATACACATTAGTCAAATGTGCATTTTTTCTTCATCTTATCAAATTGAATAAAGAGTGAATCATTTATATCTTTGTTTCATTTTAGAATGTTACTTTCCTTATAAAACAAATAATTTTCCCATGGTTTTTCTTTTGAAGTAAAAAAAAAAGTTAACATTTTGTAAGGTTCTGACTTAGAAGATCAATCAACATTTCTCAGAGAAAATCTTTGAAAGCATGAATATATTGATCCCCGTTTTATAAAACACGGCCATTTCCAATTAATCTTTTCAGTTTCAATATTTTCAAAATTTGTTAAATTTTATCTAATTAACCGTGGATTGTGCAATGATGATTAAATACGGAATAATTATCATTATTAAAAGGCAAATGTTCGTTGAATTTTAATTTTGATGACGGCTTTTCTTTAACATTTTTTCATGACTCGAGGCTAATTCATTTAAATCCAAAATGCATTTTAAAATGTTTCTTTTCTTTTTATTATTAATAAAACCGAGAAAAGATACTTAATAAACTAAAATACTAAATCCTGGGGGTAAAATTTAAAATCTCTCCCCTAATTTAATAAATTATCTGTTAAATCTTAGAAATCAGAGCCTTCGTTGCGCACCCGTATTACGCTCATGGGCACTTCAACCGTAGGTTTATGACTAAAAAATAGCGAAAAAATTAAAAATGCTATAACCTGTCATTTAACAGCTCGATTTATTGCATTGTTGCTCGACAATAGTGATATAGAAATCGTCTGTCGCTCACCAGAATATAGAGGGATCGGGTACATATAAATCATTGTAGCCTTACAAATTTTCTAAGAAATAATTTATAAGAGATTTTTTTTTTGTTCTATAAATATTCTTTTTATAAGTAATATAATGAGTTGTCTGGAAGAAGAAAATATATTGTCTGTTGATTAGTATTATTAAATATCATTGTTTTCTGTTGAGGAGTGTATTTCAATGCATTGATTTTGTCTAGAACTAAGCGCCCAATGAATTTGACTGACATTTCTAAACTTTCCATAAAACCATCGATCTCAAAACTAAAACTAAATCTTAACATTAACCCTAACGTTAACAGTAGACTTTAATATTAATATATATTTGAACTAATATAATTTAGTAATAAATCATATTAATCTGTAAAACGTAACTATTAATTTTCCTTCACTCTGACAACCAGGCTAAGAATAAGTCGACTTAATCCATTGCAGAGTAGTGTCCTAGTATGATACTAACGATTATCTGGTGGTGAAAATCCAGTTTTGTTGCTCGGGAAAGTTTGCAGCACACGTTTCTTACCACTCTTCCTATGTTTACTGTGACTGGAGTGGTTTCACCAGTTAAGTCCCATCTATAAATCAAATAGGTATGTTTGAAAATCAGTATTATTGTAGGGGAGTATATGAAACCATTTAACAGTGTTCAAAGTGATGCTAGTCATTAAAAACAATTATTTATGTTGAATTGGAATATTTAAAACTATCTAACTGTATGCAAAGTAGTTGTGAGACTTAACCACTTTGTCACTTGTTACTTAAAGCTAAAGTTACTTACATAATGTTACAATTAGTTACATGAAATCATACAATTTCATAAATCATCTCTCATCTCGTTACTGAAGATTAGACTACGCCGAATCCATCGAACAAATAGGGTAAGAAATAAGGGGTTATTTTTAGTATTCCACATAATTGCATCCCTTGAGGCAGTTCAATATCTTAATAACTGTTAAATATTGCTTAAATAAATGTGTTTGAAGATAATTTGTATAAAATAGGAAGACTTGATACGATATCACACATGAAAGATATTTAATTTAAGAATAGTTAATTAAAGTTGTAATTTACAACCAAGGTTTTGATTATCATATAACTCCTTGATAGTTTTTCACATCAGAATTAGCTGATGATCTTTTAAAGGAGTTTGAGTGACAGCAAGTCTCCTCAAGTCTCCAAGACTCTTTTAAGTATTCTGGCCGATCTTAATAATGCAGTAGTTTGGATGATCTCAACACGTCCTCTTATTTCCATGTCCTCAAGTCTGTTTACCAATCCTTTGATGACTGCACCAAGAACACCAATTAAAATTGGTATTATCGTCACTTTTATGTTCCGCAGTTTTTTCAATTCCCTAACAAAATCAATGTACTGTTTTTTGGGGTTTCTTTTTCGCTTTCTTTCAGTGGTACTCTGCAGTCAGCCGGGACAGAAAATTCCACAATTCTGCAAGTTCTCTGCTTTTTTTTTTCGTTGCTGATTATCATAAGGCCGAGTCGTCTGCCTGAGATTGGGAATCCGTTTATATCTCAAAATCCCAGGGGTGTTTGTGCGCGTCAGTCCGCAGGACCGATTCAGGGTTGTGGATATACGATTTGTTCGTAAGGTCAAATTTTAATTTCTAGCACAGTTCCCAGTGGATTACCTTTCCCACTAAGTCGTAAACTAGTCTTATACTCTTTCTGTGATAGTTGGCTGCATTTGCTTATTATGTGATTGATCGTTTTGTTTCTATCAACATATAACCCAAATTTCCTCTTTTGCTGCATCTTATCTATCCATGCTTTGATATTGTTGGTCTCGTTTTCCGCTGTTATTAGAAGAGATTCAGATTCTCTCTTAAGTTTCCCCTTTCTTAGCCACGTCCACATTTCCTCGTATGAGATATCATTTGTTAATCGTTGAAATGGTTCATAAAGTTATTTTTCTTCTAATTTCGTTTTCTGGTTATACCCGTTTTGCTGATCCTCCTGTCGTCAGTATTTTTCCCGGTGGCTGGGATCAGTCCTGTACAGTGCTTTTCTATGTAGTCTTTAAGCCGTTATATCGATGCGTCAAAGCTGTCTTCGATGCTTGCAATTCCTTTTCCTCCTTTTTTTCTTGGCATATAGTCAGTCAACATCATCTCTGGGATGTAAGGCCTAATGCATGGTCATTAGTTTTCTTGTTCTCTGGTCCATTTGGTCGAGGTCTTCTCTGATCCTCTTCAAGAATGGTTCCGAGTATCTTATGATGGAGAAAGCCCGAGTATAAACCCTTTTGTAAGGCTCCTCCTATATAGTTTTTTCTCGGGTAGCCTTTTCGTTCTCCTGAGATATTTTAAATGTTTTCTTCTTTCTTCTTGTTTGATGGTCAGCTTCCTATATTCCCAGATATTTGTATGTATTTTTTTTACTCCTTTAGAGTTTTTCCCATCAGCTAACGCTGATGTTTTTCCCAGGAGTTTAAGTGACAGCAAGTCTCTTTAAGTCCCCAGGACTTTTTTTAGTATCCTTGGCGTTTTCAAATGCACCAATTACATTTGGTACAATCGTCATATTCATGTTCCATATTTTTTTGTTCAATTCTCTAGCAAGGTCAAGTTCTTATTTTTCTTTTCATATTCTTTCAATTTTATTCTGTGGACAGCTGGAACAGCAATGTCGACAATAATTTTGTTATTATTATTATTATTATTATTGTTGTTGTTGTTGTTGTTATTATTATTATTATAATTATTATTATTATTATTTTATTATTATTTTTTACTCTTTGAGAGTTTTTAAATCAGCGTTAGCCAATAGTCTTTCACTGAAGTTTGAGTGACAGAAATCTCCTCTAGTCTCCAGGACTCTCCTCAGTATTCTGACTGATCTCAAAAAGGCAGTATTTTGGATGGTCTCCACTCATCTTCTTATTTCCATGTCCTTCTGTCTCTTTCTAATCCTTCGGTCACTGTACAAAAAACACCAATTACAATTGGTATAAACTGCACTTTCATATTCAATCGTTTGTCTCTTTGTTTTTTCAATTTCCTAGAAATTTTTAGGTACTTCTCCTTCTTTTCACTTTCTTCTAATCTTACTCTGTGGTCAGCCGGAGCAGCAAAGTCCACAATTTTGCAAGTTCTCTTTTTTTTGTTGTTGATTATTAAAAGGGCCAGTCGTCAAGCCGAGATTAGACGATCAGTTTGTATGTGAAAGTCACATAGAAGGTTGTGTCTTAATCTCCGGGACAGATGTTGGGTTATACATAAGCCATTAGTTCGTATTGTATATTTGAGTCTCTTGCCAAATTCCCGGAGGATTACTTTGCACGCCCAATCGTGACTAGTCTTATACTCTTTCTGTGTAATATGCTATTTTCGCTTATTTTGTGATTGATGTTTTTTTCTCTATTATTATTATTATCATTATTATTACTCATTGGAGTTTTTTTACATCAACATAAGCTGATAGTATTTCACTGGAGAATAAGTGACTGCAAATCTCCTCAAATCTCCAGGACTCTTCTCAGTATTCTGGCTGTTTTCAACAATGCTCTTGTTTGAAAAATCTCCACTAGGCCGCCGACTTCCAAATCTTCCAGGCCCTTTAATAAACTTTTAGTTACCGTGCCAAAAGCACCAATCACAATTGGTATAATTGTTACCTTCATGTTCTATAGTTTTTTTCAATTCCCTAGCAAGGTCGAGGTACTTATCTCTCTTTTCACATTCTTTCAGTTTTATTCTGTAATTTGCCGGGACAGCAAATTCGACAATTTTGCAGATTTTTGTTTTTTTTCTTGATTATTATAAGGTCTGGTCTTCTGGCCAAGTTTAAATGATCCGTTTATATATCAAAGTCCCATAGGAGTTTTCGTGTGTCATTTTCTAGGACAGGTGCTGGGTTGTCCATTTATTGGTATGGTCAAATTTAGATTTCTTGCATATTTCCCAGTGGATCACCTTGCCCACCTAGTCGTGTCTAGCCTTGTACTCCTTCTGTGCCAATTTGATTATCATCCTTGAATTTTGATATGCCATTAAACAAAAAAATCGAACTGAACCGAAGCCAAGAAATACCAGGGAAAATTAGATTCGTGTACCATCAATCAAGAGGACATAAAAGAAAAGAAAAAGCATGCAAATAAGTGATACGGAATAAAAAGAGATGTCAAAGACACCAAAATCTGCAATACAACGAAGATATATCTGAACAATATCTTTTGTAATACTCTAGACCCTTTTAAAATTGCCCGGAAAGGAACGGTGAAATATGGGCCGTAAAGCAAAGAAATATTGTCTATGACTATGCACAAATTATTTCATCTGTGAGAGGGCATTGATAGACTTTCCGTGATAAAGGAGGAAAGGACTCGTCATCAATAAAAATTGGGTGGTTGAAACAATTCCTGAATTCAAAGAATATGTAAACAAAAGCAAAGAGAAATGGTTAAAGCATGCAACGACGAGAAAATATTAAATTAAAAAATATAAAATACGAAAATTGAATTGCCTTTGTGATAATGCCCTTATGAAAGGCGTTATTCATTCTCTTCTCTCAACCCTCAGCTATGATGAAATTGATGGCAGAGAGAATTTTTTATCCTTTGTAAGGAAAGCAGTCTAGAAGTAAACTTCTTAATTCAATCCATGTGTACATTAAAAAATTACCTGGTGTCATATCCTTCTCTTCAAACATGAGTTAATTTAATACATGTGTTTTACTATTTTTCTTTAGTCTGTGACGATTTCTAAATTAACTATTAAACCTTATATGTATTCGGGAGTCGTTCAATAAATATTGGTAAATTTTTCAATACAACGCCTCAAAATTGACTTTGGAAAAATGTATTCTTTAAACAGAATTTCAATACCAAAAACATTTGATTTTCTTCTGAATAAAATTCCTTGGACTTATTTTTTGCCATTTGTTCTCGGTATTTTAACATAATTAACAAAAGAAAATTTTATTGTTCGCAGAAATTTTTGAGGGAACCGAAAAAGTAGAAATCAAAAAGTAGAATAACAGATTTAGAATGTACAGAGGATATGTTTGCTATTTTCAGTTGAACTGGTGAATTATTTCTTTTATTATTGCTGCAGTGTAAAGGCGGTGTTAACCTAGTGAAACAATTGACCTTCGAAAGGGCGAGGTAATCATGACCAATTTTTCTTGCTTTATCCACAATAATTCTCAGTTATTGAGAAATGTCCTAGGTCTTAACTTTTATGTTTACTGAATCCACCATTTCAGGTAGGTTCACCATTATGAACCCATCTAGTGCGTCTTCATCTTGAATAATATTCCGACTGTTTATAAATAATTTATCCAATTTGTATACATTTAGAATAACATATTCACATCATACGTTCTTCTAGAAATTTCTCATGGTTTTTAATTCTCGACCAGTAAAATATGATCTCTAATTAGGTCTCAAGCACTCTGTTTGATTTACAGACTCATTGAAAAAACTTCAAAAAGTATTTCTGGAAGAATTTTGTTCTAACCAATTCTAAACAATGCAGAGTTTACTTTTGAGAAAAAAAACGTGAAAAAAATATTTTGTTATTTTCCAGAAAAACTTATCATATTTCTTAAATGAAACCCCTATTTGCTATCTTCATATTTATCGACACCTCTGAATATTTTTTGGAGGTTTTGTATTTTGCTTTGTAATGATTTCAAATATATTTCAGAACTAAGACCAAGATAATGGTTTTAGTGTGTAGTGTACAATGAGCTATATGGAGGAGTGACGAGAGAGGGTCAGGGATATCCGTGCTACCAGCACGACATGAAGATGATGACATTGATATATTTGCTTGTGTGTCATGACATGTTCTCGTACATGACATCGTGTGAAAATACTTTTACTTTGATATGTAAAACGCAATGTACTAACTGAATTGAATTTGCTGCTGTCAAGTGTATTCCGGTAATTTATGTTATATTAGAACAACTTCATTTTTTTAAATTCTTAACTTAACACTTTAGATAGCATGTCTTAGAAATATAACAAAAAATGTTTGGTTAATATATATGTTTAGTGTTTCCATATTTACACTCTTTTAAGCGATAATATTTTTTCTTAAGTTGATGATCTCACACTCTTCACATATTATAGTTCAGGAGTAGATAATCTTTAGTTTTATTCTTGGTTGGAATTTATCATAGATGTAATTTTCAAAAAAGGTCAAAAGCAGGAAAGAAAAAATATATATACTTTGAAAATATTTCTTCTTCGCTTTCATGCCTATTTGTAAAATTTCCTAAATATTATTTTCTTGAAACGTTACCAATTCAAAAAAACGTAAATTTAATTCATATATATATATATATATATATATATATATATATATATATACAAAATATGCAGCAGTTCACAAGTGTGTATAAGATGAACGAACGTCCAATGTAATGTCTGCTTTTAGTTGATACTGTGTATTCATAGATAGGTATTTCTTTTAAATACCCTATCCGGTGGCAAAAACTGCTCGGTAGCGCCAGGAGTGGCAGTACCGCCTTGAGCTACCGAAACTGTGTTATCACCCTGGTTGGCGGCTGATGAGTCTAGGGTATCGCACGTGCTTTCACACGTTGTATGATGAAAAAAAAAAATTTAAAAATATATATACAAAATATGCAGCAGTTCACAAGTGTGTATAATTCTTATATATATATATATATATATATATATATGTCATATATGCACACATACGCGCGCGCGTACACACACACACATGTGTGTGTGTGTGTATGTTTGTCTGTGTCTGTGTGTGCGCGTTTGTGTGTTAGTATATATACATATATATATATATATATATATATATATAATTACACACATTTGTGTTCTGTTCCATATTTTTATAAAAGAGTGTCAATGATTGTGTGCTTCATCCACAAAAATTTGCAGTTATTGAGAAATGTCCTATGTCGTAACTTTTATGTTTACTGAATCCACCATTTCAGGTGGGTTCAACATTATGAACCCATCTAGCCCGTCTATCAAACATAACGTTCAGCTAGAAATAATAACATCCTGGTATATTTGGATTACGAGATAATTACATTAGTTTTAAGCATCAGGTAATATATGATTGCTAAATGATGTTGTTCAGCACCAGCAATCATTTATTCCAAAGCAATATTTTTCCATTGTTTTTTTTTTCACTACTTGTGTTATGCTAGGTTGGTCAGCAGTTGGCCATTTGTGTTAACACTTCATTTACATTATCCATTTTATTCTTTCGAATGAGATCTGTAGATTTCAAAGAACTAATTTCTTCATTCCATTAGTTTATATAGATAGAATGTTCTATTTAATTGGTAGGTATGTTATCGGATTGTAATTACTGGGGCCATTCGTTTTTGTGGAGCTTTCCGAATCAGGTTAGTGTTTCATTTCTTTTACGCTTCGGGTATGTTTGCATCAAAATGCAAGCGTTGGTGCAGTTTGAGAGTTGATCTGGATCGACATGATTCGGTCAGACCAGAAGCCATGGATCTGAACGTAGCCTTATTTTATTATAACTTGCAGATTTTCCTGAGGTTCTTTTCAGGGGCTTAGGGTGTATATGCCGCGTCTTGTTTATCCTTCAATTTAACGTAATCTCGTTTGTTATACTTGTCGACTATTGAGGGTTTTTTTGTCTTCCTCTTCTCCACTTTGTTGCAAATGAGTTTCATCTTTTTAGTTACATCGAAGTGCTCTGTTTTTCTCAAGCATTCTCATTCAACTTCTTCCCAAATTTTATTTCCGCTATTTTGAAATGTCCTATTTTGCTGACATTGTTACACCCAGTGTCGAAATTTATCAGTAGTGGACTTACCTATTTAGAAAAAAAGCAATAGCTTAGAATCGCGAATCCTTGGAGCCTCATCTTTCTTAGTATATATTTATTTTATCATTAGTTTATATTCTTTAAAAATGAATTATTAAATATATATATATATATATATATATGTATATATATATATATATCTTCTTTAACAATACCATTATCAACATTTAGAGAAGGACAAAACATTACATATGGCTTATGATTTCAGCTGGTGAAGATCTTGCCCTTGATTATACTGGGCCATCATTTATAAGCCTATATCGATAGGCTATTATTTTCTATCTGGCAATTATTCTTTGTTTCTGTTCCTGTAGATTTTTCACCTAAATATTTTTGTATTTCTGATCTAAAAATAAATTATTACGGTCTTATTTACCATCCATTAATATTTTTTTGTTATTTCTTTGCGAGTTTTCTGAAGTTGTCACTAACTATATTCATTCCAAATATGCTTTAAATTGAGGATTTAGCCTGTTGGAATATTTTATAGTAATATGCTTATTCATCTTTTTTTCGTCAGATTTCATTTTTTTCTCATTTTTGATTCCTTAGAAACGGTCATATTTTATTTGTTCTAGTTCTAAATTTCTTTATCATGGTTATTCCTTTTCTCTCCACTTGTGTTAAATTTATTTTTGAAGTTTTGTAGCCGTGTTCTATGATGTGATATCGTGTTCATTTATTTTCCCCCTGTCTCTCTCATTTAGGAAATTTTTTTCATGTGTTTTCTTCACTACTTTCCTTACCATATATTTCCATAATTTAAAGTAAAGAATTCATCTTGGTTTATATAAAAGTCTTTGGGGGTTATTTTTGTTACGAAAGTCAGGAATATTCTTCCATATTTCCATAACTGCTTTACTGTACCTTGTTTGTGTTTGTTGCGTCGTAAATTGCAGTTGATTTCTTTTTTCTATTCGACTCTACTCCATGTTTTCTCCTTACATCATCAAGTGACATTGCATAAGGGGACCATGTAGGTTATTAATAATGTCTCTGTTCCTGACATTAAAAATGCTAACATGATCAATTGATCTCCCACATTACTCATCGAGGGAAAACCTGCAGAAGATCGGATCTAAAAGTTATTTTCCCATGCTTATTTAAAATAATTTGTTAGATTATTATGGGTAGTTTATAAGGGCTATATCTAACTCAACTGTTATTTTGCAGTGCGCGGTAGAATTTTCAGCCCTTAGAATCATCAATTTTATAACTGGAACAGCAGTATGCTGATCTAATTTATGAAAGTATAAAAAGTCCTTTATATTCTAATTACTGATTCAGCAGTCTTAAAAAAAAATGCAAAAAAAAAAAAAAAAAACGCTCGAAGACCAGATTGTAATTAATAGTGTGTGAAGAAATAATGGCAAGACATTAAGTAAATAGAGCTACCATTATCACTTACTCAAGTCTAATTACACGTCAGTGATGATCGTTTAAATGTGGAAGGTATTTCTGCAGTACCCACTGTTTCATCTACGGAGACGAGATATTCTCTCAGGTAAAAGTAATTTCGGTGTATTACTAGTCTCTTTAAAAAAGAAACAAAACGAAAAAAAAAAAACAAATAGATAAAAAAAACTATGAAAATAACATTCGAAGTCATATTTGTAAAAGTCTCATCATATCTATTATTTCCATGTCAGTTATTTACCGTTTACCATAATCATTGTTTTCTCAAACGTACTTCATAATTATTTCAAATCATTTTAAATTCCTGTTAAATAAAACAAAAAATATATGGTAACAGAGACGTTTATAAAAAAAACAATGCAGTAAACATTCTTTCGAAAATCAATTTAAGCAAATGAATTTAGATTTTATTCTATTGGTTTTTGGTTAGAGCTCAACTCTGACAGAATATTTTAAAGATTATATGTTTCTACCACTGTTATTTAACTCCTTGGAAGTTTTGTCACCAATTTTTGCCGGTAGGTATTCACTTAAGTCTGCGAAACTTTCTAGCACTAATCCAAGTATTCTAGTGGTTATTGAAAGTGATGTTGTTCGGAGTTTCTCGATTCTTTCCCCAATCTCCATTTTTTCTCAATCATTTTTCAGTCATTGTTTTTTGTGGACCATTTGAAGAGCACCAACAACAATTGCTATCACCGTCTATTTTTTATATTACACAGCTTATTATTAAGCTCCCTTTCAACTTCCTTTTATTTTTACTCCATGATCCTCTGGAAAATAATAATCCATTCGGTTCAATTTTTTTCTTCTTGTTTATTAACTCTACGTCTGGTATTCTTGCCTCAATTGGGAGATCCTCTTTTATCTGAAAGTATCAGAAAACATTTGCGTCTCATTTTCTATTTCATATTTTGGTTCGTACATATACCATTTGACAGCATGAAAAACTTTTTTCTTTATCTCTTGCGCATTTTCCAATATATAACCATTCTCACTCGTGTATTTCTTTTGAGCCAATATGCTGCATTCGATAATAATGTGGTAACTGTTTCATCTCTGTTACAATAAAGCCTATGATTTTTATCCTTCTGCAGATTATCAAATTTTACTTTGACATATTTATACCCTATACGGGAACGAAACTAGAAAGAATATTAATATTATCTTCTTTATCCTCATTTGGTTAGAAATCATCTACTCACTTCGTTTGGACATTAAAGATCATGCTTTAAATCATCAAAGTTAGACATCCTTTTTGTTTGGTTTATCAGAATATCAACCCCTTATAATTATACTGAAATTGGATTTATTTATAAACAGTTAATGTTTTTCATAAAGGTAGCTCTCATGTCTCATTGGGTTTTGTGCATTTTTATCAATCTATACTTATGTCTTTGTACACAGTTTGATATCAAGAATTCATATGTAACACAAATAATCATTACACAGAAGTATGGTTTCAAGTGTTCCTATATTGTACTGATAATCTATGCAGATTACCGAAGATTTTTGTAAATCTTGCTGTTTAGAAATAATCGTCTATTTGTATATAGTTACATGGGTTGTGCTTTTCAATTCTATTAACAGTTATGTGGTTGTAAGTATTTGGTTTAAAGTAACAAATTATAATTTGCAAAAAAATTAAAAAGAACTGGAAAAACTGATACACGCCGTTAGAATATACAGTCAGCACATATAAATGGAATTTGGCATAGAAAAAATGCACAATGCTATTAATGTAAAGAGGCAACGACATATGACTGATGGGATGGAACTACCAAATCACGAAAAATTTAGAACGCTCGAAGAAAATTAAACCTACAAATAGTTGGGTATCTTGGAGGCCGAGACCATCAAACAAGCGAAAATGAAAGACAAGATTAAGAAAGAATATCTTAGGAGAGCTACAAAACTACTCGAGACAAAACTTTCCAGCAGAAACCTTATCAAAGGAATAAATACTTTGACTGTGCCCCTCGTTAGATATTCCGGACCCTTTCTTAAGTGGACTAGAGATGAACTTAAACAAATGGGTCAAATAAAAAGAAAAGTAATGACCCTGCATAAGGCATTGCATCCACGAGACGACGTAGACAGACTATAATCATTTAGAAAAGAGGGAGGAAGAGGACTTGCCTGCATCGAAGACAGCGTTGACGCATCGATACAACGGCTCGAACGCTATATAGAAAAACAAGAACGAGGACTGATTACAGTCAATAGAAACGATTATAACAACACGATAGACAATGAAAACAACTAGGAAACAAAAATGGGGGGAGAAACTCTCTATGGCCGCTTTAAATGACTAATAAACAAGATTTCGCACTAGGAAACCTTAAGAGAGAAACGGTATCTGTACTAATAGCAGAACAGGACAACGCAATAAGAAGCAATCATATCAAAGTGAGAATAGATAAGACGGAACAAAATATCAAATGTAGGCTATTCGGTGACAGAGACGAATTGATCAATCACAAAATAAGTGAATGCAACAAATTAGTACAGAAGGAATATAAGACGAGACACGACTAGATCGGCAACTTGATCCACTGGGAAATGTGTAAGAAATTTAAATTTGATCATACTAACAAATGGTATATGCACAACGCAGCACCTCTCCTAGAAAATGATACACATAAACTCCTATGTGACTTTGACATACACACGGATCACCTAATCTCGGCCAGAAGACCAGACCTTATAATAATTACCAAAAACAAAAAACGAGAATTTGCAAAATTGTCGACTTTGCTATCCCATCTGACCAAATAAAACTGAAAGAATCGAAAAAAAATATGGAACAAGAAGTTAACCAAAGGATTATTGAAAAAATTGAAAATACTGTAGAACATGAAAGTGACGATTATACCACTAGTGATTGTTGCTTTCGTACAGTAACTAAAGGATTACTAAATGGACTGGATAACTTGGAAGTTAGCGGACGAGTGGAGACCATCCAAACGACAACATAATTGGGAATGGTATGAATACTGAGAAGAGTCCTGGAGACTTGAGGAGACTTGCTGTCATTCAATCTCAAGTGAAATACTATCAGCTTACGCTGATGTGAAAAACTCTAACGAGTACACAATAATAATAATAAGCAACAATATTTGGCTAACAAAATGGAACTACCAAATCAAGACAAGATTAGATCGCACCGATAATAGGAAATCTACAAATACTTGGATATCTTGGAGGCTGACACAATCAAACAAGTGGAGAGGAAAAAAAATAAGAAAGAATATCTGTGGAGAATTAGAAAGCTACTCGAGACAAAACTCTCTTGCAGAAACTTTATTAAAGGAATAAATACCTGGACTCTATCCACATTAGATATTCGGGACCTTTTTTGCATAAGGCATTACATCCCAGAGACGACGTTGACAGACTATATGCATCAAGAAAGGGGGGGGAAGTGAAATTGTTAGCTTTGAAAACAGTATTGATACATCGACTCGCGGATTACATAGGAAAGCACGAAAGAGAACTGATTACAGCCACCAAAAGCAATACTGCCAAAACCATGATCAACAAAATGACAATAACTAGGAAATAAAAATGGGAAGAAAAACTACTCTATGGGAGTTTTAAACGGTGAATAAACAACATCTCACTCAAGAAATCCTGCCAAAGAAAAGGGAATTTTAAGAGAGAGACAGAATTTCTCCCGATAGCAGCACAAAACAACGCCATAAGAACTAATCAAATCAAAGCAAGAATACATAAGACGCAACAAAATAGCAAATGTAGGTCACGTGGTCATACAGACGAAACGATCGATCACATAATAAGTGAATGCAGCAAATTAGCACTGAAGGAGTAAAAGACTGAGTGTGTTAGGTGATCCACTGGGAAATGTGCAAGAAATTTACGTTTGACTAAAGGAGCAAATGGTATATGCACAACCTAGTATCTGTCCAAAAGAAAGAGACACATAAACTCCTAAGTGGCATTGGCATACAAACAGATTACCTAATCTCGGCCAAAAGACCAGTAATCAATAAAAAAAGAACGTGCAAAATTGTGGACTTTGCTGTTCACGCTGACCAGAGAAAAAAAAAACTAAAAGAAAGTGAAAAGAAGGATAATTACCTCGACCTTGCAAAGGAATTGAAAATATATAGAACATGAAGTTAACAATTGTACAGTCACCAAAGGATTATTGAAGGGACATGAGGACTTGGAGGTTGGAGGACAAGAGGGGACCATCCAAACTATATCATTATTGAGAACGGCCAGGTTACTGAGAAGATTTCTGGAGACTTGAGGAGACTTGTGGTCACTCAAACTTCAGTGAAAGAACATCAGCTAATGCTAATGTAGAAAACTCTCAAAGAGTAAATAATAATAATAATAATAATAATGGGACTTTAACATACAAACGGATCACTTGATAAGTACCTCGACCTTGCAAGAGAATTGAAAAAGCTGTGGGACATGTAAGTAACGACTGTGCCAATTGTGATTGGTGCGTTAGGCACAATAACTAAAGGATTATTGAAAAGGCCTGGAAGACTTGGAAATTGGCTGACAGGTAGAGAGTGTCCAAACGACAGCATTGCTAAGAACGGCCAGAATCCTGAGACGTGTCCTGGAGACTTGAGGAGACTTGTTGTCACTCAAACTCAAGTGTAAACCATCAGTTAACCCTGATGTGAAAAACTCTAAAAGAGTAAATAATAATAATAATAACAACAACAAATGGGTCACCTAATTTTGGCCAGACAACTGAACCTTATAATGAAAAGAAATAAATAAAAAGAAAGAGAACTTGCCAAACATTGCTTTCCTGATAGATTAAAATTGAACGTGAAAAGAAAGATAAGTACATCGACCTTGCTAGCAAATTTAAAAAATGTGGAACATGAAAGTAACAATTATACTCATTGCAATTGTTGGTCTTGGTACAGACACCAAAAGATTGGTACAAGGACTCGAAATAACGATACGAGTGGAAATCATCCAAAACTACAACAGTATTGATATTGGCCAGAATACTGAAAAGAATCCTGAAGAATGAAGAAGACTTCCTGCCAGTCAATCTCCTGTGAGAGACCATCAGCTAACGCTAATGTGACAATTTCTCAAGGAGTAATATTAATAATGATAATAAAAGCCAGTGAAGGTTATGAGGTTGTATAGACGAACCGAACAATCATATAATAAGTGAATGCAGGGAATTAACGCAAAAAGAGTATGAGACTAAAATCAACTGGCAAAGGGAAGGGAATCTACTGTGAATTGTATAAGAAATTGAAATCTGATCATGCAAACAAGTGGTGTATACATACTTTGGAATCCATTAGGGAGAATGATGTGCAAAAAGTCTCTGGAATTTTGAGGTTAAAAGATCACCTAATCTCGGTTTGTCGACCAGACCTTTTGAAAGTCAACAAAAAAGGAAACCTGTCGAATAGGGAGATTTGCCATTTCAGCAGACTACAAAGTAAAATTGCAAAAAAAAAAAAAAAAAGTTAAAGAGTGATAAGTACTTAGATCTTGTTAGAGAATTAAAAGAACATCTATGGAACATGAAGGAGACTGATACCAATTGTAATTGTTACGCTTGGAGCAATCCAAAAAGGATTGGTAAAGGGAATAGAAGACTTGGAAATAATTGGAAAAGTGGAGTATTGTTAAGATCGATCAGAAGACTGAAAAGTGTCCTGGAGATTTAAGGCAGACTTGCTGTCACTCAAACTCTTTCCCAGTCGGCTGGGACAGTAGAATACACCGACTGTACGTCTGCAGAGGTGTAAGACCCCTCCAATGGGTGTCCTGGATATGACACTAAACAATCATATGGTGGGTTTCCACTGATGCTGGAGCTCTGGGGAATGCAGAGCATCCCTTCATTGCCGTTGCTCCCAGGTTCACTCTGTCCCAGAATGGTAGCATCTGATAGGGCCCTATCTATGTGTTAAATAGACCTAATTGTATACTTATGCTAAACTGAATTGATTGAATTAGAACTATTTTGCTAAACTGAATAGCTTAAAATAGAACAGTTTTCGACAGTTAAACTGTACTTACATGTATACTGCGGGCTTATGCTCTTCTGAATTGTTTGAATTGGAACTGTTTTTGACATTGAAACTGTACTTACTGAATTGTTTAATATTGAACTGTTTTGACATTTAACTTGGTATAAATAAAACCTGTACTTATATTAGACTGAATTGGCTGAATTAGAACTGTTTCAATAAACTGATAAGCTTGAAATAGAAATGTTATTTTACAATTAAATTGTGTACTCATGTTAAACTGAATTATTAAAAATACAACCGTCTATTTGCATAAAAAATGCATTTGGGGTTTGATAACCAAGAAAGGTTGATATGTCATAAAACCCAACCAACAAATCAACAAACCAAGCACTCAACTCCGGTAGAAAAACATCAGTTTACGCTAATGTGAAAAACTCTCAATGAAATAATATTAATCATTTGCAAACAATTATAGCTTCAAATGACCATTCGTTGTTTAGCCTGATTTCGTTTGGTATATTTCATACAAACGGTTATTATTAGGTTAAAAGTTTAATCCACAGAAATGTTAGTGTTTACAAGTCTTATTTTTTATTATCTTATAAAATCAGCTTTGTCCTGTAAAAAAAATTTTCTCCCTAACTCAAAGTCAGAAGAACAAATACAGTGTCACACTAGAATCAAAAAGGATGCCTGGTGATTAAATGAAAATTTTGTCGGAGAGCAAATATTAAAGAATCATTCCACATGAAAGGTTACATGTGATCCATTTTGTATAACACGCTCTCATGTTTAATACAGACCTTTAACATCAGATGCTTAAATCCCCGTATGATAATTCTTAGTGCGTAATAAATACGCATTTACTTTGTAGAGGCTACATTTATCCAAAGTTTTCATCGGTTCGTGCTGAATAGAAAATATTTTTAAAAATTAGGCAATTTCCTTTTAATCTTAAACGAAAATGTTTACGCAGAATTTAAAGATAGCACACGTACATATTCATACAAAAATGCTACAGGTTTGCGGCGAAATTACACCCTTTAAGGGAAATAGAATTATCAGCAAATTTATACTCCTTTATATATATATTTTTTATGTGATGGCAGATAATATAAGTACGGTCTACACATACAATTTATCGTAACTGACGGTAAATAAAGCTCAGTTTTTTTACGAACATATATTTTTTTTTAATACCCCGAGTCTTTTATGCTGTATGTAGGTTTAAATTTCGGGATAGTCGGCCATATTTAGCCAACTGACAACTCCTATTATATTAGACTTGAGAGTATTTTCATATACCCATTGTCATTATTAAAAAAACCTATTATGCCGATTAAAATTCTAATCATTGAAAGTATTCATCAGATCAGTTTTATCACGTTTTGTTTTCTTGACATGCCCTGCTGAAATTGGGTGCGTGTTATACATCTATGCGTCTCATAAGCCGTAAATATGGTACTTTCAGTCATCTTATCCTGAAAAATGGGGATGCACGTGACCGGAAAAAATGAAATCTGTAATTATATATAATACATAACCGTAATTTTTGGACTGAAAAATCCAGAAAACTAGTGTGTCTTAAACACAATTAATTAAGGTAACCCTTGGAATGTGAAAAATAAAAGTATCAAGTCGAGCATATTCCGAACATAAGAAACAGCGTGGATGTTTGCTAACGTAATTATCTGTATTTCCTTGTTTTTATGTCTGTACACTGGAACATGCGCAACAGCCGATTTTTCTTCCCTGTTTTCTTATGTTTGTTCCTTGTGCACGAGGAAACATAATTCGATTTGTTTGTACAAATAATTTCGTTGTTTCTATATCTTTTCAGTGGGGTAATCTGGAATTATTTTTTCATATAAATGAAAGCAATCATAATCGGTTATGTTTCAAAAGTCCTTGATATGGAACGGGATGACATATTTGGTTGTGAGGCAACAATTTTGGTGACAAGTCCAGAATGTGTGTACATGGAACTTTACGCCAAATTTAATTAAGATAACATCTTTGAATAAAAAGCGACACTATAAAATTCAAGAGAACGCTGATATATATATATATATATATATATATATATATATATATATATATATATATATATATATAAAGAGAGAAAGAGAGAGAGAATCATCCTGGTTTGCTGTTTGGAGGGAATAACACTACATACAAATGCATGGTAAAAAATATACTTGATAAAAATTTTTTAATTAAACGTATGCTTTTTTCTTCTTCGAATAGAATATTAGTAAAACTTGTGTAGAAATACACATTTGTCTTATTGCTAAAAAAATAAAATGATTATATTTAACCAACCCTTCCGCTACAGGAAACATTTAGTGCATGGTCAACTTTTAAGCTGATTAAAATTCCGAGTTTCCTTCTCCTAGACTGGATCCCCACCCAGGTATAAAGCCCATATGCTTTAGTCTTTACGCATTAGTGATTAAGTGTGGTAGATTAATTTATTTTACACTAGTCAGGATTTGAATATAATTACTGATTTAATACTTTGGGTTGATAGCCGATATGCCAAGCACTTCTCAAGTATGTAAATGAGAAAATATTTAGTAAATTATTATTGATTTATTCAAATGTCACACTTTCCCAATAAGAGCCAAAATTATTATATATAACTGAGCTATGACCAAAAAGTGTCATATCTATGTCAGATTATTTAAAGCGTTACTGGTAATATGTAACCCTTTACTACCTGTTACATAGTGTGGTCATCGGCAACAAAGCCGATGCCATTGCGGAGTTTATCTAGTAGGGAGGGTGACTAGACACCTGGCAGGATGACAGTAATAACTAAGCTAAGGAATGACTTTCCTCAACGGCTATCTAGCACGTTATTGCTGTGAGTGTTGAACTCGTTATTACTTTTATCCAACTAACTAAAAGGAAAATTCATATACCACGTGCAGTTAAGGTGGTTTCGGGTTATCTTACTACGGCTTACTGGATAATAATCAGGAAGACGTCAAGAGTGGTATCCGTGTTGTTCAAGTTTTGTCAACAATGATACAACCAAGTACAAATGAAACCTTAAGACCTGTTCGTTTACCAAATTTTCACCCGAGAACGTTCTATGGTGATGACGATCGACAAACTAATCCAATCGTTCTAACAGAGAGAGTGTCTTTCCGGTGTTAGATTTGTTTCAAAGTGTAGGGATATGCCGTGGGATTGATAAATCCCTTGAAGAGAAATTAGAGGGAAAGGATAATGATGGCCTAGGTCTTAGATTATTAGGGACAACACGGATCAGTGAAAATTGTGTAATTGTTAAATATATATAATCTTGGAATGCATTTTTTTTTGGCTTTCTTCAGTAGCCAAACAGATGACAACTTGAAATTCTTGAGGCGAAGAAAAGAACAGAAATTACAATAAGGTGACTTCTGGTTAAAATTTATAATATTGATTGAGAAAACTCTCTCTCTCTCTCTCTCTCTCTCTCTTTCGCTCTCTCTGTCTCTCTCTTTGTATA
Organism: Sepioteuthis lessoniana; assembly: GCA_963585895.1. Taxonomy (NCBI): domain Eukaryota; kingdom Metazoa; phylum Mollusca; class Cephalopoda; order Myopsida; family Loliginidae; genus Sepioteuthis; species Sepioteuthis lessoniana. Next base: position 110,770,789 of record OY757904.1, read on the forward strand.
TATATATATATATATATATATATATATATATAAGAAGTAGTATTATAAATAAGTGATCTATTTTATTTTTTTATTACAATTATTGTTCCATAGTTCTTCAGAGCTACCGTTCTGCGTATCTGTTGTACGCTCTAGGGTGTTATATATATATATATATATATATATATATATATATATATATATATATATATATATATATGTGTGTGTGTGTGTGTATATATATGTGTGTATATATATATATATATATGTATATACATATATATATACATATATATATATATATATATATATATATATATATATATATATATTAGTCTTGTTCTATCTATCTATCTATCATTCTATCTATCTATCTATATACATATATATATACATATATATAAAATGTCCTTTTTCTATGATTAGTCATATCCAATTTCCTTACCAGACTTCAGTTATTTTTGCACCTCATCTTGTCTGATCTCTGATTGATCATAATGATGCCATGGTCACTTTGGTGTATGTTTTGTAATGTCATTTTTCGTTGATGATGAAAGTCAATGACACAGCAATATATCGCGCACATTTTACTTTTACTTTTTCGTGAATTTTCATATGTATCTGTTGCCGCGAAATCACCTACAAATGGACTCAACCACCCTCCATAATACCGGAAAACACAGCAATACGAAGTCAGTATAGAAGCTAACCTTGCCCCCGCGCAGTTATGTGAACTACCTTGCCGTCATCTGTTCTTGTAACCATCGTTTGTTCTCGTAAATAAATACATATACTATAACCGTGGTGTTCTGTTCTCTTTGTGACCCCTTCAAGGGCCATAACACTGGCGACGATGTATTCGAACTCCTAATACTAGCAGATCGAAAATACGGCCTTACGCAGGAACCACAAGTCAAACCTTAACACGGACTCTTCAAAAATTTGAAACTTCTTACCCACGAGAAATTATCCATAACACCGTAAAACGTGGAATCAAACATTACAGGTTTGGTTTTGTTTGGTTGGTTTTATGGCGTATCAACCTTTGTAGGTTATTTAACGCCAAATCCATTTTTATGTAAATAATCTGTTCTATTGAAAAAAGTTCAGTTTAGCATAAGTACACAGTTTAATTGTCAAAAACATTTCAATTTCAAACTATTTAAGCAGTTATATGTAATAATTCAGTTAAGTGTAAAGACAGTTTTAATGTCGAAAAACATTTCTATTTGAAATAATTCAGTTTAGTATGAGCACGCAGTTTAAGTGTAAGTACGGTTTAATTGTGAAAAACGTTTCTATTTTAAGCTATTCAGTTTACTCAATTCATTTTAGCATAACTATGCTGTTAGTTCTATTTAACCCATAGATAGGACCCTATCAGGTGCTACCATTCCGGGCCAGAGTGGACCTGGGAGCGATGGCAATGAAGGGGTACTCCGCATTCCCCAAAGCTCCGGCATTGCTGGAACCTCATCATCAGATTGTTTAGAGTCATATCCAGGACACTCGTTAGGGGGGGTCTTACCCCTCTGCAGAGGTGCAGTCAGTGTATTCTGCAGCCCGAGCTGACTGGACAAAAACATTACAGGGGTATCACGTCTTGAGAAGCCCAGTTATTCTCGCCAACTAAGAACGAGCGTCACCTTTAATATCTGGGAACTAATTGCGAACCCAACGGGAAAACCACCCACAGTCTTTGTTTTCAACAATAACTCTGAATGTTTTTATTCTTCTAAAAAATAACCCCACCCAGTGTCTAAAACACAATCAAAAAATAAATAATTTTTTCTTCTCTCTCTGTTTGTCTACAACAAACAGTTAATATTCAAAACAATTTCGGGTCGCAAACAAAATTTTCTTATATTAAAGAAAAGAACAGAATGCTTAGAAAGTACTATCCTCACGGGACTACAATGGAACAAATTGTAAGTACAACGTTTATTTGTTGTTTTGGATAGTGAAACAAATTACCGTTTTTCTCCCACCCCAGCTAAAATCGTTCTAACATGAATATCGAGAAATAAATTACGGTCCCCCACCCCTGTTTTACTTTTCAAAAGAAAAAGTCGGCCAAACCGAAAATCTTTAAAAATCTGTCAAACCGACCACATCTAAATCTTTAAAACTAAAAAAAGAAAAAAAAACATCGAGAAAAAAGAATCTCTTCATTTCTTTTTATTGGAAGAAATAGAGAAAAAAATGTGCATTTTTTTTACATTTTGGACTTACTAAGCAAAATGGAAGAATTACAGGCAGATATGACAAAGTTGGTAAAATTATTAGATCGACAGCAACGCGCTGAAGAATTATATTTCGAACACCAAAAACAATTACCCGAGCGTCAACAGCGCGCGGAGGAATTGCTGGCACAAATGTTAAAGAACAATGTGCATACAGATAACGATACCGCATTTTTCAAGATTCAATATGGAACACTATTGAAAATTTTCACTACGAACAGGAAGATTATGAGCTGCTTTCGGTATACTATAGGAGATACAAAGACTTCTTTAGTATTGACTGCAAGAACTGGTCTGATCAGAAGAAAACCTGCCTACTATTACGCAAGCTCGAGGTGCCCGTGGTGTAATGGTTTTCGTCGTAGGAAATGGACACGGTGACAGGAGTTCAAATCCTGGACGAGAATGATTGCATTTCACATAGCACTAATACTCTTGGGAAATGTATGAATCCAATTATTCTCCCTCCAGCTATGGGTAAATAGTAGGGCAGACTGATTTCTTCAGCCTTGGTGAGGCAACTAGTCTAGGAGAAGGAAAACTCTGAATTCAAACCTGTTAAACTCCGCTTAAAAATTGACCTTGTGTCTTATCTTGCTCGAGTTGAGGGGTTGGTAAATAGGATTACGCAAGCTCGAGACAAATGAATATAATAAATTCGTTGATTTCATTTTGCCACGGAAAAGCTCGGAGCTATCGTTCGACAAGACGGTAAAACTCCTAAAAAAATGACGAAGATGATTTTGCAACGTACACAGCTGTAGTGAATAAACACTGCAACGAATTTAAATTATCGGAGTTAACGGCGAACAACTTCAAGTGTCTAGTGTTTGCACAGGGACTTACTTCTGGTGGAGATGCAGGAATTAGACGGCGCGTTCTAACTAAGTTAGAAAGTGAACCAAGCCTAACTCTCCAAAAACTAACAGAAGATTGTCAAAAAACTGAATTTATTAAAAAAGACTCTAAAGATATCGAATCCGGTATTCCGCACATAAAAAAGTAGTCAAACAAACCAAGACTCACAAAACAAATAAAATACAGGATAGAAAAACTATCACAAATCTGACGACAAATTCGAAAAAAGAAAAATTCCTAGTCCTTGCTACAGATGCAGAGGCATGCATTGGGTAAAGGAATGTTCATACTTAGCAAAAAATGTTTTGTATGTAAAAAAGAAAAAAGGACACAAAAATTCCCATTGTAGGAACAAAACTCAAACTAAAAGCCGAGTGCGCCTAACAAAAACCGTAGATAACCAAGAAGAAAGCTTACGGAAATGTGTAACAGTTAAAATTCTTGGCAAGGATATCAAATTCCAATTGGATTCAGGATCCGATCTAACAATTCTGAATTTCAATGCTTGGAAGAAATTAAAAAAGCCCACAATGTTAAGATCCCATAAAACAGCAAAGGCCGTTAATGCCACACAAATCAATTTTGAGGGAGAAGTGATTTCCAATGTTACTTCCTGGGTAAAACAAAGAAATTAAAAATGTACGTGTTCCAAAAAACCGAAAACCTATTCGGTTCAGACTGGATGCACGAATTCAATTTATGGGACTTGCCTATATCTACGTTTTACAGAAAAGCAGAAACGTGTTCATCGGCCACAGAAAATTTAATCTCTGAACTAAAAAAGTAATTCCCAGAAGTATTCACTCCTGGTCTTGGGAAATGTACGAAAATGGCCGCAGAACTAAAATTAAAGCAAAACATGCAACCAGTTTTCATAAGAAAACGTAACGTGCCATTCGCGTCCCTAGACAAAATAAACCAGGAGTTGGATAAACTACAAAATATCGGGATCCTATCAAAAACAAAATAAAACCAGTGGGCTGCCCCCGTAGTCTATGTTAAAAAGAAATCAGGGAAAATCTGTGTTTTTGCTGAGTTCTCGACTGGTTTGAATGCGGTCTTAGAGGACTTTCGTTCCCCACTACCCAGTCCCGAGGAAGTAGTCACTAAACTGAACGGCGGAAGCTTTTTTTCGAAAATCGATTTAAGGGACACTTACTTGCAAATCCCAGTCAACAATGAGAGCACAAATCTTCTCTGTATCAACCCCCATTGAGGTCTTTACAGATACAAAAGACTTGCGTCTTGCTACTGGCATTAAGGATATGCCCACACCGGAAAATACAACACAATTACAAAGTTTTTTAAGTCTCACAAACTATTACCAAAGCTTTATCCCTAAAAGGCCCGAGCTGCGGGCACCACTAAACCAGCCACTAAAAAAGATAAATGTTGGGAGTGGACGACTGAATGCTAGGCCGCATTTGAGAAAATTTAAAAAAATCCGAACCTCAAACTGTTTTCCTCTAAAACTTTAACCCGGAACTAGACATAATACTTGCAAGCGACGTTAGTCAGTACGGCATAGGCGCGTGCCTACTACGCATAATGCCAGATGGTTCGAAACAGCCAATCACTTCCGCGTCTAGAACACTGCTTTCTGCTGAAGAAAACACTATTCTCAAATAGAGAAAGAAGGACTTAGCATTGTGTATGCTGTTTCAAAATTTCACCGATTCGTATACAGTAGGCATTTTACACTGCAAACAGACCATAAGCCGTTGATAACCACTTTGGTATAAAAAAAAGGACTTCCTTCATTAACTGCCAACCGGTTGTTAAGATGGGGAAATTTTCTATTGAAATCTGACTTCAAATTAGAATTTCTCTCCTCAAAAGAAATCGCACACGCAGGCAGTCTGTCGAGATTGATTCCTACCCAAAAGGTACTTTTCGAGGACTCGATAATCGCTGCGCCACGCATAGATAGCGAAATTAAAATAATGATCAATAACACAATCCGCGAACAACTGGTAACCCTTCTAGAGATAAAGCCAGAAGCCGTGTATGACGAATTCATTGAAACTACAAAGCAGAAATTATCACGAGGGGATGTCACTTCAGATATTTTTATTCTGTTTGCGACAACGTACTGCTTTATAGTGAAAGAGTCACTATTCCCAAAACTCTTCAAGAAAGAATATTAAAGAATTTCCATATGGGCCATCCAGGCACCAACAGAATGAAAAGTCTGAAGCGAAGTTTCGTCTAAATCCGAACAACCGTGGTCCAGGATTCACTTACATTACACTGGACCATTAGAGGGTTCTATTATCTAATAGTGGTAGACAGCTTTTCTAAATGGCCTTAGGTCCTATGATGTAGGACACATACCACAGCGACAGCCATTAATTTCCCACATGAGTTTTTTCCCGTTTTGGTGTTGTGGATTGTCTGGTTAGTGACAATGCCACTCAGTTCACCTCGTCAGAAATCAAGGAATTCTGCGAAACCTACCAAATAAAACACATCACGACCCCACAGTGGACACGCCTAAAAGGGCATTAAAGAATGCTTATGGCTTGCCTACGGAAAATTCCCTTAAAAAATGTCTCCAGTTCTACAGTATCACAGCAAACCCTAACATACGAGAAGACCGATCCCAAGCAGAAGTCATTTTTGCTCAAAAAAATAGATCAGAGTTCGAAAAACTGCAACCAAAACAGACCTAACAAAATAGACCCTCTACTGTACCGCTCAAACGATTCAAACTTGGTGACAACGTCTACTTCAAACACTTCAGAAACAACGTTTCCTTTTGGGAACTGGGAACGAAAACCCAAAGAATCGGTAATGTCAAATACATTATACAGGGAACTAAATTTCGCGCATAAGAGTCACCTCAACCAAATCAGGAAACGCACCACTGAGGACCTAGTGGATCTGCCTCAGGAGCAAGTAGAGACAATTGACACCGTCTACGACACATTTGATATCGAACCTTCCCAAACCATACCAGAACCAAGACACTCTAGTAGGAAAAGGAAATTTACGGACCCTCTTTTGGTCTGCCCAAAGAAAAAGAGATACTAATTTCACTTGTCGGAGTAATCATCTTGAGAGGGGTGTAGTGGCTGAATCATTTACTAATGGATTCAACCACTCTCCATAATACCGGAAGACGCAGCAATACGAAGTCAGTCTAGATCCGGAAGCTAACCTCGCCCTCGCGCAGTTATGCGAACGAGCTTACCGTAATATGTTTTAGTAACCACCCTTTGTTCTTGTAAATATATACTTATACTATAACTGTGGCGTTCTGTTCTCTTTGTGACCCCTTCCAGGGCCATAACACTATCGTATCGGGAATTAATGAAAGCATTTTGAATCCTTCAACATTTTACGGATAGTGTTTCTCACTATCTGAATAACTTATTTCTATTTATTAGCCGTATTAGTCTCCTGATTGAATGCATTTAATGAGACCCATGATCATAAACTGACTTTGTATTTAACAATTATACTCTTATGGTGATATAACCCATGACATCACTGCATCGACCCTCTCCTACACTATAAATCGTAACTCACCCAATAAATCAGTCAAGCAAATCTCTTCAGTTACCTGTAACTATCCTTACCTGTATTTTCTGAAATATATACTACAGCAAACTTTACATATCTTTGTGTTATTCATTTCTAGGCCTTCAAGACCACAACACATACCCGTTGGAACGGTGGTATTTTCCGATTCAGAACTTAATTTGTATGCTCCGGGTCATGTCAAAAAGTGATGACACTAATCTTTAATCTAACATTATCAGATTATTCATTTTTCTTTATAATACTTCTTAAGAAACAGAGGGGTTTCATATGCTGCAATAGTGAGAAAGCTAAGCTAGAAGAATACTTTTTAGTTCGGTTCTCATATAAAAAAATATAGAACATGAGTGTTTGAAAAGAATATAGATTAATTATCAACATTCTTGGTTATGGATGATTAACTTTAGCACAAGTATATTAGTAGACCGTTGAATATTTCCTAGAAATTCTAAAATTAAAACTATTCAAAATGTTTTCTTCAGTTATATTACAATCTTTTTAGAAAGTTAAGGAAAGTGGAACCCGTTAGTTATCCCAATCCAATTAGAAAACTCAGACGCTATGTTCTGTCTTTCCATTCACTTTTCTCTTGCGATATTAGTAAATGTACACTTTGTTTAATTCGGGTAAAATGCCAATCCAATAAGGTGTTATTTCTAAATAAAATGTATCAATATATTTGGTAGAAAAATTGGTATAATTCATTTTCAGGTACGAGAGTTAATAATTTAAAAAAAATGTCCCTATTTACATTCATAATAAATAATAGTACAGGGTGTTACAAAATAGATGCAATTCATTAATATGATAATGATTAATTTCTGAGACAAACTTATTTAGAATACGTCCTGTAAAAAACACAACCTTCCAGCAAGAGGCACAAAATTAATGTTATTTTAATTGTTATTATATCAGCTTCATGGACACGCAATATTTTTAATTTCTTATCTCAGTAATAAAGCATTATCATATTAAGAGGTCACATCAACTTGAGACAGTTTTGAATGATTTTGTCTCCAAATAAATAGTGAGATAAAGTATTTTCCCTCTCTGGACGAATGCATTGTGATAAAAGATTAATAGCTGTTATAGTATACTATTTGCAAATTTGAAACTAAAAATAACGCAGCATTATTATGTGAAGAGTTAATAGCAGTCACATGGGTCCAATGTATATTGAAAAACTCTATATTATGCGATAAGTTTTATTTTCTTCTGAATTCTTCGTATAAAACTGATTATGAATTGTTTGGCACATAAAATATTCTATTAGATTTTCTTTGGAAATTATATATATTTAAATGATCTGTGATTTGTTACTCAGTGAAGCAAAAATACCTCATGTGCTAATATTTATTTTTAGCACACATTTTAAAATCCCCTCTGCATCCAACTGTTTGGCTTCTAATAAAAAAGATGCTAAAATGCCCCAATTATTATATATATGTTTCGAATTATAGTATATATGTTAGAAAGTAATTTCTTCATATCTTGAAATTGTTGAAATAGGTAAAATCAAATATATATACATAAACTGAAGGGAAATATAAAGAATTCAACGATTTTAAGATTCACAGTTGATAAAACAGATACAGGTGAAGAAAACGTTTAAGAAAATATTCAGGAATTTCTAAAAAAATTTTTAAAAAATACTACATAATTTATGAATATAAAAAAATAGATATTTAAATATTGAAATAAACATACGGCTGCTAAGTATTATATATATATATATATATATATATATATATATATATATATATATATATATATATATATATAGATAGATAGATAGATAGATATTGGAAAAAGGACGATTTTATTTCTTATATTTTACCACTACATGTTATCACCCGTCATTTTTTCATTAAACTGAGGAGATCTGTTTTCAGCAAGGTCCAATGACACTTTAGGGTTGAAAAGTCTTTGCTACTTTTATAACTTTAATTTGCAATTGAGAAATTGGATTGAGGATGGCCATTAAGATATTAACTATCACTGTAATTATACTAGTTATACGGTTCATGCCTGTTATAATGATGATTGGACGGTATTCATTGCTTGGCAATGGCTGCAGTTGTCTGGTCATAGACGGCCTTGCCACCAGGATCCCGTCCTTATGCGAGTCACCACCCATCGCCAACCGATAACCTCGTTGGTGTAGGAGGGGCTTAACAGTCTGCAGTGGTGCAGTCGATGTATTCTACAGCCCTATCTGATTGAGTACCTAAGTCAAAGATTTTATATAACACATAAACTATAATATTTTAAATTTACTTTTTTCTCAGCTTAAGAAAATCAGGCATCGAAAGTATATTATTTCACCTTTTAATGTTGATTTTGTAAAACGAAACTTTAATACTAACATCAATATTATAACTATATACCTACGTGTGAGTGTGTTCCTATACATGTATGAGACAAAGATAGGTTATATATATATATATATATATATATATATATATCATCATCATCATATAGCACTGGTAGCACGGATATGCCTGACCCTCTTTCGCCACTCCTCCCTATCGTTCATCGCCCTAGGTAGGTCTTCAGGACAAAATCCTGTATCCTCACATAGCTGCTAAATGTACGTTCGAGCTGGTCGTCCTGCGTTTGCGCGGCCATGTGTGGGGATCCATAAGAGTACATCTCTTATGAGTTCATCTCTGCTTCTCCAGCAGTGTCCTGCATGTCTGGTTCGTCTAACTTGAATAGTTTTCGTGATAGGGGGCAGGTGGCCGTACAGTTGGTCTCTTGTGGGGTGTTGCTGCCAGAAAAGAGGAAAGATATATATACATATATATATATATATATATATATAGAGAGAGAGAGAGAGAGAAAGGGTAAAGAATATTAGAATTTTACAGAATCTATAAAATACAACAATAACGGGTTGCCCTTTTTCTGAATTTTAAGCGAGGTTCATTTTGTAGTCTAAAAGATATATTATTTTTTCTTTTTTTTTTCTAAAATGGACTTGTTCTTCATTGTAAAATCCTAGGCAATCTTCTGTGTACTGTGTTTGATTCACTTTCTATTGCCAAATTGAACAGAAGTTCAAAGCAGGAATTTTGAGAAATTTCCTTTTTAGAAAATAGGTAAATTCTAAACATTTTCACACCGTGATACCAAATTTGGATCAATTTAGATGTCCCAGAAGTCTCAGTGCCTAAAACTTTAATTAAAAAGTTAATTAAACTGGACCATACATTTGTTTTTATTTCTCATCCAGATAGATAATCCAGTTTAGTGTAAGTATATATATTTGTTTACATGCAGTTAAATGTCGAAACAGATCTATTTCAAACAATTCAGTTTAGCGTAAGTACAGTTGCAATATCAAAAACAGTACTATTTCAAAAAATATAGTTTAACATACTTAAACAGTCCCATTTCAAACAATTAAGTCAAATATAAGTTCGCAGTTTAAATGCCAAAACAGTTATATTTCAACTGCTTCAGTTTAGCATAAGTATGCTGATTACATCTGAAAACAATCCTATTTAAAATAATTCAATTTAGCATAAGGATACAGCTTAGTTTTATTTGACCTAATCCAGACTGAGTGGATCTGGGAGAGATGGCAATGAAATGTTCTCACAATTTTCCAAAGCTCCAGCATTACTTAAACCTCACCATGAAATTGTTTTGTGTCATACATTCGAGACACTCGTTGGTGGGGATCTAGCAGTCCGTGTATACAATAGCCCCTGCCGAGGTGCAAGGCAGCGAATGTGTATTTACTTAGAGCGGAACGAAACGTCAGTTTTCTAACAAAAAACCCATTGCCGAGGCATTGAACTCACTTGTTTTAGTGACTTTTCATAATTTGAAATTTTGAATTTTTTATTCTAATAAAACGTGAAACTGGGCCTACATATTTCATTCTATATAATCCGCATCTTCAAATTCCTTAATTTTGTGATATTTTTTCGGTTAAGAAAAAAAAACAAGTCGAAGAGAGTTAGGATTGGGCACTATACTAGTTGCTTCACTTGCAGAACTCTGAATTTTGCATAAACGCTTCTTTCTGATATAAAAAAAAGACTGGCTACATTTTTTTTGAGAATTTATTCACTTGTAGCGAGAGAGTTTCGATATTACTTCTTTACCAACCGTTTTCTATTTAGTGAGCAAACGTCTTCTATAGATTCTAAATTTTAATATTCCAAAATATTCCAAAATAGATATGCAGATATTTCATAGATATTTGAAAAAAAATCACCAAAAATATTTAATTTCAAAACATTGAGACAGGTTTCGTCTTTGTTTTCCTTTACAAATCAGAAGGGAGACGTTTAAAAATCAGCCTGGCTATCTCAATATCATCACAGTATTATGTATGTTTATTAGCTGTGCACAAATCATCAATTGAAGTTCTACATTTTGATATTAAAAAATGTAAGCTTTAGTCCCTATACTTTTTGAACGCAACTTATGCATACATAAAGTTCGGCTTCGCGCTGTTATTTTTATGCGATGTCCATGTTTGTATTTACACTCTACTAAAAGACCTCAATTTTGTATTATGCTTTTAGTCAACAGTTCTCTATATTCATTAGCAAGTAGACACTTCTAAATTTCGTTCCAACGCCATTTACAAATCCCAGTTCCTTAAATAACTAAATATGGCTAATAAGCGCACACAAAACAGCTATTGAAATCAAATGAATGCCCATATGCGCATAACACTTTCATTACTTGCTGATTGCGCATATAAACAGATCCGATTATACGAATAGCAGCTTTCTTCTTACTCTGAATAGAACGGACTCTCATGATTTGTTTCGTAACAAAGAAATTCTATTAGATTATGAAGCAAGAGAATGGCAAGATGAGGCTGATGCATTGAAGCTATGGAAGGGACTAGTTTGTCAACATTTGCGCAAACGTATTGCTATTTATAACTTGTTCTAAAAAAACGCCGACATATAATAAAAGCAAAAGAAAAAATTATATAATTTCCTGGATTTTTTTGAGGAATCTGAATTAATTCTTTCAAGCGTCTCGATGAAGAATCAAATTCAATTAAATGCCTCCCACACGCCTTCCAAAAAAATGGGGGAAATCATTATTCAAGTCCCGACAAATGAAGCGCATGGATTGGAAATGAAGTTGAAGTGAAAGATAAATTGAGAATTAAGTGAAAGTAACGCTGATCGTAACTATGCCCGTTTTTTATAATTGAAAGCAAGTGTCATGAATCAAAAATGTGTTCATATATGCGGGATTATGTGTTTCTGTAAATGTATACATATATAAGAAGATATAATGGGATCTGCATAAATTTCTGTTTGCGCACGTATGTATATGCATTGAAGAGTGTCCTTGTCCGAGATTAAGATTAACCGAGCCAGCCTCTAAAGAATGAAATAACATCATTTTGCGTTTCAAGTTACACAATATTATATATATATACAACTACACATAGGTTTGTGTTTGTTTGTCAGGATAAAGTAAACTGGATAAAGTAGACACAATCAACAGCGCCTGGTTAGAATCAGCTCCTCGTTTATCATTATATCTTATATAACAGTCATCAAGCGCCACAAATACCTTGTCTATGTTATCCAAACTTATATATATATATATATCTATATATATGTATATATATATATATATATATATATATATATGTGTAAGTATGTGTGTGTGTGTGTGTGTGTGTGTGCTTAAAATATTAGTTATTTACAAAGGTAATTTAATGTGACTCAACCAAGTATGAATAGCGCACTTCATTGGACTTCAAGTAACTCGTGAAGTTTTACAAGTCTATCTTGCTATAGATTACGCCAATCTAGGCGCGCATATATATATATATATATATATACATATATATATATTTATATATATATATATTTATATATATATATATATATATATATATATATATATACCTTTCTTGTTATATTTATAAATAAAGAGTGAGCTGTATCGATCATAGAGCATATAAATCGATACCGTAGAGACAGAGTCAATTGCGCTTGGTGACTGTCATTTTCTCGTCTATTCTCAGGCCAAGTGTGTTCTGTATGTTCCCTATACCTTGATACATTGATTTGTAGTTCCTAATGTAAAAGGTGATCTTGTTTGTGATTCATTTTCGGATTGGCGATGTAAATCATACTGCGTGGTTATTTAGGTGTTCAATATTAAATTTGTATTTTCACCAAAAAATATTCGTATTTTCTATCTAATTTACAGTTTCCTTGAGTCATTTTTATTACTATTTTACTCCTTTGTGAGTTTTTCACACGCGTGTGAACCGATGACTTTAACTGGATTTTGAGTAACAGCATATCTCCATAAGTCCCCAGGACTTTTCTCAGTATTCCAACCGATCTTATCAATGCTATTGTCTAGATGATCTTTAATTGCCCTCAGATTTCTCTAATAGTCCCTTCATCAAACCTTCAGGGATTGTTCTAAGCGCACCTGTTATAGTTTGTCTCACTGTTACTTCCATGTCCCATTGATTTTTCTCTCGCAAAGTCAAGGTATCATCTATCTTTTTGCTTTCTTTTAATCGTATTCTGTGATCTGCCGAGACGGCTAAGTTCTCTAATTAGCAGATTCTCTTTTATTTTTTTAATGACTATCACTAGGTCTGATCGTCTTGCCGAAATTATGTGACCCGTTTTTTTTAATCTCAAAATCCAAGAGAACTTTATTGGTCTCATTCTCCAAATGCGATTCCGAGTTCTGCATAGACCACTACTTCGTATGCCTAATTTTTTATTTATTGCACTATTCCCTGTTGGATTCCTTCCCCATCTAGTCATGTCTAGCGTTATTTTCCTTTTTGCTTATTTGCTACATTCAATTATTATATGATTGATTATTTCGTCATTATCACTACGTAAACAACATTTGCTATTCTGTTCCGTCTGATCAATTTTTGCTTAAACATAGTTCGTCATTATGGTGTTCTTTTGTGCTGCTAGTAAAAGAGATTCACTTTCTCTCTCTTAAGGTATCCCTTTCGAAGGCATGCCGATGTCTTCTCGTCTAAGATTAATTCAATTGCTTAAAGTTAGTAGTAATTGTTTTGGTGATATTTCCTTTGGTTTTTATTTTTGTTTATTTTCTTCTACTTATTCATCGTTTAATAATCTAATCGTCTCATTGGCAAGTGACTGATAGTCAACAAGTGCCATTGGCTCCGTGTCCAAGATATATTAATAAGCACGCACACGCATACATTCGCACAAACATATATATATATATATATATATATAAACAAGTATTTGTGTATGTGTGTGTGTGTGCGTGAGAGAGAGAGAGAGAGAGATATTGTATGTATGAGATTGTGTGTGTATGACTGTTTGTGTACGTGTGTGTGTGATTGTGTATGTGTATGCCAGTGTTTGTGTGTGTGATTGTGTATGTTTGTATGTCTGTGTTTGAGAGTGTATATGTCTGTATTTGTGTTCGTGTATGCGTGTGTATATATGCGTTTGGGTAGGTCCGTGTGTATACATGTGTGTGTGTGTGTGCACGATTGCGCGTGTATTTATGTGTTTGTGTACGTGTGTATATACGTGTTATTTCGTTAGTATGTATATCTGTGTCTGTTTGTGTACGTGTGTGTTTGTGATTGCGTATGTTTTTATATCTATGTGTGTGTGTGTGTGTATAATATAATTTTAAAAAAAATACTTACTAAATATTTTATGCAAGCATAGGCCTCTATGTTAATGCACACAAAACGGAATATATGTGTTATAACCAAACGGGGGACATCTCCACTCTAGAAGGAACCCCACTTAAACTAGTAGACAAATTCACGTACCTAGGAAGCAGCGTCGAATCAACCGAAAAGGACATCGAAACGAGGTTAACGAAAGCATGGACAGCTATCAATAGGCTATCGATTATATGGAAATCAGACCTAACCGATAAAATGAAACACAGTTTCTTCCAGGCAGCGGTCACATCGATACTGCTATATGGATGCACTACATGGACGCTAACAAAACGACTGGAGAAGAAGCTAGATGGCAATTACACAAGAATGCTGCGTGCAATCCTGAACTAGTCCTGGCAGCAACACCCCACAAGACACCAACTGTACGGCCACCTGCCCCCTATCACGAAAACTATTCAAGTTAGACGAACCAGACCTGCAGGACACTGCTGGAGAAGCAGAGATGAACTCATAAGATATGTACTCTTATGGGTCCCCACACATGGCCGCGCAAAAGCAGGACGACCAGCTCGAACGTACATTCAGCAGCTATGTGATGATACAGACTGTTGTCCTGAAGACCTACCTAGGGCGATGAAGGATAGGGAGGAGTGGCGAGAGAGGGTCAGGGATATCCGTGCTCCCAGCGCGATATAATGATGATGATGATGAAATATTTTATATACTTTGGCAAGATTTTTTATGTTATTCGGAAATCTATGAAATATATCAATGCCTGCTTCCCTAAATTTAGTCATGTATTCATTATATAAACGCGTATGTCTTTGTAAGTTACTATTAATCTTATTTACTTTGAGGTCACTATGAGAGTTACCAGTATAACAAAATCCAAAAGCGTAATGATTTATCCGAAGGGAATAAAATCTACCCGTCCCGTATATCTTAATCAAACTCATCATTAACTCATGTAATATACTCTCTTCTCATAAATACAATATCGGACATAAGTAAATATGTCCTAATATATTTATATCAGCAAGTATATATCTTCCAAACGCGAAGATGCCAGGGTGTAAATTAATTCTAGTTTAGCATTACACAATCACAATGGAGGATATAAATGTATTATTACTGAAGCTTCATAATTCAAGGACAGTGAAACATTCTCATCTGTCATCCACTTGAATCACGAAACTAGCAGTTATACAAGACACTAATTATCGCTGAATATATATATATATTGTCTCGTGATCTACCACTGAGAGGGGAGAAAAAAGAAATTTCCCCTACCCCTCTATGTTTGAATTAACAGGCTGCCAAAGACTGACCGTTAAAAGAGGAATAAGGAATGTAGGTCAATTCCTCGACGCCGAAGTAACAAATCCGGGTCAGAATAAAAGCCAACAGATGTTTGCACTCTGTGAATGGATGAATAGAGAAGAGGATATACTGGATAGGGATAGTAGTCCGAATGAATCGCCTGACAGGGTGAAGGAAGAAGAAAGAGGCTAAATGAATGGGCAGAACCCTAAAGCGGAAGTAGCATCCTTTTCGTCAGCGGAAATAGGATTAAAGAATTCAGTTTAGTGGACGGAGTTCGCCGTGAACGGACGGGCGAATCTCATGCCAAACTCCGGGCGAAGAATCAGAACCGGGTTTCAGGACAGCAGTTGGTGTGATAAGATGAATTGAAACTGTCGCCGAAATTCCGGGGAAAAACGGAGAGAATCTTGGACAAGAAAATGGTAGACGCCTTCAAGCCAAGCTATATAAAATCCAGAAGGAACCCGTCAAAAAGCTAAGTAAACCTTAGGACTGTGTTCTCCCTCCACTCTTCCTAAGTATTGCAATTACATACCCTCTTTATATTTAAAGAAGGAAGAAAGAAGAGAATAAGGAAGAAAGACATTTGTATTTTGATATAATTTGCTGATAATATAGCCGACACGTTAAATATGTATGTCCGCATTTATAAAAACCTTGTAATATTTTATATCTCTCTTCGCTTTGAAATTTATTCATTGTGTTGTCTGCCTATTAAGTTGGCTTTTGCCTGTTCCTTTTCAGCTTCATTCGCCTTAATTCATCCTCGCTAAATGCCCTATTCGCCTTTAAAAATATTACACAGGAAATTGGAACTGTCGACGACGATAAACAATAATATTATATCTAAACATAGAGACCCATATCTTCCATTATCCTAGGGATATGAAGAGGTAGGTTGGTGGGTGTAATGTGAAAAATGGAAACCCCTTGCCAGCGGCAAACAGTCTAGCCCAAATTAAACCCCACTCTATCTGCCAGTTACCATATGCCAGAGAAAGGACTCTTAACTGGAACTTATTCTGCGAGAGATCAAGTTCCAGACTACCCCGGCTTCATACGTGCAAAAAATAAACTCCCGTCCTGGGATAAATATTTAATGGCACCGTCACAATATATATATATATATATATATATATATATATATATATATATATATATTGTGTACTTATGTGTGTATATGTCTGTGTTTTTGTACGTGTGTGTGTATGTGTGTTTGATTGCGTGTCTAATATATATGTGTGTGTGTATAATATATATATATATATACATGGGGGTGTATGTGGGTGTGTTTTTCTATGTTTCAATGGCATATCAACCTTTATGTTTTA
Organism: Sepioteuthis lessoniana; assembly: GCA_963585895.1. Taxonomy (NCBI): domain Eukaryota; kingdom Metazoa; phylum Mollusca; class Cephalopoda; order Myopsida; family Loliginidae; genus Sepioteuthis; species Sepioteuthis lessoniana. The sequence goes on from OY757904.1 coordinate 110,787,717, forward strand.
TTTAATTATGAAACCACCTCTGTAGAAGGAAGTAATAGTACTTTTAAACTCATAGCTATGGGAATAAATGTGGCTCATACCTTTCCCAGAGTATTTGACAAAAATTAAAGGCATCAGCGCGACTCGATTATTCGTCCACTATGATATCGCTGGTCAAGCACGTTAGCTAATATGTTAAGGGAACTCCCAACACACACACACACACACGCGCGCGCACGCACACACACACACATACTCACACACATACACACACACACATATATATATATATATATGTTGCTTAAAGGACTGTTAAAAAAATCAGAAATAAGCATAAAAATGTTACTTTATGATTCATAGCAAACCCTTTTCTTTATTGTATGGAAAAGGTCAGTAAAATAGGTATATTTTCTATACTTTTCATAATAAACTTAAATTAAAAAATGTTAAACAAACTTTAAGAGATAAAATGTCAAAAGTGAATTTAACTTTCATTTAAAAATGTTAAAGCTTTATAATCAAGTAAATCTTTTTGAGCGAGTGAATTTTAACCCCAAAGTTTCCTCTGTATAATTTAAATAAAAATAATGTGTCGACTCAAACTAAAATAATCAAATGCACTCACTTAAACGAAATAAGTTAAATGATTTTCAAACCAAAGATAAACTAAAAAGATTTCTTCGAATTTCTTGTGCCGACAACACGAGTATAAACATAGTACACAGCAGTTAGTTCAAACTGAAACTAAAACGACTTAAATCTCTCTCTGCAATAAAACCGGCCTCCAGTCTTCTGTGCGCTATAAGGTGTTCTGTTTTATAGAACGCCGTGGCTCGGACCCACCATAAAAGGCCTTGTTCCAACCTTGTAATGTTGGTGGGACGTACAACGAATAGGGTAAGTGAGTGAGAGTCAAGGGAGTCCATGGTGACTCTTCTCCATGAAGTTGGTTTATATATTTTATGATCGTTTTGCATACGGCTTTAGTTTCACTTATTTCCTCGTTTTTGTTTTTTAAATAAATACAGTTAATACGAATTAAAACACTTAATATAAAAAATAACACAAAAGAACTGTATTTAAAAGCCAATTACTTCGATGAGAAATGACTAGGCTAAAGTTTGTTGAGAAGTTGTAACAGTTTAAATAAAAGTTAAAGCATATGTTTTGAATTTTCTTTTTTAACCAAATATGAACATAACTTTTTGATTGAAGGATGAAGATTCAAGTAAACAAAAGGAAAGGTAGATACATAGAATAAAACAATTTCATCGACACAGGTGTGATTAGATTTTTTCTATCTGCCAAAAACTATTTAATAACTAGGGCGTCGCTTATCTATTTTCATGCTGCGTCAACTTACTCGTAAACATACACATGAAGTCGTATGCCTTCAAAAGCGAGTATATATATATATATATATATATATATATATATATGTGTGTGTGTGTGTGTGAGTGTGTGTGTGTGTGTGTGTTTATGTGTGTATGAGTGTGTGTGTGTGTGTGAGTATGTGTGAGTGTGTGTGTGTGTGTGTATTCAGAGACTTTGTCTCAACAAACAAAATCCACTATTGTGCTTTTGTGCTGCGCATTTTATCAAAACAAACATGGCTTCCACTAACAATTAAGATTGTTGGCGGAAGGAAGTTGATTTTGCCGTAGCTGTTCAAAAATTTTAACATAATAAGGCCATTCTTGTTGTATACAATAGACAGAGGATTCTTTTTCGTACAATACGCAAAGTAAATTCCATCATTTAAGGCGTAAAAAAACATTGTCTGAAAATTTGAACGAAAAAATAAAAGTATTTGAAGGAATCTTCAAATAAATTTCTAAAATAATCATAATAATAAATTTATCTGATTTTATTGTTAGGAAATGTTTTCCTATCGAAAATTATTTTCACAGTTCCTATTTCATTTAAATCTGTAAAACATAAATACGATAATAAATGATGTGTTACGTGGTCACAAGTACAAAGACAATTGCATACAAGTGAGTACACATATGTACACACAAACACTCTTTCTCGCTCTCTCTATCTCATTCTCTTTTTCTCATACTCATACACATACACAGAGACACACAAACCCACATATACGAGACAAAATACATAAACACGGTGTGACACAAACACAGATACGAGCGCAAACAAGAACAGGCAAGTTATGAATATTAAGATAATGCACAAGCGCAGATTGAGAGGAATTAATATGTGATGCACTAATTCTATTAAATCATATTCTCTTCCACATACATACGCACACTTGTCGCTGGGGGCTGAGCGGTATTTTAGCTGGCTAACTTAAGGTCTTTCGTGTTTCGATCTCATCTTGAAGGGCCCTGCATATCTATCTACACTGAAGAGTTGTGATACTAAGAAACAGTCTGTCAATAAATGAAATTATATATATACATATATATATCATGTAATGCCACAGGTACGAATATCCCTGACCCTCTCTCGCCAATTCTCCTTATCGTTCATCGCCTCTGGCAGGGCTTCAGGGCTTCATCCCGTATCATCACATAGCTGCTGTATGTATGTTCGAGCTGTTCGTCATGATTTTGCCCAGCCAAATGTGGGGGTCCATAGGAGTACATGAGCTCGTCCCTGCTTCTCCAGCAGTGTCCTACATGTCTGGTTCGTCTGACTTGGATAGTTTTCCTGATGGGAGGCAGTTGGCCGTATTGTTGGTTCCTCCTGGGGTGTTGCCGTCAGGACATGGGGAGGGTATCTATTTCTATCATGTTAAAAGCATTGATATACATCAATGCTTCATCAGATCCAACACAAACTGGAAATGTTTGTTATTTTGGAAAAAAAAAAATTGCTCTGTTAATTTTATTTACATTGAGCTATTTACCAGGAATATTTAAATTTTATATTCTATTTTTGAATACGTTAATTGTCCTGATAGGAATTATTCCCTATTTCGAATTTACTGGATTGAATGCTATCTTATATATATATATATATATATATATATATATATATATATATATATATATATAAGTGAGTGTGAGCACGTTTTTTCTATATGATACAGGGGTATACGGTTTATGATGCTGATCACCACAATAGATATATATAATTCTCAAGACATCGTTATAGCACGGTTCTTTTTTGCATTCCGTTTCCCATCCCCCGTGATTTTCTTCATTGGCAGTTTCTTTTGAACGCATCCAGTGTCTGAAAAGATCTGATAGTTCTCAGTATTTCCTGGTCGGATAACATATATTTATATATATATAAACGAGAGGTTAATGCAATTATAGAAGGAAATAGCCTCGACCATTCTTGACGAGGCTTTTTGGGTTTCACATAGTGCTAATACCCTGTTTTCTCTTCTGATATAGGTATGTTGTAGGGTAGACTGGGCTATTTAAACTTGTTCTGACAACCAATATAAAAGAATTAAAACTCTGAATTCAGATATCTTAAATTTTGCTTAAAAATTCCTTTTTGCCTTATCCTGCATGTGCAGAGTGTTTGGTAGATACACACACACACACATACATATATACACATACATCATCATCATCATTTGTATTTTAATCTTTCAGAGCTTTTCACAGAAGTGTTAGCTGAAGGTATTTCTCTTCGTTTCGGGTGACCACTAGTCTTCTCACGTCTCCAGGACCCTTCTCAGTATTCTCAGCCGATCCCACTATTGCAGTAGTTTGGATGGTCTCCACTCGTCCCGGTATTTCCAAGTCATCCAGTCCTTGCACCAATCATTTAGTGACTGTACAATGAGCACAAATTACAATGGGTATAATCGTGGCTTTCATATTCAACAGTTTTTTTCAATTCCCTCGTAAGGTCCTAATACATATCCTTCTTTTAGTTTTTTTCAATTTTACTTTGTGGTTTACCAGAACAGCAAAGTCCACAATCCTGGAAATT
>OY757904.1:110796607-110819107 GCA_963585895.1 Sepioteuthis lessoniana
CTCAAGCGGAAGGTGGAGGGGCACAAAGTCTCAAATATCCGCCAGCTCCACGACGCCGTCATGGAGGAGTGGAAGAGCATTCCAGTGGCTACCGGTAAAGCTCTGGTAAACTCCATGCTCAGGAGAGTAAATGCAGTTCTAGATAATGATGGTGGCCTCATAAAATATCGACAGTTGACATGGTGTATATTGATATTGACAATTTTCCCTAAGGGGTGTACTCACTTTTGTTGGCAGGGGTTTAGCTTTTAATGCCTATATTTTGAGTTGTTGTGAGGGGAAAATTAAATTAACTCTGTTATATAAACTGCACACAGAGTGCTTTTCATTGTGCTAAAGTTTCATTTTGTCAGTGTTGTCCCATGAAGAGGGATACTTAAATATCTGCAGAAATGTGACCGGTACACTGACTTTTGTGATACACTATATATATATATATATATATATATATATGTGTGTGTGTGTGTTTATGAGTATGTGTGAGTTAGTGTATGTGCATACATACATGTGTTTGTATGTATATTGGGTTTGCCAATTTAGACATTAGTTGTTAAAAATTGTACCATGATTTTTTTACGATGAGGAAGTTGTCTACATGGTTTTAATGTAGATTATTAGATAAGCTTCCGAAAACATTATTTTCCCATCGGCTTTTGTTTGATTACAAACGGAAATGCATTTGATGTATCACAATAATTAAAACTTCATTGATAAGCAAGACAGTTGCAACCAAGAGATTGATAAATCAAATAAAAATTTTGTTAGTAGAATATACCAAACCGCACCATTTTGATACTCAGCTTTATTGGCAGTCATTGTTAAGATCTCAAAGTAAAAGAAAATATCAGGGTGGTGAGTGCTAACAAGATCGGATTGTAATTTGATATGTTTCAGCAGTAACACAAATTCCGTGTCTCTGAAAGTTGAGAAAATAGATCATCTTAGTATCGATTATTAATAAGATTATCACTGAATGTTTATCTAGAAGAAGGCGAGGAATATTATTGAATTCATATGTTAATTCCCGACCACCTGATTAGATCTTGGTCTCCAGAAAGCTGAGACCAATGAAATTTTTGCATAAATGTAAAGGTAACAGGTGTCTGGTTACACATTCCAAGAAGATCATTTCAAGATCACTTCAGCGATATTTTCAAGAAACTTGTGATCACTAATTTATTTATTTTCATTTATTTTCATTTTATTTATCTATTTATTCATTTAGTTGTTTTTTTTAAGTTTTCGATTCATTATGAAAACGACGCCAACGTATTTCCGGGTGTAATAAGATTATTTTAAAAGATTACACGATATCTTCAACTGCCGGCATCCAAAATAAGCGGACTTCTTTTTTTTTGTTTTCTTTTTTGAAATGCGGTAGAAATATTTTCTTAGTTATATATGTAAAATTGGTTGTCACATTATTGATAGATGAGAATTACATCGCATTCTTTGAGTTGCAAATTTCTTCAAATGACGAATTTTGTAAGCAAATTTATACGAACGAAAATATGCCTTAAAACTTAAGTTTTTGTCTTTTTATTATTTTTTTCTGCATGCGTGTGTATGTGTTAGTTTTCTGTCATTAAGCAATTACTCCCTTTCGACGCTATTTCTTGCAAACCTGTTAACATAATTCTCTAAAACCTGATGATATCATTACAATTTACCGTAAATATCAGATCATATGAACAATTTAGTCAAACACTTAACGTAACGGTTATCCTTATAGAAAAAAAGCAATCTATGATCCTAGTTCAAAACCTGGTTGAAGCTGTTAGCGTTTTACTTCGTGCTAATGCAGCCTTAGTATATATTGTAGCCATAAGCGAACTTTATTTTCTTAGTCTGTAGGATTGCTGCTCTTGTTAAACAGATAAATCAATGAAATAACATATTTATTAGGAAAGAAATAGGATGTGATGGCCAATTTTTAAAAAATACTTATGCTAGCTAAAGTTTGTATGGTCTTCATGCGATAATATTTTTAGGGATAAAACTGTTATATATATTTACAAATATTGATAAAATTATGGATTGTTTTTGTTTCTTTATTTTTTCCTTCTATAAGGGCATTTCACTCGTCGTGGGATATGCCAAAGCCATTCTTGTCGAGGAACAGAAGTTGTAATATTCAACCAACTAATGGTGTATGTTTTCGGTGTTTATAACTTTCGAAAGGGTAATAGTGAAAAGTGAACGTGGTTACGTGATTGGAGTTTACAGACACTTACTACGATATCATAGTTCAGTACGTAAGCCACTTTGCCAGGAATATCACGCTCACATGGAGGATTATAGTTAGTATTTATATATTTACATTAAAATGTAATCCATTTTAACAATTTTAAGGTGTTATCAAAAAATAAAATATAATTATGCTAAATATCATTGTGTTAGTATTCTCATAAAGATTGTCGGTCAACGCTCTTAGTATTCCTGACCAATGCGATCACAAGCTTAGGTGCAAAACTGAATTATACAATCATAAACATGATATGTATGTTGGTATAAAAAGTAGATTATAGAAGGATCACAATTTTTTTTAAAAAATTATCAATGATCTATCTAAGTATAGAGGAATAGACATTTAATGTTTAAACTATTTAATTATCACAGTCAATATTTCAAATACACTTTTTAAACATATTAATGTAGAACCAAAATCTACATCCATATTTATCAACCCCTCCGCTCGGGCAGGATGTGAGATAAGGTCAATTTTTAAGCGGGGTTTAACACGTTTGAATTTAGAGTTTTCCTTCTCTTAGACTAGTTGTCTCAGCAAGACTGAAGGACTCAGTCTGCCCAACTATTTACCTATATTAATGCATTACCCAAGGATATAGCACCAAATAATGAAAAGATGTACAAGTGAGCTCCATGACTAAAAAGTATTTGAGAAAATTGTTCATTTAATTTCATCAAGTATTCTGCTAACAGGAGGTTTAGTTAGGTAACCCTACGGATATGATAAAAATAATTCGACAAGTAAAAAAAAAAAAATGTATACGTAACAGGGGAAATGGCTTTTGATTACGATAGAAAATAAAAACTACACATATGCATTACATTTAATTCTGTCGACAACGATTCGTTAATTATAAGACTGATTAATTAAACCATAAATGTTATTTCGACTAAAACAAGGGAAGGAAAACCTCTTTTGTGTCGATCAAACGAAACACGAAGGAAAGCTAATTAACTAAATTATTTTTTAAAATTATCAATAAAAAGAAAAGGATAAATGAATTTAAAATACGAATATCTCTAATTAGCCAACCATCAAAGAATTTAAAAGAATTTTTTTTTCTGCAGATGCTCATAATCTTTTTTAAAGAGGAATTAAAATTCATTTCACCATATTCCCATACAAATTATTGATTATTCACCATTTTTGATTCCTTGATATAATCTGAATCTTTTGTCGTACTATATAACATACGTTAATCTATGAGAAATTTTTCTTAAATGGTTCAAGAATAACGATTAAATTTAAAGTAAATTTTAGACATTGTTAAAAATTTGAACTTTGAGAGGCGTAGTTTTGAAAGTTTAGAATCGATGTACATTAGACAAGTCATAAATTTTGACTCTTGGTTAGTTGGTTGGTCGGTTCATGACATTACGTGGGACACGAATCCCCGTGGAATAGTGGCAAATGTGCTGGTCTGCCACATCGTAGTAAGCGAGTTCGAACTATCGTAACATTTTTGAGTTCCTTTTTAGACATTTCAAAAGGTAAGAAAACCCTAATACTCCGGCTATGGATTGAATAGAACCACAACTATACTTCGAGAAAGATTTCTAAGGCATTAAATTCTTCAAGAATATTGATATGCCATTAAACTAAGTAAGCTAAGCAAAGCAAACCTTGTCAGTAAATCAATTCTACTTTTTGGATTTTATTTTTGCCGACTTCATTTTAACATGTATGGACTGCAATTATACAAAATAGAAAATATATCAGTTAAAACCTTATATAGAAATGTTTAGTGTAAGATAACATATTTACTCGAGTTTCTTCTTTCCAAGGACGAATATTAGTATTATTATATCAATGATACTCTTACGTGAACGAAACGGTAGGAAAGACACAATCAGTTTAATTACAAATACGATACCACATACAAATTCATATGCACAATATACATACAAGTGGCATTACAACAAAATAGTATACAAATATGTCTCATGATATAAAGTTATACACATATTGTGTAATGAACAAGCAGTATATAAAAGGGATAAATATTTTTCTTGACAAGTGAGTGTAGTATATACATGTGGCAGGGTAAGAGAGGACGTCCCCACAATTCAAAAAACTGAGGCAAATAGAAGTAACGGATGTTTTTCTAAAGTCCCATGTAACACTTTACGGGGATCCATAGCAGACATAACGATACTTTAATTATTGTTTGTATCCACAAATTAAAGAGGTATTCACTTCATAATAATCCTCATTATCAAAGTCTTAACTGCTTGGAACGAGATACTTAGTTGCAATATTAACATTTCAAGAGCCAATGAATTAATAATGGTCACTATCAGTTGAGAGTGCTTGATTGAAACCCGAAGTGTACTGGTTATGAAAATAAACTGCTCCTACTGGTAAGTCTTAGTTGGGGATGTCGTGGTGTATGAAGTACCTTTCTATTCCCATTGCTCTCAGGCCTTTTCTAAATCAAATAAGTCCCATCTCGGGATCGAATAAATTCTTAAAATTGAGCGAATTCGATAGGAACTTATGCAGAAAAAAACAACTCTTAAGAAATTTGACAAAATATAAATATGAACGTTTAATGAACATAATTCTAGACCGGTTTAAATGCCGTTAAAATTAATTTAAAATATTAGTATTTGAGGACATTGATTTGATATACTATAATTCCATTTTATTCTAAAAATTTCAACAAGAGTGATAATCAAATGCGGTATTATATTGATATTGCAAATTTACAATAGCTCACTACAAGATTGCTTCGCTTGATGTTGTAGTTAGTTATCTGACTTTATGTCTTAGTCACTTACTATCTAAGATGATACTTGTTGAAAAAGACGAAAACTAGCATACTTTCTCGTGGTCATTACGAGTAATGGTGAATGCTTTACTAACAATGAGGAGACCGGAAGTCCATTATCTAAAGTGGAATGTAGGTTAAGTGTTGGACTATAGGCTGTCAAGCCATACGCTCATCTCTGCAGGTGCGATTCTTTCTCCAATAGAAAATTGAGAAACCTAATGTCAGTGATTATAGTGAACTATATAAACATGCCTTTGATGTTTAGATTATCCACATGCACTTGCATTGAATTTGGTAAATTGAAAGACCGGGTTAACCCATTTTATGTTGTCGACTACCGAAGTAATATGATTTGGTGTTAGTTATTTCACTTTATAAGCCATTGGAACACAGTGAGCACAAGCTATATATATATATATATATATATATATGTGTGTGTGTGTGTGTGTGTGTGTGTGTGTGTGTGTGTGTGTGTGTGTGTGTGTGTGTGTGAATATATAAATATATATCGTTGACATCGGTCTTAACGAGATATTATTGCTGTGGTATGCGAACTCATCTTCTAATTTAAGAAGCTTGCTAAAAGTTTAAATGCCGCATTCTTTAAAGCTCGTGCAATCTTCTTCTTTATGTTCATGTAGAGGACAATGCTTTCCATTGCTTGCTCAAAGTTGTCGGTAGACGCGTAGCAAAGGCGTGGACTGCTATCAACTGGTTATCGACCATATGGAAATCTGATCTCTCTGATAAAATCGAATGACATTTTTTGCCAGACTGTCACATTGTAGTAATTTAGCTTGGATTCACAAAATGGACACTATCGAAACAATTGGAAAATGTTGATGGGAGTTACACAATACTCCTTTGTACTGTTATGAATAAAACATCCCTGTACAGACAACTGCCTTCCTTCTCACAAGCCATTCATAAAGACGAGCAAGACATTTGGGTCAATGTTGGAGAAACGAAGACTTCCTCAGATGGACTCCTACTCACTGACGCACCAGTATTCGAAGACCAGCAAGGACTAATATATATCAACTATGAGCGATCACTGGGTCCAGGCTAGAACATCTGGCAAAATTTATAGATGACAAGGAATGATGGCGAGAAAGTGTCAGGGAACTCTGTGCTATTAGCGAGAATATATATATATATATATATATATATATATATATATATATATATATATATATATATATATGTGTGTGTGTGTGTGTGTGTGTGTGTGTGTGTGTGTGTGTGTGTGTGTGTGTGTGTGTTCCCATCAATATTTTTTCAACTGTTTTGTTTGTGTCCATTTTATGAATCCAAACAATAGTACTAAATTGTGAAAGTTTGGAAAAAATGCCATTCTATTTTATTAGAGAGATCAGATTTCCAGATGGTCGATAACCAGTCGATAGTAGTCCACGCCTTAACTTGGCGTCTGCCGACAACTTAGAACAAGCAGCTGGAAGCATATACTCTACTTGAACCTAAAGAAAAGAGAGTTCATGCACTTCAAATAATAAGGTGGCATTTCCACTTTTAGTAAGCTTCTGAAATTAGTAGACGAATAGGCATACCAGGGCAATAATATCTCGTTAATTAAGAGCGATATCAACGATATATTTTTATCTATTCACACACACACACACACAGGCACACACACACACACACACACACACACATATATATATATATATATATAAGAATGTTGTGAGCAATATTGAATAAGTCCTGGCGGCGACACCCCACAAGGCACCAACTATACAGCCAATTAAAATTACAGAGGAGGCTGTGTGCATTTTACATAGAACTACTGACCCAGTGAAAACGTTTCATCTAACTATTCCCACTCAATCTGGCAACCAGTCTAGGAAATGTACTTACTATAAAATCAAATATGTTTAACACCGCTTAAAATTTTCTTTTTATGATTCATGATATGGTCATTCGGAGCGTTTTATATATATATATATATATATATATATATATATATATATATATATATATATGTGTGTGTGTGTGTGTGTGTGTGTGTGTGTGTGTGTGGTTTGGCAGCAGTCTTTAACTTATAGCATGTTTGATTAATCAATAAAATCACTTTTTTTTTTATTTCAAGTTTCCTGGTTTCAGGTTGGAATTGATGGATAAATTTACTAAAATTGTCCCGAGTGTTTTCGGAACATTCATAGGCCATCATCAGAGGTAGCTTGCAAGTATAAATAGTGTTTGTTAAGTGTTTTTGAAGAAGTTTTTTTTTCTTTTTTTTTTTTTAGGTTTTTTATAGTATAACAAAATCACGTAAACGCAGAGTTGAATGAAAGTGAGATGCGGATGAATTTAAAAAAAACAGAACGCTATGAAAGGAAAAATAATATTATCCAGAAATACTGAATATTTTAAAAAAACAGCTAATAAACTTATGGCATTTCAAAACATCGTCGCTATATTCAAACTTAATTCTCTTGATTTTAGTTTTTTCACTTTTATATGTAGGGATTCTAGGATTTATAGTCGTAGCTTTTTAATTTCATGTACTGTTATACTGGTGTTTTCAACTAGAATTTTTCGAAATTTGGATTTGGGAATAGAATGAGATTTAAGATGTAAGGCTATGGATCTAGAATGATTCAGGTGCATCCTAAGCCGTCTTGAAAGGGTTGTAGTGGTAAGACCAATATATATATATATATATATATATATATATATATATATATATATATATATGATTTACTTTGAAAACACATACTCGCAGGGGCCATTTGAACATATATACGACGTCTGTCCTATCGAGAAGTTCAGTGGAATGGGAAGAATCATTGGAAATATATTGGTTGGAGATTCTAAGTTTCTTGTAATAAATGATAAGTCTTACTTTTTGGTAGAATCGGTAGGGAGAACATTTTTTTTTTGTGGATAAGTTCTTTCCGTATGTTCATCTATCTTATAATTACTAAGGAATTGTTTTTTTGTAGTAAAGGGTTATTAATCGTTTATGGTCTACGATATTTTCAATGTTATCTTCTTTCCGTCTTATAAATGAAATGTTTAATTTCTCTATCAAAAATATAGTTGGGAAACCCATTATTAATAAGGGTTTGTTTATATTGTTGATTTGTTAAGGAAGATAGTTTGAGAGGAAAATATTAGTTTAGCTCTGGAAATAAGCGTTTTTATTATTGTTCTTTTATAACGGAAGGTACACTCACAATTGAAAATGAGGGTGTAGGGATTAATGTTGGTATTTTTTTTTTATGTGGAGATGGTAAATCGGTCAAAATTGCTTGTGTCAATTAGTACACTAAGAAATGGGATTTTATTGCTGACATTGATTTCTGGTGTGAAACTGAGAACATAATTATTTTGTAAGGTCTCTTGTATTTTGTTTATATATATATATATATATATATATATATATATATATATATATATATATATATATATGTGTGTGTGTGTGTGTGTGTGTGTGTGTGTGTGTGTGTAACTCATCTTATTTTGTAAAATTTATCACTAAAAGCGTATTGGTTCATCAACTGACACTTAGCCAAATATTTTATTTTAAATTGTGGTTGTTTTAATTTCCACGAAAATATTTCACATTTGTAATCATATTTTAAAAAAAAATATCTATATCTATATTTAAAAAAGAATATTCCGTATTTATTTGGTATTCAGCATTATATTAGTCTTATTTTGGAGTATGTTATTCAAAATCAGTTTGACCATTAGTTTTTAAAATGTGACTGTATAAACGATTGTTTTACTTGGAAGTCATGTTATTTAAATTGAAAGTGATTTTTAAGTTATTAAATTAATTTGATGATGGAAAATATCGTATGAAAAGAATCGATAGTGTCAATTGAAATAATGTCTGCCGATAAAATGTCCGTTCGGCAAAAGATCTATCTGATATTAAACCAGCTACAAGTTTAATGTGTTTTAACATTTATAATAATAATAATAATAATAATAATAATAATAATAATAATAATAATAATAATAATAATACGCACGGATCACCAAATCTCGGCCAGAATACCTGACCTTATAATAATCAACAACAAAAAAAGAGAATTTGCAAAATTGTCGAAGTGGCTGTCCTGGCTGACCATAGAATAAAACTGAAATAATGTGAAAAGAAGGATAAGTACCTCGACTTTGCTAGAGAATGCAAAAATCTGTAGAACATGACAGTGATTATTGTACCAATTGTGAGTGATACTTATGGCACAGTAACTAAATGATTATAAAAGAGACTGGAGGACTTGGAATTTGGCCGACAAGTGGAGACCATCCAAACGACAGCATTATTGAAGACGGCCAGAATACTGAGAAGAGTCCCGGAGACTTGAGGAGATTTGCTGTTACTCAAAGACCATTGAAAAACCATCAGCTGACGCTGATATGAAAAAACTCTAAAGGAATAATAATAATAATAATAATAATAATAATAATAATAATAATCGAAAACTGAGTAGACTTGCTATTACTCAGACTCCAGTGAAAAACCATCAGCTAACGGTGCTCAGAAAAAGAGTAGAATAAAACAACACCATAAAGATTAACTATACCAAAACAAAAATAGAGAAGACGCAACAAAGTAGCAGATGTCGGTTATGTGGTGAGAGAGACAAGAAGATCAATCAAATAATAAACAAATGCAGTAAATGAGTCCAAAAAAAAAGTATAAGCCTTACCATGACAACGTTTGGCAAGGTGATCCACTGGGAATCGTGCGAGAATTTTAAATTCAACCATACAAACGTGTGGTATATGCACAATTCGGAAAACGTACTAGAAAATGATTCGCACCTTTGGCCAGATGTGCTGACCTACTGATAGAAAACAAAAAAAAAAATAGAGAACCAGTCGAATAGTGGACTTTGCCATTCCTTTTGACCACTGGGTAAAACTGAAAGAAACCAAAAAGGGAGGTAGGTACTTCGAACTTGCTGGAGAACCGAAAAAACTGTGGAACATGAAAGTTGCGATGATACCAGTTGTAGTTGGTGCGCGTAGTACAGTCACCAAAGGACTGCTAAAGGGAGGTTCCCGTGGTGTAATGGTTATCGACATAGGAAATAGACACAGCGACACGAGTTCAAATCCTGGACCAGTCTAATTGCATTTCATATCGTACTAATACCCTTGGCGAAAGGTATAAATCCAATTATTCTCCCACCAGCTATTGGTAAATAGTAGGACAGAGAGAATTTTCAGCTTGCGTGAGGCAACTAGTCTAGGAAAAGGAAAAACTCTGAATTCAAACCTGTTAAACTCCGCTTAAAAATTGACCTTGTGTCATATCCTGCCCGAGCAGAGGGGTTGGTAAATATAGATAAAGGGACTTGTGGAGTTGGAAATAAAAGAGCCAATAGAGACAATCCAAACGACAGCATCATTAAGATCAGCCAGAACATTAAGAAATATCCTTGAGACTTGAGGAAACTTGCTTTCACTCAAATTCCAGTGAAGAACCATCAGCTAACGTTCTCAAATAAGTAATTTAAAAAAAAAGAAAGAGAAATGAAAGACAAGTTCTCGGCATTTGCTTGAGAAATGAGAAAACTGTGGAACATGAAGATGAAGGTGACACCAAATGTCGTTTGTATGCTTGTAACAGTCTCCTAAGGGTTGGAAAGTTGCATGGGAGAGTTAAAAATCGGAGAACGACTGGATATCATCAAAACTACAATATTGTTAATATCGGCAAGAAATCTTTAATGGGATTTTGAGATCTGACGAAATATTTTCCCTGTCGACTGGTGCTGTAAAATACACCGACTGCATTTCTGCAAAGGGGTAAAACCACAGCAGTGAGTGTCCTGTATATGACAGTAAAAATCTGATTGTGAAGTTCTAGTAATGCTGGAGCTTTGGGGGAATGCAGAGTACTCTTTCAGTGTTATCACTCCCAGTTCTAATCTTTCCAGGACTGGTAGAACCTGATAGCGTCCTATGTATGGGTCAAATAAAACTTACTTGCTTACTTATACAAGACGGCGTTCCTTGAAAAAGAACTGTTTTGACAGTTAAACTACATTTTTATACTAAATCGGGGGTTACAAAAAAAAGGGAGGGAACTGGAGGAAATCAAATAAAGTTTCAAATGATTCCACCCACGCTTCTCTCTCTCTCTCTCTTTCTCTCTCTCTCTCTCTTATACTCTCAAACACACACACCATAGTTTTTGTATGCTAAACTCGATTGTTTCAAATGGAACTGTTTTCGACAGTGAAACTGTATTTGCGCTAACTGAATTGTTACAATTAGAACTATTAGAGTAAACTGAATAGCTTGAAATAGAAATGTTTTTGACAATTAAACTGTACTTCTACTAAACTGAATTTTTTCAAATAGAACTGATGAATAAAAATGGTTTTGGCATTAAATAACCAACGAAGGTAGAAATGTCTTAAAAGAAAAAGGAACAAACTGACGAAATTTACTCTCTAAAACAATGAAAAATCGTCTGCTAAACTGATCTCCATGAAATAGAACTCTTTTAAGTTTTAACTGTGTGTGGACAAAATGTATACTTATACTAAACTGAATTGTTTAGATTAGAACTGTTTGACTAAATTGAAAAACCTAAAATCGAGGGGTGTCCTCGTAGTGTAATGGTCAAAGCGTTGGACTGCGGAATCATTGTGAGCGAGTTTGTACTCCAGTCACGTGATTACGTTCACTTTCGGGTTCATACCTTTGGGAAAGGTATGAACCCCATTATCCTCACTTAGAGCAGCGGTTGGATAGATACTGTTATGGAACGAGTAGTACCACTACTCTTCTTCTAGGAGAATAGCTTTGGCGTTAAATAACCTACAAACGTTGATATGCCATTAAAACAAAGAAACCAAACCAAACCAAACCTAAAATAGAAATGTTTCTGTACTATGCAACTGCATAGAACCTAAAATTGAGAAGATACTTAGGAAGAACCAATATGGCTTTCTGAAAAATCGATCTTCAGCATCAAAAATTTTGACTATCCATCGAATTCTAGGTGCAAACCTTGAAGCAGCAATATTATTTGTCGACTTCTCCAAGGCCTTTGACTCTATACACAGTGGGAAGATGGAGCGAATACTACTCGTCTATGGCCTACGCAAAGAAACCGTCGCAACCATAATTATAATATATAAAACACAAAGTAAAAGTCCGCTCCTCTGATAGAGTCGGACTACTTCGACATTGTAGAAGGTGTGCTGCAAGGAGACATATTAGCCTGATACGTGTTTATCATCTGCCTAGACTGCGAGCTTAGACTGTTCATAGATATAAGTAAGTAAGTAAAGTTAGCGACCATAGTCGAGGGTGACCCGAAGGCTCCCTTTTCGATAGCTACTACACCAAGGTGTAGGGGAGGGCGCTACTCCATTCCCTGGATTGCTCCACTTTACCCTTGAACCGTACCTTATAATGCTGAGTGTTAAGCAAGGTGGTATCAAGTTCCATTTTTAAAGTCTTTGGTATGACTCGACCTGGGATTGAACCCAGATCTCCCGGGCCATTGGCGAACACTCTAACAATGAAAGATAACTGTTTCAAACAAGCAAAGGAAAGATCCAGAAGATACCCCGAACAAACAATTACTGACACAGACTACGTCGATGAGATAGCGCTTCTGGTAAATATGCCCAACCAAGCCGAAACCCTGCCGCATGGTCTGGAACTAGCAGCTGGTAGCACAGGCCTCCATGTCAATGCAGACGAGACTGAATACATGTGCTTTAATCAAAGAGCCGACATCCCTACACTAAATGGTAGCTCTCTGAAACTAGTCGACAAGTTCATCTACCTAGGAAGCAGGATCACATCAACCGAGAAAGACGTCAACAAGTGACTAGCAAAGGCATGGACAGCTGTCGATTTGTCATATGGTAGTCAGACCTGACTGATAAAATAAAACGCATTTTTTCCGAGCGGCGGTCGGTTAGATACTGCTATATGGAGGAACTACATGGACACTAACTAGAAGTATTGAGATAAAGCTTGACAGCAATTACACAAGAATGCTGCATGATCTATTTCACAAGTCCTTGGGGCAACACCCCGCGAAAGACCAGCTATATTGCCACCAACCACCCATCACAAAAAACATCCAAGTTAGACGAACTAGACATGCGGGACAATGCTGGAGAAGTAAAGACGAACTTATAAGCGGCATACTCCAGGGAACCATATCACATGGACGTGCGAACGCAGGACGACCAGCTTGAACCTATATACAATAGCTCTGTGCCGATACAGGATGTTGCTTTGAAGACTTACCGGGAGCGATGGACGATAGAAATGGGTTGCCAGAGAGGGTCTGGGAGATCCATGCTGGCAGTGCAACATGATGATAATGATGATGATGATTAAACTGTATAAATTGTTTGGAAAAAACTGTTCATTTGTATAACATGGATTTTGCATTAAATAACCTAAAAAGGTTGATTTGTCATTAAACCCAAACAAACAATTACATTTTTATATGCGTGTGTAATTTATTTTTGGTTTAATTTATTTGCTTATTTGCATTTCAGCCTGAAAGTCCTTTCGGCATCAAACTCTGGTGAGAGCTTTAAAATTTGTGATTGCGATGTTTGGTTTAATGTGAAAAATCTAATATCTGTCTTTCTTCGACTGCTGATCTGCTTTTGACTAAAATGAAATAACTTGTTTTCAGAAACCAAAATATGTTGGCGGCTATATTAGGAAGCGTTGTTCCTGGAAACCATATCAAATATAGGTCTTCATTTTATTTCTAGATTTAGTTACACTCTTGGGTTACAGAGTGTTTGCAACCCAATCATTTTGATAGAAAGTGTAAAAATTTTAGACGTATGTAAAAACGTAAATACATAGAGGTTAAAAAATGTTCATGTTTTTGGGGAGATCTATTAATATATTATGATTTTAAAATATCCACTTGATTAATATCTCTATGGACATTTTTTTAAAAATCTTCATTCGATGGTCTCTATAAAATTAGTTTTAATTTTTTCATAAATATACTTCCATGGAAGTATGAACTTTTTTCAATTACTCATCGAATATGACAAAAACAGGAAACTGTTTGAAATTATATCAAAAGGATTATCCTATATGGGTGTTATGATTTTTTAATCGTTCTGTACTTTTGATGAATCTCTAAATAATCATTTAATCATAAAGTCAGTATCGTATCAAAAGTGGATTAAGCCATTTAAGAAAATGCTGCTTCATCAGTAATATTTTTCCTCCGAATCAAATGATGTACTCTTCGAAATCAAACTTTATTGCAGTATAGGAACTATCTTCGTTCATTAAGGTGAATGAGTAAAACAAACAAACAAACACGATAATCCGAGTAGTATAATGAAGGCAAAGAGAAAACATTGTTGCAAACTGAACGCAACCAAGTCCATCAGTCAAGCATTAATGAAACGAGAATTGAATGTAGCGATTGTAGCAATTGCTATCCCTCCAGCCCACAACACCGCCACCGCTACCATCACATTAACCTCTGAAAAATAAAAGAACAGTTCCTATCACGTCACTTGCTTGATTGAATTGTCAGGTAAGACAAAGTTTTCACTCGTCTTTATTTCTTTTTTTCCAAGACCAGACATAATACAATCGATGATAGAACTTGGCTTTTTTTTATCAGTGAAATACCAGCTGTTATCGATAATTACTTTAAATGATTCTTTTGTTTATTCCGACCTCTTCTTCTTCTTCTTCTTCTTCTTCTTCTTCTTCTTCTTCTTCTTCTTCTTCTTCTTCTTCTTCTTCTTCTTCTTCTTCTTCTTTATTATTATTATTATCATTATTATTATTATTATTATTATTATTATTTAGTAGTTGAAGTAGGAGGAGTAAAAGTAGGAGAATGTGTAGTAGTAGTAGTAGTAGTAGTAGTAGTAGTAGTAGTAGTAATAGTAGCATTTAGTACATTTTTCATTAACTAATTGCATCCTAATGAGGAACAGATCTATCATTACGTATTATGTGACCTACTATCACCAGACTCCTCTCATATATTTTCTTTCTTCTTTATTACTTTTTGCTTGAGAATAATTGAGAAAAAAATTAGACGTCCATTGACACTGCAATCAAATTAAATATAGTCTTTACCTTAATGCATTTAGTGGTCGATTGAATGTGTCATTCCTCTTTAAAGGCACGGATATGTGCTCTAAATATTTCAGATCTTTTGACGTTCAGCAAAGGTTATCTGTATTCTACATTATTGCTTTCCTTTTCTTCTGTTTTTTTTTCTCGTTTTTTTTTTTTTACTTCGTAGCAGTCGCGGTAATGGGTTATTTAGAAAACATCGCATATTTTACCTAAATTGGAATTGACAAAAATATCGATTTTGATTGAAAGATATCTTTACATTCAAATTGCTTCAAATGTGCTGATGCGTTTTAGGAAGATGAAGTTAATTTTTAGTCTATTTATAAGATAATCAAATTGAGATCCACTAAATTTAATTCAAACTAATTTTAAATTCCGTTCGTAACTTGTCAGGTCATCCATTTCATAACTTTTGTCGGAATTATTTTCATTTTTCAATAGAAAATCATTTTACTCGTATTTTTTATATCAATAGACGGGCATTTTAAAAAAATTCAACAGCACACAAAAGAAGGCAAATTATTACTTTTAGAAAAAACTTATATATCCACATACAAATATGTTGTAAGTTTTATGTATATGTAAATAGTAAATTAATTTTAATGATCACGCATCGTTACTTCAATAGAGAACAAAAAGAAATGCCATTTTTATGTGATGGACTTGAAGCTGACATAATGTGTCTCAAAAAACAAAATTGACATTTTCTTTTCTAGTTACTTTTTTTTTTTTTTCATTACACTTCAAGCAAGTAAATTATTGATTTTTGAATAGATATATTCCTACAGAACTATATTATCAAATGAATATCCTTGTAGATAATGGCACATTATAACTTTAGTTTAACGGGTACGCAACCTCATCTAAGAAAAGAGTAATACGAATATACGTCGTTATGTGATCGTATGGTTTTTCAAGGCGAACGAACTACATGTAAAAGTTTAAAAAAGAAGCATAGAACTCCTAAAAAAATAAGATGAACATCTTTTAACACTTTTCATTTACACACGGAATAAGATATATTGTTACTTTAGAAAACGTTTTAATATATTCCTTTAGAAATATATCACAAGATAATCGTACAAATAGAAAAACATGAAAATATGGACAGATTCTTGGATCATACCTGAGAACTTTAAAAGATTATGAATCCATATTAACGTTGATACTAATTGTATTCGGTGATCTTGGAACGATCCCCAGAAATATAGACTAGAGGCTGGTGGAAATATGAGGAAAAACCATAAATACCCAGACCATTACGTTGTTGATATCAGCTAGAATTCCTAGAAGAGGTCTGGAGACTAGAGAATTGGTTGGTTGTTTTGTTTTACGGTTTAACAGGTTGTTTATCACCGACGTAAGTCAGTTTGGACCTTTTAACATTTTCAATATTTCAAAATATTCACACGTATAATATTTTTGTTTATATACCGCTAAATGTAAAAACAGTTCTATGTCAAACATTTCAGTCTATCATAAGTACGCAGAAATAGAGTCAGTGTATTCTGCAGCTCAGGTTGATTTAGCCATAAGTGTTTTTTAAATGTAAAATCAGTTGCACATATTTTGGTTTACACATAGTTAAATATAAAAATACTCAATTTCAAACAATACATATTAGCGCAATTATGCAGTTTAGTTCAATTTAACCTATAAATTTGACCTTATCCGGTGCTACCACTCCGGGTCAGAGTTAACCGTGGATCAATAGTAATAAAGGGGTATCCTGCATTCCCCAAATCTCCAGCATTACTGTAGCTTAACCATCAGATTGTTTAGTGTTATAACCAGGACACTCGTTATTGGCGTCTTATCCCTCAGCAGAGATGCTGTCGGTGTATTCTTCAGCCTAAGCCGACTGGACCGGGAGACTTGAAGAAACTTCCTTTATTCCGAACTCTTATAAAACACACACGCACACACACACACACACACACACACACACACACACACACACACACACACACACACACAAATTAAGACTGTTGTGAAAACTAGTCTTTATATAGTAAGTGTTATATAATGAAGTTCAGAGCCAGTAACAGGCTATAACATTGAGAGCAGATATCAGCAGAACTGGTAGATGACAGGTGAAATATTTTGAGCCAATGCGTGAACGGGAGAAGACGCGAAAAGTAATGATTTGGAATCATGTGCTTATTCATTTGCTGAAAGAATTCATATGACCAGAAATAAGAGAATGGAAAACCCCCGATACTTCTGTTTTTACATTTGTTGTATTTTTAGAGAACGACAGAAAGAACAGATCATGATAGCAAATACATAAACCTTATTTGAGAGGCTTCAACAGAAATTACGAAGATAAAAAAAAATATTTTTCTTTTCTACAAAAGGAAGACTGGAAAGCCAAATAAAATCCTTGCTTGATCAAGTTTAAAAAGCAACTAATACAATTCGGAACAAAAGTATAACTTCTCGTTTGTCAATTTCATTCGACACCTAAACACGAATGACGATCGACCACTTTTGAATTCTATCCGAAGGTGATGATATGCAACAGAATGAGAAATGTTGGAAGATACCGAGAAGAAAGCACATTAAAGAATTTAGATGAATCGCATAAAATGAGATCAAGTCAACGCATGATTGTATGGGGAAAATAACTCTCTTGGAAATTTGAAAGACATTAAAACTTGACTCGTCAACAAAATGAAATATCCATAACCCAGAATCTGTCCAAGTAAATAATATGGACTAAATTCTGAGGTTTAATAAACGTATGTATGACTCAATCCCGGGTAGATGCGCAGAACTAGTGAAAAAAGAACAAAAAAGATATTCTCATCAGGTGGATTTCGTCCTTGCAGTAGAGCACAGAGTGAAATCAAAGAAAACGAAAAGTAAATATCCCTTGAAACGCGCCATCAAACTAAAGACCAATGAAACATGAGAGTGACGGTGATGCCAGTTATAGTCCGTGCACTTGTAACATTACTCAAAAGTATGGAAAAACATCGTGGAGAAAATGGAAATCACAGGGAAAAACAGGACCATTCCAGATCCCACCACTTTTAAGATCAGCTAGAATTCACAGAGGAGTCGTATAGGCATGAGAAGATTTGTTGTTTCTCAGAATACAGTGAAAAATACATAATTACAACTATTGTGAATATGAGTTAAAATAATGACAATAAAATATAACAACAAATATACTGGTATATACGTAGTGAGAAGCCTACAAGGGCACGCAACAAGGACTTAATTATAACTGACAAAAGCAACAGTATAGGCAACATAATTACCCCAAAAAATCGTGAGAACCAAAATGAATTGGAAACACGAGCACTTAAGAGTTAAACTAAATAACTGGACAAGGCTATCAAAGGGAACCTAAACAGAGAAAATAAACCAGGATTAATAGCAGTCTAAAATAAATACACCAGGACGAATTCCGAGGTGCATACGATAAGATCCAGACTTTTTCCTTTTGGGCTTTTTGTTCGATAGTACACTTATGGAACTATAGTCCCTTTCGAAGTAATCTCGTCCGGCTGTAATGCACTTGTTGTACCGTTCCAACAACTTTTACCAAGCCCCTTGGAAGTCCTCTTGTGTGAGCGTGTCAATGACATTCGTCACAGCCTCTTTCATCTTCTCAATTGTCTCATAATGACTGCCCCTGAGCTTAGGGAATAACCATAAGTCACAGGGAGCAAGGTCTTTACTATAGGGAGGCTGAGGAACTGTCTTGTCGCCCATCTTGGTCAAATAGTCTGTGACAAGGATGGAGTTGTGGACTGATGTATTACCTGGAGGAAATGCCACTGACCTGATTTGAAGAGTGCTGGCCTCTTCCGACGGAATCTCTTGCTGAACTCCCTTAAAACCTCAACATAGTAACCCTAATCCTAAACCTAACCCTTGGGCCAATCAACTCTTGTGTTCGGACTTCCTTACTCCTCCCACACCTCTCATCATCCCTCACAGACTCCTTGCCTTCCTCTAATCTCTTATGCCACTCAAAAACTGATGCTCGATTCATGTAAGATGCTCCAAAAGCAGTCTGAAGCATTCAATACGTTTGTGTGGGATTTTTTCCAAGTTTAAAACAGAAATGTATTGCATATCGTTCTTCTAAAGTGTGAGATTGCATTTTTGAAATTCACTAGCTCTGACAATCAAGCTTTAGTAGGGTGTATTAAAATTGCTGCTGTTGCTGTTTCTTTGAACCTGAAATCATAAAAATTAGTCATTCATCTCATAAAATGTATAGCAATAACTTACTGAATTTCCAAGAGTCTACAACAATTTTAAATGCCTATACGAAAAAAATCTGGAAACTTATCGTATGCTCCTCGTATGTTAAAGCTACAATAGAAAAATCAATGATTAACACGTGTAGTCTATCTCGATATAGATCTGACAAATTAAACTACAAAATAATCGAATGAAGTTCACTGGCTCAGAAGTTGAAGAAAATACACCAATTTGTTGAGCAGTTAGTTCACTATAAATCGTGCAAGCGTCTAAACATTCAACACAGATACATGTGGTATAAGCAAAAACTAGGATATTTATGCGAAATGATACTCAAAAACCTCTCAAATTTTGAGATTAAAATGTATTGCACTCTTCCCCCTGAAGACCAAATCTAGTGAAATGAAAATAACCAGGTGATTTCGCCTTTCCATGAGATAGGTGGATAAAACTAAATAAAACAATAAATTGGAAATATACCAGGAACATGAAAGCGTGCAAGAAAAATGCAAACAGAAAGGTAACAGGGATACAATTCCTAGTTGGAACAAAAACAGAAATAGTTGAAAAAGAACCTGGGGCAAGTCAAAATCATAGAACTCAGAGTATATAGATTACAGCACTCCTGGTATTACCAGGAGTACTGTGAATAGTCGTAGATAACTGAAGAGAACATTCAACCATTCAATCTTTGTTTAAACCACTGGTCATTAAAATCGTAAAAAAATCGTAAAGAGATAATAATATGAAATGATTCAAAAAGTCTTTACATAAAAAGGAATAAGATACGGATAACAAAATACAAAAGATAAAAAGTTAATATCTTTATTTACCAACCACGCACCGTAGAGTGATAGTTCAAAATATTTTGGTGTTTCGAGGTGTATTGAAGAAAGTTGGCGCAGACAAAGACGAAATGAAGAGAAGAAAACAAGTGCATTTCCAAAATGTAAAAAGTCAAACACTTAGTCGAAGATGAAAAAAAATATTACTCACTCGATTGTTAACTTTGCAATTTTAATCTGGAAGAACTCGACATGGTGTTTCTGAGACGAGGAAAGAGATCTAATTTTTGAAAAATTGTTGCCAACCACAATGGTAGATGTTTCGCAAGTTCTGAAATTTTGGTTGTTTCTAACTGATTCTTTTAAAAAAATTCCTAAATATTTTGAGGGACAGTATCTCACTCCTACCGCAAGAGTCACTGCGATTTACTTTTTGCTCTCAGTCACACACTTTGAACTAGAATAACTAGTAGTGTAATTTTGCCATTGTATTACAGTAGGCGAAATTAATAAAATAACAAGTGACCCCTAAGGATTACAGGATAGAAAATGTACACGTTAATATATTGGAATAATACATCATCTGAAAAGTATCCTCAGAATTTATGTAATAATGAAACTGTATATGTCACTTAGAACTCATAATATACAAGCATTTAAAACATTTGTCATGAACGGATGGGTAATGCATAAACTCAATCATTATTTGTATTCTTGTTCAGCAATCGGGTTACACGAGTCAACAATAACCATTCTAATAGAATCCCCATATTGAATGAGAGAAACCAGTGCTTTCCTGACAAAGGAAGAATAAAGCCAGTGGGAAAATGTGTACCTTGAAGCAGTCGGTAACGTTCTTTTGGATCAAGGGTGAACACAGGTAGGAATCGCAATAATCAATATGACGCAGGTGGAAGCACTCAGCAACTCTGTCCCAGGAGACTAGAACGTATTTGAAGACACTTCACAGATAGGATGACGGGCAAAGCTGCAAACTAAGTGTGTGAACGGTTTTCTAGATCTCAATCTATAAGAGAGCATGGTCTCCTGAATAGATTTCTTGTGAAAGTCGTCATATTAAACAGATGTATATATAAAGTCTACATTTAATAATATGTTATCGATATAAATGAAAACATGGGATTTTAATTCAGATATTTAATATTCTACAGACTCGTTTGAATGCACTAAATAATTTTTTAGAAAGTGGTCTTTAGTTTAATATTTGGACATCTTAAATGCAAGGAAGTCACTGGTTCATGAATAAAGACTCAACTATAAGACTGCCTATAAACCATTAAGCACAGCCGGCTGTGACTGTAAAATACACTGACTGCATCACTGCAGAGGGGAAAGATATGTCACTAAACAATTTGCTGGTGAGGCTTCAGTAACTCTGGAACTTTGGGGAATGCGGAGTATAACTTCATTGCTTAGGTTCTCTCTGACTCGAAGTAATAGCACCTGATAGGGTTCTATCTATGGGTCAAATAGAACCGTTTGGCATCAAAACTGAAAGAAAGTAAATGACTTAAGGTAAATTGAATTGTTTGAAGTAAAACTGTTTGATCATTTAACTGTGTATATATTTTAATGCGACTTAATTGAATTGTTATTGATACATAGCAATTGGTGGAACTATTTGACTTTGTTGACTTTGCTAAACAAAATTATTCTATTAAACTATGACTGAAGATGATCTTTGAAGCTTGTTCATAGCTTGATATTTTCTTTAATAACAACTCTTTAGTTAGACACTGTACAATGTCATATTGCTACATATTCGACAATGCTCCAGTGAGAAGTCACATGAAGACCTCTTTCAGTTAGGCTACATTTAAAATACGGAAGACAGGCATTGGCAATATGAGAAAGCAAGGAATAATTAAAGGTGAAGGGTCAAATCTGCACTCACTAGACATAGCTGGATCACTTCACTTTATTCACACTACACTCCAGACCTATTAGCCTTGTTTCGACTCATCGAATGGTCATTTAGGAAAATCAATTCTTTAACGAAAGATAAAAAAAGGCGACGAATATGGTTCAAAGGTTTAAAAAATCCCACACTGGTGTGGATACATGATTAGAATACCACTGCTAAGACTCAAATATATTATATATTAATTCTACTATTGTCTTGATACTTCAAATATATACCTCTATATGCACACACACACACACACACACACACACACACACAAACAAAATTACATTTATATATATATATATATATATATATATGTATTTATCTACAGTTATCTTCTAGTGACACAAGGTCAGTTTTAAGCGGAGTTTAACTGGCTTAAAATCAGAGTTTCCATTATCTTAGACCATTTGCCATATCAAGATTTTAAAAAAAAACTTTTGTGTTA
>OY757904.1:110821607-110886607 GCA_963585895.1 Sepioteuthis lessoniana
TCGAATCAATCTCCTCCAGCTGATATGCACTTGTACAGTTCCAATAACTTCTGGGAGGCCCCCTGGAAGTCCCCTTATATGAGTTTGTCAATGACCTTCGTCACAGCCTCTTTCATCTCCTCAACTGTCTCATAACAACAAGCTCTGAGCTTTGGGAATACCCAAAAGTCACAGGGATCAAGTTCTGGCCTATAGGGAGGATGAGGAACTGTCTTGATGCCCATCGTGGTCAAATAGTCTGTGACAAGGATGGAGTTGCGAACTAGTGTATTCTCCTGGTGGAAATGCCACCGACCCGATTTGAAGAATGTTGGCCTCTTCTGACGGAATCTCTTCTTAAACTCCCTTAAAAACTAAACATAGTAACCCTAACCCTAACCCTTTGGGCAATCAACTCATGTGTTCTGACTTCCTTACTCCTCCAACACCTCTCCTAGCCTTCCCTGAATCTTTTATGCCACTCAAGAATTGATGTTTTATTCATGGAAGATACCCCAAAAGCAGTCTGAAGCATTTCATAAGATCTAGTGGCATTTTTTTCAAGTTTAAAACATAATTTTGTAGCATATCGTTCATCTAAACTGTCCTCGCGCCCAGATTGCATTTTTGAAATTCACCAACTGTGACAATCAGACTTTAGTAGGGTGTGTTCCAATTGCTGCTGTATCTGTTCATCTTAACCTGAAATTATAAACATTGGTCAGTCATCTCATAAGATGTATAGCAATAACATACTGAATTTTCAAGGGTCTGCGACAATTTTAAATGCCTGTACAAAAAAGTCGGGAAGCTTATTGAATGTACCACGAATCTATATATTTAGAATATTTGTGTCAAGCTAAGTTTACATTTACCCCTGTAAACATGCATAAATATATATGCATGATTGTGTGTGACTTTCTATGTGCTAGTAAGTGATTATCTTATCTATCTACCGAGAGTAAAATTGTAGCTCTTATTAATTTCAGGACATACTTATATATAAGTTGGAGCATTTTTTTACTCTAGATCAATAAATGAAATAATCAGCAATTATTTAGGCGTGATAATGCACAAACTAATACGTGTGAGGTGTCAATCAGTTGGTTTTTGCATATAAATATAGTTTACGAGTTTGCTTATGAATATACCTGAAATATTTATTATGAAGAAATGCAGAGAAAAGTTTTTCACGATTAGGCTGAAAGGGTTTTTTATATCAATAGAATATAATCAACTACACAATTGCATTAAACTAAACTTTACAAATAATAAACCTGAAATCTTCCAATCGAAAACATCGCATAGACTGTTTATCATATTGAAGAGCAGATAGAAGTTTCTTCATTAAAAAACAAGATTTATTCGTCATATATAAACATTTATAATTACTAATTTTTTAGTTTTCATTTCAGTATTACATACAAAATAATCATTATTTTCTTCAAATTTATCTATATTCTGAACTTGCAACGGTTAATATTTCAAGAATAATCTAATATCGAGTGTCTCAGAATTTTTGACACAAAATGATAGGCCATAAATCACGGTATATTAAGTATGAACTGATGGAAATATATTATCAAAAGTTAAAATAATAACACTTCATGATCCATGACTATTTAGATGTCCAACTTGATAACGCGTTCACATTTCTCTCGAATTCGCTTGAATGTTCTTAATGATGCTTCCGTTCAACGTAACAATTTTGCCCTGGTAGATGTTGTCCTTGAGGAACTCTAAGAAAAGTAAATCTTGGCTATTCAGGCCAGGTTAGTGAGTTGCCCATTTCTCTTCACCTTTAAGGTTGATGAGATTCGTCCCAAACTTTTCGCAGAGCCATGTCTAAGTAACATTAACGATGTCAGCAGAAGAACTATTCTGATTCAACCACTGTTTCTCCTCATCGGTATCATCACTCAAGAATAGTTCAAGTACTGGAACGTAAAGCCCTCATTTACTATCACTGAATTATCCTAATCATCTTCAAAGAAAAAGGATCTAATGTTAGTATTCTTTGAGATCGTCAGCCCTGCCAATCACTCTTTTGAATGAAGAGGCTGTCCAATGACCATGTGGAATTTTACGCCTCTGCAGATACCAAGTTCTTGGAGTGAACAAAACCATTCTAGAAGAATTGGGCTTCATTTTAAAATAAGATATCATCCAAACATTCCTAGTCATCACCAATATTTTGTTAAAACCACTGACACATGACTACCTTCTTTTCTTAATTGGACTTGGTAAATAGATGTTTAAATTAGATTTGGTAAGAATAATGTTTGAGATCCTTTATCCGAATGAATCGAACTGAAGATAGAGTGATTCCAAGTTCTTCACTCCTTCATTTTGGACGGATTCTAGTTGACTTTGTAGGGTGGTCCGCGTAGCAGACGATCCTTTTGTCTGTTTTGTCGCGAAACCAAACAACGGCCTGAGCTCGAGATCTCGACGCGACCAGAAGTAGGCAAGGGAACGCCAGTGAGGAGTTGGAAGAAGGAACCCAGAGGAGACAGTTGGCGAGGGAGACGCAGAATTTCAGTTGGCAGTCGACAACGGACAGCAGCAGAGACCAGTCGGTATGATATAGGGTCCAGGATCAGTGAGGGAAGACCAGTCAGCATTCTTCGTGGCTTGTTGAAATTTCGCAAAAACTACACGTCAGCGGTAGTCTACATATGCACAGAGAATGCAGTGTTACATTACTCCTCTTCTTGCTTTTGGAGCTGACCCAAGCCCCTATTGTTAGTTTGTTCTTTGTTCTTTTTCTCCCACTCCCTTGATTGTATTTCTTGTGCCGTAAAGAAATGTGTGATACCCCTATCGGAACCACTAGATTATTCACCGGCCAAGATTGAAATGGTTTAAAGAAGATAATGTAACGGGGGTGGGGGCAAGGTGGTATTGTCACACTCTTGAACCCTTATGTCATTAAGTAGATTCAGAAATTTATCGGAGGTCGGGATCATGAAAATCGTTTGCCGTGATATCTTCACGAGAACCAAGAGCTACTAAATTCTTTACCAGCTTGAAATATTGACTTTTGTATGAAAATGTACTAGATGGAGATTCCGTCTATATCTTACTTGACCGCTCTGTAAAGTGCCCTCTCATAAAAGATCTTCTGTCCCATCCCAGAAGAGGCTAGACTATTTTTGGTTAAATAAATCAAAAGGAAAACAATCTTAAAATAGAAGGAGAATAAAACCAAGAGAGATCTTAAATGATTGTTAAACAGTCTATGTTATGTATTCGAAGTAATGTTACTAGTTATTGATTTAGCAAACGGTTTGTAAGAACAATTTTTGAAACAGGTCCTCACTGCCTCAGATTCAAACACGTCACAATATGCATAGACATATTTCAGTTCAATAAGGTAATGCCCCACGGCATTTGTCGCACTAATTGATCCGGCTGACCGAAAGAGATATTTCATTTGTTGTCTGGTTTTGACTCTTAGGTCTTTAAAGACGTTGAGTGTATACGAGGTATTAACTATGAAATGGGATCTATATTTTCTTCTAGTATTACATGACTGGTAATATATGATCCGGCATTTGTAGTATTACATGACTGGTAATATATCATCCGGCATTTGTAGCACTAATTGATCCGGCTGACCGAAAGAGATATATCATTTGACGTCTGGTTTTGACTCTTAGGCTTTTAAAGACATTGAGTGTGCATGAGGTATCATCTACGAAATGAGATCTATATTTTCTTCTAGTATTACATGACTGGTAATATATGAATACCTGACTCGGATTGAATTTCCGGGCGAAGATACGTACAATTCGTACAAAACTATGAAAAAAAAGAAACATGGATGAATACTTTATCCTTTCTGCTTGTGGTAAATATTGGACATAGAATTATGGAGAAATTATAACGGAAACAACAGGGGACGTATTTTATTCATTCTAGATGGAAACGAATCTTTATGTAACTTAGAATGGTTAAACTGTCTTTTTCTCTTCATATCGTTGTCATTAAAATAACTACCAAATCCAATAACCCATCATCTTTTTGTGAGTTCACAGAACTCTCAACACCCGCTACAAATTCACGTGAGCGTCATCGTACGGTCAGCATCCTGCAGCATCGTTCTGTCAGCTTCCTGTGACCTCTTTCATACGTAATTAAGCCTGGTGATCTCGACTATTATTTTTCGGTTTTACTTGCTAGATCAAGCATATCTTGTTATATTTAGCTTACTAGACGAGATGTTGAACTTAGTTCATTCGTCTTTGTTCCTAACGTTAATTTCTCTTATCTTTTCTCATCTCAAAATCTTTCACTTTTATTTTTTGCACTCACCAACAAAATTACAAGTGTGATTGGAGCAAAATAATCGAACCAATGTCTGGAAGCTGGTCTCATTGTATTATTGTTGCTGTGTGTTAAATCCTTGCTGATTTCCTCACTGGATTTTAATTCGTTTTGCCGATATTTATAACTCTAAGCAACAATTGTTTTATTTTTTTAATCTAAAAGGACAATTATGTCTAATTCAAATCATTCTAGTGCATAATGCAAAGCTCTCGAAAGTGTTTCATATAGACACCTATGGGTGAACAGAAATTTAGTAGGGTAAATAAGAAGTAAGATTAGACCGAGGGTGAATTAACTAGTCTGTGTCTATAAATATCTTTATGATAGACGAAGAATTATTGAATAATGTAGACTAGATACCAGATATAAAAATAATCATTGTAAAATAACTTAAGTTTCATGCAACTATTGACTCCATTTAACTAGCTTTTCAAATTTCCCTTTTTTTTTAAACCTTTGTATAGCCAAGTGAATGATTTGATTAGCAAAGAAGAAGTACTTTAAATACAGGATGCGATGTGGTAATTTACAAAGCTTTTTGCTTAGATGTGGCACAAGGCCATATGAATGGGGCACCAAATGAGACTCGAACTCACTCGTGTACGTTTGCAAGGCTAGCTTGCTAACCATTACGCTACCCGAGGCACCCAATACAGGATTCGATGTGTTCTAGTTTAAACTCACATATCTGCTAATAGTTATTATTGGTCAACTTAGTAATCGTTAATGTCATTCTTTATATTAAAATAGGAAAATGAAGAATTAGGTTTGGTTTGGTTGAGTTATTTGTTTAATGGCATATCAATCAATGTGGGTTATTTAATGATAAATACATGATTGCAGATGAACACCAGTTGTAGTATTTAAACCCTTGTTGGGGGGATAAGATTGTAGATAACATGATCCACTGTGCTAATTCTAAAGGGAAAGTAATAGCATGTCTTGAGTCTCAAATTGTTTACTACGATGTCTTAACACGTTAGCAACTACGCATTAGTTAATCCCCGATATACAAGGTACGCTTGCATTCATAGTTTAATGTTTCCATTTCATGTAAATTTAGACATCTAGAAATTAATCAAAATCGGTAATCTAATTTTCAATTTTTCAGATTTTAAATTTGGTCACAAGGAGGACCTAAAAATGTCAGAAGCTTTAGTTTAGGTCAGTCTGCAACACCACAAAAAATTATCAAATATTAAAAAATTGGAAACTCAAATTAAACTATTCTTGTAAATGTATCTCATCATATGAGGCTATATGTTTAAATTGTGATAAACAGCAGGTATCAGGAACATAAATTAGGTAAAAGAGAATTAAAACAAAAATAAAAAAAACACTGAAAATGGTCACAAAACTGATTTTGATACGTCCGATCGTCTGGTTAGCCAATATATAAATATTTCAATCATACATCTTAGATGCATCAGGGAGGTCTTCAGTGATGCGCTGTCTTCATTGCCGATTTCGGGTTATTTCTTCATCATATCGGCTCCGACAGTAACCCCGGCATGACTCTGGAAAAGCCAAGCCTCCTCCGTGATCGCGACGTGCTACGCTCGTGTCTCTACCAAAGCAAAGAACAATAGGGCCGAACTTCGGCCGTTCTTATAGACACATATATATATATATATATAGTTAAAATAGTTGAGTATATCGGACTCCGTAGACTTGATAGAGCAACCAGTATAAGAGAACGAAAAACTCTAAAACAAACATGATGGGTGTTTCTTAGGTGAGCCTATAACTCAATGCTGCACCGTTTATCTATTATCAGATCATCTAAGAAATGATGGTTTTACAAAAAATTCACCACTAAATAACTTTTCTTTGTCCAATAGTTCATATCATTCACCACACTACTGGAAACTAAAAGGTTGAGATCACGGAAGAACCCAGTATATATATATATATATATATATATATATATATATATATATATATATATATATATATATATATATATGTATGTATATATATATATATATATATATATTGAAACAGTGGAGCGATTAATCAGTAAATAAATGAAAAAAATATTTGGAAGTACGAAACTCCTAAAGAAATGGGTCACGATACAGTTCATCAATGAAGCCAAAACATCCATCGTTGTCACTTGTTCAGAAATTTCAATTAGGTAAAGCGTGTATTCTCTAGATGCTGCGTGACTCTTGCGACTCATAGTAAAAAATACCCAACCTTCCGTAATATCCTGTTGGAAATGGAAGGCAAAAATAAGATTGCAGAATTGGCTCTTAAGTTGAAAGAAATAATTTGCACGGTAGCAAATGGAAGAGCAGATCGAGGGCTTCATCCACAGCGAAGAAAATCATCATCTTAAGAAAGTCAGGTTAATTTCAACAGCTGTAGGACTATGGGAACAGGGCTCATGGACCAATGTGGAGGGTGCAAATGACTGAGCTGTCACCCCAAAGATTTAGTTCCCTCATAAAGGCAGTCTATTGTATATATATCATCATTGTTAGATGGCTGCACGGACTCTCACGTTACAACTGATTTAGAGATATTTCATATTTTCAACATAAATAGAATTAAAGACCCAGCGTCCAGATAGTGTGATTTGGTCCATTAAATTGAAAAAAAAAACGTTATTGAGCTAACGGTCCCTTTTTGAAGAAAATTTCGACTGGGCACATCAGCCTAAGTTGGAAAAATATGAGGATCCGCGACAACATGTGTCAGATATTCCTGGATAACCTATCGAAGTCGGATGCCAAGATTTCATTACCAGCTCAACCTCTGCATTCTTGACTAATCTTGGATTGGCTCAATCAGATAAGAGGAAATAAATAAAAAAAAGATCCGAAATAAGGCTCTAACTGCATCAGGGTGGATATGGAAATCTGACAGAGTGGCGTCAATCCAACAAAGTCTGGTGATATCGTGAATTACAGCTGGTGCGCTCTGGGTTTGTGGTAATGATGCTTCGGCCCCGAAACCATGACTGAACTCAGAGTCATCATTTGATGAAGACTTTGTTGGAAGCAATGCTGCTGTATAATAATATGATGTCTACCTTTAATGATACTTCGGCCCCGAAATCATGACAGAACCCAGAGTCATCATTTGATGAAAACTTTGTTGGAAGCAATGCAGCAGTATAACAATATGATATCTATCTATCTATCGATCTATCTATCTATCTATCTAGGGAGAGAAAGGGGGGAAACACAGAGAGAGAGAGAGAGAGAGAGAGAGAGAGAGAGAGAGAGAGTGAGAGAGATTTATTGCTTTTCTATGGCTTTCTGTTTCATCAGACGAAACGGAGTTGTACATGAAACCTAAAGTCAGTTTCATAGTGTACGTATATATAGTATATAGTTTCATACCATTCTGCTTATGAGAAAATAATACATTGATTCCATTACCATTATTTGATATTGGTTATATTGTTATTATTGTTACACACAAAAGACAAAATTACACACACAACCCCCCCACACACACACACATATATATATATATATATATATATATATATCAAGTCATGATTATAGCACTAAGATTGAAATGTGTAAGACCCACATTTATAGGTCACCAAAGCAATGCATCAAATGAATAGAGAATGAATAGAAAATAAATTGATTGAATGGTGAAATCTAGTCTTTACTTTTCGATACAAGTGAATATGACAATAACAGTTATAATCATCGAAGGAATTGGATGTTTTTGTGTTCCATCTGGCAAATACGACGTGACCCGTTAGGATCTCTCCCATCTATGCGGTTGAAAATCAGAAAAAAATCAGAAAAACAGAAAAAAACTGTGTAATACTACGTTCATATTCATACTCAAATAAAGTGAAGAGAGACAAGTAAAGAGTCGTCTTGATTTTCTTTGATAAATTAAGATTTACGCTTCATACTGTGGCACCAACCACATTATATAGCAGAAAAAAATATGTATATACGGGGAGAGAGAGGGAGAGAGAGAGGGAGGGAGAGAGAGAGTGAAACTAGACAGACAGATAGGCGGAGAGAGAGAGAAGGGGGAGAGGGATACTGTTAATATTTTGGAAAGTGCTAGTTTCCATGGTAGAGCAATGTATCAAACACCTCTTCATCCGGTTATGTGTAAATAGTGGGGTTGACATACCTCTTTAATTTAGGTATGGAAACCGGTCTAGAAGGAAACCTGATTTCAAAGCTATCAAAACCCAGATGGATTGGAGGATTTGGATATACATGCATATATGCTAGCACACGCACGCACACACACACACACACACACACACACACACGAATATATATATATATATATATATATATACAGATATATATATATATAGAGAGAGAGAGACAGAGAGAAAGAGAGAGAGAGAGAGAGAGAGAGAAGAGAAAATGGGTAGCTCAAAAATGTTATTACCTCATCCAGAAAGAAGTGTCATAGATTAAAATGTTTGTCGTGTCACCACATTAACACTTTTTCAGGAGCTAAAAAATAATCTCATTCAGATTTCTTTTTTAATGTCATTGCCTCTCTGACCCGTACAAATGTGAGAGTTTTACGACAAATCTAATATCTGGTTGAGGCTTAAAATTTTTCAAACAACCATCGTATATATATATATATATATATATATATATTCACCCTATTTTTTCCTGTCACCCAGTGCTTGAAATTCAGCGCTAAAGTAAAACAATCACTAAGTACAAATAATAGATTAGATAAAAACAAAATAATTCTCATTGTGGATTCACACAACGAAGAGTGACAATCGATAATGTGGTCAAATTGGAAATCTCCATAAGAAAACCCAACATAAAAAACACACCTTATAGCAGTCTTCTTTGATCTGGAAAAGGCTTACGACACCACCTGGGGAGGGTTGAATAATGAAAGACCTGTATAGCATGGGGTGACAAGGCAGATTGCCCAAATTCATATAGAGATATCTCTCAGTCAGGACATTCCGAGTCCGTCTCATCAACCTTTACTAATCTCTACGAGCAGTGTGAGTTTCCGAACGGAGTATTCCATACAGC
Organism: Sepioteuthis lessoniana; assembly: GCA_963585895.1. Classification (NCBI taxonomy): domain Eukaryota; kingdom Metazoa; phylum Mollusca; class Cephalopoda; order Myopsida; family Loliginidae; genus Sepioteuthis; species Sepioteuthis lessoniana. The sequence goes on from OY757904.1 coordinate 110,830,925, forward strand.
GACACTGTTTAATATAAAATAAACAGAATCACAAAGTGTTTCCTCCTGGAATTGAAGATTACCTCTTTGTTGACGATTTCTGAATTACTTCCAGATCAAAATGTATGCGAACTGCTGTGCATTAACTGCAACAAAGCTTACGGAAAATTAACCACAAAGGGTTTCAGAATCTCCAAAAGAAAAACACGATGCGTCCATTTCTGTCAACTAAGGAAAATGCACCATGACCCTCACATCAAACTTGAAGATATAGAAATTCCTGTCGTTGTCGAATATAAATTCCGTGGGGGTTATATTCGACAGGGAACTAACTTTCAACTCCTACATAAAATATTTAAAAAAACAAATCATCCCGAGCCCAAAGATTTCTGCGAGTAGTGACCATCATAGAATGGGGAACTGACCAACAAACGCTCCTTAAACGATACACATCCGTTACTCGATCAAAATTAGATTATGCTAACTTTTTTCTACGATGGTTGATTATAGAAAATACAGTGGTAGACAGTATTTAAGAAAAAAGGTCGTTCTAATATTGATCATACAATCGACAAATGACAAATTATTGATCAGCGGAAACTTAAAAAAATAGATAAATGAGAAGGGTAGGTTGACATACATTCATGAAGGTCAACGATCATCATGATATTTTTCTTAAGTAGTCAATCGAAATATATTTTGAGTCCTACAGATGAAAAGATGTTTGTATTTAATCGTTTAAAATTTTAAAAAGTGAAGTGTTATGTAAGTGCTTTATCAAAGTTAGATTGGGTCCATACCTTTCCAAAAGTTATTATTTCGAAATTGAAATTATTAAAGGGATTGGTGTCTGAATTAGCTTACTGCAATGTTGCAGTCCACTACGCGACGGAGACTCACCTAGCCAGCTTTCAGAACAACGTTTATTTCTTTTCTTTTGTCACAGAGATCAAGTGACAAACTCTTTGCCTCTTCAAGCATTCTTCGACCATATTCGCAAGAGTACTATAATGCCAGAATAATGCTATGTAATATTAAATGAATATGAAATAATTTGGTAAAATTAGGTGATTTTATAAAATATGAAATAAACAAGCAGGCTAACACAAAAAAAAATCAAATAAAATATACAAATTTTTTTAAACTCTCTTTTCTATTAAAGTGTTTGCACTTAAAAACCTTTACTAACCTTTTGGAAACTCATCTACATTTTCAAATAATGGCCTAATCCTATTTAACGTGACGTTGTTAAAAAAATAAAATATATTTTTCTATTTAATAATTTGCAATCGAACATAAATATTTCACGGAAGCTGTAATGATATTTTAATAAATGACAGATGTTTTGATCAAAACAATCTACTTTTTCATTCATTGTAATTATATACCGTTGAGATATTGGGACACAAATAAAAAGGATTTTTTTTCTCAAAATCGCTACAGGAATATAGATTCTGTCTCTTTTATCTTGAAAACTGAAAGCTAATTAGAGAACATATTTGAATTCTTCTGACAGATATTTTATTTGGCTAATATATATTCTATACGGAATTATTCTTTTTTTTATTTAATCTATTTTCCTGGCGGTTTGTATTTTCGTGTTCATTAATTGCCTTATTTTCATAGGATTGCCGACGGGCAAAACTCACATTTAATGAACTGCGATTTCCTGAAAATAGTATATCCCAAATCTCTCGCAGTCAGTGATGATTTCCCTGTGAAATAATTGTCAGGTATTTTTTAGATAAATCTATTGAGTTATATTTTAGTACTTAGAATTCCCCAGTCGAAAAAATACGATATATATTTGAAAAATTGTGAATTGATACTATCTGTTGTGTACTGAACAATGATATCGCATTAAAATAGTTCTAAATGCTATTACATTTAATTTCAGACCCATAGAATCCAAAAAAGATTATTAATACATTTATTCAACCAGCCATGTATTTGATTGTACAATTATGTTCTTCTAACACGGTACCTTTGAAATTAATTGAACTACAAAGGTTGATATACCATTAAACAAAAAAATCGATCGGAAACCAAAATATAATTATATATTAGAGCGTTTCATATTGTGATTGCGAATCATAAAACGAAACAATTAATATACGACGTTCGTATGAAAAAAAATAATACACAAATTTACTTTCATTCTAATTATATTTCTTTCCATCGAATTCTCTCCTCTGTTTACACACTGCTTCGAGGATGTGGCCTTAACGTAAGTGTACTGTAGTAGGAATTGGAAAGGGCGAACCAAGTTAAAATTGTGGAAGAGTTTGATTGTTTCAGTTCAGTGCACTGCTTTGAAGAAATATATCAATCAATCCACTTTTCACCTTCATAGGAGTTATTTAGCCTTGACAAAGCAATTAGTATAGAAAAAAGAAAACTGAATTCAAACCCTGCTTAAAACGTATCCCAAAACACACACACACACACACACACACACACACACACACACACACACACACACACATATATATATATATATATATATATATATATGCAAGTGTGTGTATGTATGAATGTGTTCTAAAATACTCTAAACTATCTATAGGAAATACCGGATATTTGTATAATGGTTGTAGTATTCGAAAATGGCCCGGGAGACCTGAGTTCAATCCCAGGTAGAGTCATACCAAAGACTCAAAAATGGTTCTTGAAGCTACCTTGCTTAACACTCTGTGTTATAAGGTAAGGATAAAGGGTAAAGTGGAGCAATCCAGGGAAAGGAGTAGCGCCCTCCCCTAAGCCTCGGTGTAATAGCTATTGAAAAGGGAGCCTTCGTATCACCCTCGACTACGGTCGCCAAATTTACTTTACTATCTATAGGAAAGGACTTCGTTTGCAAATACTTCGGGTAACAAATTTTATTCATAAGCTCTTCCTTAGCATATATATATATATATCATTATCTTCAAGGCATGTTGATTGCATAAAGGTCTTACATTCTCTCTCTACATTTCTCCCTATCTTCCACCGTTCACCGCTCCAGACAAATCATTTAGACATGGCATCCACAATAAGCTGATATATACCGGCTTTTTTTTCTGATTGGACTCAACCGGTTTGTCCACCTGTAGGAGTCCATAAGAGAAGGGCACATGAGTTTGTCTTTATTTCTCCATCAGTCCCCAGCATGTCTTGTTCGTGTTCAGCAGCTGTTTTGCATTGTGCTGCTTTGGAGATGTGTTTAAAACAGAACATTGCATTTTTATGTTTTTCTCAGTTACAATTTTTCTCCAAGCATTTCGTGAGGGTTATAGTGGTACACAATCATGCTGTAGTACGAAAATGGCTACGGCTTGGAAGAAATCCTGTTTAATTTTATCAGAGAGATCAGATGTCCCTACGAGAGACATCAAATCGGTAGCGGTCCATTCCTTTCCTATGCAGATGCTGATATGGGTTTTAGTAAGTGAAAAATATCTGCCGAGGTATGTTAACTTGTTAAATAATCTAAGAGGTTTGTCCATTAAAGTGGAGTTGCCTTCATCTTGTTTAAAACTCATAAAATTTGTTTTGATTGCGTTTATGTAAAGGCCAATGCCTTTCCCTGTTTCTTTAAGGGAATGTTCCTGGGAATGTAGCTGGGATTTGGTTTGGGCAGCTGTTTCTATAGAAAGCGCTTAATCATCTACATAGACAGGATCTGTCAGAGTTTATGCTGGTGATCGTATCGTTTCTCCTGGCCAAACCCCTACTACAATGTCGAAGACGTTGGTGTCTCCAGCAGCTGAGCGAACCGTTGTTTTCATGTTCTTCTCAAGCATCATTGAAATTTTAAGTATTTCATTGGGGATATCATAAGCTAGATTCTTTTGCTTCATCTTTACTCTTTGTATGGAGTCAGATGCCTGGGAGAAATCAACAAAGATTTGTGTGGCCTAGAAATTTTTTGTACGAAATACTTTGATTATAAAATGGATAGTCGAAATCTGTGAAGTTGCGGATTGTTTTCTCTGAAATGCGTTCTGATTTTTCTCTAAGGATTTTCTAAAATTAAAGTCATATAGGATTAAGTAGCAAGATGTAATAAACATTAGAAGCTCTACCAGTTAGGGCTAAGTTTCTGTAGTTCTTATTGATTCCACTGTGACCTTTCTTTGAAAAGGGATGAATAAAGTGTATTAGCAATTCTTTTTACCGGAAAGAAGACGTTGGTGTGAAGGAGAAGATGATAAAATGCTCACTCTCATTATATTAAGTCATCAGGAAAGTAAAATCGAGTATTTTGGAAATGCATATTAGCCAGTAAATTGTTCAAACGTATATAGAGGTCATAAGTACATCTAAGATCAGCTTGTATTTTAAAAATAGCTGTCTCGTCACCCCCCATATATATATATATATATATATATATATATATATATATATATATATATACTGTATTTTTAAAATGTTCAATCTGCATATTTTGAAAAAAAAAAGGATTTTCTGAAATACATATTAGAACTGACAATATGAGGAATTTTTAAAAGGTTTTACCTGCTCTGTATTTTAATTTATCATTATTTTACATTGAGCTCTCGACTGGATTTTGAATTACATAGATATTGAAGAGAGAAAATCCTAAAATAGAATCGTTCCCACTAACGCCAGACTTGGCTTTGTAAAATATGCATATATATATATATATATATATATATACATAAATGTATGTGTGTGTGTGTGTGTGTGTGTGTGTGTGTGTGTGTGTGTGTGTGTGTGTGTGTGTGTGTGTGTGTGTGTGTGTGTGTGTTAATAATTTGATTCCGTGTAAAAACATGTCTGTAATAACATAAAAGTAGCAAAATATACAATTACGTTGTGAAGATTTAAAAAGAAAACGATTGTCGGTTTATACGTAATTTGATATTTACTTCATTTCTATCAGCCTCTCTTCCAATTAAAAATAAAAACCGGATTTTTATTAGAAAAGACATTACTTTACACCCGTTAAGATTTGAAATATTAGCGTATTGCAGTCGTCTTACTCTTCGCTTTTGTCAAGTGTAGCGAATGATAAATTCAGTTTGACTTGGTATCTTTTATTTAATGGCATATCATCCTTCAAGGGTTATTTAATGCCAAACCCATCCATCAGGAAGAACATTAATGACACTACTTAACACATAGTCGTATGGAGAAGTTGTCAGGATCCACTTTCTGAAATGTCTGAAAGTGAACCTAGTAATGTAACTGGAGTTTTAACTTGCTTACTGCATTGTCAAAGCCAAGCACGTTAGCCAAATGCGCTAAGGAGACTCGACCTGATAATCATGATAAACGTTAAAAAATCGATTAGTATTATTGAAATATTATATCATTATTGGAATAAACAAAGTAAAGTTGGCGACCGTCGTCGAGGGTGACACGAAGGCTCCCTTTTCGATAGCTACTACAACAAGGTGTAGGGAAGAGTGTTATTACTTTCCCTGGATTTATCCATGTTACACTTGATCCTCACCTTATAATGCTGAGTGTTAAGCTAGGAGGCATCAAGTCCATTTTTTGAGCCTTTGGTATGACTCGAGCTAAGATTGAACCCAGGTCTCCGGGGCCATTGGTAAACGCTTGTAGATAGATAGATAGATAGATAGATTTGAGTGTATTCACATAGTACACTCTAACTTTGCATCCGGGATTGTTGCCTAAGTTTTATATTAGAAAAGCATATTTTCAGCATACTTTCAGGGAAAGTTTTAATGATATAAGGAATGACCAGAGAGTGATTAGAAAGACCAAACAATCGATACTACGTTACAAAAAAATGGGATCCACACTAAAAATATGAAAATTGAATAAGGGCATCATGACAGAAAACAATTGAGGGCAATATCTCCAGAAATCATTACCTGTGTCGATAAGAACGTAAGTCTCATGTCGGGATTGAAAATCGATTAATCCACAATCAAGAATTATTCATATTAAACAGGATTCATTTGATAATAATACGTTTTACTAGTTTATCTAATATCATTCCCACATTAATTATTTGTATATTAGTCTTGATTTTAAAATAATTTGATGTTATTGCGTGGCACATTTCAAAGTAACATAAACGGAATGAACGATTTATTATGAAAACTTGTTCAGATTTCTTACGGGAATTTCTCGAAAATTATATTCCTGTTTATTGTATTGACATGTTATCTTGCCAGTTAATTGAAATATGATATAAATAAATTAACCTTTCGTTTCTGGGAAGTCGTGAATACTACAAACAAATATAGAAATATAATGGATTCTGAACAATCATTCTCAACAATTTGTCTGTAAAGCAACAAAGTCTGCTGATATTTTAAGATACTGTTGCGCTATTGGGGTTTGTCATAATGTGGTTTGGCCCTGAAACTATTCCTCTCGCCAGTATCTTTTTTTTCAATATGTGCACTCTATCATTTTAATTCCATGCAAAACAGGAAATTTTAAACGACCTATTCTGATAATACAAATGACCGTCCTGAAAGAGACCAAACTGGGGAAATATATTAGGAAAATATTACCTTTATGTTTTCCATTATTTTTATTATTATTATTATTATTATTATTATTATTATTATTATTTGTTCTTTTTTTGTTTTTTGTTTTTCTAAATATCTTTAGTATTATCCATTTTCTTCAAATTAATTCATATTACAGATCATTTGTCTGACATTTTTCCTTTTGAAAAGCAATAATCTACATAGACGCTTTCAGTTCTACTTCAAAGATCAATTAGTTATTACGCATTTATTTTCAAAATAGACAATTAACATTTAAGATTGAAGTATCTCAGTTTATTAGAAGATAATTACAAGTATTTAAATGTTTCCGCCCACGGCTATGACTAAACGATCCCAACAATTTCCACAGATGTAAATGATATTTCAAGTATCCATACTGTCCAAATAAATTGTTAAATAAATAACAAACAGTTAACCAAATGATATGAATACTTTCGAAAAACATGAGTGCATTATCAATTTCTTTGTTGCGAATTTATCAAATGCCTCTGGTCAAGTCGGGTGAAACTGTAGAATACACCGACTGCTTCTCTGCAGATTAGTAACTCTCTCCCAATGAGTGCTATGAATATGACAGTAAATAAACTGATAGTAAGGCTCTATTTATGCAATAGTTTTATAGAATGCAGAGTGCTCCTTCGGTGCCAACACTCCCAGATCTGATTGTAGATTATGTGATCCCTAATCCATGTTTATACATATATAACTTTCTATTTCAAACATTTCGGTTTAGTATATGTACAGATTTTTGTTTACACATTTACCATAGCCAGATACGGCTATGTGTGTGAAACGTACATTAGAATGTTCCTAACATATATACATAAAACATAGGAATCTCGAAACACGAAAAACACTTACGACAACTTAGTTCAGGTATGAAATTTTTTATTACCTTTGAGTTTAAAGGTTCTTCGACATAAGGAGAGAGATACACTTTCTTTCTATTCTAGCTTTTCAATCGCACCCCCCCATCTCGTGCAACACCTGCCAAAGCGAAAGTCAACCCTTCTCGTTCGGTGTCCAGTTCTCAACTCAACTAAATTTCTTCAAAATTCCCAAAATCGTCCGTGCGCTTCCGATGCGTGACGTCATTCGCACGAGCTATCTCTGTTTCCCATCTGGGCTATAGTGACATCTCTGAGTGACACGTTCGCTCCGCCCACGCGCTTGCGTGAACACCTGCGTTAATGTTGCACCTAAATAACCCATGCTCTGAGCCGAAAGGTTCTCAACATAACTAAACCCAAAGGCATAAAAGGAAATCCCTCGGCCATAATATTACACACACACTTGAATGCCAAAACTTTTTTTTTTTTAACAATTGTGTTTAGAATAAGAACACAGTTTAGTTCTATTTGACCCATAGATAGGACCCTATCAGGAGCTCAGAGATTTACTTTGATTAAGTGTTATGAAGGATTACTCTACATCCCTCAACCTTTGAGACATGACCTCACCACCAAATAAAGTTTAATATCATACTCAGAACATTAACTGATTTCAAGTTTTGCTATCCAATGCTAATAATTCTATTTAACATTGTCAATTCGTTTTCACTAAGTTGAATGAGTTCAAATATTGATATCTAATAGTAATAAGTCTTTAATATTCTTCATGTACATGCACATATCTAAAAGTTTTCAAGTCTTCATATGTAGTAATAATTCTATTTTCTTATAATCGTTTACTAACAGTTAAATTGTTTCAATAGAGCAAATTGATGTTCTATTTTATTAATACATTGGACCCGAATATTGTTAAATCGACTTGAGAAAAATGGCAATGAATGGTACTTCACATTCTTATAAGCACTTCATCATATCAATTTGAAGACTGTTGTTCAATCAGTGGTAGATGCCCGCTATAGCTGGCAGGATAATAGCAGGTTTTGCTCTAGAATATTGGTGATTCGTTCTCTCCGTTTGTAATTTACAACCTGCACCAATAAAGAGCAACGTAGTCTAATTCAGGAACTTATTCCTTACGTCTTCGAACTGATGCAACCAAATCCATGGGTTGTTCGAATTTTGACGGTGCAGTTGATCACAAGAATAGTAATCGGATGGTTTAAGAGGTTTCACTCAGGTTCAAGAACCTCGACGATCAGGTAAGTTCAGGTAGGCCTGGAACTGTGGATTTGGAGGCATCGTTCGAAGTCATAGAGATTAATCTGATGCGTAGCACTAAAAGAGTGTCAGGTGAGCTCACTATTTCCAATTCTGGATGGTTGGTCTTTTCCCCAAAAGTATCAAATCATGCAGAAATATGTTTCATGAGAGCTGAATTAAAAATAAACAAAACTTCAGATGACTAACGTGCATCAGTGGGAAGGTCATCATTATAATGTACACAAACATAGATATTCAACCAAGCTTGATTTACTTATATATATATATATATATATATATATATATAATCTTAATCCCGATATATCTTCAGTCTATTTTATTTATATTCTCCTGGACGTTATTTACATGAGTTAAGAAAGATATAATTTTGAGAAAAAATGTGCAAGATTATTATTTATCATGAGACAACAAAATATTCTCACTCTAACTTTTTTCTCTCTCTACATACATACATACATACATATTGATTGTTTGTTTGGGTTTTATGGCATATCAACCTATGTTGGTTATTTTATGAGAAATCCATTTTTGTACAAATAATCAGTTCTATTTTAAACAATTCAGTTTAGTATAGATATACAGTTTAATTGTCAAAACATTTCTATTTCAAGCTATTCAGTTTAGTCAAACTGTTCTAATTCGAACAATTTAGTATAAGTATAGTTTTCGTTTACAGTTAACAGTTCTATTTCAAACAATTCAGTTGAGTGCTGTAAGATTAGATTTCAAAACAAATCTTTTTCAAGCAATTCACTTTTGCCTAACTATGCAGTTTAGTTATATTTGACCCGTAGATAGGATATAGTCAGGTGCTACCACACCCAGAAAAATGGATGTGAGAGCGATTTCAATGAAATGGCACTCCGCATTCCCCAAAGCACCAGCATAACTGGAACCCTAGCATCAGATTGTTTAGTGTCATATACAGGACACTCATTGGGTTTCTTACCCCTCAGTAGACATGCAGTCGGTGATTTCTACAGCCCCAGTCAACTGGGAAAACACACACACACACACACACACACACACACACACACATATATATATATATATATAACCAGCTAGTTATTGATTAGATAATTTTGCTTTAAGATTATGAAACTTTCTTTTTTAGGATATCATTTTTTCATCTGTCTAGTTAATTTGAGTCAGTCTACAATTTTTATAATTGTAACCCTACGTTTTACTCTCAAGAGCTTTCAATCATATCAAATAATCCTCATCGGGTAGATTACTTTTGTAGCGTTTTTTTTGTTTTGTTTTATTTGTATCTGAAAAAATTGTTTATAAATTTTCGGATGGGGCACATACGTTTGCGAGTTTGGTTTTGAGGGTTTTTAATATTCTAGTATTTGTTTTGATTAGAATTTTTATGTGCTGCTGTTTATTCTTAATAGTCTTCTAAATATTCTTCTAGTATTTGGTATTTTCATTTGTGTTCTTTGTGAAGATTTTTCGCATTTATTTCAGGGGAGCTGAAATTATCATCGCTATTATAATGTTTTAAGTCAAATATAATTTGATGGCGCTGTTATCAATCGACATTACCAAAATCGCTTGAGAGCAGGATCCTCGGCAACCAATCAGAAAAGTGGAAAGTTCCTTATTCTCTGAAGAAACATGTATAACAAACACACACACACACACACACACACACACACACACACACACACACATATATATATATATATATATATATGTGTGTGTGTGTGTGTGTGTATGAGATTCTCATTCTCACATACATATACACATGCACACACATAATAGACAAGGAATCAAAAATGAGTATTTGTTTTTTGCCGTCTCCTCTTTTAGTGGGGTTTTGGTAAATTAGTTCCTTATTCTCTAAGGTAATATATATATATATATATATATATATATATATATATATATATATATATATATATATATTCTCCCACTCTTGCCTTCTACTTTTCTCCAGGGGTATGTGAAAAATTGGATGATTTCTGGTTAATAATTTTCCGAAATCTCTGATTTTATGGCCTCAGTAAAAGAACTTTTGACCAACGTTGGTCATTGATAAGTGTCAACGCGTGGCTATGCCATAGATGTTGATGTTTTATATGATTAATGAATATTTTGAAAGGGAGCTTTCATCCTGAGAAGTTGATGTATGTAAACGTGCTATACGTTGGTACTGGATTGAATATCTTAAAGTCACTGATTAGGATCTCCTGACGATGAATCACTGAGGTTGTGAATATATTCGTTTTTTTTCCTTTTATGTCAAAGACACGTGTAGAACGTTTGAGAGTAGACCATCAACAACTGGAGATCAAGCAAATAGAGAGTTGACCATGAAAACAGGCAGAGACCGGCTAGATCAGTGAATGAAGTTCGACTTAACTTGAATACCGCAAAGTGTCAGAGTAAAATCCACACTGAGACAGAAAATGGAGTACAAAGGGTGGCGGTTTGGGAGTAGGAAAGACCGCTGTAATACGTATGTCACGCAGCAGGGAATTTGGAAACAACAAACGCGGGAAATGTTTGGCAAGTGACGTTTGTGTGACGGGAAAGAAGAGTGAACCCCATTGGCTTGTGTCACAGATGTCCGTATTCAGCATGTGGATGTGGTTTGTACTTAAAAGTAATTATGGAGGGAGAAAGTGGACAGAAAGAGAGAAAGAGAAAGGATAAAATCGGAACGCAGCGGAATAGAAAGAGACGTCAGAAGATGCAAACACAGAAGATCCAGTTATCAGATAATTTTAAGTATAGTTGCTGCTAAATTAAAAGTTTGTTTTTTTTTACGTGGGGTGACTGTTTTTTTATTGAAAAAAATTCTAGGAAGTTAAATTAATTTTACAATTTTTGCTGAATAGGATTTTCGTATTATGAATTATTTTTTTCCAATATTTGTGGGATTGCTGTAGTGATGTAAGATGTGTCTATTGATGAGTTTGTGAATGGCTTTATCTTTAATAAATGGCATGTTAATCTGTGAATGTCTAATGTTGGAATTAAGCGGTGTAGTATTGTCATTAACGTTACAGATGTTATGCCCCAGTGAACATGATTAGTGATATACAACTTTAGTTCAACAGAAAGCTGATGTTAAGGTGCACAACTTTTAACAACGATAAGGTTTCTGGTAAACGTTTTTTTTATACTGTAATGGTTTTAATAATTGATTAATCTTATTTATTGTAAAGTGCATTTAATTTGAGCAAAATGGATTGATATTATTGATATCCCAAATAGTATTATCACGCAATTCGTTATTAGTAGGTGTCTGCATTGGAATATAAGACATCTTGGAGAAATAAGAACGGCTTTGAAAGAAATCGACCAACGAGTTCACAGATTTTTACAACCCGTTATATCATCGAAAAACATGGATAAAGAAACCTGAAGCAAATAGATTTTACCAAGGTGTTCGATTCCATACAAAAAAAAGATAGAGTAAATACTACTTGCAATAAACTGTTGCCGCTATTATTATTCTTTGCAAAAACATGTAATCAAAGGTTCGCTCACTTGCTGGAGATGCCGATTTGTTCGACATAGTTCTTGAAGTCTTGCAAAGAATTACATTATAACCATATTTGTTTATAATCTTATGAGACTATGTACTTTGACAGTCAATAGTTGTAATAAAATAAAATGGTTTCACTTAAAAATAACAAAACAAGAAGCTGCTGATATTCCTCCGAAAATAAGTCACAGGCAGGCTACGCAGATGATAAAATATTTCTCAAATTTACATATTCACTAGACAAAGCAGAATCTTTACTGCTAAGCATAGAACAAGTAACAGGGGCAATTTTCTTCCACATGAAAGCGAATTAAACCAACGACTTGTGTTTTAAACAAAGGAGCCATCTCTGCTTGAATTTAAGTGGCCAACCTCTAAAACTAGGAAAACACCAGTAAACATACCTTGGTAGCAATATATCATCTACTGAAACTAATATCGACTTCCTTTTTTTAGAAGGCGTTTAATTCTATAGACAGGTTAAATGATCTGATCTACCCGTCAAATGATGTTTTCTCGAAGCTGTAACTCTGTCCATAATATTATATGGATGTGATGTATGGACGCAAACAAACACATAAGACTAAGCCTGAAGGGAACTACACAAGTTGATTGTGTATTGCCTTTAAAAGATACTGAACGCCACTGACCATAAAACAGTATCTTTGCGACCAACTTCACTCCATCTCACGAAACATCCAAGTAAAACGTACAAGACTGGCGGGGTACTGCTGGAGAAAAAAGAACCAATTTATAAGTAACGTCCTCCGACGGACTCCCATACATTGACGTGGATTACTGGTCGACCAGCAAGGACATACCAACATCAGCTCTGTGCAGACACAGGATGTAGCCTAAAAGCCTTGCCAAGACCGATAGATGATAGACATTGGAGAGAGAGAGAGAGAGAGAGAGAGAGAGAGAGAGAGAGAGAGAGAGAGAGAGAGAGAGAGAGAGAATCAGGGAACTTCGATATGCAGTTTTTAGGAATTATTTCTTCAAAAGAAGTTAAATGTGGTTATTGATATTTTACTACGGGAGTAACTGTTTCCTGTTTTCTTTTTTGTTTCTGTTGAAAAGGTTTATTGTCACTAAATACGTTCTTTACTTTCTTCTGCAAGACTCGGAGTGTATGCGTCTTACGCCATGAAATAGGACTGCAAACTGCATTATTCCAACTTAGACTGATTTAAAAGAATTCCATGTTAACTTTATGAAATTAAGGATACATAGTGGTAGTTGCCATTTTTCAACAGATTAAAATAAGTGACAACGTGCATAGTGACGCAAAACATCGATCGTGATATATATTATTGCAAAAAGATTAAAACCCTTATACCACCTCTATGGAAAACTTACGTATGAGAAGCAAAGGGATCATTTTTATTTCCGAATAAATAACTCGCATGGAGTGGAATGATAGTAAAAATAATAATAAAATAACTTATAAATACTTCAGAATATCGGAAGGAAAAATATCACACAAGTGTAGATGAAAGAAAAAAAAATCACAGTGTCTCAGAACAAGAAAGCTCCACAAAACCAAATATAGTAGGAATATCATCAAAGGGATAAACATCTGGGATGTCCTCTTTGTAAGGTACATGAGAATATTTTTGAAGTGGGTGAGGGAAGAACTTAAAAATTAACCAGAAAACAGAGAAAAATAATGGTGATGCATAAGACCTTACATTACAGAGTCGACACAGACAGAATGTATGTACCAAAAAAAGAAGGAGGAAGAGGACTCGCCAGCACGGAAGATTGTGTTGATGCATCGACACGACGATTTAAAGACTATATACACAAGTGCGGAAGAAGACTAGTTACAACCACGAGAAAGAATATACACAGGACAATCAATAACAGAACAGTAATTACCAAAAAAAACGAAAATGTGAAGAAAAATGTCTACATAGACATTTTAAGTGACAAACAAGCAACATTTTGCGCGGGAAAACTTGAACATGTCTAAGAACGGGAAAGCTAAAGAGAAAATCTGAATGTCTTCTAATAGTATCATAAAACAACGCCATAAGAACCAACAATATTAAAGCAAGAAGAGATAAGACGCAACAAAATAGCATATATAAGTTAGGTGGTGATAGAGACGAAAAGATCAATCACATTTAAAGCAAATGCAGTAAATTAGTACAAGGGAGTATTAGACTAGATACAACTTAGTGGGAAAGGTGATCCACTGAAAACTTTGCCAGTACAGATGGTATATGTACAACCCAGAATCTGTCCTAAGAGTGAGACGCACAAACGTCTCTAGAGTTTTGAAGCACTAACAGATCACTTAATCAAGGCCTGATGACCAGACCTAAAAATAGTAAAAAACAGAAAACCTACTGAATAGTGGACTTGGGTGTTCCTGTTGATCATAGGGTAAAACTGAAAGAAAGCGAAAATAAAGATTAGTTCCTAGAACTTGCTAAAGAACTAAAAAAACTATAGAACAGGAAAGTGACGGTGATACTAATTGTAATTGGTGCCCTTGTAACAGTCACTAAATCATTGATAACGAGACTGGGGCACTTGAAAATAAGAGGACGAGTGGAGACATTATTATTAATATCGGTCAGCATTCTGTGTCATGGAGACTTGAGAAGATTTCCTTTCACTGAAACTCCTATGGAAGACAATAAGCAATTGTTGGTGTGAAAAACTATCAAAGGAATAAAATAATATCACTAAATACTGAAAAACAATAGCAATCAAACCGAACCGAATCACAAAGTATTAAAAATCAAGACACCACACACACACAACACAGAACAAAGACAATTTAAAAAAGAAAAAAAGATAGAGATATTATAAAAAGAATTACATCTGAAAAGAAGATTGTATTACCATCGCTAAGAGACCGAAACTGGAAAACGCACAAGACAGAAACTGCAAAAATTGAAGAAACAAATTATTGACATATATCAACGAATAACATCTCGGAAATAAACGAACTAGTTTATTCAGAAAATATTTTGGTCAGTGATAAAATCGGTATTTCCCTAAAGAACACAAAAAGAAATCAAAACCTGGACGGGAAATTTGACTGGAAACACTGATAAGAAATCTTCGACAAGCAAACAAGATAAGGCATGAAAAACGCTGGAATATATTGGGTAGAAAAGGAAACAATAACACAAGAGGTAAAACAAACTATACAACTCGATTGAATAAATCAGACAGTATTGGCGAAAAAAGGCAGAATAAAAAGATAAAAGAACATAGACAAAACAGGGTTTGTAAAACAACGAAAACGTTTTTACCAGAAATTAGGGGGAGAATGCACGCGGACATATCGACAACCGGATGACAAGAAAAGAAAACAATTTTGTACAAAATATGGGAACGAAAGAACGTAACAGAAAAGTTTAAAAAAAGATAAACAACGTGGAAAAAGAAAGAACTCGAAAAAGGACTTAAAGCAAAAATACACATTGATTAAACCAGAGCAACACGCAAAAATGTTCCACGTTAAAAAACGCCCGGCACAACTCAGAGAGGAGATTTACTGTTCGCTAATAAGCCGTATACTGTACTAAACATTGATCAACACGTCTTCAAAGACAGCAAAACGATACGAAAAATGTATTTTTGGTTTGGATTGACTTCAAAAAGAGATACAATATGGTCCTGGAAAGTTGCATGAGATACTCTCTAAAAATGTACACGATAAGTGACAAAGCTATTAAGTTAAACACCGATACTATGTAAAACTCGAGAGTGGAATGTACAGCAGGAGGAACGATCTCAGCGGAGGAGAAAATCCAGAGAGATATCTTCCAGGGAGATACGTTTTCACCATAACTATTTGTAATAGCGATGATGCTACTTAAAAATGCACAGGCAGTTAAAAACTTACATCGCAAGAAAAAAAACAACAACAAAAAAAAAAATACCTAACGTATATTGACGACATCAAATTATTGACCAAAAATGAAAAAGAATTAGAAACGTTAATGCAGGAAGTGAGGATATAGTGAGACGATATAACAATGGAGTTTGCCTTAGAAAAATGTGCCATGTTAATTATGATAAGAGAAAATGGCAAATGACGGAAGGACTAAAACTACCAAACAACGAAAAAATCAGAACGGTCGCTGATAAGGAAACTTACTAATACTTGAGAATATTAGAAGCAGACACCATCAAACAAGCGAAGATGTAAGACAAAGAAAAAAAAAAAAGAATATCTCTAGAGAACGAGAAAAATAATCGAAGATAAACTATATTGCAGAAATATAATCAAAAGGATAAATGCTTGGGTTGACCTGCTCGTTAGATACTCATGACCATTTTTAAAATTGACGAGGGAAGAACTTGGACCAGAGAAGAAGAAAACTTATGACGATGCATTGGGATATAATATCCCACATATAATTCAGAGAAACTATATGTGTCAAGAAAAGAAGGCGGAATAGGCCATGTCAGTATTGAATATAGCGTCGATACGTCGACAAAACTTCTCGAAGACAATATATGAAAGAGATAAGACAGACTGATTACAGTGGCTCGAACAATACTCATAATGTTAGGATCAATAGAAAAACAATAAAGAATGAATATATATATATATATATATATATATATATATATATATATATATATATATATATATATGAAGTAAAACAATTGTATGGATATTACAAGTGACAAACAAGCGACAATTCATGGAAGAGGTGGATATAGCAAAGAAAGGGAAACGTTGAGAGAAAATTGAACCTCTTCAAATAGCAGTACAAAATAACGCTATGAGGAAAACTACATGAAAAATGAAACAAAATACCAAATGTAGATTATATGGTAATAGGATCGAAATGATCACACATATTATAAGGGAATGCAGCAAATAAGCATTACAAGACTTGACACGGCTGGGTGGGGGTGTGATTCACTGTGAATTGCGCAATTGAAATTTGAACATACAAACAAATGGTATATGCACAACCCAGAATACATCTTGGATAATGAGTCGCACAAAGTTCTCGGGGATTTTGAAATACAACCAGATCACCAAATATCTTCTAGTCAACCAGAACTAGTGATAGTTGGCACAAAAAGAGAACATGCCGAATTGTGGAAGTTGCCGTCCTGGAAGACCACAGAGTAGAAATAACGGAAAGCGAATAGAAAGATAAATAACTAAATCCTGCTAGAGAACGAAACAAAACACAGGGAATATGAAAGTGACAGTGACACCAATAGTTATTGGCGCACTATCTGCAAAGGATCTGTAAATGGCCTGGAAGACTTAGAAATAAAAGGAAAAGTACAGTTCGTTAAGATTACAGAATTATTAAGAGAAGATTCCTGGGGACTTGAGGAGATTTGCTGTCACTTAAACTCAAGGAAGAAACCATCAATTACTGTTGGTGAGAAAATCTCAAATGAGTAAATATCAATATAAATAATCCCATATAACTTCCTCTAACTAAACTTTCATCTGTTGATTAATCCGTGATCAGATATCTCAGTCTGTATATGTCTGTCTGTCTCTCTCTTTATATATGTACGCTTTTGTTGGGGTTTGACATCTGATACTATTGATGTTTTCAATGAACAACCGAATACTACGTACTAATATATTTGCAATTCCGAACTGTACGTCTCTCATGATAATGATATCCTAGGATTTTTCTTTTGTTGCCCAATATTATTATTCTGAAACATAGTAATTTTCCCATTTCTCAAGTATTTTACATAACGGGCAATGCAAACGCGTATTTAACTTCTAAATCTCTAAATATTTCTAAATACAAGTCATATATTATTGCTGGAATTACTACTTTTCATTATGTTGTTGGTATCATATACATAAAAGAGAAACATCAGAACATAAAAGTAAGTAGTATTCAATCTCTGAAAGGCTAGTTTTCGCCAGTCAGTAAAAGCATGAGACGACCGCGCCTTTGCTCATGAAATGAATGTCAAAGGGCACCAACAGCGAATATTAACAAGTTACGCTCGCAGTCCAATTCGCTAATGTACTTGTATTATAGAACATCCAAACTTTACGTCAGACTATAGTGGCTTTGAGTCAGAAGACGAATGGCCGAGTCAATAGCAAAACTGTAGAGGAGTTTCGATAATAAAGTAGGTTGCTTTCTACGGTACAGATTATATTTGTTGCAGTATTTAGATGTTTAGTTGAGTTTGCTTTGGTTTATTCAAATTCACAGGATTTATCTAACGACAATATTTGATCAATTTATAAATGATTGATCATTATGATAAATATTTAAATCTCCAACGTTCCAAGCGGTTTCATTTTATAATCACACGTTTTAATTGTTGATAATAATCATTTGCTTGCACAGTAATAACGTATTACGTTGTTCTATCCCATGTAAAAAATATAGACGTGTATGTTGTTCCAAATGTTTCTATCTGGTAAAATATTCATGATTATACGGTTTCACGCAAATATTTCTATAAGATAATAATAATAATAATAATAATAATAATAATAATAATAATAATAATAATAATAGACAAGGCCATCCACTAGATGTACAAGAAATTTAAAATTGACCAAACGAATAAATGGTATATGCATAACCCAGCATCTGTCCTAGAAAATAACACACGCAAACTCCTATTGGACTTTGATATACAGCCGGATCACCTAATATTGGCCTAGAGACCTGACCTTATAATAATCAACAAAGAAAAAAAAGAGAACATGCTGAATTGTGAATTTTTCTGTCCCGGCTGACCACAGAATAAAATTGAAAGAATGGGAAAAGAAGGATAACTACCTCGACCATGCTAGGGAATTCAAAAAACAATGGAACATGAAGATGGCTATTAAACCAATGTTCATTTATACTTTTGGTACAGTAAAGGATTATTAAAGGGAATAGAGGTTGTGGAAGTTGGAAGAGAAGTGGAGACCATCAAAACTACAGCATTATTGGGAACGGCCAGAATACTGAGAAGAGTTCTGGAGGTTTGAGGAGACTTGCTGTCACTCAAACTAATGTGATAAACCATCAGCTAACGCTAATATGAAAAACTGTCCATGAGTAAATAATAATAATTAAAGTCCTAGAGACTTGAGGGAATTGCTGTCATTTAAACTCAAGTGAGACACAATCAGCTAAAGTGAGAAAACCTCTCAAATGAGTAGAATATTTATTAATAATCTGAGGTCCCATAATTTGCCGGATAAATGTAAGCTGATTGAATAGTTTGCGAGCATGAGCTTCTGGTAGTGTAAAAAAGAGATGATGCAATTTGCAAAGAAGAATTATACAAAGAGATATCTGTGAAAAAAATCAATGAATAAAGAAAAGACTAACGGTACCCGTACCTTTTAAAAATAATCAAAAACATCTGAGATGCCTAGCCAAAAGAGAGAGAAAAAACACAAGCAAAATCAACTAAGCTAAACGAGAAAGCGTTTGATGCACTTAGTAGAGTGAATTTAAAGTAGCACAGCCTATAGAGTAAGACCAATCTACTTAGGTTTTACCCCCTAGATCATCAGGTAAATCTGACTCAGATTTTTTCTCATCCTCAAGTTGGTGAAACCTTGATAGATTGGTCTGAATCTGTAGGCTTTACTATTTCATATATATATATATATATATATATATATATATATATATATATATATATATATATATATATATATGTCGTTTGACCGAACTTTTCTTGGATTCTTATGGATGATCAAGTAGGTGAAAACTAGATAGATAGGTTCGACTCTACAGGCTTTACTATATATATATATATATATATATATATATATATATATATATATATATATATATATATATATGGGGTGGGGCTGGGGGTGGGGGTGCGAGATGCAAAGTTTCCATTTCATCTCTGGATCAAAAAGGTAAAGTTACATTCTATCTTATTCCTTTTCCTATTTCTTTTTAGTAGGGAATATACTTTGATAATACTCTGTACGTTTATATACATCATCATGAATATTTTACGATTTTGAATGGCTTTCAGGTTTGAATTCTCGGTATATATATATATATATATATATATATATATATATATATATATATATGTGTGTGTGTGTGTGTGTGTGTGTGTGTGTGTGTGTGTGTGTGTGTGTGCGTCTGCATCTGTGTCTCTGTGTGTGTATGTGAGTCTGCATATGTGTATTTTTGCGTCTGCTGCATAGGCCAACTCATTTTTTTGTAATTATTTTGAAAACCAAAAGTCATGTTAATCTTCCTACTGGAATTTGAAATCCGGTGATAATGCAATTCCAAAAAATTTGGTCAATAAAAGATTATTAATTACTAAAAGTATACGATCACATAATAATTCTTCATAAGTTCTCGTTTTATTTCTTGCGTCGCGTTTAATAAAGATATACTAATTTGTATGAGCATGTACCAATTATTTATTTCGATGCCTCTTTTGTGATGTGCCGACTATTTTAAGATCCATTTTAAAACGTCTTTTTAATGATACAAAAATCGAAAGACCAATCAATCTTTTTCAGTCATTTCTTATATATATATATATTTATATATATTTATATATACATATATATATATATATATATATATATATATATATATATATATATATATATATATGTGTGTGTGTGTGTGTGTGTGTCTGTATGTGTGTGTGTGTCGAAGATCTATTAACAGTCTCCCGAAGACACTTGAATATTTAACAATATTTTTCATTCTGTGAATGGATATTTTAAGTTGCCCATTCATTTTACGTTGCTACTTTTGTGTAATATGAACTCTTTTAAATTAAAAGAAAACTACTTTTAAAAATTCTTCACAAAATCCTTCTTCTGGAGAACACCTTATGTCAGACATAGATAAAAAAAATTAGAAAAAAAACAATCTGATATTATTCCTGTTTCTCATATCACCTGTCATTATCACTTTTTCCCTCTCTCCCTCTCACTCTCTCACTCTTTCTCTCTCTCCCAACACACCCACATAATTATACATACATACATCATCATCATCATGTTGTGCTGGAAGCACGGATATCCTTGACCCTCCCTCGCCGCTTTTCCCTATCGTTCATCGCCTCTGGCTGGTTTTCTGGACTACATCCCGTATCCTCACATAGTTGCTGAATGTATGGTCGTGCTGGTCGTCCTGCTTTTGCACGGCCATTTTTGGGGGTCCATAAAAGTACTCTCATGGACTCTTATGGACATACATATATACATATATATATTGGGGGTTTATAAACTGCTGTATATGTTCATTTGCCGACAAGAACTCTTACTACCCCCCCCCCTCTCTCTCTCTCTCTCTCTCTCTCTCTCTCTCTCTCTCTCTTATCTGCATAATCACGCATGAGTACCTTCTATTCGTATCTTATTTATGAATCCTGAAAAAACACCGAGTAGCAATATCTTCAAATAGAGCTCCAAGCATACAAATTACACGTGAAATTAAAAGTCTTTAAGATTATTGCCAGCATTCAACTGATAAAAGGCTGTGGTAACATTTTTAATGGCTTTCTGTATTACATTTTTAAATGAAAAAACTGCAGTAACGATTTATTAAGCACGATAGATGTTGGATTTGATTTGAGAATATTTAAAACCTGAAGCCTTAACGATCAGTACTTAGCAATAGCCAATCAAGTAGTTTTTAATTCTCATTATTTATCTAGAAAAAATGAAGATGTCTCTCTTTAATTATGGACGCAAAAAAGACAAGTCGAACTTGTCAATAATTAAAACATGATTGTATGTATTTATCAATAGAATTCTATAGATAATAAAATGATATCTCGGCTTCAGAGTTAAAACTCAAGAAGACTATCATAACATCTTAACCTTAAAAATAATCATACAGATGAATATTTTTTCTAAATAATGCTAAGGATTTTTGTTACGTAATCAATAAAAATAATTCTTCATATATAAATATCGGCATGCATGTACTTATGCTTTCTGGTTCATATATATATATATATATATATATATATATATATGTGTGTGTGTGTGTGTGTGTGTGTGTGTCTGTGTGTGTCTGTGTGTTCGCGCGTATATATATATATATATATATGGTTTTTGCTCTAAAAGCGCATCAAAATCGAGAAATTTCAGTACAAAAAGAGCAGAGCCATATCTCACAATATAGTGTAATTATAAAAGATATGAAAGGCAATGTAAAACATGCAACTCCCACCTTCACGTCTATGATCGGCAGGTGGACTGGTAATCTACACGTCTAACATGCATACAAGCGTACGCTCACAAAGTTGCGCACGAAGTTGCACACAAATATTTACGAACACACTCATATAGACCTGTTAAAACTCACAGTATTTTATTAACTAAGATTATAAACCTTATAAAAATATTCGGAATAATTTTAAATTTATTAAAAATCATGATGAGTATACATTTTTGAGGCACCTGTATAGACTGAAAATTTTAAGACGGACATATATTCTTTGAGATACACAGAAAAATATGTATGTAAATGCTCTGTTTAATGTTTAAAGAACTTTTCTTTTCATGCAAATGACATTTCTGTACCTGAAGAGAAAAAGTTTTAAAAAAATAAAAATAACGTAGACTTTTTAGTTGTAACTACTTAGGATATTAAAAAGTTACATCATTTGAAGGAGGATCGGTGAAGTCATTGTATTTGAAAATATTTCAGTTTTTCTGAAAGTAAATGTATTTACAATCTTTTCTTACTTGCACTGTTCATCTAATCTATATTTTTGGCAGTTTTCTTAGTTTAGGGGGGAAAAAAAGAATGAATTTATTTTTTGGCCGATTTTTCTTTCGAGTTAATGTTTTGAATAAGATAAAAATAGTTTATTTAACCGATCTAATTTGTATTTACTTCATAAAAGTTAGATTGATTAAATAAACTAATTAGAAAATATAAATATTTATGATATTTTCTAGAAATCATGCCATTAGAAGTAAATTATGGTAAATATATGGGAAATACCAAATAGAAAGCCTATTCACTATTGTACTATTTGCACTTACGAAAAATAGTGTTTTTTGTTCCGTAAAACATGAGTAAAATATGATATTCTCTAGTATATTTTATGCAAAGCTTTCCTTTTTTTCATTTGTCAGGATGGATTTCGGTCACACACACACACACACACACACACACACACACACACACACACACACACATACACACACACACACACACACACATATATATATATATATATATATATATATGCGCGTGTGTGTATGTGTTTTTGTGCGAGAGAGAGAGAGAGAGAGAGAGAGAGAGAGAGAGAGAGAGAGAGAGAGAGAGAGAGAGAGACTCATTGATAAAAGAGTAAAGTGTGCTTGGGATTGTTTTTGTTTTCATATATATGATGGCATCACAAATCTCCATGGGTAATTTAGTGCTAACATTCAATTCATTTGTAAATGATTGATTATAATGATAACAATTTCCGTTTCATGATCCCATTGCAATATAATTTTTTTCAAATCACTTGTATTTGTCAATGCAAATAGCCATTTTTTGCACTTGGTTTCGTGCTTTCTTTTCATTTAAAGACGATCAATTCTTTTTGAATGAATATTCTTTTTAGATAACAATCATCTGCTTGTATTCAGTTATATGATTTCAGTTAACTAATTATTATAATCCTTAATACACGGTTATATTGTATCAAGCATTCATATCAAATACTAATAATTTTTGTACATAATGTTTGGACTCTTTCATAAGACCCAAATATTGTTTATCAATCGGGACCAGCGGGAACCTGGGATTAATGACCTTGTTGGAGTGATCCCACGCTAATGAAGTTGAACCTCAAAACCAGTTGCAGCTGAGTCTCATAGCCGGGAAACTGGTATAAATAAGTCTTATACCTTTGAAAAAGAGACGCGGGTAACTTGAGATCAATGAAAGAATTACTTATACTCAACAACTGATTGGATATTAAATTTGATAAATATTCACTAGAAGTAAAAAAAAAAAACAATTAGTAAAAAAATAAGCAAACAATAAATGCACCAAACAAAGAAACATCAAGCTGAAAGAAATAGGCATAAATGAAATAGCAATAAAAACAGCAAAAAATAAAGAAAGAAGCATAAGCAAAAAATAAAGAAAGAAGCATAAGCAAAAAAACAATATTATTTTTAAGAAAATGTCCGCAAACCAAAATCCCTATATAAAAAATACGAACAAAATTTAATAAATGCTGATATATGTTCAAGACTGATCGATGGCTGAAAAG
This sequence comes from Sepioteuthis lessoniana, assembly GCA_963585895.1. Taxonomy (NCBI): domain Eukaryota; kingdom Metazoa; phylum Mollusca; class Cephalopoda; order Myopsida; family Loliginidae; genus Sepioteuthis; species Sepioteuthis lessoniana. The sequence goes on from OY757904.1 coordinate 110,855,233, forward strand.
TTCAAGAGAAAATGAAGGTAAGCATAATGGGTTAATAAGAGCAGCAAAAGATCAGAGACTACTAAGTCTCTACCAACTAAGATACTATCAGGAGAAAAAAAAATCAAATTGAATATGTAGACTGCGTAAAAAAAAGCAACTGAATCAATTGCTTAGTGGCTCAATCCTAACTCTAATAAAAATATAGAAATATATAACTATCAGAGCATTATATTCATAAGAAAATATGCAAATATTAGGGGATACTAATATTTAAAAGATGCTATATACTTCAACCAGACCCAGTAACAGAAGTAAATGAAGCTGCTATTATCAGGGACCTTGCAATTCAAACTGATCGAAAATAAAAGAGCAATGCACCAGCAATATTTTTTAGGACTACAAAAGAAAAAAAAAAACTCTTCTGATTGATATACCATTGCGGATAATGACATATCAGTATCAGAGTATGATAACTTAAGGAAAAACAAAAGAAATTTGAAAAAATGTGGTGCCTTAAAACGACCACGGTGCCAGTAATAATGGGAACCCTAGATATGACCAAGAAATGGAATGACAAACGCATCAACGAAATAAATTGTAGCACCGGCATTGCACTTTGAGGAACCGCTCAAATTAAGTGCAGAGTTCTATTAATTTTATTTGAAAAAGCAACACCTAAAAGTATAGAACAAAGAACTCCAATAATCACAAACTTCCTTCGCCGGAGGTCAATCAACACAGAAGATGGAAAAGACTAGACACGACTTGGTGGACAAGGTGATCCAATGGGGAATGTGCGAGAAATTTAAATTTGATCATATGAACAAATGGTATATGAACAACCGAGAACCTGCACCAGAAAATGAGACACGTAAACTTCTATGGGACATTGACATACACACAGATCACCTAATCTCGGACAGAAGAATAGACCTTATAATAATCAACAAAAAAGGACGATTTGCAACATTGTCGACTTTTCTCTCGCGGTTGACCACAGAATGAAACTGAAAGAATATGAAAAGAAGGATATGTACGTCAAACTTGCTAGGGAGTGGTAAAAACCAATGGAACGTAAAGGTGACGATTATACCAATTGTGATTGGTGCTTTTGGCACAACAACTAAAAGTTTATTAAAAGGCCTGGATGATTTGGAAGTTGGTGGGCAAGTAGAGACCATCCAAATGACAGCATTATTGAGAATGGCCAGAATACGGAGAAGAGTCTTGGAGACTTGAAGGGACCTTCTGTCACTCAAACTCCTGTGAAAAACTATCTGCTAACGATAACGTGAAAAACTCTGAAGGAGTAAATAATAATAATAATAATAATAATAATATTAATAATAATAATGAACCAATCGTATCAAAGCATGAGTAGATAAGACGCAACAAAGCAGCGATGTAGATTATGTGGTGATTGATAAGAAACCAACAATCACATAATAAGAAAATGCAGTAAATTAGCGCTTAAAAAGTATAAGACTAGAAACAATTTGGTGGGCAAGGTGATCGACTCGGAAGTTAGGAAGAAATATAAACTTGGCCATGTGAACAAATGATATTTGCTCTACCCAACATCTGTCCTGGTGAATGACACAAATTCATGTGGGATTTTTACATACAAACGGATCACCTAAACTTGTCCTGACAATCAGACCTTATAATAATCAACAGCAACGAAAAAAATAGAACTTGCGAAATTTTGGACTTTGCTGTCCCGGCTGGCAACAGAAAAAATTGAAAGAAACTGAAAAAAGAATATATACCTCGATTTTACTAGGGAACTGAAGAAAATGTGAAACATTAAAATGACAATTATACCAATTGTGTTTGGTGCTTTAGTTACAGTCTCCAAAAGATTAATAAAGGAACTAGAGGACTTTGAATTAAGAGAACGAGTAGGGCCCATGGGAACTACAGCATTTTTGAGATCGCCCAGAATATTGAGGAGACTTGCTGTCACTCAAACTCCAATGAAAAAGCATCAGCTAACACCGATGTGAAAAACTCTCAAGGAATAATAATAATAATAATAATAATAATAATAATAATAATAATAACTCTAATGAGTAAATAATAATAATAATAATAATAATAATAATAATAATATGGTGTAATGGTTATTGTCGTAGGAAATGGACACGGCGACACGAGTTCAAATCCTGGACCAGGTTAATTGCATTTTACATAGCACTAATACCCTTTGGAAAGGTATGAATCCATTTATTCTCTCTCAAGCTATGGGTAAATAGTAGGACAGGCTTGGTTCTTCAGCCTTGGTGTGGCGACTAGTCTAGGAGAAGGAAAATTCTGAATTCAAACCTGTTAAACTCCGCTTAAAATTGACCTTCTGTCATATCCTGCTCGAGCGGAGGGTTTGGTAAATATGATAATAATGATATACAAACGGATCACTTAATCTCGGCAAGACGACCAGACCTTAAATTAATCACCAAAAAGAGAACTTGCAAAATTGCGGATTTCTTTTTGTCCAGACTGATCACAGTGTAAAGTTGAAAGAGTGAAAAGAAAAATGAGTACGTCGAACTTGCTAAGGAAGTGAAAAACTGTGGAACTTGGAAGTCATAGTTATTGGTCATCATAGTACAGTCGTCAAATATTGGTACGATGACAGGAGGACCTGGAAAGAAGAGAACGAGTTGAGACCATCCAAACAATAGTATTATTGAGATCGGCCAGAATACTGAGAAGAGTCCTGGAGACTTGAGGTGACTTGGTGTCTATCAAACTCCAGCCAGAATCCATCAGTTGACGGTTGGTGTAAAAAAACTCTGAAATGTAATAATAATGATAATAGCAAGACTTGTTGGTAAAGGTGATACACCTAAAATTGTGCAAGGTATTAAAATTTGAACAATTAAAAAAAAAACTGAAAGCACAAAGCAGAATGCTTAATAGAAAATGACACCCGTAAAATCTCCGGAATCATGTGATAAAAGCGGATCACTTAATAATTGTTTGAAGACCAGACCGAATGTTAATTTACAATGAAAATGTAGGTAGGTTGGTGTCTTATGCCATATCAACTCTTGTGGCTTATTTAATACCATATATATATATATATATATATATATATATATATATATATATGATTTGCAAGCAAAGAGCTTGTAGGTAACATCACCTTTCGACGGATTGCAAGAGATGATTTTTTGCCCTCAATGAAATGGTTTCAAGTACTTCTATATAACACTAATGATTATATCAAATATTAATCTTCTTTTTTTTTTTTTGCACACTTGATTTTTTTTTTCAAACGTTATCTAACACCTATTCTATTTGATAATAATCATTTGTTTGCTCATAGTTGACTAGTCTCGTTTTTAATCTAGTAAATCTATTTAATATTAACCATTTGTTTGCTAACAGTTAAATAGTCTAAATTATCTACGTCTGAATTCTATTTAATATCAATCATTTGTTTGCACTCAGTTGAAGTTTTTCAAAAATTGCCATGTAGTTTTAGTACTTCTATCCCTCAAGGATTCCTTTTATGTATAATGAATAATTATTACACAGCTGTATAGTTTCAAATAAATACTATAAAAATTAGTAAAGGATTGAACAGTTCTATTTGACCCAGTGACAATACCCTAATATGTACTAGTAAACTGTTTCAGAGTGAACTTAGGAGTAACGACAGTGAAATTGTACAGCTTATTCCCCAAAGTTCCAGAACTGGAATCTCATCTTCAGATGCAATCTGGTGTTATGCCGAGTGCACTCGTTGTTTCGTTTTACCCAACTGCACAGATACCATCTGAGAATTCTACCACCTCAGCTGATTTGGCGAAAGTAAAATGATCTTATCCTTATGAGGATTTCATGTTTCAGCAGACCACAAAGAAGAAAGAAAAAGTGAAAGAAAAAATACTTGTATCTAGACAGAACTAAAAAAACCGAGGGTGACACTGATAATAATCGTTGTTAGTTCGCTTGGAAAGGTTTCCAAAGGCTCGAAAAAACAGCAGCAAAGGAATGGAATATCAGAGTAAGAATCGTGACACTCCAGACCACAGCATTGGAAAGATCAGCTAAAATTCTCAGAAGAGTCGCAGAAACCGAATAATATTTGATGTCACTCAGACTCCAGTTATAGACCCGCTAACTAAAATGGTTGGTTGGTTCTTTGGTTGGTTTTTAAGGCATATAAACCTTTATAGCTCATTTAATGCCGAATACATTTTTATACATAAAACAATTCTCTTTCAAACAATTCAGTTTAACATGTGTACACAGTTTGATTATCAAAAACGTTTCTATTTCAAGCTATTCAGTTTAGTCAAACACTTCAAATTCAACCAATACAGTTTAGTATAAGTATAGATTATGTTTACATACTGTTAAGTGTCAAAACAATTTCATTTCAAAAAATTCAGTTGAACGTAAATACAGTTTTAATGTCAAAAACAGTTTTATTATAAATAATACAACTGAGAATACCAAAACAGTCCCATTTTAAACAATTCAGTTCAGCATAAAAGAGATTAACATCTAAATAGGTGAGTGAGCTCATAATTTTGTCCACAGTTGGATGTTTTCAAGTATTTTATTTATTTAATATTTCATCAAGATTAAGACTGGTAACTAATCGGTCAGTGACACGAATAGTAATACTGTGAAAAACTCACAAGGAGTGAACTGATAACTAGATAGCTAGAGAGAGAGATAGACGAAACACATTACAAATAAATGCAGAGAACTGGATTCAAATTAGTACAAAAAATATTGATATAGAGACAGTGCAGCAGAAAACATGGGGTAAACAACTCGGACTCTGTAAATAAATTGTATTAGCATTATCCACAGGCTCTCTTAGAAAATCTAACCAAGTAAACTTAGCCAGTGTGAAAACAGGATTTGTTATTCATAAACAAGAAAAGGTAAACCTACAATATTGAAAATTATCTCATCCAGAGGGCCTCATGACAAAACAGAAAGATAGAAAAAAAGAACAAAAAAAAACCATGTACATCACTAACGAACGGCTTAACATGTTTAGCGTAATGGTTAGAATTAAGGTCATTTTTGTCAATTTATTTCAAACCATTCTGATATACCCGAATAAAGATAAGAGTCGAAGGAAAACATAGATATCCCATGCCATAGCAGAACGTGTGTATCAGCTAACATAATGAAAAACAGCACAAATAATTGAAGTGCCTAGCTAGCATTCAATACCTAATGGCTATATAATATCTTATTCTTGATTGCTTCATTGGTGTGATAAACTGTTATTAACGGCCTGATAACCTGTCTAGGGTTTTTTATGACTACAGGCTAATGAATGACTTTTCTTCTATGTTGATATTTACCTTTTTTATGTTGTTTCTTAAAAAGTTTATATATATGACCGATAAAATGAAACGCAGTTTCTTCCAGGCAGCGGTTGTATCGATACTGCTATATGGATGCACTACATGGACGCTAACTAAACGGCTGGAGAAGAAACTTGACGGCAACAACACAAGAATGTTGAGAGCAATACTGAACAAGTCCTGGCGACAACACCCCACGAGACACCAACTATACGGCCACTTGCCTCCCATCACGAAAACTATACAGGTTAGACGAGCCAGACACGCCGGACACTGCAGGAGAAGCAAGGACGAGCTCGTAAGTGATGTACTCCTATGGACCCCCACATATGGCCAAGCAAAAGCAGGACGACCGGCCCGAACTTATATACAGCAGCTATGAGAGGACACAGGATGTAACCCAGAAGACCTGCCGGAGGCGATGAATGATAGGGAGAAGTGGCGAGAGATGGTCAGGGATATCCGTGCTGGCGGCACGACATCATGATGATATATATATATATATATATATATATATATATATATATATATATATATATATATATATATATATATATACGGTCCAATTGAATACGAATGATTTTAAACCTATTAATTTGACATATATTTGAAACCCGAATAAGTAAGATCATTCAGCGTAGGAGAGGTGCGGCTCTAATAGCTTAGATTCATGAGAAATAAATGTTAATATACTATTTGGAATTTGATATTCTGCAAGTTATTTGTGTAAAACGTGACTTATTTAAAATAGATAATACACAATTAAAAGTATTGTGAACATTGGAATGTTATCATGGAATGTAGGTAGTAATTCACGGATCTGTTCAGCGTCAAAAAAGAGTCTTATATAAAATATAACAGTTGCCATTGTTCCAGTGGACTAAGGTGTAAAATTGATATAGAATAAAATTATCTATATCAGTGGCGCCAAAACAAATTTTTTCGCAGGAGACTTCTACGATATCCCCAAAATCATAGAACATATATCTACTTTCTACAGTCAAGCACTTCAGCTTAAATAGAAACATTAACCTAACAAAAATATTTTAAACATTGGATTATTAAAAAAAGATGAATGAAAAACCCAAAAATAAGAGGACAATTCTTTCTTTCTTTCTTTTAATGTTAAGAATATTCTTTCCTTATTCCTTTAAAAAACTGTTCCTATTGTTGTCTGATTTTATGGTGGGTGGGAGGTTATTTTTATTCCATCGTTTGTTTATTTCTGTTTTCCTGGTTTCATTGAATATTCTACCCATATCTTTTATCCTCCTCTCCAGGCAACACACACACACACACACACACACACACACACACACACACATATATATATATATATATATATATATATTCGATTAGAAATAAAGTCACCCTCTGAATACACATTCATGCACATACACAGGCGTAAGTTTATGTTATTTTTCAAAATTTATTCAAGTATTCATTTTGCAGGGATAGACTTTATTAATTTATATAAGCGTAAGTCTAGTGAAGTGTAAATCATGAACGCGGACGTGTATTAAAAATAACATCTTACCTCGGAACCGATTCCGGAAGTAGCCAGTCGAAACCGGATGAGGTAAAGATGGTATTATATATAGCAGAGGAGTGAGGAATGCCCTGTTTTCATTGGCTGTTTGCTAAAAGACATATGTCTATAAGAACAGCCGAAGTCCTGCCTTATTAGTGCTTTTTTCTTTGTTTTCGTAGAGGCACGAGCGTAGCACGTCGCGATCACGGAGGCGGTTTGGATCTTCCAGAGTCATGCCGAGGTTACTGTCGGAGCCGATATGAAGCAGAAATAACCCGAAATCGGCAATGAAGACAGTGCATCACTGAAGACCTCCCCGATGCTTCTAGGATCTATGATTGAAATATATATATATATATATATATATATATATAATGTTGAATTCTGATTTTTTCGTAATTATATTTTCTGTAAGGCATCATAAAACATGGCTCTTTCTATTCTTTCGAAGGTACACCTTTAGAAAACTACATAAATCATCTCTATCTAGATTTTTTTTTCAATCTTGATCTGATATGTTAGTCACTGGTCTGGCCAAACCTTTGGATTATGTAAGTCTGCTTGAGAATAGTTAATATTCGGCAGGAATTTTGAAATCTTAAATTTATGAGCAAATTATTCATATTTACTATAATCATTTAGAGTTAATAAACTGTTCTCATCATATAGTACCCTGAAATACAATTGTTTGGTAAATAAAAGATAGATTTTAGAATTAAACAAAAAGCGTTGATATACCCTGAAACCAATCAACCCCATATCCTTATTTTGATGCATAAAAATTAAAATCCCGGAATCCATTATAAATTCCTTGTATGAAAGGTAATCACAGATGAATGGTAACACCTGAGTGGCTATCGCAATAAAATCAGATGAAATAGTTTTAAAAGAACCGTAGAAAGACGATGTGTTGTCCGTCCATCTTCCATGCGAGCATAAAAGGTGTATTGGTAATGTTTGTAGAAGATCAATTCCGTGATTAATGTTCATACTCTGGGTTTTAATTTATGCTAAAGTACAACGATAAAGCATGAATCAAATCCCTCTCTTCACAGATATGGATACATCGTACGTAACTGAATAATAGTAATGGCAGGGTGACCTATTTGGTGTAATTTCATGCCGAGAGATTTTCTAATTGCGTTCATTTTACATTCATGTTTACATCTTTTGCGCAGTTTCCTGAAGAGTGTTGGTTTTTTTGGGTTTTTTTGCTTAGAAATTATCGAATAAAGATATTTTCAAGCAGGTTGATTCGAACCATACATTAGAGCCTATTAGTTGTTGAAATCAACTATCATTCAATCCATGATAAAATCATAATATCATAATGAGACAATGAAGTGGTACACCACACTTTTCAAACGTTCTGAAGTTAAACTTCATCATCAGATGACGTAAAGTGTCATACTCAGTACATTGCCATTACTAAGACAGATTGGTTTCTCTAGCTTTGGTACGGTTAACTCGTACAGGAAAAGGAAAACGTTCAATTCAAATCCTTCTGCTCTTGTGCCACATTAGTGATTCACTAAGATTTCAGCTTAGTTGTGGCACAATGCTGAATGAATGGGGCTCTCAATGAGGCTCGAACTCATTCGTTTAGGTTTGCTAATCCAGCTTGCTAACCATAACACCACCTGAAGAGTCAGATTAACCTGTTTCGTTGGAGTAGAAGAGCTCGGAGGTTGAAACTGAAGGTTGCCATTCATTATGTTCAACATCGTCCAGTTTAGTTCGGGTAACTACAGCATCTTATTCATAATTGGACAACATTGATCTCCTTAAAAGTGGCGTCCTGCTGCATGAGTAATTTCCGATCATTTGTACGATGTTTTGGGCATGTGTCGACATCAAGGAACCGAAAAATAGTCCCCTAGATAGCAGAATTGAGGCAATAACAATTACAATAACGTGAAGGGTCACAGTTACTATTATAGAAATAATAGAAGGATGGTATTAAATTGAGAGATATCTAATCAATCATCTCTGCAATTTACGTTTATGGAACAGAGTCGGACATATATATCACATCGTTTTTTGATGGATGCCGACAAAAGCCGGAACATATAAGAAAACAAAGCGTGTTAATTGGGAAAGACAAAAAGAGAAAGGAACATGAGGTCAGGTAAAGCGAGGGCTGCCTATAAAGAGAGACAGAAACTTCGAAGACACAAGAGAGTTTCTGAAAGCTTCAGCTGAAATATTTGTGCAGAAAAGAAAGGCTGAGCAATTAGGGGATTCCAAAGTGAGGAATTTGATTAAAATTTCAAGAACGAGCAACATTCAAGAGATTATTTTTATCAATAGAGATTGATTAACTGGTTAGTTGAGAGGCTGGCGCAAATTCTCTTTGATTCCGCATTAGAACAGACAAGGACATTTTTACCCCCAACTCTCTCTCTCTCTCTCTCTCTCTCTCTCTCTCTTTCTCTCTCTCTCTGACTTTGTCTTTTTTTCACTATTCTGTTTGATTTGATATATTTCTTTTTTTCTTTGATAAATTTTAAGTGACCTTGTAAGACAATCGTGGATTAATATGCCAAACGCAATTGTTAATCTGATTTAATTTGCATATTGAAGAAGTTTTGCTTTCCTTTCATTTATTTTTATTTTCTTTTTTCAAATATTCTTTAAGTCGCCTTTCTATCATCAAAAAGTCAGATATGATAATTTATACTGAAAATGTAAAAAGAATGAGAGCATAATTTAGCTGAACGCAGTTATTTGCAGTTTATCAAAACTATTCAAATCCTGTACAGAGCTAAATCAAGTCATTAGAGGATGCTTCAAATAGATATACTGTAGACTAATCGGATTATTTTTATTAAAATTGTGATATACTTACAGGAAAACATATCCTAGTAGCATTAAGTACTGATTTCTGTGAATAATCAAAGTTCTTTCAAACTGATCATTACTGTTAGGACATTTTCTACACCTTTAAAAGCATTGTGTTTAAATGCATGGTGGATCGAAGTAGTAGTTAAATACCTCAATACTTGAAGCATTCAATAAGTACTAATTTTTCGAGTCTCAAGTTCATTTACACACACACACACACATATATATATATATATATATATATATATATATATATATATGAATAAAATTACAAAAATTGTTGCTGAAGAAGTCAAATCGAAATATAGATTTTTAAATCGTTTGGTCCACTTTGCCTCTCCTTTTTTTACTTTTCTCTATATCCCTCCTTTTCTCTATCTCTCCTTCCCACTTTCTCTTGCTCTCTTACACATACACACACGCATATTAACACATACCAAAAAATGATCATTTGTAAACTGATAAAAGTAGAAGAACCAAATATTAATCATAAGACAAGAGTGCATATAATCATTTTGTTGAAAACGTGTCTCAGTCATAATTCCTTTCATAAAAAACGATATTGAAGAAATATTTTTGCATTAAGAATTTTGTATCAACGGAATACAATTGACGAAAAGACAGCTAACAGTAAATATTTAAAGTAGTAATGTAAAATTAAACTTTTCCGAAGACGTAAAACGTATGATGATCGATAATTAGATAGATAGATAAAGAGAGAGAAGCAGATTGGCAGACGGACAGAGAGAGAGAGAGAGAGAGAGAGTGAGAGAGAGAGAGAGAGAAGGAGAGAGATGTTTGTGAGAGGAAACTTCTGTAATCAAAGCTAGTAATTCCCACGTTTATATGAAGTTGTGTGGGTCTTTGAGTCTATGTGTTTTTCATTGAATCCATGAGTGCGTCTTTGAATCCAAGTTCTCAGCGATTTAAGTTGATTTCGAATATGTAGCATTCAGCAGTGATTTCGACTGCATTTAAAAAGGATAATTTCATCTGAATTTTTTTTTTTCAGAAACTGGAAGTTTTTGATTTTCTAGTGAGTGGAAAATAAAACGAAGAAATAAATAAAGAAATAAATAAAGAAAGAAAGAAAGTATCTAACAGAAGACCATGTGTGAGACAAAGGTTGGCACCAAATCTATAAGATTATGAAAAAAATACAAAGGGATCTTGGAACTGTAAAAACGTATTTAAGATCGATAATTTCTTTATAATAAAAATGTGATTAAAACTATATCTAAAAAAAAAAATTGTATACGAGACTGAACTGATTAAATCCAAAAGGGAAAATAATTTAGAATTCAAAACTCTTACGGAACAACTTCTTAAAACCTTGCTTAGTAAAGATACTCTTTTAATTGATGATTATCATTGTTCATACTTGTCTTTCTTTTTGTCTGTCTCTATGTAATATTTGATTCCTTGGGTGACCCCAATTTGATATTATTTTCTCATCTCTTCAATACTGATTCAGTGCAATGTGTTTTGAAAGGAAGAACTAGCCTTCACATTTGTCACTTCGTCTTCTAACTAGTAAAAAAGTCGCTACAGAGTCCAGCAGGGATTATTTCTTTGTTCCATTTTTAAGTCTTCTTAGGTCATTAAGTTTTTTTTTTTCTGGCTAATAAAATACATATCAACATCAAACATTCGCGCTATCTATTATTATTGCAAAATATCTGTAAAGTACACTTGTTCGCAATAATTTGTGGCGAAAGTGAAATTCTAGTCTTATGTAATTGGGCTGTCAGGCTGGAAGCCTTGGACTTTGGAAAAAGAGCTAGGTAGTCAGAACATCCGTCATAACTTGAGTTTAACACCTTCATCCATAGGGGTATGCTGTAATCTATGAAAGAACAAATTTGTCTTTTGTCAAATGAACAAGAAACCACTACACATATTCCAACTTATAGGAACGGTTCAAAAGGAAGATATAAAATCAGAAAAAAACGCATAGGAGTAAGATTTTTTCTGAAGCAGTTGTCTGTCTTTTTCTTCGATGATATGGAGAACCTCATCATCTCTTCGGCTAATCAACGTTCTCTGACAACTTTTTTTCAAGGACTTTCGCGACGTCCACGGTACAACACCATCACTTGATCGATTACTTTAATTAATTTTTTAAAATTTTTTTTAGAGTGAGGACTAGATTAAAAAGAATGCTTCGTGGCAGTTGATGGAAAGTCCGAGGATAAAAATCTGCACTTTTTGGGAAAATGGGGAATGGAAACACTATTAAATGACCTGGCACAACGTAGCGAAATTTCTATTAGAGTCATATTCTTTGAAAAAAAAACGAGGATAATTTGAACTGGATTATTCTCGGAGGAAAACTACTTGTTAATAATGAATAACACAGAAATTTTTGTGAAGATCTCGTCTTGTTGCAAGCAACTTTGATAGCGTTAACAAATCGAAGTGTTAACTTCACAAATCATTTCAATTAGTATTTAAATTCAGTTTCTCTTGCTGATATCAACTCATTTGCTGTTGCTATGAAGTTCAATAGTTCATCAATTTCATAACGGAATTGAAACCATGAAGATACTTAGAACCCACATGTTTCTAATGGACTCTCAGAATACAGGCCGCAGCACTGCTAAATTCAGCTAGAATTTTCTGAAAGGAATAGGGGATTAAAGAAACTGGCAATAAATAAAAGGATAGTAATTATATTGTTCATTCATCGATTCGATGATGAACTTAATTAAACCGAAATTTAGATTATAATCAACACAGGTTTTTGTCATGAGTGATTATGAATTATCTAGGACACGCTTTAATTTTTGCAAGGGTCATAAAAAAGAACGGTGTAGTAATGCCACAATGATTTCTTAAACTGCACGACTCTTCTGGTCGGCTGCTTTACTAAGATTAGTCAGGTTTCTCCTTCCATTTAATCTTTAGAGAATAGACGGATCCATGTATTTTGCGAGACCATATGAAAGAAATGAAAAGCAAACGACTTTAGGCTATTTCGTATACATCAACCAATACAAAATGCACTCTCTTATATATATATATATATATATATATATATATATATATTTGGTAAGATAGCACTGTGAAAAAATATAAACAGCGACCATTAAATGTAGCGAGAAACACGTTCAGGTTCCGCTTTTATAATTTCATTATATCTGTTGGGATTACATCTCTTGTCTGCCAAATAATTCTGTCAATAACCGCTTGGTCGCATGACTAGATAGGCATATAAAAGAAGGGTGTGCCAAAGTCAAACTCTCGGTCGCTTGTTGTCACAACAATATGCACACATCTGCCCCTCTTTATATGTACGAGGATGATGGCTCACGCACCAAACAAACACGTGTCATATGGTACACGATATCTTATTCATGTAAATATTTATTCAATACTTCCATTCTCGTGCCCAGTCGGGTGGGGCTGTAGAATACACCGACTGCTTCTCTGCAGAGGTGTAAAACCCCAAACGCACGTCCTGATATGACACTAAACAATTTGAGGATGAAGTTCCAGTAATGCTGGAGATTTGAGGAATGCAGTATACTCCTGTATTGCCATCGCTCCCAGGTCTACACTGTCCCAGAGTGGTAGCACCTGATAATGGGTTAAATAGAACTAAACCGTGTTTTCTTGAGTTTATGTATATTGCATTTAAACTGCATATTTATGCTCGAAATAGAACTGTTTTGACATCATAACTCTGTAAATATACTAAACTGAATTATCTGAAATAAAACTGTTTTGATATTAAGTCTGTGTATTGCCCAGTCGACTGGGGCAGTAGAATACACCAATTGCACCTCTGCAGAGGGGTAAGACTACCCGCAACGAGTGTTCTGGATATGACACTGAACAATTTGATGGTGGGGTTCCAATGATGCTGGGGCTTTCGGGAATGTGGAGAACCCCTTCATCTCATTGCTTCTAGGTAAACTCTGGTCCGAAATAATTGCACTTGATAGGGCCCTGTCTATTGGTTAAATAGAAGTAACTGCATCCTTAGGCTGAACAGAATTGTTTGAATTAGAACTTTTTGAATAAATCGTATTGCTTTGAACAGAAATGTATTTGAAAATTAAAACTGCGTATTAACATTTAAACTGCGTGCTCATGCTAAAGAGAATTGTTTGAAATGGAACTGTTTTTGATATTGAAACTGTACTTACGCTAAACGGAATTGTTTAATATAGAACTCTTTTGACATTAGACTGCGTGTAAACAAAATCTATACTTATACTAAACTGAATTAGCTGAATTAAACCTGCTTTACTAAACTGAATAGCTTGATATAGTGTAGTATTTTGATCTTAGACCCGGCCAAACTTGCCATTCCTAAGTGATGCACCGGAAGGAAGTTACACATTCCAACGGCAGTTATGAGAGGAAATCGCGTAGGCGTGTTTGGCTGATGAAATGGGACAAGGTAAAAAGCCCATGATACACTCATAGACTGATGCACCGGCAGAGAGTAACCTTTGAACTGCATGACAGTTATTTCCGCTTTATGGCGATCAAACATGCTATTCCAAAGATTGAGTGGGCGATTGAGTGGCCGTTGAACTATTATATAACTCTGTTAAGACAGTTAGAGATGGGACGGAGTTAGAGACAAGATGTGGTAGGGAAAGCCACACTAGGACGAAGGGGCTCTAGGGGCCCCTGATCGAGTTGGGGTCCTGAGAAGTTGCTGATAAGATGTAGTAGAGAAAGCCAGCAGAATGGGCCCCTGGGCCTCCGGTTGAGCAGCCCTGGAGGACTAGAAGGACACAACGCTGACGGCCATAAGAGTGGGGGTCAATATGTTGCAGTTATGTTCGGTCTTCAACTCATTCTCACACACAAACTTTACAATAAAATGAGAGGTACATATTTTTCTAAAGAAATCTTCGCTCGTCCTTTATCATTATGTTTTCGTGATTCATTCAGCATATATATGTATATGTTTATATAAGCATATTTATTGTATGACTATATAACAATAGAAATGTTTTTGACAATTAAACATTGTACTCATGCTAAGCTGAATTGTTTGAAATAGAACTGATCATTTGTTTAAAAATGAAATTGGTATTATATAAATTATATATGCCATAAGACCCAAACAACCAACCAATCAACTTCAATATTCCCTCTCATACGTACAAAATTAAACTCTCTCAACTTACACTATACAGTATTTCAAGCACATTACAAAATAAATTCTACGCAATTATGTATTCTTTTAGTAATTATTGTCAATCTTGTCGCCATTCTAATAAGTTTGCTCAGGCAATGAAAATTTCTTGTTAACACGCTGCAGATTGTTTTTGCCTTGCCCATAATAAATTTAATCTGCTATAAGTGTCTGATTTATTTCCTTTCCTTTCAAATAATTTTAGTGGTGGTTCATGGTATTCAGATAAAACAATCATACAAAGACAATCTTCAGTTGTTGATACCAAACAACCGCTGCTGACCCAATGGTGTTTACCATTGATTTTGTCAAATTACAAAACGCTTTTGTTAGCATGAGCGTAATGAAAACAGACTTGTAAATTTTTAAAGAGATTTTGATTCTCACTCTGATTGTTGTGTTAATCTAGAAGATTGAAAGATTAAAAGCCCCCTCCTAAAAGCAGGTAAATTAATAAATCATTTAAAAGAAAGTAGCGATAAACGAAACAAATTAAGGTAATAACTTGAAGTTAAACAAATTTAAATGATATGAATTACCTAATAATCTGTCTTAACAAATACAGCCCATATTATAAGGAATAGATACCGTCATTTTGAAAATATTCCGGCCTAGTTTTATGGATTATCAACGGGGAATATTTTAAAATTCAGATTCATTAAAAAATAAGGACGTGTCTTGATATCTGTTCATATGAGCATACACCCTAAAAAATATCAAAATATTTTTTTTCAAATCTGCTCAAAAACTAATCTTAAAATCTCATTTCCTCAAATGGAAAAACTAAAGATATATATTTTTTTATCGTATTCTTTTTTTTGTAGATTTTTTCGAGTCTAATAATATTTGTACAAACAGTTTGTTGTACCAATCAAATCTTTCCTCAATGGTTTTGTTTCTTTTGTTTGTTTAATGGCTTATCAATATGTGTGGGTTATCTAATGTCAATGTCATCCTGGTAAAAGACCAGTTGTGGTTCAATTTAGCCTATAGATAGGATAAATAATGGGGTTTCAACTCTTTCCATTGTTGAACACAATAGTGTAATTGGAGTTTGAACTTGCTTACTACAAATTTGTAGTCTAGCATGCTAGCCACTACACTACTTTCGCCATTTCTAAATGCAATAATAACATGATTATTTTTAGAATCGGAAAAAATCCATATCATTTTCATATTACCAAATTATAGAGCGTAACAGGTAAACTCAACAAAATAGAACCAATCATGTTCTGTAAGAGACAATTGCTTATGATTCCTTAAACTATAAACAATTAAGACTGACGAGGAGTTATATCAAGAAATTTACCCCAAATAAAGAAAGATAAGTGACCAAACATAACAAATAATTGAAAACAGGAATATTCAAAAGATTTTATTTGAAAGCCATTAGAATTTGAAATGCCTACAGGGGCCCGACAATATTTTTCGGACACTTTGAAAAAAATACTTCAAGGTAGTCACTAGTGCCAAAAACTTTTGAGATTGTAAGTACGTAGTTGAGGAGTGAAAATCCACTACTAGTGTAATCATTTTTTTTAGTTTGGCTTTGATAATTTTATTTTTTGGGGATTTTTGCGAAAACTTGCGCGAGACTATTTTTCGGACATGACAAAAATCCTATTTTATTAAGAGCTATGTTCATGTATATATTGCTGTGTGCAAATTTTCTGCTTGTACACTGTTCTGGGGCACTGGCACCCCTACTACTATGTTAACATAGGATAATCTAACAGCATAAATAGTTCGGACATTTCTGGGTAAAACAATTAAGTTTAATGAGGTAAAATGCATTCAAAAGAAGTCGTTTGTTTGCCATGGAAGAAGCGAGAAGATGGCCTAAGCATCAAAAGGATCGCCATGGATTTGAAGCTGTCGAAATCAACGGTCGAATACATGCTGAAGACAAACTCCGAGCGGAAAAAGAAGAGAGGGCGGAAAAGATCAATTGGTAAGAGGACTGAAAGGATAATATGGAGGACTGTGACACGGCTTTTGACATCTGGAGAAAAAGTTACTGCAAGAAAAGTGAAGGAGAAATGTGAATTGGATGTAAACGTCCAAACAGTACAAAGAACGCTGCATAGGATTGGTTTGAAGTATGCAAAGGCTAAGAAAAATATTGCACTAACAAAGAAACACAAAGAAGCAAGACTGGAGTGTGCTAAAAGGTGGTTAACAAAGCATGTTGACTTTAAGAAGGTCATATTTACAGATGAAAACCGTTTTAAGTTTTATGGGCCCGATAGATGGTTTACTTGGTCGAGAAGGGGTGAGCCTGTTGTACTGAACAAACGACAGATGGGAGGAGGAGGAGGAGTTATGGTTTGGGGTATGATCTTTGCTAATGGAAATATATGGTTGGAGTGGCTGAAAGGACGACAGAACAGCGAAAGCTACAAACAGTTGCTGGACGAGAAAGCCCTACCAAGGATAAGAAGAGAGATGGGGAATGATTTCGTTCTACAGCAAGACAATTGCAGCATCCATGTGTCAAAACTCATGAAAGAATGGATGGCTACAGTGAATATGACTACTTTGGAATGGCCTGCAAGAAGCCCAGATCTAAAGTTAATAGAAAATGTTTGGGAAATGCTTGCGCAACTTGTCTATGATGGACCTGAAATAACGAAAGAGGCTCAACTATGGGAATAAATACTAGGAACCAAAAAAACAACTAATAGAAACACATAGAGATGTTATTGTGCATATGTTTGATCATTATGAAGAGAGATTGATAAAAGTTATTGAGAAGAAAGGTGATATTGCAGACTTTTAACAGTTTTTCAACGATGTCCGAAACATAATGTCGCATGTGTTTTGTAAAAAATGATGAAAATTAAATATGTTTCCTTACCTAATCAATTTTCTTCCATTCTTATTACAGGTATTGTCTTTATATATTTATGCTATTCTATTGAAGGAATTTCGCCACTCTATGGTACTCGGAAGGTCGAATACTAAAGTGTCCAAAAAATATTGTCGGGCATCTGTAATATATAAAAGGAGAACAGTTATAGATGGAAGACTTCCTTACACTATTTCATTGCAATGATTTCTTTCAGTCTCAATCCTAATAGCAAAGCACGCATATACATAAACAAGCTACAATGAAATGATATTTCATCATCATCATCATATCGTGCTGACAGCACGGATATCCCTGACCCTCTCTCGCCACTCCTCCCTATCGTTCATCGCCCTAGGTAGGTCTTCAGGACAACAACCTGTATCCTCACATAGCTGCTGAATGTACGTTCGTGCTGGTCGTCCTGCTTTTGCGCGGCCGTGTGTGGGGATCCATAAGAGTACATCTCTTATGAGTTCATCTCTGCTTCTCCAGCAATGTCCTGCATGTCTGGTTCGCCTAACTTGAATAGATTTCGTGATAGGGGGCAGGTGGCCGTACAGTTGGTGTCTTGTGGGGTGTTGCTGCCAGGACTTGTTGAGGATTGCACGCAGCATTCTTGTGTAATTGCCATCTAGTTTCTTCTTCAGCCGTTTTGTTAGCGTCCATGTAGTGCATCCATATAGCAGTATCGATGTGACCGCTGCCTGGAAGAAACTGCGTTTCATTTTATCGGTTAGGTCTGATTTCCATATAGTCGATAGCCTATTGATAGCTGTCCATGCTTTCGTTAACCTCGTTTCGATGTCCTTTTCGGTTGATTCGACGCTGCTTCCTAGGTACGTGAATTTGTCTACTAGTTTAAGAGGGGTTCCTTCTAGAGTGGAGATGTCCCCCGTTTGGTTATAGCACATATATTCCGTTTTGTGTGCATTAACATGGAGGCCTATGCTTGCTGCTGCTCGTTCCAGGCTATGCAGAAGTGTTTCGGCTTGGTCAGGTGTATTTGCCAGTATCGCTATGTCATCGGCGTAGTCGGCGTCGGTAATTGTTGTTGCGGGATATCTTCTGCTTCTTTTCTTCGTCAGTTCGAAGCCATTCTCTTTGATTTTGTCAATCGATGTTCTAAGTACGTAGTCTAGACAAATGATAAAGAGATACGGAGCCAGCGTGTCCCCTTGTAGTACTCCTGCTACAATGTCGAACTATTCTGTGTCTCCATCTGGTGATCGTACTTTTACTTTAGCGTTTCTATAGAGAATCGTTATTGCCGCTACGGTTTCTTTAGGTATGCCGTACGCTAGTAGGATTTGTTCCATCTTTCCTCTGTGAATGGAGTCGAAAGCCTTGGTAAAGTCGACAAATATTAATGTCGCTTGTAGGTTCTTTGCCTGTACACCCTCAAGGATTCTGCGGATGGTTAGTATTTGTGAGGTCGTAGATCTATTTCTTTGGAAGCCATTTTGGTTTTTTCTAAGTATGTTGTCGATTTTGGGTTCTATGCGGTTTCGTAGTAGGGCATTGTAGATTTTGGCAGCTATGGATGTAAGTGTTATGCCTCGGTAGTTTTTGGCTAATCCGAGGTCCCCCTTTTTAGGGAAGGGGAGTATGCATCCCTTCGTCCATCTATCTATCGGATTTTGATTGTATACTGCGTTGCAGTGTCGGAGCAGTATGTCGTCGAATTGTCTGGTCTTCCATACTTCCGGGGGAATTTCGTCCAGTCCTGCAGCTTTCCTATTTTTAATTTTTCTGAGAACCGAGTCGAGTTCTCCTTGTGTGAACGGTCCAAGTTTAATGTCTAATTGTTTGCTAATTATTCTGGTGATTGGTTCATGCGTTATTTTTGGTGGGTTTCCAAGTAAGTTTTCGAAGTGCTGTTTCCACAGTTTTATTCTTTCTTGTTGGTTTGCTGCTTTAAGTTTTGCTTTGGCTGTGTTCTTTCTTCTGCTCACTTCGTTTATTGTTTGCCAGGCAATTCTAGATTGTCTATCTTCTACCGAGTCTCTGATCTTATCTATCTGATTTTGAATGTATTCTGTCTGTTCCTTTATATATATGCCTGCTAATTGATATTGTGCCGTTTTTAGTTTTAAGGCATTTGTGTTTGTTGGGTTTTTTCGATAGTTTTTGGAGGCTGTTTTCACTAGTGCACGTTTTTCTCTCACCGCTAAGGTTTCCCATGGGACTCTATATTTAGTTTTAATTTTTGTTGGAATGTATTTTGCTGCTGCCTCAAGGTGTGCATTGACGAAATTTTCGTATTCGTCGTTTGGTGTACTTTTTTCCGTCTTTTCTTGTAGTGTTTCGAATCTGTTTCTCAATTCTAATACGTATTTATCTCTGACATCTTTGTTGTTTATTAGGGCCCAGTCATAGTGTTTGGTGGTCGCTGTTCGTTTGTCGTTTTTTCGTAGGCTTAACCGTATTTTCGCTGTGACTATTCGGTGATCGGTGGACACACCCTCAAAAGAGGAGTATGCCTCGCAATTCAATGCACTATTCTTCCATTTCTTGTTTATAAGGACGTAGTCTATCTGAGCTTTAGTATTGTTTGCGTACGTGTATGTCCATAGTTTGCCCTCTCTTTTTTGGTAGTTTGTATTGAGGCATGCTAATCTATTTTCTATCATGAAATCTGTTAGATGTTGTCCATTTCTATTTGACGTGTTGTGGAGGCTGTATTTGTTGTTTCCGTTTTTCCCGATTTGTGCATTCATGTCTCCGCCAATGACTAACATGTTGTGTTTCGGGATGCTACGTACTAATGAGGATAACTCATCGTAGAAGGTGACTATTTCATTTTCTTCACTAACATTGGTGGGGCTGTAGCATGAGATGATTGTTGCTCTGGGGTTTCCGTTAAATGTAGCTACCATCATTCTAGGTTGTATTTTCTCTATGCTATTAAGCGTTTTTAGTGCTCTAGGTCCTATAAGCAATCCTACCCCTCCCACTGCGGCGTTGACAGAGTTTTTCCATGCGGATACAGTGGCGAGCGACCATCCATTGCTAGTTTCTTGATATTTGATATCTTCTGTGTGTGTGTATCTGTGTTCTTGTATGCATATTATGTCTATTTTATGTTCTTCGGCCGATGCGATTAGCTCTGGGAGTTGTCCTATTCTATTTAAGGTTCTTACGTTAAATGTGGCTATTTGTAGTGTTTGCTTGCATTTTAGTAGTTTTGATTGTTTGAGCTCTGTAGCTGATTTTTCGAACACCGAGGCCAGGGCTCCAACCTCAGCAGGACGCGCCCCTTTTTTACCCGCGCGAAGAGCGATGCGGTTTGTGTAAGTGGTTTGAGTGTGGGTCATGGTTATCTTTCGATGGCTGTTTTATTCTCTTCTATAGAAGCCACTCTTATAGAGGAGCAGCAGTAGTTCCCCGATCGAACTGTCGATCCTGAGCGAAAAGTCGTCAAACTCACGTCCAGGACCCATTTGGGTATTGACTTTGGTCGACCATTGGTTTATTCAAATACCTTAACGTACATCATGCTGCTTCCCATGTGTACATAATAAAATAAATAAAAATAAAAAAAAAAAATAAATAAATAAAATAAAATAAAATAAAAAAAAAAATTAAAAAAAATAAAAAAAATAAAAAAAAAATAAAAAATAAAAATTAAAAAATAAAAAGTGGGGGGGAATTTGTTTTAAGTTTTAACTTGGTTAAAGTCCAACATTAAGGTACTTTCTTATGACTTTCACCAATACTGACTAATACTTTTTTGCTGTATTGGGACTTTTCCAAGGGTTTTTCATTTTTTTTTTTTCCATCCTACAGTTGGGGACCTAGCAGGCTTCAGGAATTAGAGCTCTGTGGTAGCATTAGGCGTTCTAGGCTTTTTCTTCTAAACTACTGTTAGGGCTTTCTTTACGAATTTTTAAATTATTCGATAGAAGATATTTAAAAACATTCTGCCTTGTTCGCTGACATGTGGATAGGCTTAATATCAAATTGGCTTTACAGTAGAGTAAGCGTGCCTTTACATTTAAAACGCATAGTTTAAGCATTATTTTACAAACAAAATACAGCATAACATTTTGTAAAATTCAGCGTTTTAAATTGGAATTAAAGACATACTGACCAATATTGACATATTTCTTCCACTTGGCTCCTGAGTTCAAATGCTCTTCTTCGTTTGGACTTTTATTTACTACTGATATTTTAGGTAGCTTTGGGGGCGGTCTAGTGGGGTGAAGGGGACAATTCGTTTTTGTTGGTTTTTTTTTTTTTTTTTTTCTTTTCTTTTTCCCTTTCTGAGGGGGGGGTGTAGTAGCATTCTAGGCTTTTTCTTCTAAACTACTGTTAGGGCTTTCTTTACGAATTTTTAAATTATTCGATAGAAGATATTTAAAAACATTCTGCCTTGTTCGCTGACATGTGGATAGGCTTAATATCAAATTGGCTTTACAGTAGAGTAAGCGTGCCTTTACATTTAAAACGCATAGTTTAAGCATTATTTTACAAACATCGAAAGATCGACAAAAAGTGAAATTAAATGAAATTTACTAATTTATTTTCAGACCCCACGACAATGAAATCGGAATCTATGCAAAAAAAACACTGAAGTATTTTATACTAGATACCCTATTGCAAAAATAAGTGGAGGAAACCTCAATATTTCTTTAAATTAGAAAATATAAACACTATACATTAATGGTGGATTACAACATTAAAGCTTTTGTAAACCATTGAATTAAGATGATATTTTCATATAGAAAAATAATCTAAAATAAAACACCACTGTCTAAAATCATTACCAATTTTTGAATATCAAACATTAAAACCTGGAAATTAAGACTTAGTAGAATCTTTATTAGTTTACACCTATTAGACGAAAGCAGCCAGGGATATAATATTTTCCGACGATAATAAATAGTAACCGATGGCGCTAACTTATCACACATAGTATTATTCTGCAATGATGATGATAAAACTTATGGGAGAAAATGAATCCCTTCAAATAGACGCACAAAACAACCCCCAAAGGACTAAACATATCAAAGCGAGAATAGATAAGACGCAACAAAACAGCAGATGCAGTAATGTGGTGAAAGAGAGGAAATGATTAATCATATAATAAGCGAAAGCAGAAAATTAGCACAGAAACAATATAAGACTAAGCACGACTGGGAGGGGAAGGTAATCCACTGGGAATTGTTCAAGAAATTGAAGTTTGAGCATGCGAACAAATGGTATATGCACGACCCATAATCTCTCCAAGAGAATGGGACGCACAAACTCCGCTGGGATTTTGAGATACAAACGGGTCACCTAATCTCGGCTAGACGGCCAGATCTTGTAATAATCAACCAAAATACAAGAGAACTTGGAAAATTGTTGATTTTACTGTCACAGCAGATCTCAGAGTGAAATTGAAGTAAAGTGAAAAGAGGGATAAGTGCAAGGACCTAGCTAGTCAATTGAAAGAAGCTGTGGAACATGAAAGTGACTATTATACCAATTAGAATTGGTGCTCTTCGTACATTCACCGAAGGATAAGTACAAGGACTGGGGGACTTGGAAATAACAGGACGAGTGGAGATCATCAAAACTACTGCATTATTTAGATCAGCCAGAATATTGAGAAAAGTCCCGGAGACTTGCAAAGACATGTTGTCACTCAAACTCCAGTGAGAAACCATAAGCTAACGCAGATGTGAAAAACTCTTAAAAGAGAGCAAGGAACTGATAAAAGGCTATGGAACAAATAAATCAGAAAAAGAACCTACATATAATTGGGAATATTTTAAGCGGATACCATCAAACAAGTGTAGACGAAAGAAGAAAAAAAAAAACAAATAGTATCTCAAAGAGGAAACCGTATCGAAAAGAAGGTCTGCAGGAAGAAACTCATCAAATTGATAAACACCTATGCAGTACCTCTTCTAAAATATTTGAAACCATTCTTAAAATGAATGTGGGAAGAACTCACACAAATGGACTAGGGGACAGGAAAACTCATTTCAATTCATAAGGTCTTACATCCAAGAGATGACATATACATACAATATTCGTAAAGAAAAGGAAGAAAAGGATTTGCCAACAGTGAAGATTGCTACGACGTATCAATACTACGACTCGAGGAGCACATAAAATGGTCAAAGAAATAATAATTACAGCGACCAGAAATAGCAAATACAACATAATGACCGACAGCACATGTAGAAATCAGAAATCTGAAAAAAGAAATACCACTCAAGGGATATTTCAAACAACAAACTGATGAAATCTTGCTCTAGAAAACAGAGGACATGGCTCAGTAGGGAAAAATTTAAGAGGGGAAGTGAATCTCTTCAAATGGACCAATTATGTTAAAGCAAAAATAGATATGACGCATCAGAATACAAATGTTGTTTATATTGTGATAGAGACGAAACAATTTATCATATTTTAAGCAAATGCTACGAATTAGCTCAGAGTACAATACTAGTTAGGCAAGCATTCTTCCACAATTGATCTTATGAGAAGAGTATTCACTAATGGTGCGGGATACCGAGGTTCACTCCTATGTCGAACCATACCAAAGATTCAAAGATTGTACATTATGCTGATTTGCTTAACGCTCAGAATTATGAAGTAAGGGTTAAAGGGTAAAGTGGAACAACCCAAGGAAGGAGTAGCGCCCTCCCCTACTCATTGGTGTAATAGCTATTGAAAAGGGAGTCTTCGAATCACCCTCGACTAATGTTGCCAAGTTGACAATATTAGGCACTATTGGGTTAGAAATATGACCCACTGGGACTTGTGCAACAAATTTAGATTTGACCATACTACCTAAATGTATATACACAAACCAGAAGTCGTCCGGGTAAATGAGTCGTTGTCTGGGATTTTGTGATACAAATGGATCACCTAAGCTCTGCCAGAGGATCAGACCACGTGATAGTTAACAAAAGAAGGAGGACCAGCCAAATAGTGGAGTCTGCCATTACGGCGGACCACATAGTGATAAGAAAAAAAAAGAAAATTGAGACAAGTACTTGGACATAGCCACAGAACAAAATTCTTGGGAACAAGAAGGTGATGACGGTATCAATTGTACCTGTGTGCTCGGAACAATCTCAAAAAGTTTAATAAAGTGTGCTTGAAGAGCTAGAAGCCGGAGGAAGAACTGAGACCATTCAGAGAACATCATTGTTTAATCGGCCTAAATACCGAGAAGATTTATTTAGATCTGTGTTGATTGCTGTCTCTCAGACTCCATTAAAAGACCATCAGCTAACGCTGGAGATAAAAACTATCAAGGAGTGATATCTGGGATTTTGAGATATAAACGAATCGCCTTTTACTGACCAGAAAACTGTATCTAGTTTTAATAAGCAAGGAACACGTGTAGATTTTGCCGTTCCGGCAGATCAAACCTAGAAATAAAGCAAGATCATGAACTTGAAGGTGTAGAGGATAGCAGTTGAATTTGGTGCCATTAGAACGGGCCTGAAAAGTTTTGAGAAATGAAATGAGGAGTTCCAAATCTGACGAAGGATTAAGTCGATCTAGATTAAATCATTGCACATATCAATTTAAATACCCAGAAGAGTCCTGAAGAACTGAGTTCACTTGCAGTCAGCTAAACACCAGTGAAAGACCGCTAGCTTACAAAGGTGTGAAAATCCCCAATAGTAAATGATAATAACATCAACTACAATTCTTAAAGAGTTCAACTCTGTGGAGAAAACTTGCTAACCGTCTGACCTCAATAAAAAAAAACGGTGTGAAAAACTCACAATGACTACATTAATAATAATAATAATAATAATAATAATAATAATAATAATAATCACATATGTCAGTTAGTATCCAGCTTTAAGATGTCAATAAATTTCGAAAGACTTAAACTTAACGTCTGTTTCTGAAACATCAACACCTTTAAAAAAAGAGGAAAATTCCTTGTAAACTGTAAAAACGAAACATTTCATCCAAATTTTGTTCTGTATTTATTTTCTTTTTTCATTTACAGTCATCTCACTCTCTCTCTCTCTCTCTCTCTCTCTCTCTCTCTCTCTCTCTTATAGACACACACACACACACACACACATACACAGTGACTGAAAGACAGAGTTAAGAAAGCCAGACGGATTGACAGAAATACAGACAAGTGGACACACAGAGACACACAGATTTTTCGCATGTACAAACCTCTGTAGGTTTTTGTCTGAATGCTCACGTATTTGACTTTTCAGAATTGTTAATACCTTTCTTTCATAACTGCAGCCTTAAAAGCATTTATTCAAATTGATTCTATATTTGGCTGATAAAAAAAGCGAGCAAAAAGTAACAGGAAAGACACTGTCTCTTTAAATAATACAGTAACTCTGAATTCTTAATATAGCGAAATACGATATTACTTTTAAAGTAAAAGCCAAAATTTTCGTGAAACGTTATCTTCGCTACATTTTTCTATAACTGTCACTATTCCTTTTTGCATATGAATTTCTAAAGTCAGTACCCCACCTTTAGTTTCAACATATCCCCCTCACCACCTTCATTTTTCCACACTCTATCTTCTTTTTCTGATACCAATTTAGACACCTTCGTGTTCCATATTTGCCGAAGCCTGGAGGTTTCAGACACATCGTCCAGAAGTGTCTATCTTATGTTGACAACACACGCTTAGTGTTCACCCATTACCCTACCCATGGGCCTGCACGGAGCAGCTCAGAAATTGTGTTTTGTTCATCCCCTCACTCCATTATTATTAAAGACTTGCTAAATTTTAAACTGTTCTTCGCATAGATAATATTTCTATTTTCGTTTCGAGAAATAGATCATGCTTCGATGCGTCGCTGAAAATTTTGTCAGGGACAGCAGGATTTCGAGGTAAAGATCTTTAAAGGACAGATTAATTGTTACTAACATACACATATATACACACTCACGCACGCGCGTACATATACACACACACATATTTCTCTATTTTTTTTATTTATTTTTCCCTCTCTCTCTCTCTATATATATATATATATATATATATCCACATTTAGCAGACTTGAGTGTTATAAAGAGAGACACTTCGGTTCTCATTGGGAACCCATTTATTATGGTTTGGTTTGGTTTGGTTTCTTTTGTTTAATGGCATATCATCCTTTGTAGGTTATTTAATGCCAAAGCCATTCTTCTAGAAGAACAGTAGTGGTATTATTTAAACCATAGCTGGGAGGATAAGGGGGTTCATACCTTTCCCAAGGGTATTTGCCTGAAAGTGAACTTAATAGCGCGACTGGAGTACGAACTCGCTTACTACGATTCCGCAGTGCTTCCATCTATAATGAAATTTCAAAAAGAAAGATTTTTTGATTATTATGGAGAAAACACTACGATTCTCTGTTCGTGTACTATGCAACAAATATTTTTATTGAGGCACATCTGGTGGTGTAATGGTTAGCAATGCTAGACTAGAAAACTTAGACGAATGACTTCGAGTTTCATTGGGTGTCCCATTTACTTGGCATTGGGCCACATCGAAGCAACGTAGATTGGAACATAAATTTTGATTGCGTATATTTCCCAAACCTTTCCGCATGGATTGAATGTTGCTCCAGATGAAATTTTAAGCAGAGAAAAGCTACTTTTTTTATCCAGAATTATCCTTCTACTATACTGGTTAACTAAGGATAAAGAACCCAGTTTGATGTACTATTTATTTATTTATAGAAGCACTGTATCCATGTGTTGTTCCATACCACTTCCTCTTGGGTGGAAATAGAACATATGGCTTCATACCTTTCCTAAAATCTTGAGCGTGCTGTCGAACGCAAACGAAACCGTCATGAATTTTTACTCTGATCTCCGATTCCATTTCCTTAGGTGGCAATTTTTACGAGTCTCTATTCTGATAATAAATGAGAATGTACTCGTAATCTAGCCAAAATGGTATATCATATCAAAATTTATATTTCAGAATTACTTTTGAAATTTTCTACAAAGACATTCAGTCAACTTTGAAACCGAATCACTTGCGCGTTTTAACATCATTTTTTAAAATGCTTGTATTACTAAATCGCAGGCGTAACTGTAAAGAAAACCTTTTAAACCTATTGACTTTATTCTGAATAGAATCGTCTATATCATCATGGCAGCTGCAATGGTGATCTAAGTGATAAATGGGTTTCAAAATTAGTTCAACAATCCTTAATCTATTTGAATACCGGGAACTGTAGCACAAGAAAATAATAAGTCGACCTCATTCGCTGCAAAAAAAGAAATCTCAATCGCAAGAAGATTCTGAATAGGAAACTGGGTTTCTAGGTTTCCTCTTCATTTTCATTACTCTCAGTTCCCCTCGGATCAGGAGTTGTTGCAACTGTTAAATTTAAATGTATTTATCAAATAGGTATTTTTGAATTCGTTTTGAATTTAATGATATATGTTGTATATTATGTAACTTGGCAAAATATTTGCATTAAGGATTGTTACGCAAAGTTTTAGTGACAGCAAGTTTCTTAGTCTCCAAGACACTTCCAATATTCTGGCTGATTTAATAATGATGTTGTTTGATGGCCTCAACTCATCATCTCATTTGTAAGTCCTACAGTCCCTGTGCTAATTCTTTAGTAGCTTTAACAAGCGCACTGATTATAATCGGTATCACAGTGTTTTTCATTAGTTGTCTAAATTTCTGAGACGAAGCTTGTTGAAAAAAGTGACTTTCATGTTCTATTTTTTTTTTCATTACTCTACCACAGGTCTAGGTACTTATTCTCTTATTTTTCGTTCTTTTAATTTCAATGCCGCGTCTACTGGAACTACACACTCAACTTTTCAACAGGTTCTTCTTTTTTTTTGACTATCACGAGGTCTGGTCGTCTGACCGGGATTAGATGATCTGTTTGTACCTCGAAATCCCAGAAAAGTTCATGCGTCTCATTGTCTTGGGCGGATTATGGGTTTTGCATATACCGTTTGCCCTCACGGTGAAATATCAATTTCTTGCACAATTCATAATGAATCCCATTCCCCATCCAGTTGTACGAAGAATTATACTTTTTTGCGCTCATTTTCTGCATTCTCTTATTATGTTTGAGATCGTTTCCTCTCTATCTCTATATCTGCTACTTTATTGTGTCTTAACTATTTTTACTTTGATATAAATTGTTTTTATAGGTGAAGTTTTTGCTACAATCAGAAGAGATTCAGTTTCTCTCTTAAGATTTCTTTTTCTTCGCAATATCCTAGTCTCTCCTGTGAGATTTCACTTGCTTGTTGCTTAAAATGTCTGTCTCAAAATACCAGAGATGTCACCTCTTTAGTTAAAGCACATGAACTCTGTTTTTGTCTGCATTAGCATGGAGGCCGATGCCTCTTCCTGTCCGTTCCAGACTGTGCAGCAGCTATTGGGCTTGGGCGGGTGTATTTGCCAGAAGCGCCAAGTCGTCAGCGTAGTCAAAGTCCATAATCGTTCATACTGGGTGTCTTCTACTTCTTGCCTTTGCCAGTCGACATCATCGACGAAATGCTAATACATTGAAAGCATAACGGTATCACGTATTATCTTATATTTACGAAAATATTTTTGATTTTGAAGTGCAGGCATCTTTTTTAAAAAGATAGAGGTAAAGCCTCAATAGAAAAACATGTGTCAACGAATTTAGATTTAGAAAAAAAAACAAGTATGTTTTAGATCTTCTTTTCTCACGGTAGAGAATCGCTTTGAACATTCAGTTTAGTCACGGCAATTTACTTCTTTTTTTCCTATTTACAGGAAACTGAAATATATTATTCAACATATGACGTGTTAAATCGAGCGTTGTTAATTTGATGTTTAGATATTACAAGTTTCTTGTTAATTCAGTCAGAAAATGTTCCCAGAAATGGTCTTATGTATAGATATTGTTAGGTTTAACAACAATTTATGATACGAAAAAACCAATATAAAATTAATCTTGATTTCATACACGGTAACATCAGGAACGCTGAAGGCTATTTAAATATGCATAAATATATTACATATGGTGCTAATATTTGACGTGGACTCAGTAATAAATAAGTTATTGAATATATAGGTTTAACCAATGGTATAAGCATTTCAGGGAATGAAACAAACGTTTCCTTTAAAACAGTAAATTGCCAATCCGAACACATGTACATGTACGGGTATATTTGAGCAGCATTTTTTACCCCAAAAGTCGTTTGCTGATAAAGAAAAAAAAACAGGAATTATGTAGGACATCTTTTTAAAGCTTTTCTTGATCACAAACAAGGGAAGGCAATTCCGAATCGAGAAACCGTCCAAAATACTTTTATTTTGCGAATTTTGGAAAAATGTTATTTTTTATTGAATCTTGTTATATAAAAATGATGCGAATTAACTTTTTGAATATATTTTTAAAACAAATATAGTTTAGCTCATTGCAGCATCATTAGATATAGTGAAACGATTCTGTTTCAAATGAAAATATTATCTGTCGCTGTTGTGCCTGTTGATATCGCCACTCAGGAAAAAAAGGGGTTGGGTAGTTGAATATATAATGAACTCCCTACCCACGTTCGAAGAAAATCTTCTGGGCGGGTCCGTTTTTTGGGGGAGTGGGTATATAGTTAAGGCATCAAGTATTTGGAGTATTTTTACAGTTGGTCTTGTATAATTTCCAGAGTTGTTTTTTTTTTTCAAAATAATTTGGTTTATTTAATACTTTCTTCTTATTGTCTTACTTTTTTATTCTATTCTGTGAAAAAAGTAAAGCTGATGAGGTCGAGAATTTCACTCCATAAACTTGAATATTGGGTAAATTTTGTGCTTTTCTGTGAGCGTTTAACTTTAATGAGTGACTGCACAAAATAAAGAATTATGCCCTGTCGGATGGGCTGTAGAATACACCGATTTCTTCTCTGAAGTGGAGTAAGATCCCCGAACGAGCGTCCTGTTATCTTATTTACCCTACCCCTTCCGCTCTGACAGGATATGACACAAGTTCAATTTTTAAGCGGGGTTTAACAGGTTTGAATTCAGGCTTTTCCTTCTCCTAGACTAGTTGCCTCACCAAGGCTGAAGAACCCAGTATTCCCTACTATTTACCCATAGCTGGAGGGAGAGTAATTAGATTCATACCTTTTCCAAGGGTATGTGTCTGGTCATGCTGATATTCCAATAATGCTGGAGCTTTAGGGAATATTGGGAACCACATCATTGCCATCGCTCCCAGATCCACTCTGACCAGGAGTGATAGAACCTGAGAGCATCTATGGGTCAAATAGAACACAGTAAATACGATAACCTTAATTACTTGAATTAAAAGTTTAGATTTTTCAAATATGTACTCATGTAAAAATAAATTGTTTGAAATATAACTGTTTTTTACATTGAAACTGTACTTACGCTAAACTGATTTTTTAAAAATAGAACTGTTTTGACATTTAACTGTGTGTGGACAAAAAAAAAACAATATTTATACTAAATTGAATCGCTTGAATTAGAACTGTTTGGTCAACTGAATATCTGAAAATAGAAATGCTTTTTCACAATTAAATTCTGTGCTTATCTAAATTAATTGTTTAAAATAGAACTGATTATTTCTTTAAAAATCGATTTGGCATTAAAAAGATCTATAAGGGTGGATAGGAGGATCATTAAATAAGTTCCCAAACTTTTTTCGTATGGGCACTTTTATTGATAGTACACACATGAAATTCTAGTCCCCTTCGAAGTCACCATAACAATGCTT
>OY757904.1:110891607-110979107 GCA_963585895.1 Sepioteuthis lessoniana
ATATTTAAAAAGTTTAACAGTACTAAATTTTTCAATTGTTACAACACCGACTTATGTCTAGTTCGAATACAACATCTACTTGAAAATCAGCTAAGGAAGACCAGTTGGACAAAAATATCCCGTGTGAATATTCTCAACGTCAAAAAATTTGTTTTAAAGTTTTATACTTAAAAATGAGTAGTCACCTAATAATATGGCATCGGAAACTTAGGACTTAATTATTTCAAGTTAAACGAATTACAATCAAAACGGATATTATTTAATTAAAAAAAAAAAACAAACAAAAAACAGCAACTTAACGTTGTAAAATATATTCGCATATGTAAGCAAAAATAGAATTGAATAAATACATATAATGTCGAACGTATTTTACAGTGCTAGATATGTATATTTCAGTGTATAGTGGGGTACGAAATAATAGCAAATAATATTGAGCATCATTTCCACTAGAACTTTTAGAATTCTCATCTATTGTTATAAAATTATTTTTGTCTTTGTATTTAAGATAAAGATATAGAATTAATTTATAGCAAATTCGGTATTCAAAATATACGAATACGTGCACATACATGCACACACATATATACACGAACACACCTACACCCACACCTGTATATAACAGATGTTCATGTCTGCTTATTCTGTAAGGGATCCGTTCAAGTCTTCGTATAAGTGACTGACACCTGAATGGAACGAATTCAAAAAAGCACCATATTTTCCAAAGTATTTCTTGCTGGCTGGAGACATCTTTATGTGAAAATATATGAAATGAAAAACACTATAACGAGTATATGCATTTATTTAAAGAGAAAATATCAGAAATCAGCACTCAATACGATATAAGAATCAACCTAATCTTGTGAAAAATCAAATCAATATGGCCAATGACACAGTCGGCAAATTTAATACAACAGCAAAAAATATTAGTAACCAGTTCAAAACCTCTTCAGCCGATGAAAAATTCTAAAACATCATATCTCATCTCTTATAGTAACACAAAAAAGTTCCAACACCATTTGATAATTTAAAAAAAGATCAAATCACATTATCATGGTTTCATATGATTGGCTAGCAACACCGAAAAATCCAACCCTCAACAAAAAATTAAACCACTACCAAAATAAATTCTAAATCCTGGACCGTCCTGCCAACTTCACACTTACTGTAATCACTTGAATTTGAAAAAAGAAATCTGAAATTGAAGTACTATTTCAAAGTATCCAGAAACTGCAAATACAAGGGTAAATAACCTTCTTAAAGCAAAAACTATTAAAAAAAAAAAAGAGATTACACAAAAACAATAAATCAATGTTAACGTAAGAATTAAAAGTCGACGCAGAACAATTACCCAATAACGCCGATATCCTCAAAAAAAAAAAAAGCCGATAGAACAAATCAATTTATCTACAAATACGACGATAATTACAAATTACTAAAAATACTTACAGAGTGTATAACATTTTATAAGTTCACAAAACCCTGACTAATTCATTAAAATCCAAAATTAAGAAATGTATCGTAGCCAATAAGGCACAAGATAACCTTAACCTTGTAAAAAAAAGTAATAACAGGAGACAATGAAAGTGGGCCCATCTACGGAGCGATCAAAATCAAAAAGCAACACTATGGCAGCAAGTAATTGCATAAATAAAAATTACATAAAGGAAGACTATTTATAGATCATTGTAATAGCCCATAGAGCTGGTGTAAAAACACACAGGGATAATAATAATAATAGTAATAAAAAAAAAAGCCTGGAGGACTTGGAAGTTGGCGGACGGGTACAGACTATCCAAACGACTGCATTGCTAAGAACGGCCAGAATCCTGAGACGGGTCCTGGAGACTTGAGGAGATTTGCGGTCACTCAAACTCCAGTGAAAAACCATCGGATAACACTGATGTGAAAAACTCTAAAGGAGTAAGTAATAATAATAATAATAATAATAATAATAATAATAATAATAATAATAATAATAATAATGAAATCATTTGAGATCTTCTGAAGAAGGCACGTCATGGAATCCCAATCAGAATAACATAATTTCTCAAAAGTAAAAAGAAAAAACGCACGTTATAACAAGTAAAATTCACCGTTCGGGCAGCTCTCAAAGTTAAAGTAAAGGTAATCATAAAACTTCATAAATACATCCACTTTTGATGGAGATGTAGAAGTGGAAGAATGTGATGATGATTGTGATACCAATCATAGTTGGAACTCTTGCAACAATTCGCAATACTTTAGATATACGTGAAAGTTTTGAGACCGTCAAGACAGTATAAATGCTATCAAGTGGAAATGACTTACTACAATTCGTATTTAGAGAAAATCAACAGTTAAAACTGCTGTGAAAAGCTCACCAAAAATGAAATAATAATGCTAGTAAAGTTTCTTACATAATATAACTATTTATGTCTCTTTTGTAAGAAGTTAAATGAAATACATTTTATCAGCTTTCTCTATGGCCTGATACCGGGAGTTTCAGTGGTGTACAGTTTGTTTATACTTAAATGTGTGAAACTAAATTAGCTTTAACTTCCTAAACTAAAATATACAACCAACTATTCACTTACAAATCAATTGTATATTGATTATACTGAATGCAAACAAATGATTGGTGTTAAATCAGAATGCTCGTGTTACATTGAAATAATTAAAATCATTTAACTGTGTGGGAAAATAAATGAGCTCAGGCTCATTCATAAAACGTTATCTACAAATTATGCGTTTACGAATCATGCATATCAAATATATATTTATAAACAGGATCTGGCATAAAATGACTAACAATTGTTGATATGCCTTAAAAAAACAACTAACCAACCAACCAACCAACCAAGAAACTTAAAAAAAATTTTATGCATATGAGGGATTGGTTAATTTAAACGGCATGTAACCTAGTATATTATTATTTTATTACTTGAGCTGAGGGAATCATGTAAAAATTTACGTCTTTATCCTGTCATTTCATATATTTTTTGTATACGGTTCTATACGAATGATTTATAAATGTGTTTATATGACTCATAGACAGGTAATAAGAGAGCAAATCAGTGAACCAGGAAGTAATGTCAATGAAGGGGTACTCTAAACTTCACAGCCCTCCAGAACTAAAGACTCATTATCAAATGCAGTTTACTGCCACCCCAAGGAGGCCCCACTAGATTTGTCCTTACATCTCAGCAGGGATTCCTATAGGTTTCAATGTCCCGACCACAGAGCGAATTATTACATATAGCATAAAACTATGGAATTATTACATATATACATTTACCCAACTCAACACGAGCAGTATGTGATACAGAAACAAATCAATGTATGTGAACATCCTTAGGCAGTGGGGGATAGATATCAGAGGAAAACACTAACTTCATCAGACGGTTTGGTTTCTTTGTTTAATGGCATATCAACCTTTATAGGTTATTTTAATGTCAAAACCATTCTCTTAGAAGAATAGTAGTGGTACTATTTAACCCATAGCTGGAAGGATAAGGGGGTTCATACCTTTCCCAACGGTATTTGCCCGAAAGTGAACATAATGGCGCGACTGGAGTACGAACTCGCGTGCTATGATTCCGCAGTCCATCGCTTTAACCATTACACCACGAGGACACCCCCAACTTCATCAGAGATGTCTATATTAATCATTATTATTTAGTATCAAAAAGTACAGTCTCAAAACTCAATAAGAACGACCAAAAAAATAACATACAACAGTTGAAGTTTAAGTACAACATTTACAATTGTTTATGCAATTAGATTTTTGAGTTTCAGTGTTGTAGATTTTAGGAATACACATGCTTAATTTTATTCGTTTTGATTGTATGATGTTCCATTTAAAATGAGGAAACCTTTGTCTCTTTATTTTAGAAAAAAGTTCCTTTTTTTCATCTGATGAAAACATTTGAGTGATAAATAAGAACAAACTGAGATAGATAGATTGAGAGAGAGAGAGAGAGAGAGAGAGAGAGAGAGAGAGAGAGAGGAAGAAAAATAGGAACACATTGAGACGGATTGATGCATAGGTATGAAAAGACTGAGATAGATAGATAGATAGATAGAGAGAGAGAGAGAGAGAGAGAGAGAGAGAGAGAGAGAGAGAGAGGAAGAAAAATAAGAACACATTGAGACGGATTGATGCATAGATATGAAAAGACTGATATAGATAGATAGATAGAGAGAGAGAGAGAGAGAGGGGGGAGAAAAATAGGAACACATTGAGACGGATTGATGCATAGATATGAAAAGACTGAGATAGATAGATAGATAGATAGGTGAAGTTTAACAGTTGATATCCAAATGTTTATTCTCATAAACAGGTGGCTATTGAAAGTTTAAAGCGCATCGAAATTAGTTTAATGAATACCTTTCCGAAGGGTATTAGCGCTATATAAAATGCAATCAGTCTCGTTCTGGATTGCAACGCGAGTCATTGTATCTATTTTACACGACTATAATCATAACATAACAAATAAACTAAAACTACAGAAGACAACTTCACAGACCTCTGTAGAAATACCTCATCAACAAAAACCGATATCAACAAACATACGTAAAGCATAGACTGCTATTTACAGTTTAACGACAATAAGTCTGACTTCTCTGGAAAAAAAAACAAGAATATTTCTAAGCTGCTATCGTGTCAGTAATGTTGTATATTTTGCACCTCTTTGACTTAAGTAAAACGCTTGAAAAAGCAGAAAGAAATAGAAGAGATCAAAACAAAGATGTGTGCTGTTTTGTTTTTGTTTTGTTTTTAAATATCCTGGATGCAACATCCTTTAAATCAGTAGCTGAACGGTCACTTGCTCACCATTTCGTTCACAATTCAAGCAAGACTAACAAGACATATGGTGATCTACTGAAGAATTAAGGAAAAACACATAAGTGACGTTCTACAATGGACTCCTACATGTGGACAAACATGTGTTCGTCGACAAGCAATACATAGATTAGCTCTGTGTAGATACAAGCTGCTTTCTTAAGAAACTGTAAATAGCGATGGCTAATAGATAGTCGAAAGAATCCATGCTGTCAGCACGTCTTAATGATGACAATTATAATAAAACAAAAACATATGATAACATTATCAAATCGAAGGGGTGTAATGGTTAAAGCAATGGACTGCTGAGATGTAATAAGAGGGTTCGAGCTCCAGTCGCGCTATTACGTTCACTTTCGGATAAATACTCTTGGGAAAGGTAGGAACATCTTATCCTTCATGCTATGGGTTAAATAGTACCACGTCTGTTCTTCTATAGGGTGGCTTTAGCATTAAATAAACTACAAAGCTTGATATGCCATTAAACAAATAAACCAACTTTAATATCTCATTGATTTTTGTTTTATTACGTACTTCATCTTTTGTATTCGTCATTCACAGTCTCACCATCCTCTCAGTTTCTTGTTTTTCTTTTATTTTTTTTTTGCTTCTTTTTTTTTTTAATTAATTATTTGATTCAATTTCTTCAACAACTGCATCATTCATTTTCATAATCATTTTGACACTGCAGGTTGTAATCGATCCATTCTTCTTCTTCTATTGATCACACCCAAACTTCAAAAGAGATCCAATTTTACTTTTACGTCTTCTGGGCTTCTTCATGTATTGGTATTTCGAAAAATCGTGAGATTAAAAAAAAAAAAAGAATTATATGGGCACTTTTTGACTTATCAGGTTCTTAGAGTGTTGCTTTTTTCCTATGATTCTAGTAAAATGGCAATAAGCAAAATTATCTAATAACATCATTCTTCAAATTATCTAGCAATGTACAATCTATTGGTGAGTCTTAGGAAAAGACACCCAAAAATAAACTAAATCCAATAGTGAGGCTCAAATTTGAAAACAATCGAGTGTGCTAAGTCACCCCTTCGTTGTCGTTACTTCAGATAGACACTGACCAAGATTGTTACTACTTGATACGGTTCCAATTATAGGTTAAATATATTAGTTTGAAAATAATATGTGTTAGGTAAGAATACTTGAAACCATATAACTGTGAGCAAAAGAATCTAGAAATGATACAACAGTAAACAAATTAATTCTATTTGATAAGAATACTAGAAACCATATAACTGTGTGAAAGAAATACTTGAAACTATATAGATGCGAGCAAATACTTTTATTACATAAAACAACTTTAAGGCATGAAACTGGAGAAAATTGTTTGCATTATATAGTAATACTTAAATAATAAAATTGTGTGCAAATTATTTGTATGGGATTGGACAACTTGAAACAAAATAATTGGGCGTTGTTTATAACCGCAACGGTTATCTTCAAACAACCCTGAAAGTTTGACAGCCAATTCTAATTGAAAAAGATCTTCGGTCGATGTTTGGGTATCCTAAAGCAATCTCATCAAGCATTTTTAAACACAACTGACCACGTTGAAAGACTAAAGGTTTCAAGCCAGTCATCCTTATGTAAATGACAATATTCTTAATGATGTGTTCGAGTATTTAATTCACTTGCACAGAAAATCACTCAGAAAGAAGCGCTTCACGTAGTGTAACGGTTACTTCGTTTAGTTACCAGATTTTGTTAACTAATTCTGATTCATGAGTGCCTCAAATTTCCTGAATTAAAATAAAAAATAAAATAAAATGAATAAATAAAAAAAATAAAAAGTGTTTCATAGGATTGGGAACCTTATTTTTTAGTAAAACTAAGTTTTCTATTTTCATACATTTCATTATTCTTTCTTGTTTAAAACTTTCTTCATAGGATTGAAGACTCTTTGCTTTTCATCAGTCAAGCCTCATTCTTAATTTTGGTACAAGTTTCCTTATGCTCTCTCGTTTCAAACTTGTTTTCATATTAGCAAAAAGCTTAATATTTTAATAACATGTTCTCAAACGATACATACTTGCATTAGGAAACATTGTGTATCTCAACTGAACAAAACAGGGTCTGTTATTTCGTTGTTGGTTCTTTCAACGTGAATTGAAATGAATGAAACAGATAGTTGCCCATGTTACGAAAAAAAAAATTACTTAGCTTGTTCATAAGAGTATGTTTAAATAAATGTTTCAATATATGGCCAGGTCTCTGGTAAATAGAAAAACAAACAGACATGAAAGTAGGAACTGATTTCATACATCTATGGCAAGATCAATTAAAAATCACTTTTCTTTTGAAATAAAAAGCTTCATAAATATTCATGAGTCTCGCAAAACTCAGCTTTATACAACAAGTAGACCGATCATATTTTGATCATTCATATTTCTGAAAACGTTTATTTTAGTTATACAGGAAATGATAATTTGTTTGGAAAATATTTTTAACATTTCTTAAGTTTAGTTTATGAAAAATTAAATGGTCTAATGGATTTATCGGAAACAATAACATTGAGTAACAACTTAATTCTTAATAAATATCTCCTTACCTTCCGTTAAAATCAGCATTTATGATCCTTGGTTTTCTTCGAATTTAAAAATCGATTATTAGCACCCACACAAAAGATGAACTAGTTCTTTTTTTGTTCATTATGATTGAAAGCATATCTTTTCTATCTTTTCGGATATTATTTGGATTTAATATCTAACGTTCGCAGTAAAAAAAAAATCGTTATTAATGCTTTCAAAAAGTCTCACAAAGGAAAGAATATGACAGATGTAACTGATCTTTACAATTTTATACGTTGTGTCACCGTGATTCCTATCAAGTACGTTGTTAATCACATTGGAGGATTTATCCAATGCTTTGAGAATAGGCTTAGAAATGAAGAGAAAGTTTCAGAGGTTTAAGTAAAGAATTTAGATTTATCGAGTGTCACTGCAAGATAAGAAATATCAAGTCTTAGTTTTATGCATTTCTTCAATCGGTTACCAAGCATTGTTACTTATATTTGGTTATCAATAATCGACAAATATTACTTTGGCTTATTTTGTGTTTAAGATATGTTCAGATCCAATGAGTGTCTACCCAATAGAAATATTACTTTTCGTTGATACATTTATTCTAACATTTTTCTGTATGTATATACCCGTCCCTCGTTCACAGCACAACGTCAATCTTAAAACAGAGTAAAACTAAACTGAATTAAACATTCCCTTTCAAATAAACTGGTTGCCTTATTAAGGCTTAATAACCGACGCTCACCTGATATTTACCCGTAGTTAGGCGAGATGTGAAACTCAAGCAGTCTCGTCCAGGATTTGAATTTGAGTCAACGACGCAAATTCCAACTACGATAACCGTTACGCTAGTGGACGTGTACAACGCAAGGGCGGAATAGAATCCGTTATTACGTTACGCAAGGGAGTGTGCTCAACGTAATGGTTATCAAATGAATTAGTTGTCTCCCGTTCTTCCGGCTTTGAGCTGAATAGAAGCCATCATTAATTTAAATAGTATTCTGTTGTGGCGTGATTTTTAGCAGATTCGTCATGTGGATCAATTATTACTGAGTTGTGAGTTCGATCCTCTCTAAGGGGACCTATGTCATGTATTAGCAAAACTTAGTTTTAATGGGCTTGACGATAAATTCATGCTCCCTACCTTTTTTTCTGTACATACTTTCATATCATATGTATTTACATGAAATATATACATACATTTGATAATACTGGTGGCGTAATGATTATCAATGAAGACGAGGGAAAAGCGTGTCGTATTTTGATTCAGGTCTAGATAGTTGGCGTTCCTTCCACGATTATGTGCAAAAGAAACGCAAAGTTCAACAAACGATACTTCAGAAGAAATATGTATGTTGTTTGTTCTTCGTATCGAAATTAGTTTTGGAAGAAAGAGCTTTCACTTGAATAAAAAGTGTCAAGAGTCAGAAACCCAAAGCAATTAGCTCATATATTGTGGATTAGTTGTGGAAGACCGACGGAGAGGGAGATGACAATTCTTGACTTAAATCTAGCAAGCTGCTTCGAATTCTGCGTTAGTGTGTTGTGTTGGACTCTTCGTGGGATAGAATTACAACAGGCAAAAAAGATAATGACGATAAGTGTTCATTTCACGCAATTTTCACCATCGTCAATGACATCAAATCGTTACCTTGAGTAACTAATATGATTAAATAATAATAATAATACGTATAAAATTCTCAAAGATTTTACAATACAAACAGATCACCTTATCCCAGTCAAAAAAATAAACCTGTTGAGAACACAAAGACAAAACAAATTGCTGTAGAGTGAATTTTGCTGTGCCAGCGGACCACAAAATGGAAATTAAAGAAAGCGAAATGAGAGTCAAGTACATAGGTCGTGCCTGAGAACTTATAAAGTTGTGAAATATGAGTGTGATGATAATACCAATTATCGATGGTGCTCTTGAAACGGTGGGCAAATGCTGCAATAAGTCGCTGGATGGGTTGGAAAAAGGAATGAATGTAAACCGTCCAAACTACAGTGTTTTTAAGATCGGCTGAATTACTTAGAAGAGTTATGGAAACTTGAGGTGATTTGCTATCACTCTGACTCCAATGAAATACTACCAGCTACGGCAAGTAAATCGGGGTCCCTCGAAAATGTACAGACACAAAGCCAAAACCCGGATGTGAACTCAGATTAGACTTGCTGATAAGATCAACATTATCGCCATGTCGTGCCGCTAGCACGGATATCTCTAATCCTCTCTCGGCACTTCTCCCAATCGTTAATCGCTTCTGGCAGGTCTTCAGGTCTACATCCCGTATTTTCACAGCGCTGCTGTATGTAAGTTCGAAATGACCGTCCTGCTTTTGCTCGGCCATATGTCGGGGTCGATAGAAGTACATCACTTATGAGCTCGTCCCTGCTTCTCAAGCAGTGTCCTGCATGTCTAGTTCATCTAATTTGGATAGTTTTCGTGATGGGAGGTAGGTGGCCGTATAGTTGGTGCCTTGTAGGGTGTTGCCTCCAGGACTTGTTCAATATTGCTCGCAACATTCTTGTGTAATTCACGTTAAGCTTTTTATCCAGCCGTTTTGTTAGCGTCTAAGTAGTGCATCCATATAGCAGTATCGATGCGATCGCGGCTTGGAAGAAACTGCGTTTCATTTTATCGGTCA
Organism: Sepioteuthis lessoniana; assembly: GCA_963585895.1. Lineage (NCBI taxonomy): Eukaryota > Metazoa > Mollusca > Cephalopoda > Myopsida > Loliginidae > Sepioteuthis > Sepioteuthis lessoniana. The sequence continues at coordinate 110,901,615 of OY757904.1, forward strand.
AGTCTGTCTTCCATATGATCAATAGCTTATCTATAGCTATCCATGCCTTCGTTAGCCGCGTGTCGATGTCTTTGTCGGTTGATGAGATAGTGCTTACTAGGTAGGTTAAATTGTCTACTAGTTTCAGCGAGCTTCTGTCTAGTGTGGAAATGTTGCCTGTTTGATTAACTACCACAACAAGCAAAAATACTGAAACAGAACAAGAAAATATATTCAGACAAAGTGGAAAAAGCACGACAATGAAAAATAAGTGTAGATCACGCGGAGACTAATGAAAAAGAATACTGGCGAGAAAGGTACAGACACAGGACAAATCGATACAGATTAAACGGAACATTCTAAAACAATGAAATAAAGTTCTACCAACGAGTAGGGGAAGAATGGGTGAAGACATACCAGCAACTGGATACAAAAGAGGTAAATAGATTTGGGGACAAAAAGGTAATAATAACAAAAAGGCCGAACGGATAAACCTAGAAAAAAAATTGTGAATACTAGAAGGCCCTGAGGTGGAAATACAACTCGAAACACTCAAGGTAACAGTTAAAAAATACAATAATGGAACCCCCCCAGCCTAGATGACATACATATTTGGTTTTAAAATATCACCTCCATACACGACAAACTGGCTAATGAAATGAGTAAGTACAGATTGAAAAATGATATACCTAATGGATGACCTGAGGGAAGAACACCCTGATCAAGAAAGAACCCTTAAAAAAAACACTGCAAAAAAACTACAGATCCATAACATACACAGCAATGGCATGGAAAATACTAACAGCAAAAATTAGGGAGATCTAACACTCATTGATAAGTTTGCGGACTATTCCCCGAGTTGAGAACGGATTCCTAAAGTGATAATCACGATAGGTTATTTAAACCGTCGGATGTTTTAATTCAAAAAATTAAATGTGTCTATCTTGGTAGAATTATTCCGCTTAATTTTTCTTTTGTACCATAAATATTTTTTTCAATGTTATGTATTTCCAATGTTATAAAGTCACATTTTCAAAATAAACTTCAAAGTCTTTTTTTGCTGCCCTATCTTCCCTTATCACAGTCGGTTTTAACTTTATAGTAAGCATTATATATATATATATACACACACACACACACACACACACACACACACACACATATATATATATATATATATATATATATATATATATATTTATAAAGCTATTTCTTGCAATTACTTTTCGTATTTCATTGTTTCTCTAGTTTTTTCTCTCTATTGAATTGAATTCTTGATATTTGAATAGTTATTTCTGTCCGAATAAAATCAATACGGGAAGCCCGAATTATATTTAGAAAGTTAGTTCTTACCTTTGAAGTTGTGGGCAATGATAATACTCATTTCTCAACAACAGAAAAAGAAGATATATATCTTGATTCCAAAGCAAATTTTCTCTGAAGTGAATGAGATTTTCACATTTCTTTCTTATGTATAGTCTAGTCAATATCGTCCACCGGTCGCAAGTGAAATCATTGGGTTGATGAGAATGGTCACACATTACCTATAAATCGCTTTCTGTGTCCTCAGAGAAATATTCGATGACATATCTGATTAATAAAAATTAAAGATTAGTCTTTAGATGTAATGTGAGGTTAAAAATGATGTTTACTCAAACTGATAAGATGATTTCTTTATAGGACAGTATCTGGGGCAAAATCTTAGCAAAATAGTTTAGATATTGAAATGTGGCATCAAATTAAACTCCTGTAACGCTATTATGTTCACTTTCGCGTTAATATGCTTAGGAGATGTATGAGAACCCTTATGCCTCAAGCAATGTGTGAAATAGTGCCACTGCTGTTTTTCTACGAGGATGGTTTTGACGTAAAATAACCCATGAAGGTTGATATGCTATTAAATTAAGAAACGAAAGAGAAGGTTAGTAAAAAATTCCAAACGATGTTTTTCATATCACAAAGACATTTACCTAACTCTTCCACTCAAGAAGGATCAGACAGATTTTGGCAGAATTTATCAGAATTCCATTCAGAGTTTTCTTTCTCGTTGAACGGTTGTTATTTCAAGTTCAGATAACCCTGTCTATTTTCCTTAACTGGATAGAGAATTGTTGGATACATGCATATTCCAATCGTATTAGCACTTTGGGAAATGCAAATAACCTTGTTCAAGATTTGAAATCGGGTCGCCATGTCTTCCTTAAGACTCGAAACGTTTTACTCCAAAGTTAATATTAGCGGTTTACAAGACAATTACCCTCATATTTCCGCCTTCCATTGATCATGTGCGCTACTAAGCTAAATGGAGTATATGCAAATCATCGTCATAATCGTGCATCAAGCATTTTAAGGTTTTGGATTATTATAAGGGAATGATATCCTAACTTCAACGTGTTTATTACGTGTTTACATGAATTGTTCAAGTAAATCTCCCACGAGGCATATGGCCACGTAATGCAATTATTACATTTTAAGAAATCAGTGTAGATATCCGAAAGGTCACCAAATTATATTTCAATTATGATTTATCGTGCAAGATACATAGAAAATCTTACATAGGATCCCTCGAGTGAAAGTCCTAAATAAATATTTGAAATTAATGTAATACTGGATGCTAATTAGATCATCCTATTTACCAACCCCTCCGCTCGGGCAGGATATGACACATGGTCAATTTTTTAAGCGGAGCTTAACAGGTTTGAATTCAGAGTTTTCCTTCTCCTAGACAAGTTGCCTAACCAAGGCTGAAGAACCTAGTCTATCCTACTATTTACCCATAGCTGGAGGGAGAACAATTGGATTCATACCTTTCCCAAGGGTATTAGTGCTATGTGAAATGCAATGAGTCTCGTCCAGGATTTGAACTCGTGTCACCGAGTTCATTTCCTACGATGATAACAATTACACCACTGTCACCTCCAATGCTAATTAGATCATAATATCTATTAATTTTATCCAAGTGCTCCGTCAAACCAGACAGAGATTTTAATATTAGATTTCATCATAAGTGAGTAGCAAGGCTGCCGTGAGAATCTGTATCTTAAATTTGTTCTTTCAGCATTGCCTCAAAAAGCGAAGATACCCCACATGTGTTACACGCAATATATTGAAAACAATTTGCTACTTAGAGAACACATGCAAACAATATTATATTCAAAGAAAATCATAAAAATAAAGTATAGAAATTAGAAAATCAACTTTTATCATATAATTATTGAAATAACGTAAATCCTTAATGAATATTAGAGTAACCTACTGGCTGATACAAAACGTATTTGAATTATAATTATCTTAACGTCAACCGCTACTGGACAAACATTTCCACAGTCTTCTTGATGATCAACACTTTATTATTGATAGCTGTACAAGGCAGGTTCTTAGTTTATAGCTAACTACGAATGCTGAACTCAAGAAAGTTCAAATAGGTTTAAACGAAAGTCCTATCACTTCGTATCTGGATTTTATTTCTTACTTGTCGTAATAGTTCAGTTTCCTGTCAACATATTTTATGTATTGCTTTGAATTTTCAATCCAGCAACAAACAAATGCTAAACAAGAAAAAAAGACCCTAATTGACTACGGTTCTGATTTTATTCGTACTGATTCACACCAAATAAAGCATGAATGCATTTTTATGGCAATGAAGTTTCCACGTAAATATTTGTGAACATGAAGCGGCGGTTTATTTTTCCATTGCAAAGAAAACCGTACATTGCAAATTACACCTCTTCATTAAAATTGCATGAAATAAATTCTATCTATTATAAAAGTTATTCACACAACCATATATATATATATATATATATATATATATAGTCATCCACAGTCAGATCTGTTTCGTTCTATCAGATCTCATCTGAGTGGCTAGACAGTATCTTCCCGTATATATATATATATATATATATATATATATATATATATATATATATATATATATATATATATATATATATATATATATTTATTTATTTATATATCAAGAGAAATAGAGAGAGAGACAGAGAAACAAAGAGACAGAGAAAGTATGAAGATTTCTTTGTACTTTTTTGAAATAATTTTCTGAACACGTTTCGACCACACATTAACGCCAGTAGAAGAAAGTTTCTGAAGAGATATCATTTAAAACTTTATGAAACAGGTTTTCGTAGTGCTACTATGCTAAAATCGAAGTGACGAAGAACGGACTAGTCGTGTGGTATATCCATTAGTAAAATGAAAAATTGTGTACTATTTGCTATTTTGTCATATTTGTCATTGGAATAGTACTTAAGTTGATATTATTACACTTTTCGAAAGGGTTTGTACGCAAATCCGAAACTACTCATAGTAAAGTGTAAATTTTACTGCATCAACTTACATATATCGTAATGCTTTGTAAGCATAGACTTTCCAAAAAATCCGCTAATGTAGAGCACTGAGTGCGTATCGAATTAAATTCGGTGGTTATGTTCATGGTGACGCCTCATAATTTTCCTATTATATACATTACAAGATAAAGTGATATAATTGTACGAATATATATATATATATATATATATATATATATATATATATATATCGGTCCGAATATGACATTAAGATCATGCAATTAAATAAAACGATCGACTATGGCTGGCCGCGAAAATCAGTCAGTCACTCAAACATGATCTAGCGCAAAACAGTTCAAAGTTGGCTGGTGATATAGCTAGATTAATGAATTGATCCGATCTCAATCTATCTGCCGAGCCCTGCCAAGCAAGACAGTTTTGTTGAATATTTCTAGTTATATATTGCTCTTAATTAGTCCTCCATTTAGCGCTCGGCAGGAGACGTGCCAGAATCAATTGAACACAATCAAATCTCCGGGCTCGCTTATTGGCAACCATGATTTTGGTGAACCTCAAACATATGAATACATGCGCATAAATATATACCCCATTGAATCCTTGAGTCTTCATGTCTCTATATAGATAGATTTTTACATACATACATACATACATACATACATAAGTAGGCAGATATGTGGAAATAACCTCTATATCTTAATGAATACGGACCTATTTAGTAAAAACGGTATGTGTACGAGAGCTCATTTCAAAGTATAATTTTTCCAGTAAAATATTTATATAGCAGAATTTAACCCGAAATTCATGCGTAAAGGATTAACATATGGGTGTGAGTATATATATATATATATATATAGAAAGTGGTAAGAGAGAGAGAGAGAGAGAGAGAGAGAGGGAGAGAGAGAGATAGGAAGAAAAAAAAGAGATTGAAATACATATAGATAGATAGGGAGAGAGAGAGAGAGAGAGAGAGAGAGAGAGAGAGAGAGAAAGAGATTGAGAGAGAGAGAGAGAGAGAGAGGAAGTGAGAGAGAGGGACATAACCAGAGAGAAATTATCTATATAGAATAATTGCATATACATATATCTAATGTACACTGTCCTCTTTTCATAATCATAATTTTTACTGCACATATTTTACTCATATTATTACTCATATATACAGTTTTTGGATAAGTTTACGAGAAAATAATGTTTCTCTGATACTTATCCAAGACCGGTTGCTTTACAAAGTCTAAAGAGCTCCAGTTGATATATACATATATATATATATATATATATGTGTGTGTGTGTGTGTGTGTGTGTGTGTGTGTGTGTGTGTGTGTGTGTGTGTGTGTGTAAAGTGTACGTCTGTCAGTCTGTGCGAGAGAGTCTGGTGCGTGCTGTAAGCTCTTACAGCAATCTAGATTTCTGTGAGCCAAAAAGTTCATTTGTATTTGTGATCCATATGACTATCTTAGCACACACACAGATACTCATAGATAGATAGATAGATTGGTTGATAGATAATTTGGTATTACCCTGTGCCGAGGTGTAAGGTCTCAATCTCTACGAATCTATCCGTTGGCTGTAGGTGGTGACCCATAATGCTTGAGGACAGGTTGGTTGTGACTGAGCTGTCTGTTGCCCGCAAGCTAAAGTGGTCGCATGACCTACAATAGCCTTTTTCGATTCTTAAAGGGCTCGAGGGGTTGTCGGATAGGCTCGATCCCACCACATTTATACTTTGGTCAACTCAGAATAGTGGCAATTGTTAGGAACATATCCAGGGGTGAAATAGAGCTATTCAATCATTCACTAAGTCTTATTAATAACAGTTATTTGAAACCAATCATATTTGAACCCGATTAATATATATATATATATATATATATATATATATATATATATATATATATATATAAAATTGTGTGCATGCGTGTGTGTGTGTGTGTGTGTGTAAGCTGGATTTGGCATTAAATAACCTACCAGAGATGATGTGTCATAATACACCTCTAAAACAAACGAACGCGTTAGTTTTGTTTTAGTTTGAATTTTTTTTGTTAATAAGATTGCTATTTATTCAATGACAATTTCATCCTTGTAGAAAAATATCAATTGTATTATTTAACTTATAGCGAGAGGGATAAAGCATTCCATACAACTCCCAAGTTTAGGAATTGCAAGTAATAAACTTACTGAAGTTCTGACTTACTTCGCTAATACAGTCCGGCAGTTTAACCATTACCCTACGAAGAATCTCTCTCTCTCTCTCTCTCTCTCTCTCTCTCTCTCTCTCGCTCTGTATATATATATATATATATATAGGGAGAGAGAGATACACTTAAAGAGATCGATTGTGTAAGAGTGTATCATGGTTATAGGTTTTAAAATTAATGTAACGATCATTTTACTGAACCTTCTTTGAATTATGTTAATTTAAAGATTCCCATCTAAAAATACAAATTATTAACATTTGTGATCTTACAAATATCTGTATATTTCTATAAAGAAATTCTGAAAGCCATTTTTTAACAATAATTAAAATTCGTAAACATTTAATGTTAATAGGGTTACCAGGCCTGTCCATAGGTTTTTTAACTATTAACCAAGGCTTAAATTATCCCTTTCAGATTTAGACTCCCTTTCCTCTAGCGTATAAGTATAATTTTGAAACACTTCTCTCTAAAATATTTATAGCTCAACTTCACGTAAATGAATAAGGGAATACATAATCTAAGAGAAACGAAGTGATTAGCTAAAAAGGAAACTCAAAGATACAACCATTTAAGCAAAAACACCCCCCTTATATATATATATATATATATATATATATATATATATATTTATATATATATATATATATATATATATAAGACGGAATGGGAAAAATGGTTGCCAAATTTTTACATTCGCTCGTAAGATCATAAACTCAGTTTTATGATAAAAACAATGTAGGTTAATTAACCCATCAAAAACTGAACAAGGAATTTTTTTTAAAAATTATCGAAGACATTGTTGCGAATATCCTAAAAGGCTCTAACTACAACCTTTGGAAGAATCGTTATGACGCTATAAAATGGTTAAAGTATATTAACAACAAAAGAAATACTACATTAATTCAATTTTATATTTTAGAATTTTCTCAATCTAACACGAAAGAGTTATTTTTAAATAGTATAAAATATCCAATGAAGTCCATTGATATAACCGATGAACAATTTGAAATAATATTAAATTGTAGAAAAGCCACTATTCATTATAAAAATTCGACTTGGATTAAAGGTACTACAGACAACTTTGATGTCACCATGGGTGCATATGACACTGCGGAATTCGCTGACCTAGAGAGTATATATATATATATATATATATATATATATATATATATATATATATATATATATATATATATTAGATACTTTGAGCAGGATTATCGCCCTTAAGTTAATAGGCTTATATAGAGAAGATGGCCTCATTTAGATACCAGTGTGTAATGGCCCCAGAACATCAAAAAATCAGAAGAAAAAATTTAGGGCCTTTCAATTACTGGGATTTAAAATTGAGATAATATCTAATCTAAAAGTTGGGAATTTCCTTGATATTACTTTTAGTTTATCTGAAAATAGCTTTAAATCCTTCTATAAAAGCAAAAATCCCCGCCTATGCAATTCTATCCACCCTAGATCGATAATTAGACAAATCCTAATTGTTGTTAATATAAGAAACAATAGATTAACTTCAAATAAAGAAAAAAATTCTGAAAATAATAGGATATATTATAAGGCTCTTAAAAAAGAATCAAAACAAAGATTAGAATACTTAGAATGTCTTAAAGATAATGTTGAAACTTGTAACCATGAAAACAATGACAATAACAGCGTTAAAAACAAAAACATTAATAACTGTAATAGCAGTAGAAGGAATGTGAATGGTGCAACAAATACTTGATTGAATAACACTAGTGAAAAAACATAATTATAGCAACTGTAGAAATAAAATAAAAACGAAACACAGTAAAAGAAAACTAATATTGTTAACCTTTACGTTTTTGCCAAATTATCGATTATTAACATGAGTAAATATTTCCTAAGGCTTAACATTTCAATGGAAATAACCTATTGAAAAAAACTATTAAAAGGAAAACAATTAAAATCAGTTATTCTTGCACTAGTAATTTATTCAAAATCATTAGCACCCATAATAATAATATAATCGAAAAATAATATGTTGATAGACAAGATTAGAGAAAACCACTATGCAGCTGCAGGGTTAGAGAAGAATGTCCTGTTGATATTTTTATGGAGTTCTGAGAATGTAGTACACAAGGCAACCATTTTCCCAATGGAAAACAGAAAGGACATAGAAAAATATTGGGAATTTCTGCTGAAAATTGGAAGCAGAGGGTTTATAGTGATAGACATTCTTTTTCTAACATTTCTTTAAGAGACCAAAGAGCCCTTTCTAAATGATTCTAGAGATTGGAGGAGAGTGACTTTACACCATTAGTAAAATGGAATTTTTATAAATGATCAACTACCCCAAGTTATTTCAGAAGTATATGAAATCTCTGTTTACAAGACAAAATAGTATTATGAAATACCAGTAAATTACTTAATGAATGAAATCTATTGATGTTTCATATCGGCATAAAAATGGATAGACGTTCATGTGAAATGACTTTTGACTTAAAAAAACCGACAAAAATGTTCTTCATGCGTATATATATATATATATATATATATATATATATATATGTGTGTGTGTGTGTGTGTGTCTGTGTGTGTCTGTGTGTGTGTTTAGATGTAATTATTGTCAATTAACTATGGATTTAATTATATATCTTTTAAGATTTTATCTGATCTTTTATCTGAATTCTGATATTTTAAACGAATGTTTTTATTTATTTATATTATGTAATAAGCGATATAAGGTATTAACTTATTTTGATTGCAGAGAGCATATTTGGAATGATATTTTGTAGTAAATTGTAATGATTATTAATATCAATAATAATTATTTGCTATTGGTATTCATTATTAAATGTAAATAAATACATTAAGTAATAATATTCTCTGGTAGATTTTGATGTCTGTTATTGTTTATTTTTTTGTTAGCATTGATGTCACTAATATTTATCATAGTAATAATGAGCTGATTATTAATTTATATTTATATGTTTGCAGATTATTAGTAATAATTGTAAAGTAATAATAATTATGATGATAATTCTGAACATTGCATTATCCATAATCCTTTTTATGATATTATTTAAAAATGTAAAGGTTGGAGGTCTAGCAATAATATCAGTATTATTATAGAGTATAGGATATATTGTAATTTTCAGGATATATAATTGTTACATTTGTTTATTATTTCAGATAATGTCTTAACAGTAACTGGAATAATTTTTTTTTAAAATTTTAATGTAATCAATTATACGGAACAGTATCAAAATGACAATTTTCTTTTTTCTTTTGATAAAATAGTACCAATATACAATATAATATTTTATAATATGATTTACATTTGTTAAGATGTTATTAATTCCCATGTAATTGTTTTTTATAGTTGATAATTTTCTTTCTCCAAATGAATTTAATCCTTTATTTTATATTTTTACTTATCTCCTTCATTTTGTGTTTAACATTACATAAAAAAAGTGCTTGAATGGGAAAAAGAAGTCAAAAATTGATACATCTAAAAACTGGAAGTTAATGACATTTTTCAACCGGACAGCAAAAGCAAATGGTCCTGTCTTTACTGAATGAAAAATGAATAATAAAAAAAACAAATGAATCTAGGTTTGTGAGATAAAGTGGCCGGAATTTTGTGAGTTTTTCTAAATCTTCATTAGAGATTTCTCATTATTTTTTTGTCTAAAGATGCAGATCTAACATTTAAAAAATATTAGGTCTGCTGAAATCAATATTATTACAAAAATACAAATGCTTTTCTTTTATATATATACATATATACTCATCACTGTGGCTAGACAGTAGTTACCCATATCCGGGATTCGAACCCGGTCGGACTCAAACGCCAAGCCGGAGCCTCTAACCATTCAGCCACGAGCAGCTATTCACTGCGATGTAAATATTAAATGGTTATTATTTACAATTGCTATTGTTTACATACATCCGTTCAATATATATATATATTTATATATATATATATATATATATATATATATATATATATATACACAAAATTTGTTTATAGAACAGTGTTGGAATATCCTTTTTTCCTGATTAAAAATAGTCCATATAGTGATAAATTATGTATAAGATTATGATAGCATTATGTCCTTGTACAAAGACATACCTTTGGAGATACACGTAGCGTAATGCTTATCATTTATGTAAATGAAATCATCGACCACTGTTCAAATTCTACATGAGACAGCTAGCGCTTAAATTTGCACCAATGACCTTGGAAGAGCCATGTATCCCATAGTTCATACCGCAGGAATGGAAACATATTTGAGCTGACTAGATTCATAAGACTTATTTCAGCAACTGGTTCAGGACTAGGTTTTCTCCAAAATTAATCAGTCTTTTTCCACTTCATCTTGTGTCCCATACAAGAAGTAGCGGAGGGATAACGTGTATATATATATATATATATATATATATATATATATATATATATATATATATATATATATATATATATATATATATATAATTATTTTAAGTCAAAAGAATTGCAATATAAAGTTAAACATATTTCTCCTTTCAAGTTAGTTTACGGCTTGAATTTTAGCCACAATAAAGGCTTTCTCAAAACGGACGGATATTTCGACTTCATGCAGTACAGTGCATTTTGGTATTGGTGGACAAATTGTGGGTAAGTGTTTAAGATAAACCCAAAACATAATGTTAAAATGAACAGTTAGATATTTCCAGTCATTACTGTTTTCATCTTTTCATCACTTCAAAACTGAAGAACAGCAAGAGGTTTAAACATGGAACTTCTTGGAAAATTCATGTGACTTAGTTTACGAATATTCAATACCAGACCTTTTTTTAACATTTGGATGAAGTTTCTATTAAATTATTATTAAAATCGTTACTAGGACATCATCAATTTTACTAAAATCATACTTTTTTTTATTTAACTGCTCATAGTTGGCCTCAAAGAAGAAGTCATCCTACCAAAAAATGAAATTTTTTCTAAAAGTTTTATTATAGAAAATATTTGCTTATTCATTTGTGGTAAGGAAACCAATAAAAGCAATTCATTCTAGACACTTGAAACATTTACAAAATTATTAACACTTGATATTTTTCGTTATGTGTGTATTTCGGAAATGGTAATTTATCGTAATATCCATGTTAATCTTATATCAATTTAAAACAGAATCCTGCTACTGATGAAAGCTAACTAAAACCGTTTAAATAAAAATATTCCAACAACCTTTTTTTTAAATGTTAAACAGGGAATAGGTGTAATATATAGATAAATGAAACCTTCAAATATGTCAAAACTTTAATTGCATTTTATTGATTATCAAACACATTTGTTTAAAACTTCAGAACCTTTCAAGGAAAATTATATTAAAACAAATATGTGAATTTATTATAAAATACGTTTTTATCCGAAGATTGATATCATCTAATTTATTGATCTCCAAAAAATTAATTACTTCCCTTGTTCCTTCACATAGCCTAATTGAACTTTATTCTACCATGCATCAGCTTAGATATTCCTGACTAAAAACAAACTTTAAAAAAAAAATGATTTCGACCTTTTTTGGTGGTGGGAAAAGAACAACAACCACCTTTAAGTAGTAAACTTTACCCTCTTGAAAAAGATTATTGAGCCTTTAGACCTCATTAAATATATATCATTTAATTCTAGTATATCTTGTACTCTAAAAAGCTCTCTTAATAAATTTATGGTTCTGTTTTGTAACTTAAAATTATGCTTATAGATGTCAAGACGTAAAAATAAGTTTGCAGTTTAATTTTTTTTTTCTTGAATTTCCGGGTAGATCTTTCTCTATGCCACCTTTTTTCTGACTCTTTATTTTTGTCTGTCTATCTATATCTCAGTGAGTTTATGTAGCAATTTATCTATCTATTTCGTCATTTTATGAATGCATTTTTAAAGACATTATTTTCAGAATTTTTTTACATCAATGTAAACTATACGTTGTTAGTAATTTATTTATAGCAACAGCAATTATTTCTGGCTCGCAAAAGTATTCATTTTTATGCTAAGCTATGAGGTAACAAATCAACTGTTTGAAGACAGATCAAAGGCTTGAAGACAAATCTAGAATTGAAAACAGGTCATTAATCATATCAATAGTGGCTGGGAAGTAAGAATCATGTGAAGTTTATAAAAGGATGTGTGATGTGAACTCAGAGGAAAATTTTGGTCAGATACTAATAACAAATAGTCTAAAAGGGGTTTGTCCCTTCGTTCCTGAATGGAAGAGACGAACTCAGGAGTTCAAACACGCTTAATCTCCAAGAAGAAATAGTTAATGACGCAGCAGTCAGTAAAGAATGGTATACTGACAATGTTCTGGGACATGAAAGTGACCAAAACAATTGATTTGTTTTAAAAACAATATCAAATGGTAATCAATCCGACCGATTGCCAACATCTTCAGCGAAATTCCTCTTTTTATATAATGACCCTCATATATTAATGTTTTATCAACTCCTCGTCTTATTCTCAGGACGATAAGCTTCACTTATTTGGGAAAAATACTATTAGATATAACATTTTTTAAGACTTTTTTTTTAATTTACTCTGCCGGTCAGAATTTGAGCCCATTTCTTCAGAAGGAAAAAAAAGAAAACTTTTTAAGCGATCTCTCTCTCTCTCTCTCTCTCTCTTTCTCTCTCCCTCTCTCTCTCTGAGTCTGTGTCACTCTCAAATATATATGTATATAGAATAGACGGCAATTTATAGGTCATCGACTATATGGCCATCTATTCTTTCTGATAAATAAAATAGGAATTCTTCTGAGGTGTATTAACACCAGTACAATTTGCTAGCTGTCGTACTTGGACTCTAACAAAGCGCTTCCAGAAAAAAAAACTTAGGTTGAAACTACAGAAGAATGCTATATGCACCGTTACAAACAGCAGATATATGACCACTTACGTCAAACCTCACAAACTTTCGAAGCAAGGCAAAGAAGACATGCTTGACACTGCTGGAACGAAATCATAAGCGACGTTTCTTCTATGGGCTCCTAAACATGAACTCATCATTTTGGCTGACCTGTAAAAATTTACATTCATTAGTTCCATGTGCACACTGTCAATTTTAAAGACTTAGAACGAACAGGTTGTACTGCAATTCTGAACAAAATTCTTATGAAACTAAGAAACAAAAACGTTTACCAACATTTTAGGGGACCTACAAAGATTGATGACTGATTAGGTCCAATGACAAGAAAGAGTTGACGGAATCCATGCCCTCCGCATTCATTGATCTCTTTCTGTCTGTCTGTCCATCTGTCTGTAATAACCTATATTAATTTAGAAGATATTGTTAGTTACAGTATGACTGCTTAAAGTAAAAAAAGAACAAACGAACAGAAAATAAATACATGAACTTATACAGGAAAAAATAATACGTGCATTAAGAAGCCAAGCAAAGATTGATATAACGTTACAAGAAATAACGTTAATCTATTGTAAAACCCTTGTTAGTTGCTAGTATGGTTTTATGGCTTCTAAAGCCTTATATGATCAATAAATTGCGAAACAAGATTTTTTCTTTTGTATTTTGTTTATGTTTTTTAAAAATTTATTGTTTCATTGCTTTCGATAAAAAGTTCATGTCATTAATATTTTTTCTGTTGTTAAAAGAATTTATGGCCTTAAATGATCTTTTTCGGGCAAGTGTTAACTTTTCCACAAACATAAGTTTTATTATGATTATTTTGTTAAATAATCATTCGAACCACTCAACCTGCTTCTGTAGAAAGGCATGAAAGAACAATACATGAATAATGTGTAGTCTGGTTAAGATTGTTTTCCTACTTTCATTTTCAACAATGTTCTGATCCCCATCCCCTTAGTGTTGAATATCTTGTAGAAAAGTTTATTCTGTTGGTTGCTTTTCCACAATTGATGCCGTTTCTCGCTGATATAGTAGTTCACTAAAACCTTTATATCGGTGTTACGTATTTCAAAATTTTTTTGATGGCGATTAGTGAGATGGATTTGGCAGCTGGGCCAACTTGATTTTTTTGGATTCCGGTGTGACACGGAAGAAAGCAGGATATAATAGTGTTAGTTTTGTGCATGTAATTTATTTTATTTTAGAGATTGTTAATAGAAGGGTACTCCAGCTTTTTGCTTCCCTAGGGAAACCAGGAGTGAGAGTAAGTCCTAAAATACGATGTATTATTTTATTTGCTCAAAAGGACCCACAGATTTACTCCGAGTTGGATTTAACTGTAGCGTACAATAAAGATGAATGCTTCTTTTGGTAAACATTTTTGTTTGAGAGTTTCATAAGAATTTTGTTCAGAATTGCAGCACAAACAGTCGTTCTAAGTGTTTAAAATTGACAGTGAAAATGCTTAAAAGTTTTAAGTATTCCCTATAGAATTTTGTGAATATTTTCGGGAAGGCAATCGGGTCGTTTTTGCTTTAAGAAGCTTGCTCAGTTTCATTTTTTCTTTCTGTTGTTGAATAGCTCAAAGGGATGTGTTTGGTTCTACAGTCTTCTTTATAATCTTGAGATGTATCAATTCTTCGATTAGTTGTTTTATTCAGAATGCAAAGGTCTAGATTTTGTCTTCTTCTGGTTGAAGAATTTTTAATATTCTGGAATGTGTGTGTACTTTTATGTTGGATTAAGAAAATGAGATTTTAATTTGTGCTCGAATTTGGCGGCTAATGTATCTCCCAAGTTTTAGAAATAGTTACTTTGCTTCCGCGTAAAAGCTGTCTTGTAGAAAGGCAGGGATGGTTCCCAGAGCAAATCATATTCTTTCATGTGTCACTACTTCTAATATTTCCAAGCATAACCCTCTTGTAAAGTCATAGATTATCATGCTCTAACCCAGCATGGGACGTATTATTGTTCTAAATAGTATACTACGTATTTGTTGATTAGCTCCCAAATCTCTATGAGCTAACATATTTTTTAGTTGTTGTTTGACACATTTTGTTTTGAAGCGCTTTATATAATGAATATAGCAGAGTTTTCTTTTGATCATATATCACGGCTGAACATTAAAGGTGTTCTACCTTTGGTATTTCTTAATCTTCCAGTTTAAGAGCAAAGTCATTATGAACTTTACTTACAAAACAAAAGTGAAAAGACTTAAAATTCGTCTTTGGGAATCGATATTCGTTTGATGTTTGCATTTCGTGGTTTATTTGTGCATTTTTATAACTGTCTGCACACACACACACGCACACACACACACACACACACACACACACACACACACACACATATATATATATATATATATATATATATATACTATATATATATATATATATATATACGTATTTGTAATTTGGTTAAAGCATTGCACAAATTATTTCATTTTATGATATTGAACTAATTTAGAGGACTATTACAATGCGAATAATTGTTATTCAAGTTTAATTAAATTCAAAATAAAACTTCATTCGTCAGTGACTTTTTTATTAATGAATCCAATGTCGGAGTTTCATTTTTTTTTAAAATTCTAAAACAATTGAACCTATAAAAAACATCTATGACGATTAAGTGTTCTTTTTTTAAATTATTTAAAGTCAAGAAATTATTATTTCGCTTGCAATTATATATATATATATATATGTGTGTGTGTGTGTGTGTGTGTGTGTGTGGTGTGTGTGTGTGTGTGTGTGTGTGTGTGTGTGTGTGTTGAAAATATATTATCTGAAGTCAGAATGCTTACCAATGGTATAAATTATAAAAAAGTTTGCCTACTTACATTTGATTACTTATTTACTGTCTAACAGAAATCGTCGTTGAGCATAATCTAAATGTGCTAATTCGATAATTTTTGACAGGCGTAGTGTATATATATATATATATATATATATATATATATATATATATATATATATATATATATATATATATATAATTGCAAATGAATTAATATTTGCACAAATACATTCTATAATTACTAATCAATAGACAACTCCCTAGCGAAATTATAATGCCGAAGACAAACGTGAAATCAGACCCTACACTATTATCATTAATTCAAAGATATAATTGGAAATTTCTTCATCCCCAAATGTATAGGATATTAAAGCAATTGCAATAACAAAATAAAATTAATGTGTTGATCACATCTCTTTTTTATCATCTCGGTCTCGTGAATACAAAATCGAGATCATTATAATACATATAATTTCAGGAACTTTTCAGTCGAAATTATGTAATAAACTCATGTCTATAAATGTTTATCTGTAAAAATTGTAGATATATATATATATATATATATATATATATATATATATATATATATATTAAACGACACATAGCTATGAAATAATACAAACGCATACGTGAATTCCGATTTTCGTTCAGAAAATCTGTTGCTTTAAGAAATATTTTACATTTAAAAACGCTGAAGTCGACAAAGTACCATACTTCCACGGCTAGTTAAAGGTGATTTTTACCGAAGATTAAGAAATAAAGAGTTTTCCCTATACTTTGGGACTCTCCTCAGAATTCATAATATATTAGCTAGTCTTAAAGGTCTCAGTTATTTAGTATTATCATTTTGTAAGAGAGCTTTTCACATCAGCTTTAGCTCGTGGTCTTTCCCTGGAATTTGTGTGACAACAAGTTTCCTCAAATCCCCTGGACTCTTCTCAGTATTCTGGCCGTTCTCAGTAATGTTGTCGTTTTGAAGGTCTATACTCGTCATCCAAAGTCCAAGTCCTCCAGTCCCTTTAATAATCCTTTAGTTACTGTACCAAAAGCACCAATCACAATTGGTATAATTATCACCTTCATGTTCCATAGTTTATTTTCATTTCTTGGTGCTTATCGTCCCTTTCGCATTATTTGAGTGTTATTCTGTGGTCAGCCGGGAGAGAAAAATCGACAATTTTGCAAATTCTCTTTTTGTTTTTGTTTTTGGGTTGATTATTATAAGGTCTGGACGAAATTAGGTAATCCGTTTGTCAAAGTCCCATTAGAGTTTATGTATGTCATTTTCTTAGACAGCTGCTAGATTGTGCATATTATTATTATTATTATTATTATTATTATTATTATTATCATTATTATCATTATTATTATTATTATTATTATTATTATTATTATTATTATTATTATTATTATTATTATCATTATTATCATTATTATTATTATTATTATTATTATTATTATTATTATTATTATTATTATTATTATTATCTCTTTTGTTTTCGATGATGCAGCAGTTGAAAGATAGGATTATGGTGGAGATCAAGCGAAAGCAAGCTCCACCCATACAATCCCGATATTTCAACATACATTTCAGTATTCTTAATGAACTTTGGAATTCATTCATCTTAATTTGTTTAATTCTTTTATTATTTTCTTTCTAATTGATCTCTCAATCTCTTTGAATGATATTTTTTTAACTGTTCTAAGTTCTTGAATAAGAATCAGCATGATTACCACTTTGATATTCTTCTTGAGATTTTTCTTCAGTTTTCAAGAAGAAGTTCATGTACTCTTTTTGAATTCTTGCTAGATTATTTTCTTCCAATTTTAAACTGTGGTCATCTTGTAGAATGTGTGTTATCTTCTTTGGCTAAGATTGACTTTAGGATTTTTATTTATCGTTGTCGGATGTAGTCGCTAAATACAAGTATATATATATATATATATATATATATATATATATATATATATATATATATATATATATATATATATATATATAGTATTCTTTGGTCCAGTTAAACCGGAGTTGGGAGTAATTCTATCAGGACAAGAAATTATTCGTGAGCGAATATTTAAATTTTCCCGGTAAAGAGCCTAATGTAACAATAATACAGAGCAATAAATTATTTACGAAAAACAACAAAACCGGTCACATAGGATTATAAATTTATTTCCATACTGTTACGCATTTTTGAAATTTCCAAAAACACGAAAAAAATTAACAGGACTTCTTCAGATCTTTTAGATAAAAAAAACAAAACAAACTAGAATAGACTCAGAAACGTGTGAGGGGATAGAAGAGGGGTGAAGGGTTATCTCCTCATTAAGCCCACTTCCGTTTTAAATTTTAATTTCGTTTCGAAATGTAGTAAATTTATTTTAAACAATTTTTTTTTAATCTTTTTTATTTTTCAATTACATTTTGACCTAAATTACAGATTTTTTTATTGAATTGGATTTAAAATTTAATTAATAACTTTACGTAATGATACATTAATAGATATTTTAAAGCAAAACAAATATTTCATTTATTTTAAACATTTTAAAATTTAAAATATTTTTGAAATATTTTAAAAGTCCTGGAGAGGAGACTTGTTGTCACTCAGACATCAGAGAAAAACCATCGGCTATCGCTGATGTGAAAGGTTCTGAGTGAATAATAATAATAATAATAATAGAAATGAAAGAAGGAAAACTATTTAGAATAGAATATTCTAGATTGTCACATAATATATATTTCATAGAATTAAAACATTCCTCCCCCACGAATAAGTAAATGGCAAGAATCGAACTACTAGAGAAGATAAACGAATCTTCGCTGTGTGGCGTTGGAAGAAAAGCGGGTCAGTAGAAATTCTTTAATCTTAAAAACATTGATTTTCCGTTACTCGAAAAATCTTTTGGTGAACTTTTGTATTTTAAATGAAGACTTTTTAATCCCCAAAATTATTTTCATTAAACTATTTCAAAATCACGAAAAACATTTGTATAAATTTAGCGCTCATGACTTATTTCAATTGGTGTAAAATACGTACCAGATATTGTTTGAAAGCATTTAGAACAATTACCGTCCTCAATTCAACAGAAATGACAGCAGGAAACTCATCTTTATTTTCCACTGGTGCTGTTCATATTTTAATAGTAAAAAAAGGGCAATAAATATAAACCATTTAGAAAAGAGACGAAAACTTGAAACTAATTCAGGATCGCTTCGAGAAATAAAACAATTATAGTAAGATAATGGACTTTAACTAACTTTAAAAAAACTGATCTTTTTTCTTTCCTACTGTTCATGAACAGTCAACGTCTCGGTTCCCGGTCAAATCTGTGTTAGGCACGCAGATAATTAACAACTCCTGGGTCTGGTATAGCCATAATGTACCACCCATGATAAAAATGTCGAATCCCAATATTACACAACGAGTGAACCAGGCAACAGACATGGGTCTCCTGATCGGCAGGTGCTCTCCTGATAGTAAACTTGGGAGACCTGGTCATCCACCTACGATTGTTGGCTGTTTCTTTTTCACATACACGAGTGAAGACTTAAGGAAACTCAACAAACCAAGATGTAAATGCAAAACATGGACTAGAGAAGACAACCGGCTTGCACAACACTAAATCTGAGAAAAGAATAATAGAGATCTTGCTAGAATGTACAGTTTTCAGACAACAAGCAAAATTAGAACAATAATGAAGTAAGGTGGGTTTTTTTTTACCTCGGAATACTAGAAATACATCAGAAAATAAAGAATGAAGAAGATAATAATTCAGTACCAGACACACCAAGAATTATCAAACAAAAACAGCCTAACAGAAAGGAACTGCCAACTTCGGAAAATGGAAACGCCATACAACCAAACAACTCACAATTTATCAACCCAAAAGAAACACTATCATAAGGACAAAAGGTAAATCAATAAAATCTAAAAACAATTATGAACAGTGAAAAGGCTATCTTACTATCATTAAGTAGTATAGAATTGAGAACAAATAAGAAGGAAACGAATAAAATAAATCAAGTACAACCTTATATATCAATGAATAATATAACTTAATTAAATTAACTAATCTATGCAGGAACTTCAGCAAAGGGACCAAAGAACAAGAAAATGAATGACCATGCATAAGGCATTACAATCTCGGAGACGACGTTGATAGACTATATGTATCAAGAAAGGAGGGAAGAAGAGGACTTTCCAGCATTGAAAACAGCATTGACGCATCGATACAACGACCCGAGGACTACATAGAAAAGCACAAAAGAGGAGGGCTTACAGCTATCAGAAACGAGACTAACAACACGATGGACAACAATATGACAACAAATAGGAAACAAAATGGGAAGAAAAACAACTTTATGGACATGTCTAGTCTTATATTACATCTGTGCTCATTTGCTTATAATATGATTGATCTTTTCGTCTCTATCACCGCATAACAAATATTTGCGATTTTGTTGTGTCTTATCTAATTTCGCTTTGATATGATTGGTTCTGGTGGCGTTGTTTTGTACTGCTATTAGAAGAGATTCTCTTTTCTCTCAAGGTTTCTTTTCTTAGCCACGTCCAGGTTTTCTTAATGATTGCTTATAGTTTTTCATATATTTTTTTTTCCGTTTTATGTTTTCTAGTTATTATTGTTCTGTTGTCCATCGTGTTGTTTATCAATAGTCCTTGAGAACTGAAGAGACCTGTTGTCAATCAAACTCCAATGAAAGACTCTCAAAGAGTAAACAATAATAATAATGATAATAATAAGATGATGATGATGATGATGATGAAATGGATATATACACCGAAATACGGTTAAGTAAAACCCATGTTGATTGGAACTCTGTGGACAGTCCTAAAAGACCTGCCGAACAAAAAGCTTTCTTTTCTGGAATTTAGTATCAGGGCATGTTAATGTATGTTAGATATTCCCCATTTCTGTTTGACAAGTTGTGTAAGGGGAATTTGAGGTTTACGTTTTTACCTATTTGGGCATTAATGTCTACACCAATGATGAGATCGTTGTGTTTCGGGATTCTTTGAACAAGGGAGAATAGTGCGTTGTAGAAGGTGATGAGATCTGTTTTCTCACTAACATTGGTAAGTATGTAGCAGTAGATGATTATTGTACTGGGCTTACCATTAAACGTAGCTTCTGTTATCCTCCGTTGTATTTTCTCGATGCTGTTAAGCGATTTTTGTGCCCGTGGACCGATAAGCATCCTTACATCCCCTATCACGGCGTTCACAGAGTTTTTCCCTACAGATACCGAGAGAAACATGAATCCATTGTCGGCGTTATTTATATCTTCGCTATGAAGGTATCTGTTTTCTTGTACGCTTTGAATCGCATTGCTGTAAGCCCCTCTCCAAATCTGTAACCGCTATTTTTAGCTGGTCAACTAACGGGTTAGCTTTTGTCTTTTTCTATTCAATTATTTAAAAGCCCAATATAGATTTTATTATGTATAAAACTTTTGGAAATATTGCAGATTATTAGAAAACCTAAGTTAGTGAAAAATAGGAAGCCTTTAAGATTACAATGAACTATAAATAAAGATTCTCGAATGAATTCTAAAAATAAATCAATTGTGGACATATACTAAGTTAAAACTTAATGCATGTACGGTGGGGCGAAGGACAAGAAGTAAAGGAAGGAAAATGAATTTTTTCCATGAGATATATTTCGGAAGCCATGGGAAGCAGCGTGGTGGACGTAAAGGCTGACGAACCCAACGACGGGTCAACGGCACGCCTTACCAAGTGCTGGGCGGACGAATCCCAAGGGTCAACGGCCGGGATCAAATAGTTCGATCGGGGAACTATTACTGCTCATCTTTTAGAGAGTCTTTGGATGAGAATAAAACACATCCACTCAAAATTACCATGTTATACTCAAACCACATGTCTAAACCGCATCACCCTTCGAACGGGTGTAAAAGAGAGCGTCCTGCTACGGTTGGAGCTCTGGCTGCTGTGCTCGAAAAAATCAACCACAGAACTCAGAGTAAAACAATATTTACTAAATTGTAAAAGCACATTACAAATAGTGACATTCTTCATTTGAACTTTAAATAGAATAGGTCAACTACCGGAGCTGACATCTTCTGCGATAAATCATAACATGTCGCAAATAGACCTCCAAATTCCCTTTGAAAGATGTTTAAAATTAGTTATCTCTACTTTCGCGAAATGTTGTGTATATTTTTCCCAACTAATATTATTGTAACGGTCTAACAAAGAAAAATTGTTACAGCTATAACGGATATAGATGTCCAAATGCCTTTTGAACAATGTTTAAAATGACTCTTCTCTACTTCCTTTAAAAGTTGAGGATATTTTCCAGCCTAATATTATTTAAGCTGTCGAACAAAGAATTAATATTATAAAAAAGTCACAAATAGATTTCCACACTTCTTTTGAACAATGATTAAATTACTTATGTCTGCGTTCTACGATAGTTAAGGGTATTTTCTGGCCTAATATAATTTTTGTGGTCTTACAAAGAACAATTATTAAAACTGTCTCAAATACATCTCCAAATGCTTTTTGAACAATGCTTAAAATGACACTTTTCTATATTCTCTAAAAATTGTGGATATTTTCTGGCCTAATATATTTGATCTTAGGAGGTGCCCGTAGTGTTAAGGAGGTGCCCGTGGTGTAATGGTTATCGTCCAAGGAAAGGGACACTGCGACACGAGTTCAAATCCTGGACGAGACTGCATTTAACATAACATTAATACCCTTGGGAAAGGTATGAATCCAATAATTCTCCCTCCAGCTATGGGTAAATTGTAGGGCAGACTAGGTTCTTCAGCCTTGGTGAGGCAACTAGTCTAGGAGAAGGAAAACTCTGAATTCAAACCTGTTAAACTCTGCTTAAAAATTGACATTGTGTCATATCCTGCCCAAGCTGAGTGGTTGGTAAATATGAATATATTTGATCTGTCGAATAACGAATTAATATTGTTGCAAGTCGTTTATAGATCTCCCCATTTTTTCGAATAATGTATAAATTTATTCATCTCTACTTTCTCTAATGTATTTTAACAACCGGGAATAAACACAAGGTTTTATTTGTTCTCTTTATTGTAAGTTTTCTACAGTAGCACATCTTAAAAGACCATTCAAAACTGAAAGTATACTGATATCTTTATGTTGATCTACCAGAATAGCTAACATTATCTAGAATCTTTAAAAAATTAAGCACGTAAATCCATATTATTCAGAGTTGGGAATGTTCATATCAATCTTTATAAAGGAAATACATGAAAGAAGAAAACTGTAAGGAATCATTAATAGCCAATCATAATGCGTCTCACATAGGCAAAAAATAAAATTTATTTTTTACTTATATGTAAAATATTTCTTTATTCTGCGGATTTTCTTCCGCGTAAGCATGGAAAGATGATTAGTTGTTAAGTGAAACATGACTAACATTTTGCTTAGAATAGAGGAAGTGAGTCAGCAAAACGGAATAAAGCAAATGGCTGTGTAACTGCGCGTTTTTCTTGTTGGCAATCGATTAAATGCATGCACATCAATTCTGATACTATACAGGAGAGACGAATTGGCAGCAGTCCATAACTGCATGAAAAAGAGACATTGCATTTACGATTATATATTCAATGATCGCACAATGAATGAGGATTTAAAGACCACTGTGATCCGGTGGTAGCTTCATAGTACTCTAATTAATAATAAATGGAGCCTTACAGTTTAAGAACATATACTGAAAGCAGAGCAAAACAATATGGTAGCAGGATTAAGTAACAGAATGTTATAGTTAAATACCATTAAGTTGAAGCAGATAAATTGAAATGCATAATATATACATATATATATATATATATATATATATATATATATATATATATATATATATAGTGTGTGTGTGTGTGTGTGTGTGTGTGTGTGTGTGTGTGTGTGTGTGTGTGTGTGTTTGTGAGTAATTATTGTTATAATTGAACGCTGGAAGCGATTTAAATCACTGGAATATAGAGCCTATGCATAACAATTTTATGCAAAATCAGAAATATATCAAATATGAAAAATAAAATAATTATTAAGATCACCAACACCGAGTTTCACATGGGTAATCCTCATGTTATCCTGTATGAATACAAATTTATATTGTTATAAAAAAATTAATATGAGTTTATATACGATAAGAATAACGATGAAAAATACACTAGGGACGTAGCATATGGATTGGCCGAGTGGAACTATTTTTTAATCAAAGTGTCTTTAATTGTTCTTGTATATATATATATATATATTAAACTAAAATCTATCCAAATGTTCCATTTAACTACAGAATCAGCAAAAAATATCAGAGTTAAAATCGAACTGATGTAAGGAAATAGAATTTGTTGATGATCCTGATTACTTCAAGTCTGGTAAAAAAGGAATTAAACTTTTAAAAGAAGAATAAAATACCTCGAGCTAGAAAATTAAGGCATCTAATTCATCGGACCCGGTAAAGAAGGGATTATAGGAATAAGATTTATGCAACTATAGGATTCGTTTTCAAAATCTTAGATGATTATCGATAGGCTAAAGTGAAATTCATTGGGAAAATAGATTTTTTTTCATTGTAAAACAGGTATCTTTACATTAGTGGCCATTTCTACGATAAAACAAACAAACAAACGAATATGTCAATTATTAGCGGTAAAATAGCTAATGAATTAATATAAGATTGTGTAATTTGTGGTGGAATCCACTTTGAAAATGATTGTTAGCAAGGATTTGAAAATCAGAGAAGACTGAGATAAATAATGTTTTTGTTTACTCATTATTCTTTCTGAGATATTTCGTTGTTATGAGCATTTGTCTTAGTATACACGTTGGCTTCACTTGTCGGTAGAAGTAACATCAGTCGTCAAACAAAATCAGATTTCTTTTAAAATGAAATGACTTCCAATCAAATGTGTAATGATTAACCACATGACTACGTGAACTATTTTAGTATGTAACTGATGCGATGATTAGAGAAGTGTTGATTTAAGTGCATTAAACTTTAGAAAGACCCTGGTAAAAAGATTAATATAACGCTGCCTTTATGAAATGTTTCTTTTCCGGATGATTTTTCTTGATTCAAAAACATACCACACACACACACACACACACACACACACACACACACACACACACACACACACAGATATATAGTATGGTTAATAAGAAGTTTTCGTTTGGTTATTTATTTTGTTTCGTAGGTTGCCGTCGTCGTCGTTGCTGGTCAATGGTTGTTGGTTTGGGTTTTAAACATCCGACACCTTTTTTCTTCTACTTTCCCCACTTAATTTACTGGCTTCTTTGTCTGTAGAAAGCCGAAAGAAAATTATGAAAGGAAGGAAGAAGGAAGTGGACAAAGACACCTTTGAATTTCCTACTATTTTATTGGGCTTTTAATAATCATCCTGTGTCGTTGGAGTGTTCTCCTGAACCAGTAGAAATTGTCACATATATCAGAAAAAAAACAAAAAAACTGATAATGTATTATCAATTTTTGGTGAGTTATGAGTCCAAAATCTTTGGTTATGTCTAGCAGGAGTTTTTTCAGTGAGTTATGTTCACCTGTGGTAGCTTGCTAGCAGCAGAGAGTTTACTGCGATCCCCCGTGGTTTGGCAAACAGGTGTGCTACCTTGCTAGCAACCCAGTAAAAGAGGGTCATTTCTGTTCCAGCTGCACGGGTTAAGTGAAAACAGATTTCTTTTTTGTGCCAGTAAGCCTGTCTTTCAGACATGCGCGGATTTTCCTTCCAGCCAGAGGCTACTTGGAATAGCTACACTTTTTAATTTATTTCATTTTACTATTTTCTTTATGACTTTTCTTCTCTAACCCCTACGATTGACAGATAGACAGAATTATGCAAATTTTATTAATTTCGAACGGATGTGAAAACAACTTTAAGATGCTAACATGAATTATTTTGTAAAGAATAATACGCTTTATTTTAGTACATTGTAGTGCGTTGACGAAATTCGCAAGATTCTTTAAAAACATGACCTTCTTTCAAACAAAGCTAAACTAATACAGCTTATTGGATATATTCGGCCAATAGTTTCCTGATGAAAATATTGATATTTTAACTCCTTAGTACAAACAGCTGAATACATACAACGAAATAAATTTTGTCTATTTTTTTTCTTTTGACATACAACATCTTAGATATTGTTATTTAAAATCAATTCTTGAAAACGTAATGTCACTGCAGTTGTATTTATTTCTGTTTAAGAAACAATGGAATATTGAATGTTAATAATAAAATTAGAGGAATTGTTTCCCATTTATTTACCCTGGAGATATTTTAATATTTCTGATGCGTAGAAGACATCTCGCTTCTGTTCCTGAATAAATATTTTGAGCTTTGGCGAATTTGAAATAAATAACTAATCTTAAACTTTCTTATTCTAATTCAAGGTTGTTTGATTATAACATGTACTTTTGTATTCCTTGACATTCATACGAGGAATATTCAATGGCTTTCGATGCCAAATAAATGACATCAAGATAATTTGAGACTCCTACTCTCTGCTAGGTATACTCAGTGATTTTGAAATGTTATCAGTTGTCTGAATTTAATTCTGAAAATTCTGTGGAATGATACATAAGCATTTAAAGCCTATGCTCCACAAGAGATCGCAATGACTGTCATTTTTAGTTATCCTCTCTGAACGAGATATTCCTTCAGATTTTCCGGATCCCTCTGTTTTTACATTCGGGATATTTTATCATTCTCTGTCTGTCTGTCTGTCCGTCTATCTCTCTTTCAGACGCACACTCACACACACATACAATATATATATATATATATATATATATATATATATATATACATATATATATATATACATATATATATATATATATATATATATATATATATATATATATATATATATATATATGACCCGTGGATGCATCTTATTCTGATTATGTATAAGCGAGAAGCTTGCATTCTTCAAGTGCTATTGACTCTGTGTCTACGCTATTCATGCAGACACGTAGGTATATATATATATATATATATATAGACAGTGAGACAGACAGTGAGACAGAGACAGTGACAAAGAGACATAGACATAGAGAGAGACACAGAGAAAAAACTGAAAGAGAGAGAGAGAGAGAGAGAGAGAGAGAGAGAGAGAGAGAGAGAGAGATGGGTATGTTTGTGTATGTATATTTGTGCTGTGGGGTTACGTGAAAAAGCAAATTTATTGTATGCCCTGCCAGTAGCTAGAATTATATTATGACTGCATTGCCTGTAACGAAAAAGATCTGCACAAAAACTTGTCTCATTTATGATCCTCACTTGCATCTTCAGATTAGATTCCACCTTCGGAAATCTGGGGATTATAAAGTATCCTTCTTAGCCATTACTAACTGGTCCATTTTAATCAGTTCGACGTTTGGTAAAGAGTTTTATTGGTGACTGGCTATGTTCAACACAGCTGCCAACCTAGAAAAACAAAACCTTAACTTTAGGGCATATGCATGAATCAGACCTAAGTTTGACTTCGTGAGGAATATTTTTCTAACTATGACGTAGTGATCGCAAATGAGATATCAATCGTTCGTCTCTAAAGTTCGTTAAATGAAGCCTCTTCTTTAACCACATACATTTTTGTATTGTGTTTTTTTATTTTAATCTTCTTAACAATTTCACTTTGATAAATCTTTCAATTTTTGCTATGATTATTAGTTTTGAGCACTGAGACTTTTTTTGACAATATAAAGCAATTTAGACATATCGAGTATTTGTTCCCGTTTTTAAGGAGACTTATCAACATACATTCTTATAATATTGGTATACATGATCTAATCGTTGTCATTTAAAAGATGGATCATCAACTTCACTCACTTTATCGTTGTGTTTAATAAAATACTGAGCAAATTTTGCTTTGTTTAGAGTCTTTGTTTATAGCATATCAACCATCGCGGGTTATTTTATGCTAAATCCATCTTTGTTGAAGAACAGTTGTCGTACTTTTTCATACATTGTTGATTCATACCTTTCCCATGTATATTAGCCCAAGAAATAACGTAATAGTGTGAGTGGAGTTCGAACTTACGTATTATGACGCAGCTGTCTAGAACGGTAGCCACAACGCGAAGGGGATTTCGTCAGAGAAAATTTGCTTTCTTCTCTTGTTCAATTAGTTTTATTTAACACACCCAGACGTTTTTAAGAAATAAAATTGTGAGGTTGAATAAAGACTTTTCAGGTAACAATATTTTTATAGCAAAACTGTAAAGTTAGTCTCAATTACATTTTATGTATTCTGTGCCTGGCAAACAATAAACGAAGTGAGCAGAAGAAAGAACACAGCCAAAGCAAAACTTAAAGCAGCAAACCAACAAGAAAGAATAAAACTGTGGAAACAGCACTTCGAAAACTTACTTGGAAACCCACCAAAAATAACGCATGAACCAATCACCAGAATAATTAGCAAACAATTAGACATTAAACTTGGACCGTTCACACAAGGAGAACTCGACTCGGTTCTCAGAAAAATTAAAAATAGGAAAGCTGCAGGACTGGACGAAATTCCCCCAGAAGTATGGAAGACCAGACAATTCGACGACATACTGCTCCGACACTGCAACGCAGTATACAATCAAAATCCGATAGATAGATGGACGAAGGGATGCATACTCCCCTTCCCTAAAAAGGGGGACCTCGGATTAGCCAAAAACTACCGAGGCATAACACTTACATCCATAGCTGCCAAAATCTACAATGCCCTACTACGAAACCAAATAGAACCCAAAATCGACAACATACTTAGAAAAAACCAAAATGGCTTCCGAAGAAATAGATCTACGACCTCACAAATACTAACCATCCGCAGAATCCTTGAAGGTGTACGGGCAAAGAACCTACAAGCGACATTAATATTTGTCGACTTTACCAAGGCTTTCGACTCCATTCACAGAGGAAAGATGGAACAAATCCTACTAGCGTACGGCATACCTAAAGAAACCTTAGAGGCAATAACGATTCTCTATAGAAACACTAAAGTAAAAGTACGATCACCAGATGGAGACACAGAATACTTCGACATTGTAGCAGGAGTACTACAAGGGGACACGCTGGCTCCGTATCTCTTTATCATTTGTCTAGACTACGTACTTAGAACATCGATTGACAAAATCAAAGAGAATGGCTTCGAACTGACGAAGAAAAGAAGCAGAAGATACCCCGCAACAACAATTACCGACGCCGACTACGCCGATGACATAGCGATACTGGCAAATACACCTGACCAAGCCGAAACACTTCTGCATAGCTTGGAACGAGCAGCAGCAAGCATAGGCCTCCATGTTAATGCACACAAAACGGAATATATGTGCTATAACCAAACGGGGACATCTCCACTCTAGAAGGAACCCCTCTTAAACTAGTAGACAAATTCACGTACCTAGGAAGCAGCGTCGAATCAACCGAAAAAAACATCGAAACGAGGTTAACGAAAGCATGGACAGCTATCAATAGGCTATCGAATACATGGAAATCAGACCTAACCGATAAAATGAAACGCAGTTTCTTCCAGGCAGCGGTCACATCGATACTGCTATATGGATGCACTACATGGACGCTAACAAAACGGCTGGAGAAGAAACTAGATGCCAATTACACAAGAATGCTGCGTGCAATCCTGAACAAGTCCTGGCAGCAACACCCCACAAGACACCAACTGTACGGCCACCTGCCCCCTATCACGAAAACTATTCAAGTTAGGCGAACCAGACATGCAGGACATTGCTGGAGAAGCAGAGATGAACTCATAAGAGATGTACTCTTATGGATCCCCACACACGGCCGCGCAAAAGCAGGACGACCAGCACGAACGTACATTCAGCAGCTATGTGAGGATACAGGTTGTTGTCCTGAAGACCTACCTAGGGCGATGAACGATAGGGAGGAGTGGCGAGAGAGGGTCAGGGATATCCATGCTACTAGCACGATGATGATGATGATGATGACATTTTATGTCTGAGTATGAAAGTATTTACTCACGGCCAGGCCAGTCTCGGCAGCTAGCTTATGACCCCTCCCCTACCAAATATTAAAAAAACAGCGGATAGGACCGAAAGAACAGGTCAGTTTTACAAAGAAAGAAAATACATAAAGGAATTTCAGAGTTTAATTATTGCTAACAATTGACGTTTTTGTTAATCCTGAGTCAAGAGTTACGCCAGACACTACACAATCTGGACTTGGACACAAAGAATACTTGGCCAATTCTCTATACAATTTTACGACAAGAAACTGACTCCTAATATTACTGTCTATTTCTTCTGACCAACTATGGTGGGTGTAGTAGGGCCCCGGCCCGGCAACTCTAATAACCACTGCTCCAGGCCGTAAGTCGTCTATGTTACTCTTGAGATGAGCCACGTTGGCATTGGAAATAGGCAATCCTCAATGCCTTCTACTAATACCCATCTAATATTCATCTACTGACTGATTCTTTGAACATACACAATCCATTCTTCCTGAATAGAAAACGTTTTTCCCATGTGAACTAACAAAAACTTAATATTATTCGTATATTTACCTTTAGAGTTTTACAGACATTTAAAAAGTAACTCTTTCATACCTATTAAGGAATACTTTGCTTACTATTCTATCATCTATCACTAAGTTGTTGAATCACTCCTTTAATACTAATGTAAACACATACACGAACATACTACGTAAGTCATTTACAGACATGTTGAAATATGCTTATATTTGCATACATATACATATATGCTTCATCTATACGTTTACAAACTTATGCAAACATGCACTTGCACCTACGTGCATGTGAATTATTGCACCTAAATCTGTACAGGTTGTGGTAGAAAAGAATTTAGAATGTCATATTACTATCACTTTTCCTAGTTTTCAGATCCTTGCTGGAAAATTCAAGACGAAAATTGAATTTGATAAGAATATAAAGGATAAACAAATCAGAACTTATTTGAGTACGATTAAATACACTGGGGATTAGCAGGATTATTGCCGAGAAAATCACTAAAGTGATGATTATCGACATGATCGTCTTTTGATCGGGAGAATACTTTTAACAGGAGCGGATTAATCATCAGTTGGGGAAATGGAATAAAGAGCAACGGCTTTTTAAAGGTTTGAACAATTTGTTCATTTTCTCGAAGGCTCTTGTGAAAGTTAAATAAAAAATCATGAAGCAGCATGAAGTCATGTTTTGTTTTAAGAATCTGTCAACTTTAAGGTCAACTTCAACTTTCTCTGTGACCCTCTCTTCTTCCTAATTTTTTTCATGGTCCGTCAATACCAATCCTCGCAGTCTTGGATTCTTCACTAATCTGCAACTACCGACAAGTGTACAATATAATAGAAGCCTTACCACTAACAATGAAGCAGACAATCACTTGTGTGTGCGTCAATAAAATGTCAGTCACAAGAACACTGGTGGTAAGTCCAAAAAAATTTCGCATGAGAGTTAGGGATATTTTTTAAAGTCTGTCAGTAATCAACAGAGAAGTTTGGTGTTTTAATTTGAAAAATTAGACAACCCACAGGTCATTGAGATTGGATTACAATTTAGAATGGAGGTGCTCATGGTGTAATGGTTATCGTTACAGTAAATGGAGAAGGTGATACGTGTTCAAATTCTCGGAGATATTGATTGCATTTAACATTGCTCTAATACCTTTTGGAAAGGTATGAATCCAATTATTCTCTCTCAAGCTATGGCGTAAGAGTAAGATAGACTGGTTTCTTTAGCCTTGGGAAGGCAAAGAATCTCTTAAAAGAAAAACTTTGAATTTAAACCAGTTAAAAAAACTCCTTAAAAATTGATCTTGTGTCACATCCTTCCCATGCAGAGGTTTTAGTAAATCCATACAATTTAGCAGTTCCTTTATCAACTCCAATACTTCAACATAACCTCTAGCAGATTTACAAATTTTAGATTCGGTGGTGGAAAAAACAGTTGTAAAGTAAGTACTATTATGTGTCTCACTTTTCCCTTTTACTAAGAACTCGGGAATTTTGCAGCATTTCATCTCTGTCTGAGTAAATATTCGTCGACGCCCATCAATGCAAAACGTGGAATAATGATTTCAGTTCCTTTTTATTAGCAAAGTCGTTAATCATTTACCAACCAGGAGCTCCATATTTGCAATTTTTTACCAAAATTAATTTAAGCTCAGTAAATAGATAATCAAAATAATCTTAAAATCCTGCATTTAGAAATAAATCTTTTTTTTTTCTTATTTGTAAAATTTTTCTTATTTACTGTTATTATGGTTAAATATCGTTATCATTATTATTTATGCTTTACTAGTACAACGCTCGTTTGATGCCTTCATCCATGCAGCTTTATAATGTTTATAGTTTTAAGAAATAATTCAAGTTTCAATTCAAAAGTTTCTATTTTGAGTATCGAAATCGTTTTTAGGTTTAGCTATCAAATTCTACAGTGTGATTTGTTAATCCGGTGACCTTAGCATGACGTTTTTATTATAAAACGGGCTGAGGAAGGTATTTAATCATGATATTACATCTAGAAAAGAGTCATGCCAATAGTGGTGTATTTAGTTTGATAATATACTAAATCTGATTATTAGGCTCTAGTTTGGGAGATTGGGGGGGTGTTGAAGACTTCATTACTCTAACTCTTCGAGTCTTTCTAACTCTTTCATCATGTTGCTTATCCATTCGCCTTTTTATTATGTCCCTTGGTTGCCATATTTTACTCCCAAATGGATCCACTTCGCTTACATCAGGTTGTTGCTATGTTTTTGTATATTGTTCATCAATTTGTTGGTGGAATTTTCTTTCGTTGATTTGGAATATCGTTTATTGTCTGAATTGTTTTACCATTTCTCGGTATGTTTTCCATCTTCATACTTTCGCTATTCCGTTCTGGTTTATTTCATCAAGTTTTATTGTTATTTTTCTTGTGTTGCTTGTGCTGCTTTTTTATTTTTGTCCTTTTACCTTTGTTTTATCGTTTTTGCCTGTTTTCGTACATTTCTTACCTGCGTTTCCATTTAATTTCCAATCCAGGTTTTCATTTTTTATTTGTGCTCTTTAAGGGATCCCTGATTTTCCCTCAAACTAATTTTGCTCCTGCATAGATTAGTTCATTTAATTCAGTCATGTTTTTGTTGAAATAGTACTTGATTTATATTTCTGTTTCCGTCTTAATTGTTCCAAGTTTCTTAGAGACGGTATGGAAGTCTTTTTTTGATCCATAATTCTATTTGAAATATTCTAAATTTATTTTATGTTCGTGTGTTAGTGTTTACTCTGCATAGTTCGGGAGCGTGGCGTTTCTATTTTCAGAAGTTGACTTTTCTTTTCGGTTAGACTGTTCTTGTTTGTCAATATTGGTGTGTCTGATATTGTATTACTGTTTTGTTCATTTTTTTTGTTTTCTTGTGTATTTCTTGGATTTCATGGTCAGAAAACAAACCTTTCTTTATTATTGTCCTAACTTGATCAGCAAGTCTTTGGCTTGTCGTCTGAAAACTAGCGCATTCTTGCCAGATCTCTATCATTCTTTTTCTGTATCCCCTCGGTGTAGGGTTGCTCCTAAAATATCAGTGCAGTGCAAATTGGTTATCTTCCCTTGTCCATGTTTTGCATTTGTGTCTCTGATTTGTGTGTTTCCTTAGATAATTGTTCATATTTTTGCTAAAAAGATAGTGGGGAGAGCAAGTGATATCAGAAATATCCAGTCTAAATCCAGTTTTATCAATGTCACGTAAAAAATTATCGAATTAATATAACGATTCAACTTTAGTCAGGTAAATGAGGCTAGGTATTTATAGTTGACTGAAGAACATTAAAAATAAATATCAAAGAGTTTGCCTTTATAAATTATATTACCACGACCAGGAAATCCGGAAAACACTTGCACGCGAAATATGGATCTACTGGAGAGCTGTTTCTAACATATCAGGTCTCATCAGTTGAACATACCGTGATCTCTTCAACTGGAGATCGAACCAGTGACCACGGAATGCAGAGCCGAAACTCTACCACTGAACTTTGGTCAACATCGCATCTCAGCAGAATGTCAAGACTTCCCCAGCGAGTGTCCAAGAAATCTGAGGGTGAGGTTCCAGTAATGCTGGATATTTGGGGAATGCGGAGTACCCCTTCATTGCCATGGTTTCCAGGTCCACCATGGCCTGGAGTAGTAGGAGCTGATAAGGTCCAAACTATAAGTCAAATAGAAATAAAACGTGTACTTTTTCTAAATCGAATTGCTTGAAATATAACTGTTTTAACATTAAAACTATGTTCTTATGCCAAATTGCATTGTTTGAAATTGAACTGTTTTTGTATGCTAAAGTGAATTGTTTAAAATAGGGCTGTTTGTGACATTGAAACTCTACTTTCATAAACTGAATAGTTTGAAATATAACTGTTTTGACATTTAACTGAGTATAAACAAACACTATACTCATACAAGACTGAATTGCTTAATTAGAACTGTTTGACCCAACTGAAGAGCTTGAAATAGAAATGTTTTTGACGACTTATGCTAAAAGGAATCGTTTGAAATAGAACAGCTCATCTGTATAAAAATGTATTTGGCATTAAAGAACATACAAAGTTGATATGCCATAAACCCAAACGAACACACAGACAAACCTAGAATGATAGCCATACCAAAATTAAAAAAGATTCTACTCAACTATTGATCCATAGCTAGAGGGAGTATAAGCAGATTTTTCCCTTCCCAAGTGTATTAACTCTATGTGAACAGCGAACAGCCTTATCCAGGTTTTCATCGTCTCCATTTCTTATCTCGATAAGCAGTCGACCATGGAGCACCTCCTAAAAGAATATATTTATAAAAATAATAATGGATAAATAAAAAAAAAATGTAAAAATAAACGTATAATGAACACTGTTCCTTAAACCCTAGATATAAAATAACTCTAGAAAAGTTGACATGCCATTAAAAACAGCCAATCAATCATTTCCCTTAATCTATTTTTTTTCTTCATTGTGCGTTTGTTATAGCTTAACTCAAGAACACTTAGATATATGTCAACTAAATTATTAGAATTTACTTTTTAGGAAGAAGAGCATTTCGTTAGTATAATTAGCTTGTGAACATTTTTAAAAACCTTGAAATTATTTTTTGCCATGAAATAAAGGGAGAGGAGTTTACATACCATTTATATCAATCATTCATTTATTTAGTAATTAACCAGATTTATTCTAAATAGCATTTTAAATATGAACAAATTTGATCGAAACATTTTAAATAAACGTCTAGAAACAGTGTATAAAATAAAGAGTAGACTATTCGCTTGAACCTCCTATTATTAATGCTTGGTTTCACTTGATCTTCAGTAAAGGTAACTTGAATATAGCCTGGTTGCGGTACAAAAGTAAAGATGATAAATATTGAAGCCAATGTCTTAAAAATGACCACAAAAGAATACATAACGAATTCTATTATTGGTCTGCTCTATGGAAAACGGGAAGGCTTATGTCTATTCAA
Source organism: Sepioteuthis lessoniana (assembly GCA_963585895.1). Taxonomy (NCBI): domain Eukaryota; kingdom Metazoa; phylum Mollusca; class Cephalopoda; order Myopsida; family Loliginidae; genus Sepioteuthis; species Sepioteuthis lessoniana. The sequence goes on from OY757904.1 coordinate 110,937,292, forward strand.
GTCGAAGGGGAATAAGCGATACCAAAAGTTAAAGGCCTTATCGATTGAGAGTGGACGAAGAGTCACGCCCACAGAAAAATTGGCCAACATCACATCCACCTCAGATCTCATTGAATAAATGATAAATCGTTGCATCTGCCAGAGATAGGGTTAGATTGAATATCTGTTGTGCAAGGTCTCGGCCAAATTCCCCTCTATGTCAAGTAGTTGACCAATAGAGAAATGCATAATAAGATATCATTTTTAGAAATACACTAGTATTTTTATATGGAGAATTTCTTGATTTTTAAAACAACATTTTTATGCACAATTGATAATGGACACGAAACAATTAATATTTGAAAATATGCTTTCAACAATAGAACAGACTGAACAAATGTTTTATTTTTTTTATTTTTTCTAATAGAAGATTAAGTGTAAGATTTATTCCTTCTAGTCGTCTCATATTTACCGATCGCAAGCGGCGGTCATAGTAAAATAAATCTAAATCACAATATATAGTAACAGAGGGAAACTAAAAACTGATCAATCTGTATGAGATTAACGGAAACTGCTAATTTTAATTCCGAATGTTTTCTAGAGACATTTACTGAGACAAAAATTCAAATGATAATAGAACATTTAAGCGTAATTATGATATCGCCTTTGCTGGATGGTTTCTATATCCCCAGTTAATAACCGCCCCCGCTTAATTGAGAATTCTAATCGACAAGCCTCCCGAGCCCCTATCGCTGTTGAAAGCTACTCATTTATTCAAATAGTTATTTTTAGCCGTCTCATACGGCTTCTAATAAGTTTACTTTATCTCTGGAAGAATGGTAATCTCCTCTCAAAAAATGAATAAATAGATAAAAGTTAAAAAGTAAAACAGTGTGTCCATGATACGTCACTTAACTGTGCTACATTTCTGGCGATGTGGGGTGGCGGTGCTGAGGATTCCTTTGCTGCTCTTACTACAACTCTTCTCTGTCCTTGAGCATAAATTATTCCTACGCAATAAGAATACATTATATCACATAATCATAGATTATTGTAGGTTATGTGTGTCTATATAAATAATTGAAGCTGTAAGTGTTTACTGAGGATTATTATGTGGTATTTGATAGCATAACACTGTACATAAAGAAGTGACACGTATCAAATACAATTTTTTAAAAACCATTTAGTTGATATTATTCCATAGGTTTATTTTAAATCATGCATCTCTGTGATAATTTTTTAATAACATAGGAAAACTCAATTTCATGCAAATGTCTGTAAAAGACTCAAAAAAAAAAAGTATTACAGATAAAGACTTAATAGGAAAGTACCACGAACGCAATTCTTAACCTTTTGTCATGAGCTAAATGTTAAACATGTTAAAATCAATCAATCAATCAATCAATCGACATATTTTTTTCTGTTCTAATTTTTTGCAAAGGAAAATAGTTAGGCATACGGATCCCTTAAGCCTCGTAATGTTAGTCTTTCTTGAAGAAGGAAAACTGAAGTTTAAATGTGTACTAACATGGTATGCAAACTATTGCAGTACAAGGGTAAAAAAAGAAAGATAAAAGTCTATAGTACCTAATACAGTCTAACAATGTGCTTATTTTCATTCTGTTAACGTCTTCGATGTCACTAATAATAAGTTATATGACGCCTTGAGCTTCTGAACATTGATGTCTTATAGAAATAAGAATCATAGCAAAATTATAGCAAAAAGAAGGAAATGATACTAAAAAATTCCATACTGCTTATACTCGAATCCGAATTCTCATTTTCGTTTTGCTGTCCGGAAATAACGAGTGTTTTGGTATTTAACTGCTTTCCCATTAAGCCGCAATGCGGCACAAGGTTATCTTATTGTGGGGAGCATTGAACGGATTGAATCTCATGCGTTGTCAGACCAAAAAATGCTTGATACCGTTCTCATTCCACAATTAGTATGCCTCAGGCTCCTAGCGATGGACTCAGATCTACAAAGCAGGTGCTGCCAAAGGGACGGTTTCCTGAGACAAAGTGAGTCAGACGAAATACCCTATACCACTCAACCGGAGCGCATCCGTTAGGATGGTATATTACGCTCGTCTGACGCCATTTTACCCGTTTTTTTACTCGACTGAGAAAATTTCAGTGTTACATGTCTCTCGCCTTAAACCAACACTGATCATTGACCTATATCCGATTAATAACATTCCTGAGAACATTAGTCCGACGACTATCACGAAGATGTTGTAACCTCCACTTACGATGTCTGCTTTAGTTTGATTTCTTTGTTCATTTGCATATAAACCTTCGTGGGTTATTTAATATCGAAGCCTTCCATATAGAATGACTGCAAAGGTACTAATTAACGCATTGCTGAGGGGATTGTAGGTTTTAAACCTATCCCAAGATATTAGCCTGAAAATGAGCGTAATTAAAACTGGCTTACTTTAAGTAATTGGCTGCAACTCTTCTCTTGGTATTTAGATGATGAAGAGGACAAAACTCTTGCTTAAAGTAGTACTAATTTCGAGAGAGTTCCTTACACTGAACGTGTTAGAATTATTTTATTGTAAAGAGAATTTCTTTGAAGGGGTTTTTATGGTTTTCACCACCGGAGAGAAATGACGGGATTTTTTGGAACTGATACCCACTGCTGAGAGAATTACCTTTTTAGTTGAAGCCACGGAGCAGAAGAAACGCAATCTTTGTAGCCCTGTGAATTTTCGGAGGGTGTACTGTTTTAAAACCTGCTGTTCCATACAGTTAATGGAAAATAGTGAAAAGGGAGTAAATTCCACTGAGAATTTTGCTGCTGTGGTGGACCTCTCCCAGCGAAATATGCTTATTCCTATAACAGAGATTTGGCGCAGTCTTGACTTTAACCACGAGGTGTTCCAGAACTACCCTGATGTGCTTTATTCTTCCTAGCGAAATGTGCTGTGGCATATATCTACATTAATCTCTGTATTATTGACGGAAAAGTGAACAGGTTTTCCCAGGAGATGATTTTAACCGAAGAGATTCTTCCAATTATATTTTTATTCATACAATACCCCCTTTTTGAATTGTAAGTATCAGCTCCTTTATTTGTTGAAGACATATCAATTCCTTGTAATTCATTAGTAACCCAGTGTTTCAGCTTTTTTGACGGGTCGCTAAAATTGCAATTGATTTTTTGGTAAATAGTGTTTTTCTTCAAAAACTCATTTTTATTCATTTTTATCTATTTGTTAATAAATATTTCTTAGTTGTAAGCAAGACGAAAGTGTTTCTTTTTAATTTATCTGTTTCTTTTCAAAGTGCTATTTTATTTTCCGTGAAAGTATCCTTTTTTTTTAAAAAAGTAATCTTTTTATCGCAAACAACTCTGGGTCAGCAAAGTACTGTCTCGCCCAGACATTAGACAAACAGCCAATTTCTCAAATAACCTTGTTCATTAAAAACCACTAGTTAGTGAAATGAAAGAATTCCATGATGTATATAAATAACAATACAGTACAATTTCTTGGCAAATAACTAGCGTGGTATGACTTTTCTTTGACAAAGCAAATAGAATATTATATGCGAAGCCATATCATTTCAAAGAATATAATTATAAAATATACATAAAGAAAAACAGAAAGAATTTACGTAAGAAAAAGGACTCAGGGAAAAGTTAAAAATCAATAATAATTTGTAAAAAGAAAAAGGAAGCTAAAAATGAACACGCATCTTCTGTCGAGTGAAAAAAAGACAATGCCGAATTTTCAAATTGATAGATTACACAGTAATGATTCCAAGAGTAGAAGAAACTGAAGTCGTATAAAATATGTCAAATATATGATTTAGTGGAATATAGAATAGACTGAATATAAAACAAATATTTAGCAGCGGAAGTAGCAGTCTATATTGTAGAAAAGGTAAACCTTTTTTTAAAAATATTTACTGTAAATTTGAAATATTACACCAAAATCAAGAGGCTAACATGCAAGACTGCGACACTATACTAAGTAAGTTTAATCCGCTGCAGTGTTCTTACTTTCACTTTCGAAGTGATAACCTCTTTGTCAATGGTTTCCGCCACCCATGTTCCGATACAGGATGAGTCTGTGTACATTTCCCGTAAGGATAATATAGTTTGGAATGGTGTTATTGCATCTATCATCCTACTATATGTAGATAGTATAGCAGACTTTAATCTTAATATAATAATTGGTCGAAGAGATGAAAAGCTTAATTCATACCAGTTGTACTCTACTAAAAAATGAATTTGTTTCCCATCATGCTAATGCAAGTGGAGTCAGGTACAGGGTGTCTCTATATACATGGGACCCATGTGACTGCTAATAACTCGACAAATAATAATGTTTTTTTTTTGTTTTTTTTTTTAGATTTAAGAATAGTATAGCATAACAACTATTATTTCCCGATCACAACGCCTAAGATAAGTGTGGAAAATTTATTTTGCGTCATAATTCCTTTGGACAAAAAATCATTTAAAACTTTCTCAAAATTGATGCTACTCATTAATATGATAATGATTTATAACTGAGACAAGAAATTCAATATTGCATTTCCTCGAAGGTGATATGATAATTAAAAAAAAACATAGGTTTGATATCTCTTGCTCCAAGGCTGTATTTTTTAAAGAACGTGTTCCAAAGATCCGCCATTGTAGTTGTTTCAGTAATAATGCAGTATTACATTAATGAGTTGCATCTATTTTAAGACACCGTGTATATACGTGGTGCATTCAATAAGTGTCCATACTTTTTTGTACAGGCATTTAATATTGTTGTAGACTATCTAAAATTCAGTATGTTATTGCAATACATCTTATGTGGTGGACTGACCAATTTTTATGATTTCAGGTTCAAATCAACAGCTACAGCAGGAATTGGAATACACTCAACTAAAGACTGATTGCCACAGCTGGTGAATTTCAAAAATGCAATCTGGACGTGAGGACACTTTAGAAGAACGATATGCAATAAAATTATGTTTTTAACTCAGAGAAAATGCCACAGAAACGTATGGAATACTTCTGACTGCTTTTGGACCACTTGCATGAATCGGGCATCAGTTTTTGAGCGGCATAAGAGATTCAAGGAAGTCAGGGAGTCTGTGAGGCATGATGTGAGGTGTGGGAGGAGTAAGGAAGTCGATACACCAGAGTTAATTGGCCAAAGGGTTAGGGTTAGGGTTAGAGTTACCATGTTGAGGTTTTACGGGAGTTCAGGAAGAGATTCCGTCGGAACAGGCCAGCACTCTTCAAATCGGGTCATTAGCATTTCCACCAGGACAATGCACCAGTCCACAACTCCATACTTTTCACAGACTATTTGACCAAGATGGGCATCAAAACAGTTTCTCAGCCTCCCTACAGTCCAGACCTTGCTCCCTGTGACTTTTGGTTATTCCCTAAGCTCAGAGGCTGTCGTTATGAGACAATTGAGGTGATGAAAGAGGCTGTGACGAAGGTCATTGACACGCTCACACAAGAGGACTTTAATGGGGCCTTCCAGAAGTTGTTGGAACGGTACAACATTTGCATAGCAGCCGGGGGAGATTACTTCAAAGGGGACTAGAGTTTCATGTGTGTACTATCAATAAAAGTGCCCATACGAAAAAAGTCTGGAAGCTTATTTAATGATCCTCATACATACTATGAGATTAGTTTAGATTTTTAAATTGAAGAAAATCACACATATTTAATAATTAATGGTTGCATGATTACATGTTCATGTTTTTTATAAATACGAATTTTGTGAATTGAAAATCTTTACGATTAATAATCGTGATATGATATACTAACGAGTAATGGAAATCGTAAAAGACAAACTTTCGATAAAGTCTCTTATTTTCACATTCAGGATACAAACTTTTACATAGTAATCTACACTAGGTTACAAAAATTATGCATGAAATCATATCTACTTGAAAAGTTTTTTGTTATCTTCCGAATAAATGAAAGGTACGATTTTACCCGAAACTTATGGAAATTGAAAAGTATTAACAGTAATAAAATTACGATAATAAATGCAAAATCCAATTTTTACAATAAGTTCATCCTTATGTATTTAAAGAAATACCGATACTTTTTTATGAAAGCGGTAAAGTCCTATATGCTTATTTGTTACACGATGGAAGTAAAATAAATAGTAACGCTTCATGGTGATTTCTTTTCAATTATCGCAAAAGTTGCATTAGCTTTTAGGAATTTTCTTTGGTTTATTGTTTGGCATCATTACCCAACTCAATGGAGTTTTTAAAGCTGAAGTTTATTCATATATAAAAGTTTCATTATAATCAGTACTAAATATATTTTCAGACTTCAAACGAAACAATTATTAAATCACGCATTTGTATTTGACTATAGTCGACATTTTACACGAGAAAACGTGGACATAGCTATGTAAGGGAAAACTTAAGAGAGAAAATCTTCGAATTGCAGCACAAAACAACACCATAAGGACTAATCGTATGAAAGTAAGAATAGATTCGACGCAACAAAACGGCAGATGTTGGTTATATGATGTCATAAACGAAGTGATCAATCACATAATAAGCAAATACAGTAAATTAACACAGATTGAGTATAAGACTAGACACGATTGGATAGTCAGGTTGATCCATCGAACAGTGCAAGAAATTGAAGTGTGACTATGTGAGCAGATGATACCCATTATCTGTCCGGGAGAATGAGACGTACGAACTCGAATTGCCTATTCTCGAATTGCCTATTCTCGAATTGCCTATTCTAGGCTAGACGACCAAATCTTGTAATAAAAATAATTGAAAAATTGTGGATTTTGCTATACCGACTGACCACTGAATAAGATAGAAAGAAAGCGAAAAGAAGGATAAACACTTGTACCATGTTGGGGAGTTAAAATAAACAGTGGAACATGAAAGTGACGGTGATACCAATTGTAATTGGTTCACTTGTTACAGTCACCAAACGATTGATACTGGAGAATTTGAAATAAAAGGACTATTCGAGACCATACAAAGAACAACTATATTGAGATCGATTAGAATATTAAGAAATGTCCTGGAGACTTCATAAGAGTTGCTGTCACTCAAACTCCAGTGAGATACCATCGGCTAACGCTGGGCTGAAAAACTAAAATGAGAGTAAAATAATAATGTTACAGTCTAGGTGGGCCACATATTGAAAATCAAAGAAAGCCGGAGATAGAAAAAAAAGCTGTGAATTTTCAAGATGAAGGTACTATTTACCAACCCCTCCGCTCGGGAAGGATATGACACAAGGTCAATTTTTAAGCGGAGTTTAACAGGTTTGAATTCAGAGTTTTCCCTCTCCTAGACTAGTTGCCTCAACAAGGCTGAAGAGATGAAGGTAATACTTATCGGGATGGGAATACTTCCGAAAGGCTTGAAAAGTGGGCTGGAATATTTGGAAATTGAAGAACGGATCGAGACCATCCAAACTTCAACTTAGCAAAGCTCGTCCGGGTTACTGAGAAGATTCCTTGCAGTCACTCAGACTCTACTGAAAGTACATCAGCAAACGCTGGTGCGAGGAACATGCAAGGATTCATCAAAGATCAAATGCCAAGCCAAACGATTAACCATATACCTAGATCTTGTCAAAGTGGTGAAAATTTGTGGAAAATGAATGTGACTTGGTACCAATTGGCTGACTTCGGAACGGTCCTCAAAGATTTGGAAAGAAAAAAAACAAGAGAAATCAGAGGATAAATCAAGACTGCCAATATCACTGTAAGAAATCGGATAGAATACTCAGAATATTCATAGCATTTTGAAGAGACTTGCTGTCACTCAGCAACCCTGTTAAAGACCACCAGCATTAACTTGTGTGCAAGAGTCAATAACAATATAATAATGATCATAATAATTTATTTCCACTGTTTTATTGTATGACGCATTTCTAGCAATTACAAATAATTCATAAACTATTATATACTTTTAAAAATATTCCTATTTAATAAGCAATCTGTTTGCACACTGTTATATAGTTTTAACTATTTCTATGTAATACTAATTTATTTTTCAAATTAATTAATATTTTTAATAGATTGATATGGGTTTACGTATTCTTAAATATTACACATCATTTTCAAACATATCGGTTTGATCCATAGGGAGGACATTAACAGGTACAGCGATCCTGCATAAGAGTGAACCTGGAAGAAATCGAAATGAAGACGTATTTCATACACACTACTTCGACAGAATTGATGCCTCCATATCTTATTCAGCACTTCACACTCCAAATCCCTAGAACCGGGGGTTCCCCATTAGTTGTACGTTAGCTCCATACCATAGATACTTCTGTAGTAGATGTATTATAAACCTCGGTGACAGGGTAGCCAAAAAATGAATGTCAAAATTGTTCGTGTTAACAAGTGTTTCAGTTGAAAATATAGTATATTAGGATGGCTGTTATTCATCTTCGATTCCTATGTTTGTCCACATCACATTGAACTTACTTAAAAATATTGATAAATTCAGGTATCAAATAGTTCCTGTTAGGAAGTTAATGTTTTGGAGAAAATGAACAACGAGATTTTTTTTTATTTTTTCTCGCATTGTGTTTGATTTTTTTGGCGTAAAAATAGTAAACCTTATCGTGTTTACAGTGAATAATCTATTCCATAATTAATTGCTTGACTTTTTAATCAACTGAAAAAAAAATGTTATATTTCTTTTCTTTCTAAACATTTTATAGCTTTTCTTTATTTTATTTCTTTTTCATTATTTCTATTTGTTTTCTTAATTTTTTCAATAATAAACTTTCCGTTTATTAGTTTAAGTGGACATGTCGTTTAGGGGGTATACAACTCAGATTACGACTAATCATACATGTAGCTGAGTTTCTATTTATAAGCAGGTTAGAACGCATTTCACTTTTACCAACACTATATAAAATGGGAAACCAAAATGAAAAACAATCAGCAGATTAAAAGGTACCTGTTTTTAAAACAATATGTGTAAAAAAAATAAACTTTTTAAATTGTGCATATGTTTTTCTTTTTCAGTGAGGAATCTTAGGCTTTGATCTTTACGATATTCAATGCAGTTTTAAGACTAGAGCACAAGTATTTGTAAGATCTGCGTACACTATATATCATTTCTGCATAGAAAAAATACGTTTGAAGATCAAAGAAATCGGTCGTGTTTATGCTTCATTAGAAATAATTATTATTTTTGTTAAAAAGATTAAAAACAAGCAATTTCTTTATGGTGCTTTTTCCCATGGGTTTAATCGAGAATAGATTAGCAAGATTTAAGAAAGGTCTCTCGATAGAATTATATTCTTGAGCTTCTTGGAACAGAATTAAATGGACTATTGAACAACATTTTATCCTTATCTTATGTTGAAGATAGATTCGAGTACAATTGAGTCTCGAGGACTGATCTTTTACCGGTAAAGGTTAGGTGTCATAATTTTTCTTACACTTATTCCAATTGAGTATAAAAGGTATATATGACATTATACTAAATTTATCAGATGCTTCTTATCCGAATTTTCACTATTTTACCAAACAAAATAGATTTATTACTGAAACCAACGATATTGATACAATTACTCTATAATAATAATTAAAGTACTTTATTTGAAACCAAATGTGCTTTTAAATACGATGTAATACCAGTAGTTATTAATAGAATATTAGTTGTAAAATAAGTATTTCATCATTTGAAAAAAAATCAGTCTAAGTTATTAGAAATCATTTTAGAATACTCGCCTTGATGACGGTTATCAAGTTTCGCTGATAATATCAATTGCAGAAAGCAAATATCCGCCACGAAAAGAAAAATAAATATACAAATGTTCTGGGTATGACACTAAACTGCTTTACCTGATGGTGAATGAAAGTATTAAAAAATCGTATTCAATTAGACTCTATGTAAACATATCTTCAGAAACAATTACCACATAAATGTTTCATATGAGCTTGCTATGAAATAGCATCCCTAAATTATAGACATAATATAACCCTACACAGAGTGATATACCATAAAATCGATCAGTTAGTCAAAAAATTAAAAATACTAATTTCTGATGATTTATCTACGGGGTTTTTATTTTTAAAATCTTATTAACCATTTCAATTTTACAATTTTCTTTCTTAAATTTTATAATCAACTTTGAACACTCTGGTATAATGAGTTCAGGTATAAAGGTTCAGCTATAAATTCTGAATTTTAACTGTATTTTTCGTAGTTTTTGCTGAAAACTGAAAAGGTCCTGATGAAAAAGGAGAGATAATGACAAAAAAAAAAGATTCATATGAAATAAAACATATCTATAATGGAAATTACGTCGTTTGGCCACGTGATTAAATAGTAAATTATTATTGGGGGGGAACTCCAATTAAAGCACACACAATGGGTATTATCTTGTAAATTTTACTGAAAGAGTTTGGTTCTTCTAATCAAAAGAAATTATGAAGTTGTGCTAACAAAGATCTAGCAACAATGTTTCTACGAAAATACGATGAGATTCTCAGAAAAAATTGGATCATAATGGGCTTATATTAATTTTGAAACGATTATTATGAACAGAGGAGTATTTTCCCCATAATACTTATTCAACATTACCACGCTTGTTTTCTATAAAAAATGCGTATATTTCTCTGTATAAACAAAGTGATCACCAAATTTAAATTGTATTTTTGAGATCTGTTAGAAATAATCTAATTAATAGAAAAAACAAAAACAAAGCAAAACAATTCCATTTCCTTGGTGATGAAATATTGATCGGAGAGAAAAGTAATTTCCGAAAATAACTCGATGGTTCTCAAAATGTTGTCTTGTGGTATTTTAGTTAATAGTGAATTCGAATATGTTATAGTTGTGGTGAAAATTCAAAAAGATTTTATGCAGTTTCGATTTTAAGTTAGTACTTCTCTCTATGGTCTAAACTGACCTATGAGGATAAATATAGCTTTAGCTAGGTAAATGCCAGTATAAGGCTTAATGTCCTGGATTGCCTTAATATATTCATTTATGTATTGAGTCTAAACTTGTTTTAGCCGAGTCTCATTTGGTCCGAAACAAATTTCAGATTTTGGTAAATTTATCCTGTATGGAGCAATGAAAATGGAAAACGACATGTATCTCTCTATAAATCACATAAAAGTTTGCATTAAGACTTTAAAGATAGACTTAAGGAAATTAGACACATGAAGATAAATGAATTGCTCATTTTCAATTTGATGTTGAAGGAGAAAATGCAAATTTGAACAAAGTTTCCTTTGTTTGTTTTACGGCATATCGACTTCATCTGTTATTTAATGCAAAATCCAGTTAAATAAACGGAGAAAACAGAAAGTCCTGTTTTGTTGAAATTTATTTTTAGGGAAACGGTTTATAGAAGGTATCTGGTTTCTTTGAAAGTTCACTTGTACATAATTGAATTGTAGTAAAAAGGTTTTTCTTTTTTCTTTTTTTTTCTTTGAAGAACAGCTTGTGGGAATGATCCTATTTGTTTAAGTATTTCTTGTAGAGAAACAGTTCGTACAAGAAAGTTGGTTTACTCGAAAATTCCCCTACATTTTTCTGTATAAATTCACCTCTTTTAGGAATAACATTACATTATTTATTTCAATTTTGGGGAATGACTCCTTCATGCCAATTGAATTATAAAAGGTTTTTCTTATATGGGCCAGGTCGGAACATTCAATGAGAATGTGTTTCACAGTGTATTCGATCTGGAAAGCCTAATACGTTGGTTGATGCTTTGTTTCAAGTAAGTACGAATGTATTTGCATGTATAGTTTACTCCGTCTTTTCTCATGTAAAGTATCTAAACACAAGAAAATTGGTTATTTTTAAAAATGTAATATTCAATTAATTTAGTTGGAAGGGAGCAAAAATTAAATTTTGTTAAAAGGGTTGAATCAAGAAAAATTTTGATAAAATCGAATTGAAATGAATCAAGATTTAAATAACTTCGAAAATGCAAAGATTTTTAAAAATTAAAGTGAACACGAAAGCTGAATAAAGAAAAAAAAATCTCTCTGTGTCTCTGTATCTCCGTCTCTGTCTCCCTCTCAAACTGGAGATCTTATTACGAAGCACAATGTCGAAATTTGGTATGAGACTAAACTTTAGAGCAAATAATCCAATAATACATTACTAAACTTATACAAGATATAAATCCTCACACGACATGGAGTTTCTCCCAGTCGATCGTCAGGTGAGGTAATTTTTCTTTATGGTTTATAGTAGGTCACACGGTTATTAATAGATTATTGGAGAAAAAAACTGCTTTCCAACACTGTAGTACGAGTTCCTTAGGTATGTCTTTCACTTACTTCTAACACTTCCTCCGACTCATCGAGTGTCATGATATATCTCAAAAGTAAAGTTGGCGACCTTAGTCAATGGTGACTAGAAGGCTCCCATTTCAATAGCTACTACACCGAGGTGTAGATGAGGGATCCACTCCTTTCCCTAGATTACTCCTTTTTACCCTTAATACGTACCTTCTATTGCTGAGTGTTAAGCAAGGAGGTATCAAGTACCATTTTTAAAGTTTTTGATAAGACGCGACTTGGGATTGAACCCAGGTCTCTTGGACTGTCCTTCATTTCGATAAAAACAATAGTGGGCATATAGAGGCTCTCTGTGTTAATAACAGTTTTTTAAAACACATTTGCCGAGACTTTATCCTGGAAAGGAAAACAAACATTCCCTGCTTCATTTCTATAGTATTTACAAACCAACAGATACTACACAAAATCAATTTGATGTTATATATAATCTTCTTCTAAATCTTAGAATTGTATACAATTGAATTTTATTGTTATGAACTGTTACATAAAAAAAATGTACATTTGTATTCCCTACGTTGGATAAAAGGATATGTCCGATTATGTATTAGGACGTCTGCGTGTCACGTTAAGTAACTTCAATTCATGTAGGCCCATGATGCTTAACGGTTATCGTCGAAGGAAGAACCTAATGCCGTATTGAAAAAAATTAAAAAGCAAGAGAGATGTAGGTATTGACGAAATAACCCTGATGTACAGAAACCAACAAAAACTGACAACATACTTCTTCCATCATGGAATGATGCATATAAACAAGACAAAATAGAGATATTTATCTTTCCCAAGAAAAATGACGTTAGAATCATTAAGAACGTCAGAGGCGTTATTCTTACTGTTATAGCAGCTAAGATTTATCATACCTTGTTTCTCAATTGTCCCCAACCCAAAATCGAGGATTTTTTGGAGAAAAAATAAAAAAAGTTCCGAAATAAAAAGAAAAAAACTTCACAACCTTACAGAGACTGACAATCCGTCGAATAATCGATTAAATACGAAAAAAGAATCTTGAGGTAACAATTTTGATCATAGATTTTTCATTGGCGTTCATTTCCATACACCGAGGAAAGATAAAGAAAGTACTAATAGCATATCGTTTTTCCAAAGAAACTGTTAAATCTACAATGATGCTTTACAAAACACAGAAGTAATAGTTCACTCATTTAATGGAGACACTGACTTCGGTGACATTATCACTAGGTCTCGCAAAAATATATATAAGCAACATATTTTTATACTCTGCCAAATCTATATACTTCGAACATCAATAGATCTAATGAAAGAAAACAGTTTCACATTAAAAAAGGAAATAAGCAGACGATACCTTGCTGAAACTATGACAGATGCAGACTTCGATGATTTTATTTAAGCATAGATACTGTAAAAAATAGTCCTAATTGTGCCGTAATATAGACGTAACATCAGCAAACATTACAGATTTATCTACGTTTCAGAAGCGTTGCCAACAATCAACAAGTTAATTCACCCCTGTTTGGACCCAAATGCAGGAAGTCTCTGAAATCCACAAAGTTGATTACCTGAAACTCATTCAATAAGTAAGTTGATTTTTTTGGAAAAAATACCCTCTAATGTTTTCAGCACTTTTTCCATCAACATAAACTCTATATTATTGGGAGTTATTTTATAGCAAACATTATTTTAATCACTCAAAAAGCATTAATTTTGAAGTTATTCAAAATGATAGGAATTCAAACACAGTACTTCGGGCAAGGACATAGTTCTGTCATCAAATCATCGGTGGTTGAGAAGTGTATATTATGGGAAATTCACATATGACTTCGGGGAAGTATAATTTAGTTAAAAAAAAACATTTACAAAAAGTTAACATGAGGTCATCACTACGAGATTGAGAAAAATAAATATACTGACTTTCCTGACAAAAAAAGTTCCGGGGCAAGTAGTTAGTAAAAAATATAATTTTGACAGCGTTCTCGGATATGAAACGACCCATCATTATTGATTTCCTTCGAGAAGGTTCAACTGTAAAAAGGGCTTCCTCTTGTGAACTCTTAAGACGTCATTTATTGAATAAACTTCGGACATTATTTCGCAAAAACGGTTAAACATGAAATGTTAACCTCGGGGACACACTTTCGCGAAATCGAGAATATCTAAAAAACTGAATAAAACAAAAAAGTATGAAGACGTTGAAGGAAACAACTGGAAAATTGGAAAGTGACTGTTAGTGAAAATATACTAACATATATACTCATATAATACTTGAATATTTGGAAATATATTAAAGAGATTGATAAGGAGTTACATATTATTTTGTAGTTAAATAAGAAGTGAAAGCAGTTTTGCTATAATCTGTATAATATAAAAGCTGTTATGCGATTAATCATTGTATTCAGTGATGACGTCCTGCTGATTTTTTTTTCTGATATTTTCGATTTTCAAACTGCTATTGCCAATTGTGATATACGCATTTCTTGGAATTCCGGGTTTCTTTGGATGAAGTCCTTGTGTCTGAGTTTTGGTCTGCTTATTTTGCTCTACTCCCCAATACGTTTGGAGTACGGAATTGTTTGGACATTTTTTTTTCAATTTTTTTCGAGTGGCCGGTCCATCTTAGACTCCGTGAGGCGAGTATATAGAGCATGCCAAGGAGTTTAAATTTCTCCCAGATGAATGTTTATGGGATATACTGCCATCACTTGGTATTTAGTTTTTTTGTGAAAGTGACTCATTATGAAGATGTGAAGCCTTTGGATATCCGCTCAACGTATGGTCCAAGAGTCTGCGTCCTACAGGCGGGATTATAGAGCAGTAGTGTCGTATACTGCATATTTAGATTTATTGAGAGGTTTTTGTTGGGTCGCACTCGCTTTTTTAGACCACCACAGACATTGGAAGTGTTTGATGTTCATGTATCATATTCCACATCTATTATTTTATGATATGGAGCCACAATATTTGAATTTGATAACTTGGATGTGTACCTTGTCCTTCATCTTTGTGCACGGATTAACGTCATGTGGTCACTGAGTGTGTTGATACATAAACTCGGCTTTCTTGTGGTTAATTTTCATTCCAAATGCCTCTGAAGACTTCGATATACAGGTGATTAGATCAATTGCAGTTTAGTAGTTGTCTAAAATTCTGAGACGAAGCTTGTTGATTTTTATCATAAAGGGTTTTCGGACAATTGTCTCAATCTTTATTGTTATTTCCACAACGTTTCGGCCGATATGTCCTCCGGCCTCCTTCAACTGTTTGTCGAACTCGGGAACCTTCACGGAAATTCGAACTATGCCTTTTATTGAAACCACGGGGGTCTCCTGTTCTGATTCCGTTAGCCATAACCGGGCACAAGTGTTAAGTATTCCTGTATTATTACTCACCTGTAGAGATGATTGAACCTTCAAACTCCAGATGATTAAGTTGAAATAATTGATAGGGCTGAACATTGGGGGAATAGACGCCTTAAGTAATCAACACATATGTTGGGCTAGAATGACCTACGGAGTAGACCAAGTATAGAGTTGAATACAATATGGGAAACGATAATTAAAAAGGTTAGATGAAAAAAAAAATTGAATATGAGCACAGGTAAAAAAACATACATAACAGTAGTAATTCTAGTCAAGTAAGAACATTAAGTTTATATGTCCCAAACATTCACTCTGAATTGTCCAGCAAGACAATGGCCTAACGGTTATAGGCGTAGGTTCCCTAAGCTTCTAAGGAGACAATCATCTGGAGGTTGGAGGTTCAGGTGAATAACAATATAGGAATACTTAACACTTGTACCCAGTTATGGCTAACGGAATCAGAACAATAAAGGTTGTAGTTCGAATTACCATGAGGGTTCCCGAGTTCGACAAACACCTGAAGAAGGCGGGAGGACATATCGGCCGAAATGTTGTGGAAATAACAATAAAGATGGAGACAATAGTCCGAAAACACTTAATACAGTTTAGTAGTTGAGTGCCATGAAGACAGGGTCGTCAGAAAACACGAGCTCGTGTACAATAATATTCCTCGTCTTTCTTGCAGACTTAAAATAATTAGCATTAAACAAGTTTAACCCCAAATGATTTGAAGAGTAATCCTCTTACGCTGACCGATGCCATTATTCCTGTATCCAAGGCATATATTCGCTAGACGAAGTGCTCGGAGTACCTAAGTTTCCATAGGATGTTCAATAACTATTCCTTGTACACTGTGTCGAAAGCTTTGTGAGGTCGACAATTACCATGCACATTGAAATATTCTGCTCTATATATTTTCCTGTACTTTGCGCACGGAGAAGATCATGCCCAGGGTTCCTTGCTTTACCCGGAATACACATTGTTCCTAAAATAGGAACGTCTCCGCTCGTGTCGATATTCTATTGAACAGTATGCTCACGAAAAATTTCTCTTGTTTGGAACGAAGCGAGACCCCGTGATTATTGCTGCAATTTTCCCAAGCTTCATTTATGATGGTATAGAGTAAATCGACAAGACACCTACCTCCTGTCTTAATAACTTCTTGACGCAGTCCATCTTGTCCAAGGGATTTTCCATCGCGTAGCGTATTGATAAGCGTACTCACTTCAGACTGAGCTGGGCATTTACACATCCAGTGTTGGGTCTACCTTTGTTCAATGTTGTCAACCATATTTTGTACCATTTCTGAAGGGTCAATAAAGAAGTAGGGCAAAGTGTCCTTCTACCTGAAAAAGAATTGGTGCTTCTATCAGATTATTCGTTTTTCTGGGCTAACAGTTGCTGAGCCGTTATTTCTTACTCATCAATTATCATTATACAAAATAAATAATATTCATCAATTACATTGTAGAACATTTAGCAATGTTTGAAATATTACTGAAATCTGTTAAAAGCCCTCCATTTATAATAATAAAAAAGCGATTTGAAATACGCTGTACTTTATTTTTACCTGACTCAGTACATTTTAAAAGGTTATCTTCAGGGGGTCATTGATATTATAGGAAATTTACGTCATAGTGACTTATGTCATGTTATAATAACTTGTGTATAGATTATTGAATAAGCTGATAATATTCTAGAGTTAGCAGTCAAAGTTAGGCAGTGAAAAAGGCATATATATATATATATATATATATATATATATATATATATATATATATATATATATATATATTACTGGATGATGAAGGAGTAACCACAGGACACATGACATGCAAGGAAGAAGGTCTTTTAAATGTTCTACTGCTCAATTGATAAGGACTTAAGCTCTTTTATTGTATTAACGTTCTAGATTTACACTTTTCCTCAACACACACACACACACACACACACACACACACACACACACACACACACACACACACACACACATAAATATACATATATATATATATATTTATATATATATATATATATATATATATATATATATATATATATATATATTCAAGGGGACTTTAAAATTTCATGAAAAAATTTTAATCTACACCAACTTTATCTTTGTTCTCACCTAAAAATAAAAAAAACTCCATAGAAATGCTTCTATTCGGTATTTATTTCTTATATATTTTCACCGTGACACACACACACACACACACACACACACACATATATATATATATATATATCTGTCTTATGGTGAATACACACACACACACATACATATATATATATCTATATATATATATGTGTGTGTGTGTGTGTGTGTGTGTGTGTGTGTGTGTGTGTGTTTGTGTGTGTGTTTATCAACCCTAAACTTTTGTTTCGAGATCAAATGATAGGTGTTTCTATGTCTCTTTGTAATACAACTGGGAAAAAACACGTTTGTTTTTGTCATTGACGCATTCTTTATGTTGTTCTGTTTTATTGCTTATTGTTTTAACTCTTTTTTTTCTTTTTGTTCTTGTTGATTTTGTGGGTTATTTTTTTTCGGCTTCACATTACAATATTTGTTGTATTTTCTTGGTAGTATTCATTTTCTTTCCCTTATATATGTCTGACTTATCCCTTAGCGGAGACATAAGGGAATTATACAATGTAAATTGAGATATATTTCAGTTTGATTGATTTCTTTATTCCAGTATATAATCATTTAGTACACAATGAAATTTATTATTTCTTTACGTAAAATAAAGTCTCGGCGGTGACTAAGAGTTTATAAAATTGAGAATGGGAATTATTGTATTCTTATCAAGAGCAATACTGGATGTCTGTTGATGGCATAGTGACTCTCATTGGATGGTAATAGACATGACCAGCTGAGTTCAAGTCCCCTTAGAGTTCATCTGTTTTCTTTTCGTAATTGGAAGAAAAGATTTGAAATCAAAACGTGAAGCTAACAAATCTACCCATAAAAAATACATGCAACAAAGACCGTAGCACCATCCCTGATTTAATTACGACTGTGGTTCTGTGCGTAACAAAGTGTCTGGCAGATCAAAACACATTTTAGCTCAGTGTTATTTTATGCATGGGGGCTAATACTAAGTCCAGAATTTGGAGACAGTGAATGAATATACAAGCTCAATAATTTGATTACAGAAAACCAATCTTATCGGTCACAATCCTACGTCGAAGTGCATTTGGATATTAATGGGATCATATACTCACAATATCCAGCAGGACACATGGCTCAACGAATAAAGCATTTGGGTAACAAGTGCTTCTACTTGAAGTCATATGGATGTTGTAGGTTCCATCCAGATTATTGGTAAATAACAAGGAATTATTTCTAAGGCTTAATACCAACACCCGGTCATATTTAACACAATTACAACAATATATTCTCGTGGGTTATATAAAAGGTTCTTTTCAAAGTTATCTGACGGCTCCTGGGTTTGACTTGAATAATGCCGATAGACGCTGTGAGTATTATAATAAAAATGAAGGAAATAGTCAGAATTTTTTAAGTCATAAAATTTATCAAGCTTCAACTTAGATATTTTGACAAATTGACTTCTTTGTTCTAATAAGGTAATCATTTCTATCCTGTTTTGTAATGCAAATGGCTTAAACGCTGGACTAAGGGCTCGAAGTGAGTTTGAAATCCAATCGCACTATTACGTTCACTTTTAGACTAATACCCTTCAGAAATGAATAAACATCTTTATATTCCCAAGCTATTGGTTAAAGAGTATCACTGCTGTTCTTCTCGAAGGTTGCTTTTGGCATTTCATAACTCATGGAAGTTGAGAGCCCATTAACCAAAGAAACAAAATCAGTGAAAGCTAAGGGAAAAAAAAAAATGAACGGAGACTTCATGGCTAGGGTGCACTGCATATTTTAAAAAAAATCTTAATAAAACACCCTTATACATCCTTGTTTCAAAGATGCTAAAATTACAAAAGATTTACTTTTTCTGAAGGCTGAAATTATAATTTATCTACTTGATTAAGATTCCGTTCCTCCCAACATTTTTATATAATATTTCATTAGCCTAGAGATATTTTTTAGAGTATTATAAATGCTTAAGCGGTATTCATATGTCTTCAAATATTTGAAATTGATTAGTATCAAATGATTAATGAAATACAATTAAATGTTTAATGTAAAATGAACTTTACTGTCGGGAACTATTCGGCACTGATTTAAAGACAAGGCAATAGCAAATAAATGCCTGAGGGATATTTTGAAAATACGAACTTAATATATGAATTAGCGCTAAACAATTATTATTGAGAAAATTTTAGAAAATTTATTTGGACCAATATTTTGTCACTGTTATTGATTTTGACTGCTATATATGCTGTGTTATCTGCAACTCACCGAGCATCAATAGAAAAATATCAAGCTAACTGCATAGATTATACTTAAAGATTAAATTTCCACCATGAAAACTGCTTTTCTTGTATTACCTTCTGAGGAGACGTAATGCTAACTCTCACTTAGTAGATATATGCTGAGAGAAGGAATACGGATTAGTATAAAGGAAACTAACTATTTTCACACCGGCAGAAAGTTCATTAAAATGATTAAGACCACTCTAATATTCCCAATGCTTCAAATAGCTTACTGGTAAATGTTGGAATATTCTGGTTAAAACAATATAAAAGCAAAGTTTTGAAAATTATTCATCCGGTGTTTTTGATATCGCATTGTTTTTTTTTTTTATATGCAATATCAAAAAACGTGATGAATAATTTTCAGAGTTAGCATTACGTCACGTCAGAAGATAATAAAAGAAGAGCATTTTTCTCGGGGAAAATTTAATCTTTAAGTATAATCTATGCAGTTAGCTTGACATTCTTCTATTGATGCAGATAACATAGCATAAATAGCTGTCAAAATAAATAACAGTGACAAAACATTGGTCCAAATTAATTATACGTGCTAACCTTGTACTAACCTTGATAAAGACATTGCTATGAATAGAGTGAGAGGATGTCTATTTAGATATATTATTTAGCAGTAGATAAATGAACATATGTTCTTAACAGAAGCTTTCAAAAAACACTTTTATCCAGAATTAACGAGAAAAATACAAGTACAACTAATTATAAGGAAATGAATCTATTATTAAACATATGAACACTTTTAAAATGATAGGATCCCATAAATCCGATATTCGAAGCGGAATACTGTTGTAGATCCCTCCGAAAAATACCGGGTTACAACAACATTAACCTAATCTAATACAGAGGCCGACAAACATGAATATGAATATATCTACCCTAGGTAAGCACTACAGAATTAATCCACCTTGATGTTCACTATAAGTATTTTTTAAACAAATAATAGATAAGATTCGAAACATTTTTATACGATAGCTGATCACCCTGTTTTCATAAAATATATATTAAATACAGTAGATCTAATTATTCAAGTCAAAGAGATAATTTTTCAAACTCTTGCAGAGAAAAATAATACAGAATATTTCTATATTTAGATGAAAATTATAGGATTTATTGTCAAAAAATAGATTTAATATTTACTTGCACTTCTGCTTGGTTTAATGACAGCCATCATTTTTTCAAGCAAGAATTTCAATAAAATAAATCAAGAATTAGTTGTCTAAATTTCTGAGACGAAGCCCGATGATTTTTATCATTAAAGGTTTTTGGTCTATTGTCTTCATTGTTATTTCCACAACGTTTCGGCCAATATGTCCCCAGGCCATCTTCAGGTGTTTGTCGAATTCGGGAACCTTCACGAAAATTCGAATCCACGGGGGTCACCTGTTCTGATTCTTTTAGCCGTACAAGCGTTAAGTATTCCAGTATTGTTACTCGCCTGCAGTCAGGATTGAACCTGTGACCTTCCGATGATTGCCTCCTTAGAAGATTAGGGAACCAACGATAACCGTTACGCTATGTGTCCTGCTAGACAATTCAGAGTGAATTTTTGGGACTTATAAAATTAATGCTCTTCCTTGACTAGGATTACTACTACTATGTATGATTTTTTACCTGTGCTCATATTCAGATTTTTTTTTCTTCTAGCCTTTTTGATTATCGGTCCCCATATTGCATTCAACTCTATACTTGGTCTTCTAAGCAGATTATTGTAGCCCAACATATGTGCTGATTCCTTAAGGCGTCTCATCTTCCAATGTTCAACCCTATCATTTGTTTCAACTTTATCCCATAAGGGCAGATGGTTTCCCTTCTGAACAGGCGACCCCCGTGGATTCAATAAAGGACGTAGTTCGAAGTTCCATGAAGGTTCCTGAGTTTGACAAACACCTGAAGAAGGCCGGATGACATATCTGTGAAAATAACAATCAAGACGAAGACAATAGTTTGAAAACGCTTAATGATAAAATAAATCAAGAATGTTCATCAAAATGGTTCCCCCATTACAGTATATATCTTTTTTGGGTGGGGATTGTACATTTTCCGGGGTCATTTAAAAATGTCCACCTTACAATTGTAAATGTTCATCATTGATTTCCTTAAAAACCAGTCAATGTTTTAACTGCTTTTCCCGAAGAAAAGCTTTAATAACTTTTGCTCTGTGATGATTATCACCATTAGATGATGATTTAATCACGAGAAAATCAATATTATATCGCGGGAATAAGAAATAAAACAATTGCATCTCAAGAATAAATGTTGCTATATGTTTATGTTTGCAAGATTCCACAATGTTAGCTACGATAATCTTATCGTCACAGTCCTGTCACAGAAAGAAACCTGAAATAGTGATAGAAAGTCCTGTCACAGAAAGAAACCTGAAATAGTGATAGAAACCAAAAGAAATAACCCAGATCTCATACTATCAAAACATTAATTATTATGGTTTTTTTCAGTCTAAGAAATTCGGACACTATTTTTCTTGCATCTTATCACAATCATTCTCAAAGTATATTTGCCTAAACTATCATAAAAGGTGCCAGGTTTTATTGTATTAACAAACCACCGATCGGTAATTTGCATAACGAAAATATCATAGTTTGTAACTCCTCATGAAATAACCTCGCCTTGAAATAAAGAGGTCTCGAAAGGTATGCAGTCCTTTACATTTTAGGAGAAATACACTTCGTTTGGAGCAACTCAGCAAATATGCCAAATTGGCTGCTTTTAATGGTGTCTCAGTCTGCTATTTCTTCATATTCTCCGAATTGAAAGAAAGAATTAAAAAGGCTTTTAAATCTTACTTAATATTTTTACTGCTTTATTTTAACTGCAACAAAAATGAGATAAAGATGACCTAAAGAAAAAAGGATCTAGTAATTGGAGTTTACTTACCGACTGGTAGATTTTACCTTCACTTTGTCCTTGGACCCTTCAAAAGGCGCGAAAAAAATCCCAACACTCTATCAAAGAGCAGAAAATTTTGAGCTCTATTGCATTGTTAAAGAGAATCTATTCGTTAATAATAGGTCAGGATATAGATTGTTACAATAAGCGGTTAAAATGTAACCCGACGCAACCTCACACATGTTTCTTAGAGAGGAAACGAGCACCTCCAAGTAACTTCAAGAGTCATCAAAGATTCAATGAAGGGTAATTATTCAGAATGGCACTCTTATGATCTAAGATAATATGGGGCACATCCATACAAAAAATTAACAGTTCCTATCATCGACCAAATTTCGGTAAAAGACCAGAGTACATGTCTAGTAAAACTGCTTGTTGTAAAGTCGTCGGCTGGCAATCATTTACTGGGTTTAGACAGAAAAAGCAGATAATCTTAAACAGAATCCTAGATTTGCTGGACGAAAGAAAAAAAACGTAAAATAAATATATCTTACTGGATTACTTGAATTATGAGAACAACTTAACTCATTGTTATTTTTCGTCATCCAACAACTGCTGATTAGTATTTCGATTTTTTATTATTTCTAAAAAAATGCAGTTCTTTTTTAATACACTTTTGATAGAGGTTAACTTTTGAAGGCTATACTCCTGTCGAGGGGTATAACCTTACTCCTAAAAAGGGTGGCTTGCGTATAACACGAAACTACACAAGGTGGTATAACTCCAGTTTTGAGAATGTAGAGTACCTTTTCAGGTACATTCTTATTCGGAGTGGCAATACCTATTAAGTTTTATTTAATGGAGAAATTAATGTTTGAAAATGATTTGTAGTCGATATGATCTTGTGCAAATATAAAATAAAAGAAACAAAATCAAATAAAAACACTTAAAATGCAGCTAAAAGAAAATATAAATATTAAAGTTCATTGACCGTATTTTCCTAACGTTTATTCAGAAAATAATCCCAGAAGACTTGCTGTTTCACAAAAACAAATCAATCAATCATTCTATTTGTATTTTTAGCTGAGTTATTGAAAATCATTTCATGAAGTATTTCAACTATTATAGAGTATTTTATGTGTGATATTCTCCCATAATTTTTTCATAAGATCTCAGGTCATTCTCAAGGATATTTTGAATATTGTAAAATTAATTCGTATTAAAGCATAGATGATCGTAACGCATTTGCTGAAAACTGTCGGTATAACTTGGCCTCCAGAGAATGTCAAAAGCTTTTTTAACGATAATTAATCTATGAGATATTATTCAAAATAACTCACAATATAATGAGAAACTAGCAGCATCCAACAATTATTGTTGCAAACGACTGCTAGTTTTAATATCAAGGATTACATTCAGGCATGACTGCTACGAATAGAAATATTCACAGAATTTTTCTTGATAAAAATATTTAAAAAAGCTGTTGGCGTCAATTTGATATCTTACAGGATTACTTGAATTATGAGAAAAACTTATATATATATATATATATATATATATATATATATATATATATATATATATATTGTTACGCCGCCATGAGTCCAGCGGGCTTGCAGGATGCTGTTCGTTTCCGTCAAGTCACTCAGTTACCACAGGCCTAAAACGTTGGCCGTGGTCTGCCGAACGCTATTTAGTGTCACAGATATCACCAACTCCCTAGCGGAACCACATTTTAAAGCTACTACGTGAGTTATAGGTGACTTATTAAAAGTCAACACAGCTAACTGGCTTGCTTTCCCCCTCAAATACAAGGTCTTCGATAAGTACAATTCTTCCACGATAAAAAAAAAAGATTCTGAGCTGTCGTGTTTGAGTTAACAAGATTAATAAAAATATGCTCTTATTGAATAAAAGAAAGAAACAAAGAAAAAACAATTCAGGTAAAAATCAGGAGCGAGAAAGTATTTCTATATCTTGGAGGAGCCTTCATTAAAATATACGTATCCCGGACCTAGCCCCTCATAAAATATCTTTATCCATGGACGAGTCCACTATAAAATATCTATTAATAGCGGAAGGTGGGAATGTACTTCACCAAGGGTTGACACGGCCCGCTTTCCTTCAGACTATGGGATTTAATGACAGAGTACATCCACCAAATCTCAAGTGCATCATTTCAGAATGAATGCAACAGGATAAAGTTGAATATACTAAAATTGTATGTTCACTTTCTTGGAGTTTTATGGAATTCATTCTCTTCTCTTTTCGTTCCCTCTCTATTGGGTTTCCATAACACGTTGGTAGAAGGATACACGTCTTTTTTTTCAGATAAGAACATGATTAATTAGACTTTTTTTCCTCGTGGACAAGTCTTTTCTTTGGGTATTCGTTTAACAAGGCCACCATATCTCGGAGTTTGAATTCATTCAAAGCAGAATTCTTTTTTCTTTTCCCTCATGGCTCTCTGAGCGGCACTAGTTTTGAATTTGGGGTTCTTTCATATACCAAATTAAGTTCTTGGTTTTTCAACGAACAAAGGCAACTCCTTATGCGTCTTCATCCTTTGAGGAATAAGCCGAAACACATCATGTGTACTCACCCGTTGACAACCAATGGCAACTAATTATGCGTCTCCACCCTGTGATGAATGAACGGCAACTAACTAGTTTCCATAGTTTAAAAAATTACTTCGTGTTGGTTTTGGCGGTCCCCTCCTCTCTGCCGACGTATACATGGCTAATAGAGAGGTAGGTCCTCCCATGCCCATATCACCTTGTAATAATAGAGACTGTGGGAAAGAGAGACGGCCTCAAACACAGCCAATGCTGCTTACTACTTTCGTCGTCCGATAGCGAGTATGTCACAGTACCTCGCCCATCAACCAGCGAATGTATTTGGGTGTCATATTTCCTCGTCACAATATATATATATATATATATATGTTCATTTTTTCCACTCCTTTTGGGACATGTCAGTTAATTTTAAATTTTTTTAATCATTACTAATAACACATTTCTTCACGTTTCCCCAGTAGATGAGCTAATGTCAAACATTGACAACAAAAATAAAAAAATGAATCGCTACAAAGTAATAATCATACTTATCTTACAATTCTTTTTATCTCTGTATTTCTGCTGTTTTTCATATATATATATGTTGCGGAGCTGATAAATATGTCGACCCCGCAAATGAATTATGTGAATGAGAAACAGCCAAAGCAATAGGAAGGAACAAAGGCGAGGTAACGATAATAACAAATGACAATTTATTTTGTCATATTTACAAGCGTGAATGTAAATGCCCGTGATGGTTGTATGTTGGTCGTCGAGTACAGCTAGATGTTGGATGCTGGTAAGCTGAGGTCGGTCGAGGCGTAGAGTTCAGCTAGACGTTGGATGCTGGTAAGCTGAGGTCGGTCGAGTCGTAGAGTTCAGCTAGACGTTGGATGCTGGTAAGCTGAGGTCGGTCGAGTCGTAGAGTTCAGCTAGACGTTGGATGCTGGTAAGCTGAGGTCGGTCGAGTCGTAGAGTTCAGCTAGACGGTCGTCGCGGGCATCTGAGGTCGGTCGAGGTTGGTAGATCGATATCCCTGGTTGTGACGGTATGTTGTGGTTAACCGAGGGTGTGTCGATCGGGTTTCTGGCTCGTACAGCGGGTCGTACGTGAGCCAGTTGTTGCAGTGGTAGAACAGTCCGTAACAGCGAGTCGTTACGTGGACTGCGTGGTACCTTGCAGGAGCGTCGAGTTCGGTAGATCGACATCCTCGGTTATGACGATATGTTTGATTAACCGGGGGTGTGTCGGCCTGGTTTCTGGCTCGTACAGCGGGTCGTACGTGAGCCAGTTGTTGCAGTGGTAGAACAGTCCGTAACAGCGAGTCGTTACGTGGACTGCGTTGTACCTAGCAAGAGTGTCGAGGTCGAGGAAAGGCTAGGGCCTTGCTGGGCCGTATCAAAGCCGTGCGGACAATGGCTAGGTTAGGTTCGCGCCAAAGCCGTGCGGACGTGAGCGAAGGCTTTGTCGGGTAAAAGCCGTGCGGGCGAGCGAACAAGAGCGAAGGCTTTGCCGTGTCAAAGCCGTGCGAACGAGCGGACGAGAACGAAGGCTTTGTCGGGTCAAAGCCGTGCGGGCGAGCTGACGGGAACGAAGGCTTAGTCGGGTCAAAGCCGTGCGGACGAGCGGACAGGCCATGAGGCCGAGGCTAAGATGGGCGTTATCTTAGCGCTGCGCAGATAGTGAAGCCGTAGCTAAAGGCTGGACCGTGCCGTTAGCGCTGCGCAGCTTATCGGACAATCGGAACCGAGGTTAAGACCGGTTGGTCTTAGAATCCGTCTTCGTGTTTGCCGCCTGGCCGTCTATTTCGACTGGTCATTACTGACCAGTCAGAGATGCTCTGACCCGCAGACAGAGACCTCTTGTGGTCCTAAAAAGGACCTTTGAGCATACCTATGTAGGTTGAAGTAAGGCAGGTCTACCACGAGAAGTGGGGCCAACGCCGTAAGTTAAGGTGGATTCGACCGCACAGAATGCGGGATTCCTCCTTAATGAGCTTCGCCGGGGCGCACCACCGAGCATTGAAAAGGGCCTGTTGATATCACGAAAGGGCTGTGACACACATCCCAGCCGCGTGAATAAGAAATTCCCTCATAAAAATGAGTGTAGCCATAAAGTGTTTTTCTAACCCGCCATAGGCTAGCGACGACTATTAGTTCTAGTCTTATCTAGTTATTTTCGGCCAAAGTGCTTTGTAAATGTTATTAGTTTTTAATTCATCCTTTTCTTTAGCTATAACGAGGTGTCAAGGTCGTTAGAAAGAAAAAGGGCTTAGTCAGTTCCGGTCGTACCCGGATATAGTTGTTCTACAGCGGGCGTGTAGCTTGACATGTTTATGTTTATCGGCCGGTCGCGGCATATATATATATATATATATATATATATATATATATGGAAATCAATTTATTGTGATTGTAAACTAAAGCGCTAACCTTTGTACAAAAAAAGCCTCCCAGAAGTCA
Source organism: Sepioteuthis lessoniana (assembly GCA_963585895.1). NCBI lineage: Eukaryota > Metazoa > Mollusca > Cephalopoda > Myopsida > Loliginidae > Sepioteuthis > Sepioteuthis lessoniana. The sequence continues at coordinate 110,965,178 of OY757904.1, forward strand.
TGAAAATTTTATCCGCAGCTATTTATTTCTAACCAATCTGTGCCTTAGAATGAAACGCTGGTTTATCTTTGATCATTGCAGACGATAATATCTTCCTTATGTAGCAAATTTTGTGGAATCGAGCCTCTAAATGATTTAAGAATATTTTACCATCTGGGTTTTTAAGACAAACATTAAAATAGATTTTATAACAAATTAAAATCATCATCATCATTATCATCATCATGTCATGTCACTAGCACGAATATCCCTTACCCTCTCTCGCCACTTCTCCCTATCTTTCATCGCCTCTGGCTGATCTTCAGGGCTACATCCTTTATCCTCACTTAGCTGTTGAATGTATGTTATAACCGGTGTGAAAATATATAACCCATTGCTGAAGGGATAACGTGGTATTTTTTCCACATGGTATTAGTCCGAAAGTGAATGTAATAGTGCGACGTTTTGGTAAAGATGAAATTCAGAAAATTTTCGTTGATTACTTAATTTTTGTTTTATATTATGGCGCTAATTTTTTTTTTTCGGTATTTAAAAATGTTATTCCATAGAATATATATGTATTCAACATCCCTTAATTACTTTAGAAAATAAGTTTTATTCCCTTTTCTTTTTGCTGACATCTGCGTTAGAACTGTTTGTAATAATGTAAACATTCTTTTTCTGGAGATTAAAATTGCTTTGTATGCTGATACAGAATGGCTTCATTTTCATTATTTTTTCTCCCACATAGAGACATGCGCACTGGAAGGTCTTTTGCTGAAAAAATGAATACCTACTTTTAAACGAAACAAATTACTGCGTTAATGCAAGGACAATTTTCATTTTGATGCTAATATTGACGCATATTCTTTATATTTTCTCGATGAGAAAAAGGAAATTGTAATTCATCATCAAAGTCTTTACTCAAGTAAAAAAAATAAAATTTGTAGATCTATGTTTAATTAAGTTTTAAACATATTTCTGAAATATTTTGGAATTTACTTTTTAAGTCATCATTGGGGGGTTATCATATTTTTCTCTTTTGAAAGTTTTTCACTCCAGCTATTAGCTGATGGTCTTCTACTGGAGTTTGAGTGACATCAAGTCTCCTCAAGTCTCCAGGACTCTCCATAGTATTTTGGCCGATCTTAATAATGCTGTTGTTTAGATTGTTCTAACACGTCTTCTTATTTTCAATTCCCCAAGTCGCTGTGCCCATCATTTGGTAACTGTACCGTGAGCCTAATCACAGTTGGTATCACATTGACTTACAGGTTGTTATTTTTTTTCAGTTCTCTTGCAAGGTGTCTGTACATGTATCTTTTTTTAGCTTTTGCCTGGACAGCAAAGTCCACTATTTGTCAGGTTGTCCTTTCCTTAATTTTTACTATCACAAGGTCTGGTTTACTGGCTAATGTTAGGTGATCCATTTGCATCTCAAAATCTCGGACAACCTAAATGCGTCTTATTATCAAGGACAAATTCTGTCTTGTGTATATATCATTTGTTTCTAGGCAAAAAATGTAAGCTTTTTGCACAATTGCCAGTGGATTCCTTTCCTCTCCAAATTGTGTCTTATCTCCTACTCGTCTTGCACTCGCTTGCTGCATTCGCTTATTATGTCATTGATCGTTTTGTCTTATTATTCTTTCATTATTAAATTATTACTGACCATTAATATTTCTTATTTTTTGGTTTTTGACCAAGCCAATCGATTTTATTTCATTTCCATGCAGAATAATTATGCTTCCTTTGTTTAATGGCATATAATCTTCTTTCGAGTTTGTCGAGAATCTGAAGACTTTTACCAATTTCAGATGCAATAAGCTCTTTAAAACGAACTCAGTCATTTAACATACATTAAGATATTTTTTTTAAATTATAAATTAAACATTAAATTGTTTTCCTCTCTCTACATAGAAATAGCAAGAAATTAATTCATCTCATCCATAGGATGTATATTTGTTTCTTAATGATAGACATGTTAATATCTTTTGTATGACATAAACGTGACAAAATAAGCTAAAAGTGTTTATATGATGGCTTCCCAAAGAAACCTAGCGGATATGAAAAAAAAATCAGAGAAGTAATCAACAAATGACGGATAAAAATTAAAATGCCCCAGGTTTAAAGACCTTTTATAGTTAGCTGTGGAGATTCATATGCCAATTAAAAGAGATGTACTTAGATTTAAAAGTTTTAGATTAGTTCAGACGGCGAGTTAAGCAGACATATTTGTTTGCTTCAACGAGAAGAAAAGAAGAGGGCAATGATTTATTTATGATTTAATCATTCTTCAATCTACTGAGTTAAACCAGCTAATATTTCTCAATTTATAACATCATAAAATAAAATAAAGTCGGTTTTTGAGATTATATAGATTTCTGTTCTTTTGTTATAATTTTTGTTACTGTTTATTTATGTTTACAAATGCTAGCTCCTGTATGAAAAAGTATTCACATTTCTGCCGATAAACAAGCGTATAAAATATATATCATAAAATTTGCAGTTTTTTCGAGAAGAAACACGCTTTTACATTTATTTTCCTTGAGTCAGACTATCCCAACAATTATGAATACGTTTATCATTCAATGGAAAAAAGTTAATTTTTGAATTTAGGGAGCACTGTTTAAAGTTTCAGCTTGTTCAAGGAAATCAAAAGTGATGGGTTATTTCATGTCCCCGAAAACTTCAGCATGTCCTTCTGTAAGGACCTTCTTTACTGACCGCAGGGTCACTTTTTTTTTCCTAAATAGCGACTTAATGTGTTTCTTCAAAAGGAACTGGCTTTTCAACTTAGGATCGAAGTGTTATATTAATGTTAACCATTTTTATAAATATTTTTTCATAAAATGTTTTTCTCCGTATACATCACCCATTCTTCTCTTCATTTTTTAAATTTTTTTTATTCCATATCAACCATTATAAGTTATTTAATACCAAATACTTTTCAAACATATATATTAAATATATAATTTCAAATGACATTTTATAGATAACATTTTTCTAGGAGTCTGAGCTCATTTTTTGACACAGTTAAATGCTTTCATTTATTACTATCTTTACGAATAATTCTATTGACTATTAATCCATTATTTGCTCCCAGATAACTATTTTCAAGAATTGCTTTTTAACACTAACAATTCAATTAACCATAAATCATTTGTTTGCACATACAGTTAAATGATCAAACAGTTCTATTTCAAACAATTCAGTTTAGCATAAAACAAATGTAAATGGGTTCAATTATTGCTAACAACTTAATTAAATATCGGTCATTTGTTTACATACAGTTAAATGATTAAATAGTTTGATTTAAAGCAATTCAGTTTAGCTGAAATCATTTCTTGCACTTATTTTAAATGTCAAAGTACAAACGTTTAAATGTCAAGTTTTTCCATTTGAAACATAGATAGGACACAATGATATGCTACCACTCCGTGTCAGAGTGGACCTGAGTACGATGGCAATGAAGGGATACTCCCCATTCTCCAATGTTCCCGCATTACTGGGGTCTCACTATCTGATCGTTTAGTGTCATATACAGAACTCTCGTTAGGGGAATCTTACCCCTCTGCAGAGATGCAGTGGGTGTATTCTTCATCCCCAGCTGACTGAGCCGATGTATCCATTTTTTTTTTTTTGATTTGACATGGTTTGCACTTTTCAGTTGCCGAAAATTTGACGAAAGACCTCTGTCAAGCCTTGAGCATCCTGTTTTATTCCCAAGCATTTTGAATAGAGTCTTATTTAATAATTTTAAGTTGTCGCTTATAAACTAATTGCAACCGATGCAGAATTTCTGAAAAAAAAGATTATTTTAAAAAATCTCCTAATCTATTAAATAACCATCGTATCTCTAGTGAGAGGTTCCGAGTTATAATTACATGGCTGCAGGTTCGAACTCTTCATTCATCAAATCAATCACAATTTGATCAGAAAAAAATGGTGCTTTTTTAGAATATATAATTAAGGAAGCCATTTTAAAAATTCTTTCAAGGTATGTCTGTTATCACGAGAATAAATCCGATAATGTAGGAGAATTATATTGTTTCGTTAAACTGGCATACCCGAAGCCTCTATTGATCAAATTGGTTTACGGGGAATAGTTACCTGAATCCCAGACGTGTTGATTATAAGAGGTATATGCATTAGATTAGTCAAATAATGATGAAATCTGTAAGGTTAAGTCATCATACACACACATTTACACACACAAACACAGACACATATATATATATATATATATATATATATATATATATATATATATATATCATCTTCATAACCAAGTTGTTCTTATAGGATACAGTCCATTGAATCACTCTCGCCATCCTCTCCATCATTCATGGCTGCTCTCAGGTCCTCAATAAGCCATTGGTTTGCTGCACAGAGCCGATCTATAGAAAAATTTGCTGGTCGACCCTAACATGTAAGCGTCCATAACAGAACTTCGCTTATGAGTTTGTCCAGCCGTACCAGGACATACTGCTTCTCTCAGTTGGATGCTTTGCGAGATGAAAGGCAAGTCACCGTGCAACAGCTGATTCAGTGGGGTGCAGCTTCCATGATGTTTTCAGAACAGCAAATAGTATTCTTGCGTATTTATCATCCTTTATTTTCTCAGTATGTTTCATAAGAATCCAGGTTGTGTAAACATATATAGTATATGTTTGTCTCGACGTGGTGAGAGCTTAGAAGGGTAACTTTTTTTTATTTTATCAGTTGTCAGATTTCCATATGGTTAACAGTATGACAATAGAAGTCCACGTCTTCCTTATGAATATGGCAATATCGTTCTGAGTAGATGAGATTTTGCTATTGAGGTATGTGAACTGGTCTACGAATTTCAAAGCCTTCATTCTTAAATTTGAGATGACGCCTATCGTTTACAACAAATAAATTATGTTTTATATGCGTTTAGGAAGAAGTCAGTGTCTCTTGCTGCTTACTCTAGGGCATTAACCAGGGATTCGGCTATGCAGGTGTATTTGCGAGAAGTGCATGATAATCTACAAAGTCTGTCTCGTTTGTTGTTTCCGTGGAATAGGGAAGGGTAAAATGACATTTCGGATTTGGTTTGGTTTGGGTTTTTTGGTTTAATGGCATATCAACTCTTTTCAGGTTATTTAATGCCAAAGCCATCCTCCTAGAAGAACAGTAGTACTATTTAACCCATAGCTGGGAGGATAAGGGGGCTCATACCTTTCCCAAGGGTATTTGCCCGAAAGTGAACGTAATAGCGCGACTGGAGTACGAACTCGCGTACTACGATTCCGCAGTCCATCGCTTTAACCAGTACACCACGAGGACACCCCTGACATTTCGGATTTGGAACGTAAATAATTAAAAAAGCGAACACGAATCCTATACAATATTGAATTTTCCTGTTTAGTTATCATCACCATTTTCTTTAAAAGATTCTATGGACTAAATTCTGATGAACTATATACTCATGAAACTTCACCAAGATGTCTTGCAGCTGACGCCTAAGATTGCCTTCAGCATTGCCATGATTTCATGAGGAATAAAAACTTTCAGTTTCATAATTTTCTGCGAACTATTTTTAAAGACTTGAGCTTTCTAGTATCCCCAGAGAAAGTAATCATAAGAGAATATATGAAACCGTTTTTTCTCTCTCTCTCTCTCTCTCTCTCTCTCTCTCTCCCCATATATACATATATATATGTATAGTATGCGTGTGTGTTGGAAATTCATGTATATTCATATTTTCGGCAGGACCTTGCCGTGTATTTCTGTTGATTACTTCAACATCATGCTTTCTTTAATATTTTACTTGTATTTGAATCTATCGATAAATGTTCACCGAAGGTTAAAAAAAGCATTTTAGCAAACGATTATCGTCGTAGGAAAGGGAAATAGGAAAATTCAAAAATGTACTGTGATTGTCTTCGCACTTCGGAAAGAAATGAACTCAAATACTCTTTCTCCAAGTATAGCCACCGATTGCACACTTGCAGAGTAGTGTGACCCCTTATTGAGCCAAGTAGTTGGCCCTGGGAGGCGACCAGTATGTTCAAGAACGGGATCCTCGAGTTAAACAGTCCTTTACTCGGCTCTTGATGTGGGCATGTGACTTGAAACACTCTATTTTAACCCTTACATCAGTAGTAGGGCGTTCGGATTGGAAAAATAAGATAAATTGGCTGCTTATATCAAGTCCAGCACCTACATGATTATCCCGGCTGTATTAAGCTGTTTTTGCTAAAAGGTGCATAAAACAGAATTCTACCAAACCCTATTTTATTTTAAAGATGTTTGAAGGTGGTGGGTGATGATCAATTGCACCATCAAATTGCTGATATTAAAAAAAAAACAATATTTGAAACTATTTAACTGTGTACAAAGAAATGAATTATTATTATCACTGTGTAAATAACTTGATTGATATTTAAGTTTTATAGGAATACTTAAATAGAAATAATTGAAACCATTTTTATGTGTATGAACAAATTATTAATATTAGATAGTATTATTAGTGTTAGCAATACTTGGAACTATTCAAAGTGTGCAAGCTCAAAGTCGTCTAAACCCAAGTCGTCTAAAAATGAATTAACTAGTAAACTCTTTATATATATATATATATATATATATATATACCATAAAATCTTATAATCTATTCAACCTAATGATATACGAAACAGACGTTTTTAAAGGATGTGTTTTCAAGCAGTTAAAGATAGTTCTTTGTAATCAATTACAACTTCAGTTAACTATATCAATATGTGTATTAATTTATATACATTTATGTGGTATCAAATATTTAATGGCAATAATCATTTACATTCACAGAATGAAATAATGTCAAGTATTTATATAAAAGTTTAATGCATTTTTCTGCTTTGTTTTCTGTTTTAGTCGATATATTTGAGGTACAGAACTATTTAAGAGACACTACCACTAAGATTCAGTTGATACCTGGAAATAATGTCAACAAAGATGTGTTCCTGATATCCTTGCGCTCCAGAACTGGAAACTCATCACTAAATATAATTTAGATTCATACGTAAGGCTAAACTGATTAGCTTGAAATAGAAATGTTTTCCCAATTAAACTATGTACTCATGCTAAACAAAATTGTTTGAAATAAAACAGATTATTTGTATGAAAATGGATTTGGCGTTTGATAAACTACAAACGTTGATATGCCATTAAGCCCTACAACCAACCAACCAACCAACCAACCAACCCCGCTAAAATTAATCGATACTATTCTACCAGTGGTAGAAAGGTTGGGTTAATACAGACATCGATGTTTCCAAGGAGGAACATCCGTAGAGTTGTGGGTAATGTGTTGAACAATGACATTGTTGTTAGCGAGTTCAAAATCTATTTGCGCTATTTATATCACTTTCAGACGAATATCTTTCAGAAAATTACGAAACCCCATTTAGACCTACAGCTATGAAGATAAATTGTACCACAAGTATTCTATAAAGTTGGCTTTGGCATGGAATAATCCATGAATGTTGATATGCCATTAAACTAAGATACCAAACAAAAACAAATGTCGTTAAATATCCTAATCATTCAAATCTGTGCAATCATGCTTTCCTTAAGCATACTGTGGTCTAGACTGCAAGAATACTTCTCTGCATTTCAAAGATGACAAATATGTCATAATTGAGACACCCTTACTCCAAACGACTGTCGTAATCTAACTTTGCCAAAATCTGACCATTAAATTCATCTTTTTTTATGTCTAACCAATCATTGTCAACAATAAACTTCTTTTCAGTTGCAGGCTTCTTGACATTATATAACTCAGGCCTTCACTAACTCACACATGTTCGGGGTGTCTCATGAACTCCGATAACAGAATTGTCACTCATTTCATTAATTTCCGCACCGGCATACACTAAGTCTGTCTCACCTCCGAGAACGGCCGGTCCATACACTCTCTTTTCCGTAAAGTTCTATTCAGACATTTTCTTTCATTTAAAATGAGAATGATTGATGTCGGATTATCTTTTACTTGTATATTTACATCACCTACACTCATGTGAATATTATTGTTCCCCGACATATTCCAAATTTCTTACTTCAATGATACATCGGTAAATGTGTTTATTGTGACATTAACTGAAGGACGTTTGTCAGCCAAGACTAAAGAGAATTCTGTCTAAAAGACTTGATTATTCGTCGCCGGGAGCACAAACTGTCATCGTGGTGTCTATGGTATTATCTATTACGCGTTTTTGCTTCAGAAGAAACTTGTGACCTTCACTGATGTCCGAGTAACAAATACAATCAGCTCTTAAATAATCGTATCAGTATTCTAGCCAAGCTTAACCGTACTGTGGTCTAGACAGCCAGAATACTTCTCTGTATTTCAATTTCATTCAGTCTCTTTTCCCACGTTCTTTTCGATTTTTTCTTGTGCTCTGACCATGATTATTATCACTGTTACATCCATGTTCAGCGAAATTCTTTCTAGTATTCCGTCGAATTCTACATATTCACGTTGTATATTGATCTTTGACAAGGCCGTCAATTAGGTATTTCAGGGACAGGATGTTCCATCTGTGTAATTAACGTGATAACCGGAAACAAAGTGATGCATGGGTGTAAGTAGCTCACGTTAATAACGTACAGGAAGAACGCATTGGCGTTATGAAATTATATATAGAGAGATACCCATGTCAATCACGGAAGTCATGGTCAGCCAGTTGGAGCAACAACCATGTCAGGGCAGGTGCCCGTGGTGAAGTCGTTATCGTCGTAGGAAATAGACACGGCGACACGAGTTCAAATCCTGAACGAGACTGATTGCATTTCACATAGCACTAATACCCTTGGGAAAGGTATGAATCCAATTATTCTCCCTCCAGCTATGGGTAAATAGTAGGAGTGACTAGGTTCTTCAGCCTTGGTTAGGCAACTAGTCTAGGAGAAGGAAAACTCTGAATTCAAACCTGTTAAACTCCGCTTAAAAATTGACCTTGTGTCATATCCTGCCCGAGCGGAGGGGTTGTTAAATAGTACCATGTCAGGGAAGAAGCCGTGCTTGGTGCCACACGTGGTGGAAGGAGCAGACCTAACATATCCCGGTTGATAACCTCTCGTCTTCGGAAACCTGGACTTAAAGGCCTGAATATCGTATTACAATATGGGTTGAGAAAAGCCAGTATAGCAGTCCTTTGCCAGTCTCTATCCGCATCCTTCATCTCCCTGTCTCTGTCGCTCTCTTACACTTAGTGTCAACTCCAGAGTTTTGGATCTTTTGAGAAATAAAGTTAGATGTATATTTTTGTAAAAAGAAGAGGCTTGCTTCTTCGTTATATCCTTCTTCATTATGCCGCAATACAACATTCATTCGGATTTTTTTCCTTTAATCTCTTTTTTTTTATGATCTACAGAGAGTGAAGGTATTCTCGTGAAATAGTGGCTAACGTGCAGAGACGTAATATTATAGTAAACAAGTTCGAATTCAAATCACATGAATGTATTCACTTTTGGACTAATAGCCTTGCCTTTGGAAAGTGATGTATCCTAAACCAGAAATAGGTTAAATAATACCACTAGTGTTTTTTCTACTATATACCTTGGCCGTTATATATATATATATATATATATATATATATATATATATATATATATATATATATATATATATATATATAATGCATTAAAAGACACGATTCAAATAAGGTAATTAAACCAACGCATTATCTAATCAAGCCATAGATAGATGAATTTATTATTATTTTTCTGATTTTTATTGCTTTTGGTGGTTGTTGTGGTGGTAGTGATAGTGATGTTTGGATATTTATAGTGGTCGTTGTTTTCGTTTAGTTGTTGTTCCCAGTTTATATTCTTGTTTATTTTCTCGTAACATGGATTTTTCATTCTCCGTTTCTTTAATTGAAAATATTTACAGAAAATTGATATTACCAAAGGCTGTACCGTAATATAATTTCCAAATGATTCATTATTTATTTCTTTGGAAAAGCGTTTACAACAGACAATATTTCGTAATTTCCCCAAGAATAGGAATACCAAAAATGCTTTCTATTATTTTGAGTGCCTCTATTCAGCAATACAAGAAAATGCATTTCTCTGATTTCCTCTTTTACAAAACTAATACCATTTAGCAGAAATTACCAATGGATATTTGTTAGATATTCTATCCTCACAAAAGACGAATTGAAAAAAGAGAAAAAAGAAAAAAATATAAGAAAAGAAACAGTCACTACATTTCATATATTTTATTTCAATTATGGATATTGTGTCTGAAAACTTTACAGAATAAAACATCTAATGGCACTGGCCGAAAATATGCAAGAACGTGCCTAGGATGCATGAGAAAATAAAAGAAACAATAATTACTTTCTCCATCTGTTTGAAAAGATCTTTAATGCTGCATATTGTCTCGAGTATTCGATACAAATAATGTGCACGAGTTCTTTCAGCAAAACAGCAATGGGCGATTTGAATATTTATTTCATTCATAAATTTTATGTGCGTCGCAAGATAAAGTCCATAAATAAATATAACCAATGAATCACTAAATAAATTAGCTAGTTATATTGCCAGGTTAAAAAATTATCATTTACCAAAAAGATAACAAAAAAAAATGTAAAATGAACATCCTTTCGAATTTTTTCATAGTCTTCTTCTTGTACAGGATAATCGCTGGCATTCAGTAGTTAATATTATTTGATTACTTTCAGTATAACATTTTAAGATGCAAAGATGAAAAGGTTACCATTAGCCGAATGAAAAATTATAAGAGTCAAACACTACAATTATCTTTATATAGTTGAATAAATTTTCTCTATTGTTCAAATGAGGGGGAGAGATTGACTTAATTTTTTTATTAGTATGTGAGCTTGAATATCACTCTAAACCAAGTGCATGACCTTTTCGTAGGTTTGAAAAGTTGTCCGCTGTCTATAGTCGTAAATATTTGTGACATTCTAAGTGAATGGTACAGGGGTGCGGCTTGATAAAATATTTTATTTTTATTTAGCGGCCAGAAGAGAGATAAGTCGATCAAGTTCGACATATCGTCCGGTGGGCTAATGTTGCAAAATATGCTTGATCTAGCTTTTGTGAATGATAGCATCAGTTAACACTAATTGACGAGGTCACCAGAACCGATCGGGCATCTTAGTGCTCTCAGGGGCTGCCTGGTCAATGTAACCCACACAAGGCAGCGATGAGATGTTGTGTTCTGTTAATGCTAGAAAAAGACGAAATGATTTCTCTCTCTCTCTCTCTCTCTCTCTCTCTCTCTCTTATTGGCTGGCTTACGATGACACAAGCCTTTGAGCATACGGAGAGCGAGAGAAGATTTAAATTATATGGAAGAGTCGGTTCTTACCAGATAGGAGACGATTCCGAACTTAATTCCTGTTATCAATTTTCTCCTGCGTTAACAGTCTCAGAAGGAAAACTCATCGAATGAAACGTCAGATGTCCTTATAATAGAGACAAGTTGTATTTTTCTGTTTCTCTACCCCAACCTGACTACCAATCCACAGCACCATGCCAGTCCTCTGTCAGTACGCTACACACTAACAATTTATTCTTTCATTGTTTACTGTGTCTTCGGTCGGCGGTCAAATTATTTTCATCTGAAACATATGACAGGTTAAAACATTGTAATTGTCTTTAATTGGAATCATTTTGAGATGAGGCTTCTTAATCCTGAGAATTAATTTTTATTTATTGCAGATTTTTGTCCTCATCTTAGTAGCTTTTTTTTTTTTCTTTCACTAAGTTTCGACCAAATTCCACCTCTGGCCTTCTTCAGGTGATTTACCGTGACCTCGGATAGGAATGATGAGTCTTGTAACCGTATCCCAAGTAATTACTGCCTTCCATAGTTGTTGTCTATCGCACCACATTTTTGACCAAGTAAACCTCTGGCCGGCTTGGGTAGGATTTTAAACCGCTATCTTCTGACAATGCTCACCTGGAACCGATGGTTCCTGGTGTGATAGACAAGTATGGAAGGCAGTTATTACTGGGGATACGGTTACAAGACTCAGCATTCCTATCTGAGGTCACGGTAAATCACCTGAAGAAGGCCAGAGGTGAAATTTGGACGAAATGTAGTGAAAGAAGAAACAACACACAAAAAAAAAAAACCTACCAAGATAAGGACAAAAAGTCTGCAATAAATAAAAATTACTTCTCAGGTTAATTGAGTGTTTGCTACTTGGGTTTCCGACGAAATGAAATTATTTTCGAAATTATATTTAGGGCCCGTAAGAAAGAAGAGAGTTTAGAGGGTCTCTCAATCAAATTTATAAGTGAAGCGTCCCAAAACTGTTAAAATAACGTAAAGCAAATTATCAATAAAAAAAGAAAGAAAATGTTTCCGTTTTAACAATCTTAATATTTCTGAGCAGTCAGAATATTTCTATCATTCGATGATTTCATTAAGTAAAATGAAAATTCATTAACCCTTCAGAAATATTTGTATAAGATTTTAAAGGATTCTTCCTCAGCTTTTTAGATGCAGACACCTCTGTGCTACTTAAGGCTTAACAAAGATTTTTGGGTGAAGTTTGGTGTCCGTAATTCAATTTGGTGTCCAGCCTAACTTTAAATTTGAAATTCCTTTTTGACGCAAACATGGTTGTCCATATAAAACCACCTGTCAACTGTGCCAACTGCTTCAATTCTGTTTACAAAATCTTAATGATTCATGCATTTAGTCCGAAACTACAAACCATTTATGAGGCTGTTGTTCTAGATCACTGGAGAATGAGAAGTAACTGCCAATATTCCCAGGTCCACTATGATCCTGACTATTTGAATCTGTTAGGATCCTCTCTGTGGGTAAAATATTACTTTTTTATGATTTTGATCTATATTAATACATTGTCTCTTAAATAATTAACATTGAAATCCACAGAAAGTGTTTACCTGATTAAAATATTCGTGAACATATATTTATTAGAATTTGAGAGGAATAGCGGAAGGCATATACTTTGCAGAAATCAGTTCGTATTTGATAAGAATAAGGATTCAAAGTCATACAAAAATTAGTAAATTGTTAGAACTAGATTGGTATATTTAATCGAATATATGTAATCGATAGCAGATTTATTTATTTATCTATCTATTTGTTTAAGTTATGTCTCCCTTGGGATCTTCGCTTTTTACTATCTTCTCATATCAGCCTTAAAATTACAAATATAAGAGAAAAAATGTTCGTTCAGAATATGCAGACAATAACTATAATAACTGTATACGGATCTCATTATTTATTCCGAAATTTTTTTAAAAAGAATAGAAATAGAAAAATGCAGTTTTTTTGTTGTTACGGTAAAAAATTGACGGCAACCATGAAAACACCGAGAAGTTTTCTCTTTATGCAACTGTGATATTTAGTGGACATTAAAATACAACATGGTTCAATTAAATGTGTTCTGATTCTATAGAAAACATAAAACTAAGTGCCGAAATATGAGAGAGTGTGCATTTTCCGCTTATATATATATATATATATATATATATATATATATATATATATATATATATATATATATAGGCATGGCCAAAATTATGGAGCACCTACAAAAATTGAGATAATAGTTTAAACCTACATATTTAAAGGTTAAGAATCATACTGTGAACAATTGAGAGCAAGTGCAAAATATTTAACATTAGAATGTAGTATTTATTTTCTGCTTTAAAGCCTCTCTCAAGAGCTTAAGGCTGAGTTTCGTACTAAATTCATTCCAATATTCAAAATGATTTATTGTCATACTAAAGGTTGTTTCGTAATTTTCGGTTAATATTTTTTCCTACCTATGCTATAATAATATATTTAATTGAAAATGCCTCCAAAGAAGCAGCTTTCAAAGATTATAAGGGTACAAGTTGTTGCTTTATCTGGTGAAGGATATATATATATATATATATATATATATATATATATATATATATATATATATGTGTGTGTGTGTGTGTG
>OY757904.1:110984107-110986607 GCA_963585895.1 Sepioteuthis lessoniana
ATGCGTGAGAGATTCAAATCATAGTAGTTTGGAGAAGAGAAAGTAAATCTAAATATCTGACCAACAAAAAGGGTTGGAAAATTCCCTAAATTTGGATAGGATGTTTTAATGGTTGGTAGGTTCTTTAGGTTTCATGGCATATCAACCTTTGTTGGTTATTTACGGCCAAATCCATTTTTATACAAATAATCAATTTTATTTCAAACAATTTAGTTTAGCATGAGTACACAGTTTATTTGTCAAAAACATTGCTATTACAAGCTATTTAGTTTATTCAAACAATACTAATTCAGCTAATCTAGTTTAGAATAAGTACAAAATTTGTTTACACAGTTAAATGTCAAAACAGTTCTATATTAAACATTTCAGTTTACAGTAAGTACAGCTTCAGTATCAAAAGCAGTACAATTCCAAACAATTTAGTTTAGCATAAACAAGTAGTTTAAATGTTAATACAGTTTAATTGTCAAAAACATTTCTATTTCAAACTATTCAGTTAAGTCAAACAATTCCGTTTAGCATAAGTATGCCGTTAGTTGTATTTAACCGATAGATAGGGCCCTATTAGTTGTTACCATGCCGGGTCAGAGTGGACCTGGGAGCAATGGCAATGAAGGGGTACTCCTCATTTGCCAAAGCCCCAGCATTACTTGAACCTTACCACCAGAGTGTTTAGTGTCATATCAAGGACATTCGTTGGTGGTGGGGTCTTATCCCACTGCAGAAGTGCAGTCGGTGTACTCTACAGCTCCAGCTGACTGGGCAAGGTTTTTTTTTAAAGAAATCTGCATGATTACAAATTGACATAAAGTATGAATAAACAAAATACCCACAAGCCTCAAACAAGTTTGACACTTGATTCAGTATTAGCTGGAGTTTTGACGTCTCCGACACAGGGTCTAAAGAGAGTCGGGGAATTGTTGAAAAAAAGAGAACCTATGTAGCACCTGAAACAAGACCTTCTGGCAAACTTCGAATATGAAAGACTTTACTTAATAATAGACAGTTTTAAACTATGTTGCGTATTTCAGTGACACGCGAATGGGACCGAATGAGAAGAGATAAAACGATAACAACAAAAAGTGTTGCGACATTTGTTATCGGCACTGATTTTATTGTCTGTTTCTTTTTATTTTTGATTTTGTTTTATTTCATTTATTTATTTTATTTTTCCTGTTGGAGAATTGTTTTCAAACAACCACTGGCCGTTGATCTATTTATTACTTAGGTGCCTTCATCCAGCGAACTTCTCCCCTTGGTGATCAAAAGACCATGTGGGCTGAAGGTTTGAGGTGAATAACAGCAACGCTGTCAAACCAAGGGGAACCGTGCCTAATAACACGATACTGGCGTTGGGTCCTCATCAAAGGGTTAAATTGACTGGTTGTCCTCACTAAGTCCGACCCCAGTCTTTTGAAAACTCTCTCTCTCTCTCTCTCTCTCTCTCTCTCTCTCTCTCTCTCTCTCTAAATATATATAGATATAACAAATAGGATTTTGTCATACAATGATATTTTGATAATTATAATAATGATAGAATATAATATTAGAATTTCTGCATAAACATGGCCCTCAATGAAATTGATTTAGATGAAAGTTAAGTGTTTTTAATTTAAAAGTAGTTAAGTGTATTATTAATAGGGGAGTGATGTCTTAAAGGAATTTGAAGTGGACATATATTTTAGTTTGTCAGAGGTATTACCGTGAATAGTGACAGCTTTGATGTTAGTAATGGTTTCCGTTAAAATATATATATATATATATTATATATATATATATATATATATATATATATACGTGGTGCCTTCAATAAGTTTCCAGGCGTTTTTTATATAGTAATTTAAAAACTGTCGTAGACTCTTGAAAATGTTATTGCAATAAATCTTATGAGATGACTGACTAATTTTTTGATTTCAGGTTCAAATGAACAGCTAAAGTAGCAATTGGAATACACCCTACTAAAGTCTGATTGACACAGCTGCCAAAAATGCAATCTGGATTTTAGAAGAACGATATGCAATAAAATCCTGTTTTAAACTTGGAAGAGATGCCATGGGATGAAAGCTGGATCCACTGCTATGACCCAGAGTCCAAGAGACAGAGTTCCCAGTGGAAGCATCCTTGCGCTCCCAGACCCAAGAAGGCCAAACAGAACAAATCCACCCACAAACTTTGATGATTTCTTTTAGACTGCACTGGCATGATCTACATGCACTGGATTTCCACTGGACAGACAGTCAACAAGGAATAATAGGTTGAGGTTTCAAGGGAGTTCAGGAAGAGATTCTGTCGGAAGAGGCCAGCACTCTTCAAATCAGGTCACTGGCATTTCCACTAGGACAATGCACCAGTCAACAACTCCATCCTTGTCACAGACTATTTGACCAAGATGGGTATCAAGACTGTTCCCCACCGTCCCTAGAGTCCAGACCTTGCTCCCTGTGAATTTTGCTTCTCTAAGCTCAGAGGCTTGTCGTTATGAGACAATTGAGTTGACGAA
>OY757904.1:110991607-111004535 GCA_963585895.1 Sepioteuthis lessoniana
TTGGCATTTAAGGAGAAAAAAACAATAAAGAAAACGTGTACAAATATTCACACCTCTATAACGTCAAACGTACAAACACATACTCAGAGACATACAAAAAGTAAACCAGATATCCATTTATAAACACACACATACACACGCGCATATATATATATATATATATATATATATATATATATATATATATATATATATATTTTTTTTTTTTGGTCTAGTTAAACCTCGACTCCCTCATAAAAAGAAAAAATTAAATAAGAGAAATGAACTAATAGCTAGGTGTAGACATAGGGCTGAATTTAAACTATAAATAATTAACAATTTTTTTCTATAACAACATAGAGCTAATTTTGAGAATAAATAAAATAAATTGTTAGATAGAAAATTGTGAAAAAGAATATAATACATACGTACTACGCATAAAAAGTGGAACGAATTAATGCTTTCTAGATAATTTTGAAATGTTAAAATATAGTAAAGAAAGTAAATATTTGCTTTAAAATTAATATATCTAATACTGTACCTTTACTTGAATTTTTTATTTAAAGTTTAAATCTTAGTCAATAAAAAACCTGTAATTTAGGTCTAAATATAAATTTTAAAAAACCTTTTAAAAAAACAATATTTACAACACTGCTAACCGAAAGTTAAATTTAAAACGGAAGTGGGCTTAATGAAGAGGTAACTCCTCACCCCTCTAAGACTCTCTCCCAACTCTTCGACTCCCTCATACTATCCCCTCCCACTACCATGTGTCTATTCAATTTTTTTATCCAAAATGATCTGAAGAAGTCCGGTTACTTTTTCCGTGTTTTTGGAAATTTAAAAAATGCGTAACAGGATTGAAATAAATGTATAATCCTATGTAACCGGTTTCGTTGTTTTTCTTAAAGTATATATATATATATATATATATATATATATATATAATGAGATAAGGTAGTGAGTCACAAAGAGAAAATACAGTGAGAATGAGAGAGAGGGGGGAGGGAATGATTGTAAGATAAGAGAGAGAAGGAGGGAGAGGGAGAGAAATGACGAAACATTATGAAACAAATAGGAAAATTTCTTTGTAGGTATTCATTTTTCATAATTCTCAACTAGTATCGTTCTTAGCTCATCATCAGGGGAAAAGTGACGAAAATTGAACTTCTAACGTAGCATATACATTCATCGAAATTATATGTGTATATGTGTGTGCATCTGTATTTAACCAACCCCTTCGCACGAGCAGGATGCGACACAAGGTCAGCTTTCTTAAGTATTGTTCAACAGGTTAAAATTGATAATTATACTTTTTTTTAAAGCGACTGCCACAATAAAGTGGAAGAGCATAGTTTATCCGACTACTTACTAATAAATAAAGCCAGAGGACATTGATTAATTCCTTTCCTAAATCTATTAGCTCCATGAGAAATGTAAGCAATCTCATCAATGATTTGAACACGTGTCAGCGTGTCCATTTCATTCGAGAGTATCCATTGCTCCATGAACACCTACTGTCTCACTCTGTCTCTCTGTCTGTCTGTCTGTCACTCTCTCTCTCTCTCTTTCGTTCTCTTTCTCTCTCCCTCTGTCTGTGTGATTAAACGTATTGGTGTTGTATAGTAATCAAGCATAATATTGATGTACGAGCTTCAATGAACGAAAGAAACTCTTCTTTATGTAAATATATCTCTCATTTTATTTCTGAAAGGGGCCAACTGTTGTTGTTTGAGGGATAGATGGAGAGACATATTATCAGAAAGAAAACTTCTTTTTCCCATATGTTTTTTCTGGGAGCCAGGGGATGCCAACGCTTGCGTTTCCCTCGCTCGACTGCGATTCTCTGAACTCTGTCTAAATCTGACCACGTGGTTATCACGTTGTCCCCTTCTGGTTACACGCCTGTTGGACCTGTGTGCCCTGACCCACTGCCATCTTCCTGTTTACTAATCAAAATTTGACTGCTTGCCAAAGCACACGGGGTCACAAGGTACGTACCGAAAATCCATGTCATATGTTATATAACATTCGTATTATTATCGGAAAATGTTACCACTGCCACTCGAATCCATGGATGGAGTTTTATACATCTCAAAGTTGACTCTCTGCGTAAAAGCCAGTGTATAATACGCAAGTTTATAAAGAAGGTCTAATTTTGATTAAAGATGTATTGTACCTCATACAAATTGGAGAGGTGAGTGATTGTTTGTTTTTGAATGGGTGTGATTTAATTATGCGTGTGTACGCACGCACGCATGTTTCAGTTGTGAAAGAAAACTAGACATACTTCATAAATTGTTAATACACATCCATACTTCTCTGAGCGAATAGGACGATAAGAACGTAGAACATGCTAGAGAACTAAAATAAACCAAAAAAATAAAACAAAAACAAATATGGAACAAGAAGGTGACGGTAATATTAATTGTACCTAGTGCTCTCGGAACAATCCTCAGAGGATTGGTATTGAGACTGGTAGACTTGGACATTAGAGAACACGTAGAGCCCAACCAGACTGTAGTTATTTAGACAGATGATGACACTGAGAAGAGTCCTGGAGACTTGTAGTCACTCAAACTCCGGTGAAAAACCATCATATAACACTGATGTAAAAAAAAAACTCTCAAAGGTGTAATCATGGTTGCTGGCAGTGTTTTGCTTGAAACAGTTTTAATCTAAATTGCTTTCACACAACTATCTAATTGGGCATAGTAGAACAGAATGATTACCGATTATGTTTCTAGTATTCTCATAAAATCATTTATTAAGATACTTTAGAATTTGTTTCATTTAATTATTGAAACTACTGAAAGGATTATCGCGGATTTACCGATTGAATTGAAACACTTGACTTGTAAACCGGAAATCTTGTTTTTAAGGCATTTTCAAGCATTTTGTGTTGTTTGATGTCGAATGCCCCCATTTCTTTTTTTCCAACAAAGATATCGTTTCAAATTATTGATGATAATGACTTCTTAACAAATAAACCTTCAAGTAACTTCTTTCTAATAACGCAAAATAAGTTGAACACAGTTATACAAGTTCAGGTTTATATATCTAATTTAAGTTGTGCACAATTTTATTATTTTAAGTAGTTAATCAGACAGTTTAAGCAACAAATAATAACTATTTTCAAGCAATTATAACTTGAATAACAATGACCAATGAAAATAATCTGTATAATATTGTTTGGATAGAAGTTTAACTTTTAAATACTATTAATTTATCCTCTATTAAAGGAGTTAGTACCCGTCATAGGAAATGGACACGGCAACTCGAGTTCAAATCCTAGACAAAGTTTGGTTTCTTTGTTTAAGGGCATATCAACTCGTTTTTTAGGTTATTTAATGCCAAATCCATTCTCCAAGAAGAACAGTAGTGGTACTATTTAACCCATAACTGGGAGGATAAGGGGGTTCATACCTTTCCCAAGGGTATTTGCCAGAAAGTGAACGTAATAGCGCGATTGGAGTACGAACTCGTGTACTACGATTCCACAGTCCATCGCTTTAACCATTAAACCATTAGTTTCTTACCCTAGACTTATATACCTGTATTTAGAATGATATCTTATCAAGCATAATTCACGCCGATCATCATACAAATCCTGGGCGAGAATAATTGCATTTCGCTTAGCACTTATACCCTTGGGAAAGGTATGAATCCAATTATTCTCCCTCCAGCTATGGGTAAATAGTAGGACAGACTGGATTCTTCAGCCTTGGTGAGGCAACTAGTATATGAGAAGGAAAACTCTGAATTAAAACCTGTTAAACTCTGCTTAAAAATTGACCTTGCGTCATATCCTGCCCGAGCGGAGGGGTTGGTAAGTAGGATTAAAAGTGTTAGTGTATGTATTCTGATTTTAAAATAATATTTCGTTTGCATATATGGTTTAGAGTATTTCTATTTGACATGATTAATTTGTAAGCAATTATAATTTTTTTATATTACAAATAATGGTAATAGTTCTTTGTAAGCAATTAACTCATATAACTATAAATAATTTGACAACAGTTTTAAGGCATCAGTTATTCCTAATAACTTTCAAACAGCCCTATCTGACACATATATGAAATTCTAACAGTTCCTAACACACTGAGTTAAAGTGGGCCTTGGAGTAATGTCAAAGAAAAGTTGACTTCGCATTGACAAAAATGGAGTCTCATCATCAGATAATGTTTAATTTCTTAACCTAGACTTATATACCTGTATTTAGAATGATATCATATCAGGCATATTTCACGCCGATCATCATACAAATATATATTAGAAACTAGTTTATCGTCGTTGATAATAGAATCGGTGACTCGGGTCCAAATCTAGGAGGGGACGGTTTGTATTTTATATAGCGCTTGTTAACGTTATGCAAGCATCTACTCTCCCCCACTGCAATGAGTAATTAAAGGAGAGTATAGTCTGAAGTGCTCGGGGCGGACGATTTGGTAAATACATATATCTACGTAAGTAAACTGATAGAATAAAGATATTAAATTTTATTTCTTGAACAACGATGCTCGTGGAGTAGTGATTATTATCGAAAAAATGGACTCAGTGATCCGAGTTCTGACCCTCGACAAGGCTGTGTGCATTTCACATTGTGCAAATACACATGGTATATCAGTGCAACCAGCTATTTTCCAGCCAGGTGTGGCTAAATATGCAGAGCACTTTGGGTTCTTTAATCTTGGCATGGCAACTGGGCTCGGAAAAAGGAAACTTTTAATTTAAACCTTTTAAAATCCGCTAATAAATTTAAATTGTGTTGCAACCTGCTCGTGGAGACAGATCGTTTAAATACATATATATTTTGCACAACTAATATTTTTTTGACATATTCTCCTTCCTTGTCAGTCCATTTTCATAATGAAAATAATTCAAAATAACAGAACAATATCAATACGAATACCTGGAAATATTTGTGTCAGTTCACCTCAAGAGAAGAACAAGCTTTTCATGTCGATTTCTGTGGAAAGATGTAGGCATTATATACATATAGGAAAATAAATGTTGTTATTAATAAGTAAGTAAAAAGTAAAATTGGCGACCGTTGTTGAGGGTTACCCGAAGGCTCCCTTTTCGATAGCTACTACACCAAGGTGTAGGGGAGGGCGCAACTCCTTCTCCTGGATTGCTCCACTTTATCCTTACGATACTGAGTTTTAAGCAATTCAGCATCAAGTACCATTTTTTGAGTCTTTGGTATGACTCGACCTGGGATAGAACTCCGGTCTGCCATGCCATTGGCGAACACTCTAACACTTATGCTAATATCCAGGACATGGGAATTATGATATTTTTAATGAAAAATTGAGATCTATCTTTCTTTTATTTGATTTTTTTCTTTTTTTCGTTTAACGATAAATAAACTGCCATGCTATTTAATGCTAAATCCATACTTGTAGAAGCACAGCAGTGGCGCTGTATAACTCTTAGGAGGTTTAATATCTTATACCAGAGTACTAGTCAGAAAATGAGCGTAATTGCGTGACTGGAAATCGAACACACTTACTTAGTGGCCGCTGTCCTGCCATTTCACCACGGCAACTTCAACTTCCCTTTATCTATTCTTATATTATCTATTCGGTATTTTTCGAATTATAAGCGTTTATATTTCTATTTGGCAAAATTATTATCAACTCTTGTGATAGAATTCATACAGTGTTTTTAATGACTTAGTCGTAGGAGGGAGACTTTAAAAATACCATTAAATATTTGATTCAATAAGTCAATTATGAAGGAGTGGTTTCTTCATTTACACACTTCCGTATATGTCAACCATCGTGTTATGCCAGCGACTAGACAATTTTTCTCAAGACAGCTCTTGCTGAGACGGAGCATGATAAGTAGATTTCTTTCTTTCGAAAAATATTAGTGTTAAGTGAAAACAATCAGCCTCTACCAAATATCAAACACGTTTTGCCATTTTTCATTGCACTGCCAAAGAACGTGACACTTTGGATTTTTTAATTTTTTTTATTATTGAAAGTTATAGTATAAAAGATGGTAAATATATTTCCAATACTGTAGCTCCGTATAAGATTAACTAAAATTTAAGCAATTTAACCCACTGAATTATTTAAGAGAATTTAAAAATCAGTTTTGGTGATAATAGATGAAAGTATGCTTCGTGTTTTGAAAGTTTAAAACATAAATTATGGGATCGTTTCTTAAAAAGAAGCAACAACAACTACATTTTTGTTGAAATGAAAAAAAAAGTTGCATCATTATTCCTACTGTATATAAGAGTTAAATTAAGTAATCGGTATTTTCACTAGAAATAGGACTGGTGAAATCCAGAATGAGGCTATTTGCATTTCACATATTCGAATCCAACTCTTTCCCTCTCAAACTTAGATAAATACTATGTCATACTAGGCTCTTTAACCGCAGTATGAAAACTTCTCTAAGGGAATGAAAACATTGAAAGAAAATCAGCAGTACTCAGTTTAGAAATTGACCTTGTGTCGCATTCTACTTGCTGCAGAGTGTTTGAGTAACTACATACACATTCTTCTCTTTGTTTCAAATGATGTTTTCTTATAATCAGCCAACGACTCCCCAGGCGTACGAAATGCTCCAGGGGAAATATGTTAATAGGAATAGCGTCCTAATTATAAGTTAAGGATAGATGCACGTAAATGCAAGACTAATTTCCCCTTTATCCTGAGTGAATAATGTCTTTAGTTAATCAAAGGTGGCCCACTGTTTAATCAATACACTCACTGAGACGGAAATTTTCACGCTACATGCCAGACGCAGGAAAGTAGGATGTTGAATTTCTCTGATACAATGAGTTACAGAAATCAAACTGGTCACGCAAATATTCATCTCGGTTGGTTTCAAACTAGTCAACAAAATGTAATCGTATATCTTAGAACCCGGATACAGAATAGTTGAACCCGATCCATAAGATACTTCAGTTATTTTAACTTTAAAAATTATTTTTAATTATCTATCGATATAGGAATAACTATGACCCAGCAGAATCTATACATCACGCTTGAGTTGTGCTGATGGTACAGAGTACATTTACTCTCACTCATCATCCCTACCTATCGTCCGTTGCTCCAGTTAAGTCATTTTGACAGTATGAAGTGTCCTAACAAAGCTGATTTAGCTATTTGTTGGTTAGCCAAGACTGTTGAGTCCATGTGTAGGAGGGTAGAATAGAAAGTCGCTCATGAGTTTATCCTTTCTTTTTCACCAGTGCCCAGTATGTTAGATTCGTTTTAATTGGATCGTTTGGGAGATGAGAGATAAGTAACCGTACAGATGCTGATAAATAACAACTTTCTTTTAGAATAAGTTCGAAACAGCATTTAGTTTTCTTATTTAGTTTACAGCTAGCTTTTTCTCCATGTGTTTTGTTAGCTTTTAGGTTGTACTTTCATACAGTTCTGCTGACACAGCCGAAGCTTTCCAGAAATCACATTTTATTTTCTCAAATAAATCGGATTTCATTACGATCGACTGACGTCGATAGCAATACACATTATCACTATGCGATTGTTGATATCGGATTTAGTAGATTAGATATTGTTGCCAAGGTATACGGTGCCTCGAGTGGTATAATCGTGAGCAAGCTAGAACATAAAACGATAACGAGTGAGTTCGAGTCTCATTAGGTGCTCCATTCATTCAGCCTTGTGCAACATGTAAGATAAAAATGCTTAGTAAATTACTATTATTGCCGGGGTATGTGGACAAGTCTATTCATTTTAGAGGCTTGCCACTTGAAACTAAGATTGCTCATTCTTGTAAAAACACTGAAGCATATAAGATTAATCAAGGCTTTAAAGAATAATTTTCATCACAATAAAAATATTCTTAGTATGATATTTCGTAGTATTACAACAAATATACAGAGTATATCGTAGAGTTACAAACTGAGATTTTATCATTGGTAAGGACTTACCATATAAATGTCCTTTGCGGAAATTGTCATCGGCATATAGCATCCATAGTTGCTGTTGTGAGAGTCGGTATTAATTTCTTGCTATTCCAGTTGAAATAGGTATAAATTAACCTTTTTTTAAATGGCTAGATCTATGATTTTTTTCATAGTAGTTAGTATTATGAATTTATTCCCATTCAATACCTGTTTTTTTGGAGAAGAGATAAAATCGAAAGAAGTCACCCTCGTTTTGACAAAGTCTTAGAAGGAATTAACATAATAATGCAAGTTAACGTGTATTGCAATTAACATACTGGATTGTGACAACGCAGTAAGTGAGTTCGATCTCCAGATGCGCTATTATGCTCACATTCAAAATAATACTCTAGGGAAAGTTATGAACTCCTTTATCCCTTTCCCAGCTATGGTTTAACAATACCACACTTGTCCTTCGAATTCGATCTCCAGATGCGCTATTATGCTCACTTTCGAAATAATACTCTAGGGAAAGTTATGAACTCCTGCATCACTTTCCCAGCTATGGTTTAAAAATACCACACTTGTCCTTCTTTTTGTTTTAGCACTAAATAACACATGAATAATTATATGCCATTAAACAAAGAAAACAAAATCAAATTACGAAATTGTGCCACTAATATCTATTAAGAATTAGATAAATTGTTTTTCAAACATATGTTTAAATACAACCGACCGGTTTGAAGTACTTCAATGGAAAATACATATCACTGATCAACGCTTTTAAAATTATAGAATCAAGTAAATGTAAGGTTTTAATTCTTTAAAGGTTTTATTTTCCTTCACTTATTTATTGCTCTGAAACAAATCTTTATACAGTAAAATTTGTTTATAGAATTTGACACTAAACAATGTTTTCTTTTGGCTTCAAAATAGGGTCCATTGCCGCGATTGAATAATTATATACATTTTAATCATTTATTAGATTTTATTTCATTATTAGACATCTACAAGCTGTCCAATATTTTGCTGTTATGTTCCCATATTCAATATTCTTATATGTTTCACCTAGATGAATGACTTAACGTATGAAAATACCATCCCCGTTGTGAAAAGTGAACTCATATAGGGAAGGTTTCCTTAATATCTTTCAATAACCAATGTAATGATGTGGAGATGGCAGAAATAAATTACTATAAAGAATCTAATTTTTATATTTCAAAATAATAAAGAACTATTTGTCACTATAAAATAATAACCAACAAAAATATTAAAAGTTGACATGAATTATCAAACTTTTCTTCCAATAATACAAACTTAAGAAACTGAGTTGTGGATTGGGCAAAACCATTAGCTTAGGAGATGTATCGGCCATCTTAACCAGCCAGCTATTGGTTGATTTTTAACTAACAGATTGGGGAAAGGAGGGTCCATGTATACGACAACTGTTCTTTAACAAGAATGGCTTTAGCATTGAATGACAAATGAAGGATTATATACCATTTAACAAAAAATCTAACCAAACCTAAACACCATGTGAAGCTGAAAGAAGAGGTTGTTTTGTTGACATAATTTCATGCCAAACTTGGTATCAGAAAACCAAACAAGCAAACAGGCTCGTGTAGTGTAGCAAGTGCCCCGAAAAAAAGTTGTCAAAACAAAGGGAGAGGCTTGAGATGAAGAGATGATGACTAGATGAGTCTGTTTAAATAAAACAAAATAAAATTCAAATAAGTGATCACAGAAAAAAAAAGATCTTCTGAACATATAATACCCGTGCCCTTGGTGTAATGGTTATCGTCGTAGGAAATGGACACACCGACACGAGTTCAAATCCTGGACATGACTGATTGCATTTCACATAGCACTAATACCTTTGGGAAAGGTATGATTCCAATTATTCTACACCTCAGCTATGGGTAAATAGTAGGACAGACTAGGTTCTTCAGCCTTGGCGAGGCAACTAGTCTAGGAGAAGGAAAACTCTGAATTCAAACCTGTTCAACTCCGCTTAAAATTGACCTTGTGTCATATCCTGCACGAGCGGAATGGTTGGGTAAATAAGAATACCTGGGCCGTGAATCCAATATATCAGTCGGATCATAGATAGAAATCATCTACCGCCCTCTTCGGGATTTTTAGTTAATTATATCTTAAAACTAACTTTCGGGATTTCTAGAAACCACGGTCTCCTGACTGAGATTATTCAATAACAGTTAAATTCTGAAATAATTCTTTCCCTTGATGGAACTTTCATTCGAATAGTTTAATTTTACAGACAGGAGGCAGTAGGACGAGAAAAATATATTTAATAAGAGGTATATATATATATATATATATAGAGAGAGAGAGAGAGAGTGAGATAGACAGAGATTTGTTAATATATTTGTATATGTTGTTCATGTGAGTGTTTGTGTGTCTTTAAGACAGAGAGAAAGAGAGAGAGAGAGAGAGAGAGAGAGAGAGAGAGAGAGAGAGAGAGAGAGAGAGATGGAAAGAGGGAGAGGGAGAGGGAGAGAGTACTCGTTGCCATACTATGTGGGCTCTACTTTTCAGCTAAAACGAAAAGAGAAAAGTTAAATATATACCTTTCCAAAATATATTTCAGATGGTAAAGTTTCGGTTAGAACCACCGATTCTATGGCTAAACGTTTCCTTTTATTATTAATAATTTGTATGTCCGAGGCGTATAGGGTATTATTGAGGATTTTGTTAGTAGTATGATTCTTCTGAAATTAGTATTTTTTGTTTTATTGGAATTGTTATTGTCTATTTTGTAGGCTTTTTTCTACATAAAGTACGAAATATATAGGATAGTATAAGATCTCGAAAGTATTTTTATATATTCATATTATTATCGAGAGCATATTAAAAACTATAAATGATATAACAAACAAAAAATTAAATAAAGCAGCAGTTTACCCAAACAAGAGCGCAACTTGTTATAAGACATATTTTGGAGAAACATCCCAACCTCTCAAAAAGAGGATATGTGAACATTAACAAGCTCTCTTAAAAATGACAGTAGCTATGGCATAAAAATCAAGAATGTGATAATTTTGATTTAAATTGAGCAAAGATGATTAAACTTATGCTCCTCCCACCAGCAAAAAAAACTATCCATTAAATCGACAAGTGTTCTTCTAAACAAAACAATAATACAAAATACGGACATTGGTTTAATTGATGATCACAAAACCTGATATTAACAAACATTTACATTAAATAAAACAAAAAAAAATGCATTGTTACCTACAACACCATAAACTGAAAACAAACATATTTTTCCACACTTACCGTTGAAAAATTTTCGGTAAAAATAAATATCATCTACCAATTTTTTTTCAAATCTTTCAGAAATATATATATATATATATATATATATATATATATTCCAAAATTTTAGTTTATATGCATAAACACTGGAAAATGATTGAAACTTGTATCAATTTCAAAACAATCTAAAACAATGACATGGTTTTACCGATTTATCTCCTTATTTAGATTTATTGCTAAAAGTAACACAATTCACTTATTCAATTTTTTTCTGTTCTATAGCTTATATATATATATATATATATATATATATATATATATATATATATATATATATATGTGTGTGTGTGTGTGTGTGTGTGTGTGTGTGTGTGTGTGTGTGTGTGTTTATTAAAAATAAAGACATATTTTGTCTATATACTTTAATTAACATCCTTTCTGGTTTCCTGATAAGTGTCTTGGTTTCAGGCTGGAATTGATGGCGGAATTTACCTAAATTGTCACGAGCGCTTTCAAACCTTTCTTAAGCGATCATCAGGAGTTGCTTGCATGCATAAAGAGTGTTTTTGTAAAGAGTCTTTTTTTAGCTTTTTTTTTATAAAATCTTAAAATTATGTAAACGCAGAGCTGGATAAAATGAGATGCCGATGAATTAAAAGAAAACAAAACAAACTCTATCAACCGAAATGGAATATTATCAAAACATATTGAATATAAAAAAAAATATCCTCCAATTCCAACCTGAAACAAAGACACTCTCCAGGAAACTTAAAAGGATCTTAATAAAATTATATAGACGAAATATGTCACTATTTAATCAAACAGGTTTAAATGAAAGACTGCTACCCAACTATATATATATATATATATATATATATATATATATATATATATATATATATATATATATATGGTAGATTGTTTGGCAATAAGCCGTGAGAGCGGAATTCAATACCAGGCTGAATAAAACCAAAAAAAGTACTTGAAACCTCGTTGCTTAACCCTTAGAATTAAAAGGTATGTATCAAGGGTAAAGTAGAGCAATCTAAGGAAGGGATTTGTGCCCTTCTCTTATATCGATGTAGTAGCTATTTCAAAATGAGTCTTCAGGTCTCACCCGACTATAGTCGCCAAATTTACTTTTAGTCTACAATATATATATATATATATATATATATATATATATATATATATATATATATATATATATATATTGATAGATAGCTTAAACAGACTGAGTGAGAAGAAAGAGGCAGATTGTCTTTTAGAGAGATATATAAATGTGTTGGTTGTTTGGTTTTTATGGCATATCAGTCTTTGGACGTTATTAAATGTCAAATCAATTTTCATGAAATAATCAGTTCTGTATCAAATAGTTCAGTTTAACATGAGTACACAGTTTAATT
The DNA here is from genome assembly GCA_963585895.1 of Sepioteuthis lessoniana. Taxonomy (NCBI): domain Eukaryota; kingdom Metazoa; phylum Mollusca; class Cephalopoda; order Myopsida; family Loliginidae; genus Sepioteuthis; species Sepioteuthis lessoniana. Next base: position 111,004,145 of record OY757904.1, read on the forward strand.
GTCAAAAACATTTTTATTTCAAGCTATTCAGTTTGGACAAACAGTTTTAATAGAAAAAATTCTGTTTAGTATAAGTATATGTATACTTTTTTACACATAGTTACATGCCAAAACAGTTCTTTATGAAACAATTCAGTTTGCGTAAGTACAGGTTCAATGTCAAAAACAAACCTATTTCAAACAATTCACTTTAGCAAAAGTACGCAGTTTAAATGTAAGTACACAGTTTAATTGTCAAAAACATTTATATTATGAGCTATTCAGTGTAGTCAAACTGTTCTAATTCAAATAAATCAGTTTAGCGTCAGCACTCAGTTTACCTTTATTTAACCAATAGATAGGGACCTATCACGTGCTAGCACTCCGGGTCAGAGTGGAACTGGGAGCGAAA
>OY757904.1:111004735-111054735 GCA_963585895.1 Sepioteuthis lessoniana
GAAAATGTATATCATACCAGTTTAGAAATCTATCTCTGTGCGTATATATATATATATATATATATATATATATATATATATATATATATATATATATATATATATATATTGTCATCCACAGACGGACTGTTTCGTTGTATCACAACTCCCCAGTATAACCAGACACGTAGGACGCTTGAAGCTGTGATTGAAACCCGCCCAACTTAAGACGTAGTATCAGACCGCTCGGCCAATAAGCATACCACGCCAGCTAGAGGATTATAAGGTATTATGTAGCAACAGCTGCAGGTGCGTTGTTTTTTTTTACATTTCATATATTACCGGATACACGAGTGTTCAATTCGTTCGAGGAGTTTTGCATTATGTGAGCAGCATCATTTATATATATGAATATATATATATATATATATATATATATATATATATATATATATATATATATATATGAGAATAAAATAAATACAAAAATGTTGTTACCCTAAAAATATTCTAGGTACTATTAAGAAACAGAAGGGAAAAAAAACCTGGAAAATAATATAATTTTAGAAACTGCAAATAATTTTCTTGAAGTATCACGTTGTGTGTAAAATCATCAGCTAGGGAATGCCTATTAAACTTTGAAGAGAAATGGCCCCCACGCACAAAATACAACGGATGCAGTATTTTGCACGTCTTTGTAAAAAAAATATGCATAAAACAAAAGAAATGAGAGAGAGAGAGAGAGAGAGAGAGAGAGAGAGAGAGAGAGAGAGAGAGAGAGAGAAACTGACAAGTATCCTTGCTTTTGATGCAATAAATCCCGGACCTTTATCGACCAGTTGGTGTCAAAGTATGTAAATAAAATCAGCTCATGTCAACAGTCTTGGGAGCAAAGTTTAATGGAATATGTGACTTTATGTTTCCCTAGTGACTGCAGCTTGTCCAAATGATAATCGACCTACTGTCACTGAGTGAAGAAAGGTTGAGACATAACATTAGGAAAAAGTAAAACATAAAAATATATCAAATTTGGTCCAAACCTGTTAGAAAACTACAACAAGAAAAAAAAAGTAAGGCTTTGTTGTGGATGTAGAGTAAGAAATAATATAAAAAAAAACTTGTATAGAAATGAAGGTTATTGATATATATATATATGCAGTCATTCAAAAAGGAAAAGTGAATCGTGCCTGTCATTATATAGAATAGGTTCGTTTTGCATCTATCAATACATAATGACATTCACATATTATATGTATCCATCTTGAATCTTAAAGACGGCATTTCGTAGAAAGTTTACACGTATTAGAATTTAATTCAATTTAATTCAGAACCCTGCGTATATTCGTATTTTTCAATGACAGCTATTGGCAGCAGCGAGTGTGCATGAAAAAATTATTTTTCTCGATTCGATACTATGTTTGATTTTTAAATTGTTCTCTTTGTTGAACTGGAAAAAAACAACATGTTTAATAAGAATAAAGTAGCATTTTTCCGTGTCATGGTTTATTTATATATTCCATTATTATTATTATTATTATTATTATTATTATTATTATTATTATTACTACTACTACTACTACTACTACTACTACTGCAATATCATGTATCCCACTTAGAGTCCATGTCCCTGTCCTCTTTTAATAAAGTAATTTTACAGCGAATTTAAGTAAGCGAGTTGATATTTTCTTATCTTTTCCTTTGTATTTTAAAATTGGATTATCCACCTTCATTGTTGCTCATGAAATAAAAGTTTAGTTGAGGATAATAGGATATGCGACAAGATTTTTTTTTTTTTGACATTTTGCACTTTTACTTGAAATATGTGGAAAATTTGACATGATTATCTTCCTTCTTTTTACTTAAATTTCGATAAATTGATGCATAGAAACACAGTGAGAGAAAGAGGCTGAAAAAGATTAAGAAAGTAAACAGAGCGAGACAGATATAACCCCACTCTATGTGTGTGTGTGTGTGTGTATATATATATATATATAAACGATTATCCCAATAATTTTGAATAAGGGGTCTTGTAAATTTTGGCGCTGATTGAACTAAATAAGGAGACAGATAGAAAAGCAGGTATTCCAAAATGTCTTTAAATACCCAAGTTCAACTTATTCAAAGAAATTGTCATTGATTTTAAACATGGCCTCTAGATAACTTTACAATCCCCAGAAAAAAAAAAAAAAAAAAAAAAAAAAAAAATTTCCAACGGTCTCCTCGTTAAAACTCTTCAATTTTGATGTTACTTTTGCCTTCGGTTAATCTTTGCTGTTTCAAGGAGTTTTCTTGATCTTTCATTCAACCGCGTCCCATACATTATTATGAAGCAGGTTACGATCTGGACAGCTAGCTGGCCAGCTGATAGGGGTTATACGATTGCAGAATATTTTGACAAGCCTCGTGTTTATGTGGCATGGCACAAGATTCCAATTTCAAATTCAAAAGTAGTTAATGACGCCATCAGGTGAGCGAACTATGGCTTTTGTGTTCTTATAAAGTCTCATTATAGCTGTAATCATATATTTTGGAAACTTATACGCGATAAGCATTTGTTATTTCCGCTACGTATGGGATAAAATGTTTTGGAGAAATCTGCAATACGAGCATCATATACCATGAGCTTCAGTTTCTTTAATATATTATTGAAATATTAATCGCAACAAAACATCAAACAACAGTTCGCTGAGTCTGTGCAACGTAAGGGTACAGCAGAGACACACAATTTAGACATCAATGATCAAGGTTATGATCTTGGAAGCTACATTAAAGGAAAAATAAACTGGGCAATAAAGACGAATATTTCTCATTAACCCATGAACATTTTCTCTCCCGTGCAAAGCACCCTTCACATTTCATTCGAAGTGATTCTGCAGAAAGATTGTGTCCAAAAATGTGTAACTTTCTTTTTAGTTACTAATGGCCACCAAGAGAATTTGAATAATTATGCTCAAAATCTTAATGCAAAGACATCAGCAAATGTTTTTTTAAAATCCTATAAATATTTGAAGGATCTTTGTAATCAGCTTATTGCTTGCATAAATTCAAATATATAGGTATTTTTCTCTAAGAGTATCGTCACCAAAATTTTGATATATTGACCTAATATCACATCATTTTAGTGGGCAAAAGTACTTATGCTTGTGTATATATGAGTAGATATATAGACAGCTTGATTGCAGATCTAATAATAAATTAAAAAAAAAAGAACTTTTAAAATTCTTGTCTTTGCTGTCCCAGCAGACCACCGAATAAAACTGAAAGAATGCGAAAAGAAGTACCTCGACCTTGCTAGGGAATTGTAAAAACTATGGAACATGTGGGTTACAATTATACCAATTGTAATTGGTGCGTTTGGAACAATAACTAAAGGATTACTAAAGGGACTGGAGGAATTGGAAGTTGGCGGACGAGTGGAGACGATCCAAACTACTACATTATTCAGAATAGACAGAATACTGAGAAGAATCCTGGAGACTTGAGGATATTTAACTGTCTCTGAGACTCTAGTGAAAAACCAAATGCTAACGCTGATGTGAAAACTCTAATGAGCAAATAATAATAATAATAATAATAATAATAATAACAATAATAATAATATCAAACTATTAGCAAAAAAGTGAAAATGAACTGGAAACCGTTATACACACAGTTAGAATATACAGTCGGGACATAAGAATGGATTTTGGCATAGAAAAATGTGCAATGCTGGTAATGAAAAGTGGCAAACGGCAGTTAACTGACGATTGGAACTACAAAACCAAGATAAGATAAAAACGCTCGCAGAAAACGAGACCTACAAATACTTGGGCATGCTAGAGGCTGATACCATCAAACAAGCGGAAATGAAAGAAAAAATTTCAAAAAGAATATCTCTGGAGAACTAGAATATTGCTCGAGAAAAAACACAATAGCAGAAAGCTTATCAAAGGAATGAATACCTGGGCTGCACCACTCGTTAGATATCCCAGACCCTTTCTCAAGTGGACCAGAGACGAACTTAAACAAATTGACCAAAGAACAAGAAAACTAATGAATATGACGTTGACAGGTTATAGGTTTCAGGAAAAGAGGGAGGAGGAGGACTTGCCAGCATTGAAGACAGCGTTGACGCATCGATACAACGACTCGAAGGCTATATACAAAAACACGAAGGAGGACTCATTACAGCCACCAGAAACGATACTGATAACACGATCGACAACAGAATGACAATAACTAGGAAAAAGAAATGGGAAGTAAAGCAACTCTATGGGCGGTTTAAACGACTAATAAAGAACATGTCACACGACAAAACCCTAGACATGGCTAAGAAAGGAAACTTTAGGAGATAAACAGAATCTTTCCTAACAGCAGCACAAGACAACGCCGTAAGAACCAATCATATCAAAGCGAGAAAAGATAAGACTAAACAAAATAGCAAATGTAGGATATGTGGTGGCAGAGATGATACCATCAATCACAGAATAAGCGAATACAGCAAATTAACGCAGAAGGAATATAAAACTAGACATGTTTGGGTCGGCAAAGTAATCCACTGGGAGATGTGCAAGAAATTAAATTTGACCATACAAACAAATGGTATATGCACAGCCCAGCACCTGTCATAGAGAATGACACACATAAACTCCTATGGGACTTCGACATACACACGGATCAACTAATCTCGGCCAGAAGACCAGACCTAATAATACTCAACAAAAAAAAAAGAGAACTTGGAAATTTGTCGACTTTGCTGCCCTGGCTGATCACAGAATAAAACTGAAAGAATGTGAAAAGAATAACAAATACCTCGACCTCGCTAGGGAATTGAAAAAAAAAACAGTGGAATATGCAGGTTACCGTTACACCAATTGTAATTGGTGCGTTTGTAACAGTAACTAAAGGATTACTAAAGGGACTGAAGGACTTGGAAATTGGCGGACGGGTGTAGACCATCCAAACGACAGCCTTATTGAGAACGGTCAAAATATTGAGAAGAGTCCTGGATACTAGAGGAGACTTGCTGTCACTCAGATTCCAGTGAAAAAACCATCGGCTAACGTTGATGTGAAAAGCTCTTATGCGTGAATGATAATAATAATAATAATGTGACAGGTTTGGCAAGGTGATCTACTGGGATTTTTGCAAGAAAACCAAGTCTGAACACACGAACAAATGATATATGCAAGACCTATCAACTGTCCTGGAGAATGAGACACATAAATTTCTTTGCGATTTTGACATACAAACGGATCACCTAATCTCAGCCAGACGACCAGACTTTATAACAACCAGCAAAAAAAGGTGTTTATCATATTTACCCAACCCCTCCGCTCGGGCAGGATATGACACAAGGTCAATTTTTTTAAGCGGAGTTTAACAGGTTTGAATTCAGAGTATTCCCTTCTCCTAGACTAGTTGCCTCGCCATGGCTGAAGAACCTTGCCTGCCCTACTATTTACCCATAGCTGGAGGGAGAATAATTGGATTCATACCTTTCCCAAGGGTATTAGTGCTATGTGAAATGCAATCAGTCAAGGATTTGAACTCGTGTCGCCGTGTCCAATTCCAGCGACGATAACCATTACACCACGGGCAAAAAAAGGTGTTTATAGCATTTGTAATTAACCCTCTGTTTACTCACCGGAGGTTTTGTAAAGGGACTGGACGACTTAGAATTAAGAGGACGAGTAGAGACCATCCAAACTTCTATATTATCGAGACCGGCCGGAATACCGAGAAGAGTCCAGAGACGTAAGAAGACTTGCTGTCATTTAATCTTCAATGAAAGACTATCAGCTGACGCTGATGCGAAAAACTGTCATGGCATAATGCAGAACTCTTCTAAGGAATTGAGCACACCGGCATCCAATAGTGCAAAATGTAAACAAACGACATTTGATACGTATGCGTCAATTCCAGAGCTGCCATTGAGTTGAAGGCTTGGCCTAATGGTATGTCATCAGCCTGACGGAAATTTACGTGGTTTTCGGTCTTCGCTTGGAACGTCTTGTATGTCAACCTACACAGAAGAAATGGGATATATTGTCTTTGAATGAAAATATATTCGCTCGACACCGTAAGGTGGAACATTCTGGCGAAAGAATATACGGTTGTCACCCGCTGAGTTAAAATCTCTTCAAACGAATTGAGCTCTCTAGCATCCACTAGCGCAAAATGTAAACAAACACAACTTGATATATATGCGTTAATTTCCGAGCTGATGTTGAGTCGCAGGCTTAGCGTAGATGTATGTCACCTGCCTGACGTAAAGTTAGGTGGCTTTTGCTCCCGACTTGGAGCGTCTCCTTTGTCTAGCAACACTGAATAGTTGTGATACAATGAAAGAACATTTCCGTTTGCAATATATATATATATATATATATATATATATATAGAGAGAGAGAGAGAGAGAGAGATAGATAGATACATTTTTGTTTGGTATATATATTACATGTTTTTAGAAACTTGACTGGTTGTTCTTAAGTTTATCATCCAAATAAACAAAGGGCAACACATAAGATACAAAGCCCTTTTGCTCTCATTCTCACTGTCTCTCTCTGTCTGTCTCTCATTCTCTGTCCCTGTCTTTGCCTGTTTTTCTCATTTCTCTCTCTCTATTTCGCTGTCTCTCTCTTATACACACTCTCTGTCTCTTTGTCTCTCTCTCTCTATATATATATATGTATATTGATTTAATTTTGTAAAGCAGAGAGAGAGAGAGAGAGAGAGAGAGAGAGAGAGAGAGAGAATATGATAAAATTAAGCGAAGAGGGATAAACTTTTATGAAATTATGAAAAACACCGGTTCATTTTCAATAAAACAAATGTAATGGATGTTAAAATTGCCAGTAACAAGTAGTTGTTCATGCTTTAGAAGGTAAAAACTTTCATTTGTTCTTTTACGTCATATACATTAGATTAGAATGATCTCTCTCTCACTCTCTCTCTCTCTCTCTCTCTCTCTCTCTCTCTCTAATAGTTAGCCAACTATTTCTTTTTCAAAATCAAATTATATATATATATATATATGTGTGTGTGTGTGTGTGTGTGTGTGTATTAGTGTGTGACTTTGAGAAAGAGTATCCGAAGGCATACCGTAATTTCAGTTTCCTTTTATAACCGACAATCTCATTTTTACCTCAATTTAAGATGAATGCGTGATTTAGGATCCCCGCATGAAACTTTAAAAATTATAAGCAGAAAGAAGCTAAGAAACGGTAGCAACTGTAATTTGTCTTCACTTGAGATTTGTTTTATATGTATTCAACGAGAAAGGAATGGTTTATCATGAAGAATTAATTTTGGAATGATTTTCACTCAACAATGACACGGGAAATATATTTCTTACTGAATATGAATGACCAGAGAAGGGACAATTGAACCAGTTTGTTCAGACATTTGAAAGTGGAAAACAACAAAAATATTGAGTTGTTTTATTTACTTTCCCTTTGAAAGTCTAGAACACAGACTATGAAAAAGTAAAACGTTGTCGAGAGTGAACTTTACAAGACATGACATACTGATAATAACTATCTGATTGTAAAAAATCATCAGGTGAAGATAGATTACTGTATATAGAAACAGTTTCAATTAAATCTAGCATTGTAAGCAAATAGGTTAGGTTAGATATAATAAAATCAAAAAGACTCCGACAAAAAAAAAAAGACATTTTAACAGAGTTCAATATCTCTACTATTAGACAATGTAACTTGATACGCTTGATATTGCACACCAGACCCAAGTAAACGGGTCTAAGTAGTGATGGAGATCAGAAGATGCTATTGATTAGAGGCTGAAGCGGGGTGTACTTTTCTGTGAACGCCAATCAGTCATTCGATCAATATATATATATATATATATATATATATCAGTAGTTCCGGAGGGGTTTGTCCGTTTTTAGGTCCATCATGCTGCTTCCCATGGCTTTCGAAGAGGAAAAAACTGTCCTTTTTCTGCCGGTATTAACTTTTAACTTATTAAAAGTTCAGTTACTTATTCTTTATTTCAGCAGAGTCATTATTTATGGTTCATTGCATCTTTGGAGGGATTCTATTTTTACGCTTTCTTAGGTTTTCAAACAGTAATAAATTCCGAAATTATTAGCATTTTGTACCACCTTTTTCATGGTTCAACTGCAGCTTGGAATTAAAGAAGTAGTCTTTTTTTATATTTAAAGAACAGTTAATATAGAGCAGTGATTAAAAATAAAATCTTTCATACATTTTCAAACGACAATATAGTAAAAAGACAAAAAATATCTCACTGTAAGTTGACCACTGCCAAAGGTATAGGAATAAGAACACAGCCATCGAAAGATTACCATGGCTCGCACTCAAACCACTAGTCCAAACCGCGTCACTCATCGCGCAGTTAAAAGGGTTCGTCCCGATGTGGTTAAAATGAGCAGCAGAGCTCAAAATATAACAAAAATTACTAAAATGCAAAAGCACAATACGAATAGCAACATTCAACGTTAGAACCTCAAACAGAACCGGCCAACCACCGTAGGTGACAGCTTTTGCGACGGATTATAACATAGACATAATATGCATACAAGAACCCCGATAAATTCTTAGCGAAGATATTAAATACCACGAGACCGGCAATGGATTGACGTTTGTCTCTGCATCTGCATGGAAAAACCCAGTCGATGCTGCGGTAGGAGGTGTAAGTATGCTTATAGAACCACAGACCCTAAAATCACCGAGAAAATACGTCTGCGGATGATAGTAGTGACGTTTAATAGCAAGCCCAGCGCAACATTTATCTTCTACAGCCCTACCAACACCTTCTATAAGGAGCTATCCTCTCTTGTTCGTAGCATCCCGAAACATAATGTTCTCGTCATCGGGGAAGACATGGATACCCAAACTGGTAAAAACGTTAACAGCAAATTCAGCTTTTACAATTCGTTACGCCAAAATGGGGAACATTTAACAGATTTCAGGCTGGAAAATAGATTAACATGTCTCAATACTAAATTTCAGAAAAGTGAAAACTATGCAAATACACCTACGAAAATTATACTAAAGCACAGATAGACAACAACTTCATAAATTAGACATGGAATAATAGCGCATTAAACTGCGAGGCAACTTCCTCTTTCAAACGTTGGTTCTCGGGTCAGCGAACTGTCATTGCAAAGACTAGTTTGAGCCTAAAAAGGAATTTAGCCCCAACAACAATAGCCATACACTATGACAGATCCCCGCTCAAAAACAAAGATATTGGAGACAAAAATACGTTAACATTAAAAAACTAATTCGATGCACTTCAGTGGATATCAGAAACACCTAATCCAATCGACAAATATGAGAACATTGTCAATGCCCACCCAGAAGCGGCAGCAGAATGCTACCCAACTAAACAAAGAGGTAAACCTAGAGTCACTTGGACGTCATTATCTATTAGAAAAAAGCGTGCAGACACAGAAACTGCTTCCAAATGCAACAGTAAGAACCCAACCAATATTAAAACTTAGAATCATAAGAAGGCACAAAATGGATTAACTAACATATACATAAAAGAACAAACATAAAACATACAAAATCAGATCAATAAGATAATAGAATCGGTTGAAGATATACAATCTAGGATTGTATGAGAGACAGTAAACGAAGTGAGCAGAAGGAAGAGCTATACGAAAGCAAAACTTAAAGCTTCAAGCCAAGAAGAACGAATGCACCCGTGGAAACAACATTTCAAGAATTAACTCGGAAAACCTCCAAAAATTAAGCATAAACTAATAACGAAAATTATTAGTAAACAACTAATCATCAAACAAGGACAGTTTACGCAAGAAGATCTCGGCTCAGTAATAAGGAAATTAAACATAGGAAAGCAACAGGGCTTGATGAAATACTTGCAGAAGAATGGAAGACCAAGGAATTCGAGGACATACTGCTCCGACAACATAATGCCGCATATAACAAAATACAAGAGAAATAGAGACAAAGTTATGCATCCTCACCTTCACAAAGAAGGAGGGCCAAGGAATTGCCAAGAACTACCGAGGTACAACCCTTACAAGATCTACAATGCTCTATTACGCACCTGCATAGAACCAAAACATTAGAAAATACTTAGAAAGAACCAAAAGGGCTTTTGGGGAATTCAATCTACAACATCCCAAATTTTGACTATCCGTCGAATTTTAGAAGGCAACAAGATTATTCGTTAACTTCTCCAAGGACTTTGACTTCATACACAGAGGGAAGATGGAGCAAATACTTATCGCCTATGTCCTCCCCAAATAAACCATCACAGCCGTAATGATCCTATATAAAAACATGAAAGTAAAAGTGCGTTCACCGGATGGATAAATACTACTTCGACATAGTAGCAGTTGTGCTACAAGGAGTCAGATTATCCCCATATCTGTTTATCATCTGCCTAGACTACGTGCTTAGAATGTCTATTGATTTCATGAAATAAATATATTTCAAGCAGGCCTCCATGTCAACGCAGACAAGACAGAATACATGTGCTTTACTCAAAAAGGCGACATCTCTACACAAGTGGATGTGCTTTTAAACCTAGGGGACAAGTTCACCTACTTCAGAAGCAGTGTCTCATCAACCGAGAAAGACCTTAACACGTGACTAGCAAATGCATGGACAGCTATCTATGGGCTATCAGTCTAATGGAAGTCAGACCTACTCGATAGAATAAAATGCAGTTTTTTGCAAGCGGCGGTCATTTCTTGCAGTTATTGTCCTTTATTCATTTCTGCTTTCTTCCATGAATTAAGGGACACTTAAAGTTAATTTATGCCTTTCATGTTTTTTCTCCAAGCGGACTATTTGCCTTCACTGCTATGTTGGCCGTTGATGACCATAGTACATAAGGTATGTATCTAGATTTCAAAAGAATTTGCCAAGTTGGTAGGATCACACGTTGTAAAGGGGAATTACGTTTTTAAATGATATGGCCTTAGCCGAGCTATTGCTCTTTGTTCATATGTCATCTATAGAAAACAATGAAGATCGTCATTCCATAAGTACATGTGACATCCACCATCTCTGATTACTCAGGCTTTTAGGAACTCATTTCTAAATCCTACAACGAAATCTCTCTCATCTCCCACAGTACCTATGTGAAAAATATTCATCATTGTATTTCCTATTTGGATAAAATATATCTTTGATTTTTTTTAACTTGAACAATGTACATCGGGAAACTTTTTAAAATGGTGTCATATAAGAAAATATAACGTCTTAATAACAGTAAGTTTTATTCATTAAGTCACTTTAATTTATTCTTATGTGCAATTAATTTCCAAACACTTATTAATCATTATTGTATGCTATGAGGATGATGGTGTATTGTGATATTCAAGGTTGCTAGAATTATTTTTTCTTTAAAGTTAACAGTTCTATATGGCTAGAAATAAGGAAATTGAAACTTTGGCAAATTAGCTATAAAGACCAAAACTCGAGGGAAAAATAAACAGGAAAACTGTAGGATGAATAAATGAATAAATAAATTACCCGGTCAACTAAGACATGGATGAGGAATCTTAAGTAAAGATCAATGATAAATAGATCAATAGATAAATAAAAGAAGAACAGGGTCAGCCAGCAAATATGAAATTGATAACCAAAATTTCCAGACAAATCAGTGACTTATCCCTCGGGCGTTTTTTTAGATTAATATGGACAGTCTGGATAAACCAGGTAAAGCTTTCTTTTAACGTACTGGTCAGAGAATATATTTACCAATGTTTAGAAAAATTATATATTTGAAGTCTGAAGGAAGACGTGCCCTTATCACTTAGAAAAGGTTAGTTAAAATAGGATTATCAAGTGGATGTAATAAAAAGGGACAATTAAGAAAAAAAATCTCGAGTTCATACCTTACGAATTTAAGCTATATAAACAGAACTCTAGCCTCTTTGTTTCAGAGAGTGATTGATTTCGAAATTGAAAGGCTAATTATTTAAGTTCAGAGACCGGCTCCAAAAAAAATCTGTTTAATAGTCTAAATCTTTCTCTTCCGCGTTATTATCCTTTAAATAATAAGATAATTTTGCTTGCGAAAAGAATCGTGAGCCAGGCTAATTTTCACGAAAAGAATGACCGAACAAACTTCAACAACTCCGTCTCCGAAAAATAGTTTGTTTGATTGATTGTTTGTTTGGGTTTTATGGCATATCAACTTTTGTAGGTTATTTAATGCCAAATACATTTTATACATATAAACAGTTCTATTTAAAACAAATCAGTTTAATATAAGTACACCGTTTAATTGTCCAAAACATTTCTTTTTCAAACAATTCATTTCATTCAAAGAGTTTTATTTTACACAATTCAGTTTAGTATTTAATTAGTTTTTGTTTACGCATGATTAAATGTCATAACAGTTCTATTTCAAACAATTTGGTTTAACATACAAAACACTTCTATTTCAAAAAATTCAGTTTGGCATAAGTACGCTGTTTAAATACCAAAACCGTTCTAATTCAATCAATTCAGTTTAGCGTCTATTCATAGTTTAGTTCAATTTAACCCATCGATAGGAGCCTCTCAGGTGCTAACACTCCGGCCAAGAGTGGACCTGAGAGTGATGGCAAAGAAAGGGTACTCAACATTCCCAAAGCTTCAGCATTACTGCAACCTCACCATCAGAGTGTTTGGTGCTATATAAAAAACACTCATTAGTATGGGGGCTACTTATTCCTCTGCAGAGATGCATTCGGTGTATTCTAAAGCCCCAGTCGAGTTGGCAAAGAAAAAATAGTTGGACACCAAGTTTAACTGGTACACCATTTGCGATTGAAACAAAAGAAAACAATAGAACGTTCTACGATAAATAGTCAATTTGAAATCGATGTGTTTCACTCTTTTCTCTCCAAAAATACCTAACTGTGTCCAAACCCTGGTCAAAAAGAAATATTATTTTACCGCTGCTGACAACACAGAACATCTGTTGATTGACGTGATTATACTATATATAATCATTCGGTTTTCGACGATGCTTATCACGTCATATATGTAGTATTAGTACCCACAAGTTACAAAGGTCGATTTAGAGCTAATGATCAGACGACACACATTTATCGCAAGAGCAAGTTTCTTTAAAATCCCGTCAGTCAGCAGCTGCTAATTTTGTGGTCATTTGTATATGAAAAACCAAAATGGCTTCCGAAGAAATAGATCCATGACCTCACAAATAATGACCATCTGTAGAATCTTTGAAGGCGTACGGGCAAAAAACCTACAAGCGACATTATTATTTGTCGATTGTACCAAGGCCTTCGATTCCATTAACAGACGAAATATGGAACAAATCCTACTAGCATACGGCCTACCTAAAGAAATTTTAGCAGCAATAACGATTCTCTAAAGAAACACGAAAGTGAAAGTACGTTCACATGATGGAGACACAGAATACTTCGACATTGTAGCTGGAGTACTACAAGGGAACACGCCTGCCCCATACCTGTTTATCAACTGTCTAGACTACGTGCTTACAACATCGATTGATAAAATCAGAGAAAACAGCTTCGAGCTGACAAAGAAAAGAAGCAGAAGGTACCCTGCAAAAACAATTACCGACACCGACTACGCCGATGACATAGCGATACTGGCAAATACACCCAACCAAGCCGAAACAGTACTGCATAGTTTGGAACGAGCCGCCGCAGGCATTGGCCTCCATGTCAATGCATACAAAACTGAATATATGAGCTGTAATCAAACAGGCGACATCTCCACACTAGACGGAACCTCTCTGAAACTAGTTGAAAAACTCACCTACATAGGAAGCAGCGTGTCATCAACCGAAAAGGACATCGACGCGCGGCTAACGAAGTCATGGACAGCTATCGATAGGCAATCAATCATATGGAAATCAAACCTGACCAATAAAATGAAACTCAGTTTCTTCCAGGCAGCGGTCGTATCGATACTGCTATATGGATGCACTACTTGGACGCTAACTAAACTGCTGGAAAAGTAGCTAGACGGCAATTACACAAGAATGCTGCGAGCAATATTGAACAAGGCACCAACTATACGGCCACCTGCCTTCCATTACGAAAACAACCTAAGTTAGACGAACCAGACATGCAGGACACTGCTGGAGAGGCAGGGACGAGCTCATAAGTGATGTGCTCATGTGGACACCCACATATGGCCGGGCAAAGGCGGGATGACCAGCATGAACATACATTAAGCAGCTATGTGAGGATACGGGATGTTACCCTGAAGACCTGCCGGAGGCGATGAACTATACGGAGTATTGTCGAGAGAGCGTCAGGGGTATCCGTGCTTGTTGCACGACATGATGATGATGATGATGTATATCAAGGTCCCGAAATGTTCAATGTCTTCTTATATTTTTATGAGAGTTTTTCACACTCGCACTAACTTATAATTTTCCCTGGTTTATAAGTGACATCAAGTCGCCACAGGTTTCTAGAACTCTTTAAATTATCCTAGCCGATTCTAGCAATGTTGTGGTCGGGTTGGTTTAAATTTTTTCTCTAATCGCAATTTCTTCGAGTCTCTTTTTCAGTTTCTTTTTAACAGTTTCAAGGGAACCGACGATATTTAGTCTCCTTGTCACTTGCCAGTCCAAATATTTTTCAGCTATTTGGAATGTCCAAGTATTTGTAGGGCTTTTTCTTTTCCATAATTTTATTCTGTGGTCCTTCGACACGGCAAAATTCATACATGACAGGTTCCTTTTTTCTTGTTTTTTCTGGCCTGGATTGGGAATTATTATTATTATTATCATTATTTACTCAAAAGAGTTTTTTCACATCAGCGTTAGCTGATGGTCTTTCACTGGAGTTTGAGTGAGAACAAGTCTCCTCAAGTCTCCTGGACTCTTCTCCGCATCCTGACCGTTCTCAATAATGCCGTAGCTTGGATGATCTCAACTCGTCCACCAACTTCAAAGTCCTTCAGTCACTTTAAGAACCCTTTAGTTACTGTACCAAAAGCACCAATCACAATTGGTATAATTTTCACCTTCATGTACCATTTTTTTTCAATTTCCAATCAAGGTCGCGGTACTTATCCTTCTTTTCACATTCTTTCAGTTTTATTCTGTGGTCATCCGGAACAGCGAAGTTGATAATTTTGCAAATTCTCTTTTTTTTTGTTGATAATTAATCAGTCTGGTCTTCTGGCTGAAATTAGGTGATCCGTCTTTATGTCAAAGTCCCATGGTAGTCACTGGCTTTTGAGTGACAGCAAGTCTTCTCATGTTTCCAAGACTCTTCTCAGTATTCTGACCAATTTTAATAATGTAATACTTTGGATGGTTTCCACTATTTATTAATTCACACTGTTGACTGGTCCAAGAGCACCAATTACAATTGGTATTAACGTCACTTTCATGTTCACGTCGAGATATTTATCCTTCTTTTCCTTTTCAATTTTATTCAATGGTCAGCCGGGACAGCAAAGTCCAGAAATTTGCAGCGTTTATTTGTTTGTTGATTATTACAAGATCTGGTCGTCTGGCTGGTTTTTGAGAGGTCTGTTTGTATGCCAAAATACCACAGGAGTTTGTGCGAATAATTCTCCAGGACAGGTGTTGGGATTTTGCATATACCATTTGTTCATATGGTCAAATTTCAATTTCTTGCACATGTTTCAGTGGATCACTTTGCCCAGCCAATCGTGTCTAACCTTTTACACTTTCTGTGCTAATTCGCTGCATTCGCTTATTATGCGATTGATCGTTTATTCAATATTCTTCTTCTTCTTCTTCTTCTTCTTCTTCTTCTTCTTCTTCTTATTATTATTATTATTATTATTATTATTATTATTATTATTATTATTATTATTATTATTATTTGACAATTTTTCACGCCAGGGTTAGCTCATGGTTCTTCTTCTTCTTCTTCTTCTTCTTCTTCTTATTATTATTATTATTATTATTATTATTATTATTATTATTATTATTATAACTCATTCGGGAGTTTTTCTCCAGGAATCTTCTGCGTATTCTAACCGATCTTAGTAATGCTGGGATGGATGGTTACAATTTTTTCTCTGATTTTCAATTCCTCTACTCTCTTTTTTAAGGTTTTTGGAACCCTTCCAAATACACCATCTACAATAGGTGTTACAACCACCTTCGTGTCCCATTGTTTTCTCAGCTCTCTGATAAGATACAGGCATTGGAGTCTCGGTTTGATTTCTTTTTCTTTTATCTGTGGTCAGCGGGAACAGCAAAATAACTATAAGACAAGTTTTTTTTTTCTCCTAAATTAATATTATGTCTAGTCATCTAGCCGAGATCGGCTATCTGAAAATACTTGAAAACATCACGCGTCTCATTTTTAGGACGATTACTGGTTTGTGCATATACTATCTGTTCATATATTCAAAAGTTAATTTCTTTTACAGTTCCCAGTGGACGAACTTTTTTTTATGAAGTGTTGTGTATTCCAATACTCCTTTTGTTCTCGTTTGCAGTATTTACTTATCTTGTGATTAATCATTTAATCTTTGTCTCCATATAACATACACTTGCAGTTCTGTTGCGCATAATTATTTTAGCTTTAATACAATTATTCTTTAAATTTTTATTTTCAATTGATATTAAAAGACAATTAGTTACTCTTTTTATATTTCTTTTCTTAGCTATGACCAGGCCATCTCGTGAGTAATCTCAGTGGGTTGCCAGAAGTATCCACAGATTTGTTTTTCTTCCTGTTAATTTTTGTTGTTTTTTTTCCTGTCAAATACGTATATAGCCATTGCAGTTAATAATTGCTTTAATTATTATTGACATGAGCTTTTTTTTGTGTACTCTCAAGTTTAAGCGATCCTCAATTCTTCCCTCCAACACAAACTTCAATGCTGGCAAGTCCTCTCAGACCTTACTTCCTAGCCACATATAGTTTGTATACGTCATCTCTCTGGTCTATTGCCAAATATATCATCATAAATTTCCTTGTTCTTTGGTCAATTTGTCTGGGTTCCTCCCTTGTCGATTCTAAGAATGGTCGAACGTTTGTATTGCTTTGATGAGTTTTCTGCTAAAGACTTTGGTATCGAGAAGTTTTCTTCTTTTGAGGTACACTTTTTATACGTTTCTTTCATCTCTGTTTGCTTCATGATCTATCTATCTATCTATCTAGCCCCCCCCCACACACACACACATTCGCGTATATATATATATATATATACGAATATTGTTCACAAAGTGTTAAGCCGCAAGCAGATTTCAGTTTTGTCGCTAACCTTTCACATTTATTTGGACCTCACTTGCACATAAATTAAGCTAGAAATATGTGTGCATACAATATATGGGTGTACTTATTCACTTATTCTCAAGACACACACACACACACACACACACATATATATATATATGTGTGTGTGTGTGTGTATATTTGTGTGTGTATGTATATATATATATATCTACATATATATATATATATATATATATATATATATATATATATTATATATATATATATATATATATATACAATGTTGATTAACAGAGAATGATTGTAGAGCTTTTAAATACAAAGTCTGCATATCTGTCGAGGGGTAAAGTATGTACTGCATATAACGCTGAATAATTTGATGGAGAAGAACCAGTCATGGTATTTTGGGTAATGTTGAGCAGCCTTCATTTTAAAAACTCACATGTCCACTCTGACCCGGAGTTGTAATATCTGTTAGAGTCTTGTCGATCAGTCAAATAGATTTGATAATCATTTGTTATCCTAGAAAAAATTTAACAGTATGCAACATAATTATTGATATCAAATAAAAAAATCATTTGTAGATGGCAGTGCTTGAAAACATCTAACTGCGTGTTAGTACACCCATTTGAGTTAGCAATACTCGAAACTATGTAAAATGCTATAAAAAAATCTCTTCGTTTTGAAGTTATATATACATAACAAGATTTTACACTGAATAACGTGCATGGGTAAATACACCATAAAAAAACAACCAAACGACAATTTTAACGGCAAGTCTAAACTGTTAACTAGAAAAGTGTATATATAGACCAAAAACGTTTATTAAGTCTACACTGTTAACTAGAAACGTTTATTAAGAAACAAACACATTTATTAGAATGAAAACGTTTATTAGAAACAAAAAGGTTTATTAAGTCTAAACTGTTAACTAGAAATGTGTATATATCGACCAAAACGTTTAATTATCCCAAATTTCTCTCAATAAAATGACCCGCGATGGATTGACATGCCGTTAAACTCAATTAAACAACCAACCAACTATAGAAAACATATTTCCGTTTATTTTTCATTATATAATTTGCGTGTACAGATTCTAAAAAATAGATAGTTACGCCAGGTATCATTGAAAAAGTAACCAGTCTCGTTGGTTTGAAATTTGGATTGAAAATTTGGAAATTTTATCAAATCGTGGACTTCCTAAGACTGTTTCGGTGCGAAAGAACGTACATAATTTCCATTCTACATGCCTTTATGTATTTAATGTCTCGAAAGAATCTAGAAAAATATAAGCGATGCATGTATTCTATAACACAATCGTTTTAAACCAGAAAGATGTTCATGTTTTTTTATGTGTGAATAGAATATGTTATTTATTCATTATTGTGTCCTTTAGCACTGTCGTAAAGCAATTTTTATTTTGGGATGATTTTAATTTGTGGACGTGCGTTGAAATTAAAATTTGTATATTTTCAAGAAAATTTTTCTTTAGCCGATAGCAAGTTAGTCACTATAATTTCATTAAATTGACTTAAAGCATCTATTTGACAATTAAATATTTTAAATTCAATTTGCTTTACTTTTCAGATCTAGCAATTAAGAATATGAATATTTCACACGAATCAATCTGAAAGTACGTCGCAAACACTGCGTTCTTCGAGAAAAGTTATTAATCAAGGAGCAAAATAATCGGTGAGTACTTTTTTCTTTCGATGACACAAGCAAGCAAAAATTTCTTGCATCAACCTTTTAAAGCAAAGCATAAAATTCATATCACTTTTATACATCTTTGATCCTAGTGATGATAATAGGCAATTTCTTCCATTGTGCAGGTGTCGAATTCAAGTTTTTGAGGTGTTTGATGCAGATTAGATTAACGTAGGCCCAAGGGTATCCAGTATTATTGCTAGCCAACTTTATCGTATGGAGTCAGTGCTTTTGTCAAAGGTAATGGAATCGACGATGTGAGTTCGAATATTAGACAAGACTGTCTGCGTTTTCCTTAGCGTTAATAGCCCTTGGAAAAGCATGAATCCTTTTCTTTTCTGGTCAATATGTACGTGATTAAACTGCATCTAAAAGAGAGGATGATCTGAATTCAAATTCCAGTAGCTCTATTACGTTAACTTTCAGACAAATAAATTCGGGGACGGTATGGAGGCCCTTATCTCCCTATTTATGAGTTAAATAATATCACTTGTGTTTTTCTTTAACTGTAGAATAACGCACAAACGTTGATATTCCATTAACCAGAGAAACTACTAAATGCTTAAGCAATTTTATTAAATATTAAATTTCTTTAAAACAAATACAATTGTCTTTATAATTTCTAGTAGAACTGTATCTGTGGGGTTTGAAGACTTTGAATGTCAGGGGCTAAAGGCAAGGCTGTGTTGCCGTAGATATCTGGCTCCATATTTTGGTTATATTATTTTACCCCACGTTGACTGGCCGGCGCAATGCTTTGCCCAAAGAAAGTCCCAAAAGAAATATACAAAAAGAAAAGATAGAAATTGATAAGAGACGAAAAAATTTCTTCTATACTTTCCTTTATTTACTAGGTGAAGGGACTAACCGACGCTACGTACCAAGACGTAGGCGTGGTGCCCAAAACACCAGACAGCAAAATGGTGTTGTTGGTTCGACGGACACTGCCTGTAAGAGAAGGATAATATGGTCTCCTTTTACAAGAGGAATCCCTTTTTTCTTTTACGCATGCGTCATCTCCTTTTCCGTTAGAGACCTCTGGGAGTTTCTTCAAATTTAATAGTTTTCTTTATATCTATTCATTTATTCTTTTTCAAATTCAGTTTTTTATTTATTTATTTATTCATTCCCTACATATCCAAACAAAAGATAGGTACTTATATATAAGTTATTTCCATGGAAGGCACGTGATATAACGGACATTGATGTTACGAAATGAAGTCAACATAAAGATTTCGAATCACGGAAAGCCTTTTCGGGTTATACTTATATCTAGTCCCAATAGAAAATCAAAACGATATACCCTTTTCCGCCTTCTATGTGTAAAACTTTGGCAGAATATCTGGTCGAAGGGAAAAGAAATTAAAAAGCTTACGTGTAGTTTGACTGACTTACACTATCTTGGTTATCCATTATCTTGTATCACCTCATTGAAAAACTATGGCTCGTCTTAAAGAAACTTTTGTCATTACTAACTAACAAGTTAAATCGGGTGGTTCATATTTTATCTGAACTGCTGGTTGCTCTTACATCCTTAGGAATTTGAAAAGATTCTAATATCATTTATTAACAAACTCTAAAGCAATGGAAGTCTAAAACCAAAAACTTTTGCGTCTCTCTCTCTCTTTCTCTCTCTCTCTCTCTATACACACACACACACACACATATATATATATATATATATATATATTAGTGGCGCCGCTTGTTTACCGATGTAACTCGTACTCATAATTTGAACATTATATTATATAAGCATATTTTTTAAAATAGGTTGAAATTTTGCTTCTGACTGCATTTTTCCTTAATACAATTCATCAAGTGTACGTGCTTGAGCAGGTTTGCACCTCTGCTACTTGACAGCCGACCACTCTACAAAAGTTGAAATGGTATTTTCTCTTCTTCTAAGTTATTTTTCAAGATAAATTCGTTTAACAAAATATAAGCGCCTGTCTCTCTCGCTACTTGGAAGTTCGATCTTAACAGATGAGTATCCAAGACATGGGAGCATTTCAGAGAGAGAGAAAGAGAAAGAGAAAGAGAGAGATGAAAGCACAAAACTGAATTTTTTTCTTCAATGAAATTTATTTACAGTTCGAATTTAGCTATTACCACATATATTTTTACAAAATGGGGAAAAAAGTCATTGAAGAATTTTAAAGCATTTTTATTATTTCAACCAGAAATCTATTCGTGTGAACTCTGTTTATAGAAGGATTACTTTTATTTTTTAGGACTGGGGCCGAAATATTTCCTTACATGAAACATTACTATTAAATATGTCAGTACAATATTTTTAAATCAACAGTATAAGCAATAGAAATATATATATATATATATATATATATATATATATATATATATATATATATAATAGTGAATAAAAAAGTACTATGTATGACCGTTTGAACTAGAACGTTGACTCCAACCAAAGTAAAGGATAAATAACTTGTTTTAGAGAAATTGTATTTTTCGAAATTGGCAGACTTGAAGAAATAGCGGTCTGGGCGAAGCCCAAAAGGCTTTACAACCAGAATCACAAGATTATATATATATATATATATATATATATATATAGAGAGAGAGAGAGAGAGAGAGGCAGACAGGACATATGGCTTTTATTTTTGTTACACATTCTTCTCTTATTTCTTCTATCAACCTTCCTGGGTTATTGATTGTCAAAGTCACCCATGTAGAAGAAAAGCAATAATACTATTTAACCGATAGCAGGGTGAGGGCAAAAGTGGGTTCATGCATTTCTCGAACGGAGTAGTCTGATTGTGAGTGATATAGTACGACTTGATTTCCACTAGTTAACTTAGTGCCTGCAGTCCGACCATTAGGCCTCGGACACTTCCTCTATATAGATTTGATGTTGGTAACGTTTGGTAATAAATTACACTGTAACAAAACATTTTTTAGAAATGGAGGTGTCTATTGGTTTTGAACGATTCTGAGTGTAAATCCTTATGACATATGTACCATGTTGAGCTGAAATGTCCAAGCTCAGCCTAGAAAAGAATGATAAATTTTTATAACATGTATTGTTTTTCCTTTATTTCAAGACCTAATGTAATTGAGAAATTATGTACTGAGTGTGTTGAATTGGGCATTGTAAAAATGGAGAACAAGATATGTCTTTACTAGTTTTCGATCAAATTTTCTGTAGCTTCTGTAATGTGGTGTTTGTGCTTTTCATTTGGGAGAAAATACATACGGACAGATGCTTTGAATGTTTTATCTCTATTATATATAGATGGAAATTTGTATGAATAATGTTATAATTATTATAACGAAAACTTGTTTGATTTTACAAACATCATCAACTGAACGCACAATTTGTACACACGGTCAGAAATGGTTGATCTGAATTAACTGATCGTGACAATCGAAGTTTCCTGCTGTTTCTTATCGTGTTAAATAATTTTGCTAAATACCACTGCGAAGTCCCCAGCTTGTTTTTAAATGTCAGGACTTGCTGATCGCGTCGTATATAGTACGGCTCATTGTGAAATAGTAACAGATTTTTATAGACGTTTATTGTTTACTGAAAATGTTCAAGATTCTTTCAGCTATCTGCGTTGCACGATAGTTTTCGAAACACTCACTTTCGAAGTTTGAACAGAGACAGTAGAAAAAAAAAACAACAAAAAAACAAAAAACAGACTCGTGTTCCTAGAACAAAATACCGCTTACTTTAATATTGTTCAACTCTCTAGAGATTCTGATATGCTGCAACCTAAGGCACATTGGAGTGAGGGGAAATGAAATTGTTGACTCGGCAGCTAAATCAGCATTAGATTTAGCCTCTAACAAATACAATAT
Organism: Sepioteuthis lessoniana; assembly: GCA_963585895.1. Taxonomy (NCBI): domain Eukaryota; kingdom Metazoa; phylum Mollusca; class Cephalopoda; order Myopsida; family Loliginidae; genus Sepioteuthis; species Sepioteuthis lessoniana. The sequence goes on from OY757904.1 coordinate 111,027,405, forward strand.
TTCATATTCTGATTTGAAAGCTAATAAATGCAGATTCGTAACATCACTGAATAAGCAACATCCACAATAAATTCTTCTTGATCAAACACGCATTGGGAGACTGGAGACTTTTTTTTGCCGAAAATCAAGAAACAAACTGGTCACTACATTCATATTATGCATTGGTCACACAAAAAATTACTCCCACTTTTATATTCAATCATCATCAGCAACAACAACAACAACAACAACAACTATGTATAACATGTTAAACACTTTCTCATAGAATGTGTAGCTTTCGATCTCATGAGAAATCACACTTTCAAATAAAATAGTATGAAATATTCAAAAATGTGAAAATAGATGATATTCATTCCTTTTTGACAGAAACTAAATTATACGAAAAAAGTAAATGTGTGTCTGTCCAACGCCATACAAAGTAATCCTGTAACGAAATTACTGTCGACACTAAAATATCGTTAAAGTCGTTAATAGAAAAAATATAAATTCAAATGTACAATGCACGTAATTCCCTAACCACAAGCCATAAAATAACCCCAGACAAGTTGACATGCCATTCAAATCCATCAATCTTCAAAGCACCTTTTATTAATGTTTTTTCAGCTTCTTTCGTAACCGGTCTCAAATTAGATAGTCGTTAAGAGGTGTTTCTTTTTAAACGATGTACGAAAAACTGTCTTGTCCCAAAACTATAAATCACTACAAATAGCGGTAAGGTTTTAAGAGTTCCGAAATAATAGTTCTTGCTAATCCTCTACCAGCTTCTAACTGAATGACTTTTTTATTGTTGTTCCCAACTGTGGTTTCATAGTATTTCACTTTAACCAAGATTATTCTTGTAATTGGCCCTTTATTTAGTGTGTCAAAAACAGGAGCTGGTAAGTCTACAAATACATCCTATAAGATTCAGATTAGGAAATATCTGGTATATAGAAAATGAAATAAATTTCTTGATTTATACCAACAACCGAGGTTGTAAAAAAAAAACAATTCATGTCACCTTTTGAATTGGATGAAAAAATCAATCCACACAAAAAATCTAAATGCAGATTTTGATTATGTCATAAAGCAACAAACATCCTATTGCATTACCTCATGTGTGATTAGGATGCTGGAAATGTATATACTTACCCAACATCTCCACCTCTAGAAGTATGTGAAACAAGGTCAATATTTAAGTGGAGAACAGATTTCCTCTTCTCCTAGATCGGATGCTATATCAAGTTTAATATGTTAAGTCAGACCTACTCATTATTCATACCTATGCGGAGAATAGTACAATTAATGCCCTTTTTAAGGTAAATAGAGAAATAGGATTTAAACATCGTCGCTTGGTCATTTATCTATGATGATCGACATTAAACCATGAATCCCGCATATTTGATCTGAATCCTGTTGTGTTCTTATTAGAAAGAACAGTTTATTTCCATATAACTTACACGTTGATATAGGATGATCATTGTTATGAATAAGGGGAAGATTCACATCTGCTAAGTTTTAGCAAAAAAAAAATCACATTTAATGTTTTTTTTGTTTTGTTTTTTTGTTTGATGTATCAACCTTCATGTGTTTCTTAACGTCAAAGATACATTTCTAGAAGAACATCATTCTCACTATTGAAGTCATAGTGTACCATACCCATGATACGGATATGCGAAAGGTACATAGACTGTTCATAACATATATACATAGAACATAGTAATCTCGAAACACGAAAACACAACTTCTTAGTTCAGGTACGAAACTTTTTATTACCTTTGAGTTGAAAGGTTTTTCGGCTTTTTCATCTGCCCCCATTTCGTGCGACACCTGTCCAAGGCCTCGGGCCTGGCTACGGCGAGCTAGCGAAAGTCAACCGTCTTCTTCTGAGGCAGAACTCAATTCAACTAACTGACTTTTTCAAAATCCCCAAAATCCTCCGCGTGCTTCCGGTGCGTGACGTCACCCGCACACTGTAGGCCCGTTTCTCATCTGGGCTATTGTGACTTCTCTGGGTGACACATCTGCTTCGCGCGCAGACGCGTGAACACCTGCGTTAATGCTGTACCTAAGTAATCCATGCACTGAGCCGAAAGGTTCTCAGCCTAACTAATCCCAAAGGCATAAAACGAAATCCCTCGGCCATTATATTACAATAACCGGTATTGAGATGAAACGGATTCATACTTTCCCCAAGTGTATTGGATCGTAAGTGAACGTAACAGTTTAACTGGAGTTCAAGTTCATTTACACTAATATCACAGTCCAGTACATAACAGCAATAATGTCCATTGTTGGCAAAACTGGACTCTGAAACCCTAGACCAATCCACGGAAAACAGTGTTTGCATTTCACATAGCGCTAATACTCTTTGGAAGCCAACTTCTCTCCTTCCAGCTCTAGGTAAATAGTATGACAGACAGGGATCGTTCACCTTTGTATGTCAACTGATCTTGGAGAAGAAAAACTCTGAATTCAAATCTGTTAAACTCTGCTTTAAATTTGACTTCGACTCAGATTTTTGTCGTATCGAGGGGAAATACACACATATATATATAGATAGATAGAGAGAGAGAGAAAGACAGACAGACAGACAGGCATACAGACAGACGGAGATAGAGAGAGATAGACAGATAAATAGAATTAAAAAGAAACTATGGATCATGAAATGACATTTATAATTGGTGCTCTTGATAAAATCACCAAATGATTGGTACGGGGACTGGAAAACTTGAAAATATGAAGACAATAGATACATATGCATAAACATACACGAACACACACATACACACACACACACACACACACACACATATATATATATATATATATATATATATATAGAGAGAGAGAGAGAGAGATGTACATACATATATGCATACATACGTTTCAAGTCAAAAGAAAATATAATAAAGGAAAAATACGAAAATGAAAGTGATCACGTGTCTCCGGAAAATGTTTTAGACAAGTATACATTTTCGTGATGGAATACCAAACTTCCCTAATGAAGAACCAATTCATGTCATTCTAACTACCTCCTTTCTGTTGGTGGCCAATAGCGGGACATGCTTTTGTCTTTAATCATCTGTCAGCTAAGAGAGTGCGAAAAACAATTCTTTATCTCTAAATCACGACTGTGTTTGTCTTTGTATTCTTCTGCAAGGAACAAACAGCTCGTCAGGCGTCTAATTCGTGTATCGCAAACTATCGTTTAATCTGCTAAGTCTAAACAACAAAAGTTATTGTGGCTTAACGTAGGGTTACCAATACTGAATCTACACATATCACTCATTAAGCCATTAAATAAGTACTGGTTGGTTGGTTGGTTGGTTTGGCGTTCTGCAGAATTTTATTTTACATGAAAGTTACATTTATGGTCTCCAGCTTATAGGTTACATAATTGTTTCACTATCATTGTAAACTAGTGTTGTGTCGTGGTAAGGAAAAGATACACAGTAGAATAGAGTTAATTGTTTATTAACTCAAGTGGTACAGTCTGACAAATATAATTACTTTTGTGCTGTTGGTATTACTCTAGAAGTTAGTCTTACTACTGACCGACGTCGTTTCAGACCTGACTCTGCCTCTCTTTCTGCTTCTGCTTCGTCTTCTTGTGCTTCAGAAACACGGCGTCTTTATACTTCCGCGATACCAGAAGTCATGTGGTACGAGCCTCTATACAACAACTAGTAAACAATTATCTCAAACTGATTTACAATTGAAATTTCATAAATAAGATGATTTGTTTTTTAAAGCGCAATACATTTTTCGGATTTTTTCATAAATGGAAATACTGAATTGTTTGGAATTGGTTTATCTTAATATCACTGAATTGTCCAAGCTTAAAGAGTTGTTTGTTGTCAAATTTCTGTATACCATGCAAAATGTATGAAATTATGTGCGATGTTTGTAAATAGGATTGGTTTAGTTAAAACATTAATGGCGAGCCCACCTTAAATGATGAATTTATTGAACGCTCTCAATTTTTCCGACTCTATCAGAAAAAATGAGTGAATTAGATACAATAGAAGACATATCTGATGTTCCCTGTCTTTCTTGAGTAGCTAATGAAGCAATGAAGAGACTGTAACACATTTCTTTATAAAAAATATAACAGTCTTCTTTTTTACTCGAAAGGGTCGAAATAAGCCATCAGTTTGAGGATGAGAGATAAAGAGAGAGAGAGAGAAAAAGAGAGAGAGAATCGACCCAGGATTTGGACTAAGGATGACCGAGAACTACTACATTGGCACATTTTTTTAAAGACTCTGTGAGTCTGTATTCAGGACCCAACTTATTTGTTTCATTGATCAATTTGGAATTGTGCAAGAAATTGGAATTCGATCATATGAACAAATAGTAAGCCCACAACCCATAACCTGTCCTGGATAACGATACGCACAAACGGATCACCTAATCTTGGCCAGGCGACCAAACCGCGTATTAATCAACAAAAAAGAGAACTTGCTGTCCCAGATGACCACAGAGAAAAATCGACAGAAAACGAAAATAAAGATAAATACCTTGATCTTATTAGGGAATTAAAAAAAAATATGGATCATGAAAGTGACAGTGGTACCATTTATAATTGGTGCTCTTGATAAAATCACCAAATGATTGATACAGAGACGGGAAAACTTGAAAATATGAGGACGAGTGGAGACCATCCTAACAACAGCATTATTAAGACCGCACATAATACTGAGAAGAGTCCAAGAGACTTGAGGAGATTGCTGTTACTCAGACTCCAGTAAAAAAAACAACATCGGCCAACGCAATTTTGAAAAACTCTTCAAAGAGAAAAATAATCATTTATTTGCACACAATTGGATGGTTTCTAATATTCCCACCGAACGCTAAATATTTTACAAATAAATATATCGAACGAATTGATGGTACCCTCACAGGTACTTCCGGATTAGGAGAACCTGGAAGTAATCGCAATGAAGTGGTGGTTTTATATTCCCAATATCTCCGGAAACGTAGTCTCATTACTGGATACAATTTACTTCTATAACCGAGAAACTGAATTATTCTGCAATATAAACAAAAGAGTGAGTGTGTCTGTATTTTATTTTTCTTCCAGCAGTTGCAAAGAAGATTTCTTATTTAAAATCCATATAAACGAGTAGTTTCAATCTTTTAAACGTATTATATAATTTCTGCGCAGTACCGACCAGGATTTACGCTATGTCATTGAGAATATATTAGGAATTCTAGAATCTAGCAACATTTTCTCTGAGAACAGTTCAGGTTTAGACCGCTGATATTTTACAACTGACCTTTCTTGAAAAAATATTTTTTTATCGATTCGTTATATTTTTCAAAATATATATATTTGAGTCAGGTTAAGCACCTGTCTTGACAAGAAACAACCATGTTAAATGCTCTATGACTGTGTCAACGGAACAGATTACAGACCCGTACACAAATACACATAGCCACCAATACAGATAAACACACAGAGAATCACACATTACTTTGATGAATTTTGAATATTTTGAGCCTAGAAAATATTGAATTTCCCCAGTACTATGTAAACATTATAAAAAGGTTTATGGTCAAAATTTAGCCGTTAATTTGAAGCACAAATGTGTTCTTTAGAACTCAGGAAGTAAAATACATCTTAGAATTTGTTGTATTATACATAATATTTCAGCTAGAAATAAAGGAATCTGACTCATATTATTTTACATATTTCATCTGGTTTTGTGTCTGATTTTCGGGGGATCGTAATAACTTGCTAACTTGAAATACTATAATAGACGCTATCAACAAAATTAATCTAAATCAATACTTTAAAGTATGAAATGAAATAAATCTGTGAAATTTCGCTAAATTGATTGTTCAAGATCATTTTAGCGGGGACAGTGAAATCAACCAAACTGAATAACAAATAATTTGAGAACTTTATATCGGCGAGAGAGCCAAGTGTTATATTTTGACCCTCGCCCCAGCCCAAAAATGCTATTCCAAGGTGATACACCGGAAGGAAGTGACCCATTCCAATGGCCAGTAATCGAAAGTTATTGAATACGTTTAATATTTTTATATTTGTGAGGAATCGTATTTTATTTATATATATATATATATATATATATATATATATATATATATATATATATATATATACCAAGGACATTATTACAAACTGAAGAAAAGGTAAGTGAATTGCATTATTCGTGTCAATATATGTTTTAACTCTTATCAGATATATCCACACTACAATCACCTAAAATCTCTACTCTCCCTTCTAACTGTCTATGACCTAGTAAAGAGATATAAGGAATTTATTTTGCTTAGAAATTTTAATAGAATATCCTTTTTACACTGAAGTCACCAATTATTCACTAACTGTCTCTCCTAGCTCATTACATTGGTCAAACACTTTATTTGAAAATGGAAGGAAAATAAAGATTTCCAATTGAATATGAAGATCCAAATAAACTGACGTCAATAAAAGACAGGACAAAACGTCGGTTAAAAATAATTTCCTTGTTCTAGCTAATTAGTTGATGTGAAGAAATCTTTCATGGGTTTTTTTTCTTTCGAATGTGTTGCAAGGCAATTTAATGTGTTCTTCTTTCTTACTAAGATTCATTCGTTTAAATTCGTAGACTTTACATTATAAAACATTAATTTGTCAGCGACCAGACAAAGAAAAACAAGCTTTCTTAATGAGTTGTGTTGACGGCTGAGGAAAAAATTCTATTTTCCGATCGTCTTATTATTATTAATGTTATTATTGCACACTTTGTGAGTTTATAATACCAGCGTTACCCGGTCAGCTTTTAGTAGAGTCTGAGAGACAGCAAGTCACCTTATATAACCAGGAGTCTTGTGAGAATGATCACCGATCTAAAAAAGGCTAGGATTTGAATGGTTTCGATCCTTCCTATGATCTTCAATCAACCAGTGTATTTTTTTTAAAGTTCGAACTTTTTTCCCTACTCTGTGTCAAGATCCATATTTTTGGCTATCTTTTCGATTTTTTTATTTCCATTCCTTTGTTAGCAAAATGCTCCAGATGATTTTTTTTGTTAAATATGGTCCTCTGGCCATTAGTGCGTTGTCCATTTGTGTCTCAAAATTCCAGAGCATTGTATGGCTATTATTTTCTGGGATGAATTCTGTATTTCGGTATTGTACATATTCTACCCCTACCAAGTTTTTTGCACCAACCCCTGCTGGTGGTCTTTCACCAGAGTATGAATGACAAGAAATCTCTCCATGTCTCCAGAACCCTTCTCAGTATACTGACCGATCTCAACAGTGATGTAGTTTGGATTATACCCAACTCTTTCAGCCTACTTTCAACTGTTGTGAACTGTTCCAAATGCTCCAGTTAAAATTATGATCACCATCACCTTTATTTTCCACAGCTGCCTTAGTTCCCTAGGCATGTCTCTATTATAATTATTATTATTAGTAGTAGTAGTTTTTGTGGTAGTATTGGTACTACTACTATTTGTATTACTATAAGTATTATAAATAGTAGACAAGTACTGTTAGCATATAAAAAAGAGTCAAGTATGTATTTTTCACTGTATTTTAATTGAAAACGAATTTCTCGTGAATAATCTCCGCGTTTTATTTCTTTTTGGGTGAAATCATAATGATCATAAATAAATATGTCTTTACAGAGATCTTTGTAATTCATGATATCAAATGTGCGCCGTATTATCTCGTACTAAATCGAATGTTATAGAAATATATTTTTATGATAGTACGATCCATCACACACAATGACACAGACACATAATCGCACAGATTTTTCTTTGCTCATTCCAGCTTAATTTAAGGAAAATGAAATATACGTTTATATCATTTATGAAAGAAAATAAAAAAAATTGCTTTAAGGTCTTGATTGTTCCTGATTCAATCGGATGTGAAGGTATCAATTAATTTTCATAGATAATCGAATCACTTTCTGGAAGTAACAGCCTATTAGAATTGACGCAATTACCATTATCCAGGTGGTGTAAAGGCTAAATTGTCGGATTGCTGCAACAAAAAAAAAAGTGAGATCTAACTTCAGTCGTGCTATTACGTTCGCAATCAGATTGATAACCTTGATAAATAAATGAAATTTCATATCTTCTTCAGCTATTGGTTAAATAGTATAATTGCTGTTCTTTTACAAAGATTTCACGAGCATTATTAAATAATTCATGGATGTTATGTTGACATTAAAAAAAAATACACACACGAACACCTCATTGATTTATCATTAAGGGCATCAATCAAATAGGCAGTGTATAATTAAAAAAAAAATATTTTGATACTTGGTGTCACTTTTTTTCTTTTCGTAAGAATTGGTTTTATTTATGCCAATTGTGTATACACTTGGGTCAAAGTAAAGTTCTCCAACAATAAATTTTGACGAAGTATTTCTTTACAATATATTACGTACAATGGGCAGCAGAAATACCTCCCACATTTTAAGTCTGTGTTTCTTTTTAATATTTAAAAAGTCTAGTTTTTCTCGCCCCATTGTTTTTAGAAGTAATATTAGATATAAGACAAAAAAAACATGTTAGGTAAGAAAAGTTCAAATTCTTTAACGGTAAATGTAATGAAAGATCAACAAGATACTTGCTTTACCTTAGCCTTATTCAAACTCCGTCCTGTTAAGGTGAAAAAACTTTCCTTTTCTAATATGAACTGATCCGTGGGAGAGACAATTGTGTTTTACTTTAACACACTAGGAAACAAATTCAGCATAATATATATCAATATATCTATCAATCTATCTATCTACATATATATATATGTGTGTGTGTGTGTGTGTGTGTGTGTGTGTGTGCACGCGCGTATGTTTGTCTTTGAAGTGAGAACAAATCTGAATTAGAGTAAATATTTGAAGGTTTCCCTCCTGATAAGTAAAATACGTGGCCAACTTTTAAGATTTTTTTCCCAAAATACAAGGTTTAATCTAAAACTGATCTATGTTGACACTTAAGTATTGGGGTTATGGTTTTCAATGCCAAAAATTTTAGATTAATATTTAACTTTAAGAATCTTTTTGTTAAAGCGGCTACTTATGTTTTTGTCTCACCCAACCACCAAGAATAGAATAAAAGATAAATTTTGAGGTAACATACTGCTGATTTCAATTCATAATTTGCCTTATCACGTAAAAGTTGGCCACCTTCAAGGTTAAATAGCCCACACTGCCTTTCTATTCATCTACCCACTATATTACTATCTTTCATGACCTGTTCATCAGTTCGGGACAACATAATTCTGGCGTCACATGAAATGAGTACGTGTAACAATCAGACATTCATCAGATTTTTAAAAAGTTTAAACTACAAATGCACAATGTGCAGCAGTAAAATACATGATCAAAAATAATAGTGTCAGCTAAAGAAAAAAAAATATGCTAAGAGATTAGCTTGATAAAGTTAAGTTCACGAGCAAGACACAGATAACAGTTTAAAATGACCAAGTTGTTTCTGAGTATACTGTATTATTCAGTTCTTAAATTATCTTTTTTCTGGATGTCTCGGAAAATATGAGGACCATTAACTAAGTTTCCAGGCTTTTTTCGTATGAGTACTTTTGTTGATAGTACACACACGATACTCTATTCCTCTTCGAAGTAATCTCCTCGGACTGCAACGCACTTTTTCTACCGTTCCAAAACCTTCTGGAAGGGCCCATGAGAGTCCTCTTGTGTGATCGTGTCAATGTCCTTCGTCACAGCCTCTTTCATCTCCTCAATTGTCTCATAAAGACTGTATCTGAGCTTAGGGAATAACTAAAAGTCAAAGGCAGCAGGGTCTGGACTATAGGGAGGCTGAGGAACTGTCTTGGTGACCATCTTGGTCAAATAGTCTGTGAAAAGGATGGAGTTGTGGACTGGTGCATTGTCCTGATGGAAATACCACTGGCCCGATTTGAAGAGTGCTGGCCTCTTCCGACGGAATCTCTTCCTGAACTCCCTTAAAACCTCAACATAGTAACCCTAACCCTAACCCTTTGGCCAGTCAACTCTGGTGTATTGACTTCCTTACTCCTCCAACGCCACTCATCTTTCCTCACAGACTGCCTGACTTCCTTGAATCTCTTATGCCACACAGAAACTGATGCTCGATTCATGCAAGATGCTCCAAAAGCAGTCTGAAGCATTCCATTTTTTGAAAACACCACGTAAACTATATTTTCCATCAGAGAACAAACGTTTTACTTTTAATCCGATCAATTTATGGAATCGTCGATATCCAGAATGGGATGGACAACTGACCAGAAAAGCAGTCAAAATATGTGATAACCCTAAAAGTATATTTGGTTGGATAACATTTACAGCCTGATAATGTACTAATTTTTTTTTTAGTTTGAGTTGAAATGGGTCAGGTAACTTGTTGAATAGTTTATACCAATAATGACATATCTAAAGCCTGCTGACCTACAAAAATGCCATTCCATGACTTGTTCTCGCACTTACGTCTGCTTCGTTTGATATTTTCCCTTTTATAAGCATTTTGGAGAAACTTCAGTCGACACATTTTATAGAATCAGTTTTAAAACAACTGAAAGTTGATATCCTATTAAATGAAAAACTAAAATCCAAATATATATATATATATATATATATATATATTAATAATTTCTATTTCATTTTCTCTTTCTTTGCTCAATGGTATTTCAACTTTTGTGGGTAATTTTATGGCATAGTCCCCCTGTGGGAAAAAGGCAATGATGTTATTCATTACACTCACACACACACACACACACACACACACACACACACACACGCATATATATATATTTATTTAATATCATTTCCATCTCTAAATATATTTGAATACGTTTTTAAGAGCTGGAATAATAAGCCACAGGCTTCTTACCAGTTCGTGATCTGTAATTTTTAGTACGTACACTTGGTTCCCTTTAAATAAGGCCGATGTTTCATTAGTACAATACTTGGGTCAGTTTTCTCGTTGGTTGGTACAATTCTCATCAGATCTCGTATACCGAAAAACCTGAAATAGGTATTACTCAATTATGTTCATATATTTTCCTTCAGTTTTATCCATTATTACAGGACCTTCGAATGAAAATCATCAACTCACTATGACATGGATACCACCATATTTCGATATGCAGATGGTTGTTTTGGCAGGACATGAAATATTGTCTTTTTTGTAGTTATCAGATATTCTTGGTTAAACAATTAATTTAATGTTCAATCAATCTGACCACAAAAACTTCCACACGTTTAAATAATATCCCCTATTGCTTCAAGTGGACTGTTGAAGTTAATACCATTAACTGACAAGAAAGAGCAGCGTTTCTCTGGACATTCTACGATTATGAACGCTCTGTTGAGTGCAGGACTTAAAGAGGTCCATCTCGAGATAATCCAATATCCGTATGTTGATAATCCAATAGGTTTATTAGAAGTCCAGCATTGTTCATTCTATTAGTCTTCAGTGTAATGCACTGTCAATATATTGCTAGGCTGGAGTTTATGTTACATTCTGATGTACATTATATTAAGGACCAGTATTAACTTCTTATAACAAAACTATGCCTTTCATAGCTCAGGATCGTTTGTTAGCAGTTCTGTCACCACTTTCCTTTGTTTTTGTCTTGTTACTATGCCGTTTGTATCTCTTCTGTTTTGTCCCCGTGTCCCTAAGATTTTTTAAAAATTAGTGCTAGAAAATGATTTAGAAAATCTCTCGAGGATTAATGCATTTGGCCATCTCCACTACATTATTTGATTTGATTTTTACATAAGTCGAGATAAACAGTTTTCCACACTTAGGTTAAATATGTTCAGATGATAGCTGTAAACATTACGGGGGTATATATAATTGGTTTGACAGCTTACCAAACGCGGGTGTTGTGGCATGCATACTTCTTTCGTACTTGTTTCTGGAAGCAATTCTATGATTTCAAGTAGCTATTCCTATAATAATAATAATAATAATAATAATAATAATAATAATAATAATAATAAACGAGAAGACATGGACATAGCTAAGAAAAGGAAATCTTAAAAGAGAAACTGAATCGCTTGTACTTGCAGCTGAAAACAATGCCATAAGGACCAACTTGGTTAAAGCAAAAGAATCTCTGGGATTTTGAGATGTAAGCAAATAATCTAATCTTTGCCAGAATACCAAACCTAGTGATAATTAACCAAAAAAAAAAAAAAATTGGAAGAATCACGTGATGGAAAAAACGCTCAAAATGTATAATAATAATAATAATAATAATAATAATTAGAAGAAGAAGAAGAAGAAGAAGAAGAAGAAGAAGAAGAAGAAGAAGAAGAAGAAGAAGAAGAAGAAGAAGAAACTTTTAGCACAAAAAACGCTAAACGAACCAAATCCGTCGAAGGAAAAATGTGTGATAGGCAGAATGATATCAGTTTTAGCAACTGTGAAAAGGGAGATGATCTGCTGAGAATTATTTAAGAGATGATCTGCTGAGAATTATTTAAGAGATTAGATGTCAACAATAGGGAAAATGTTTCGTGCACAAACTTGTAACCGTCCAAGAAATGTGTGATACATAACATCCTCTGGAACTTTAAGATACAAATCCATCACTGAAACAGAAGACAGGACCAAATATTATTCAACAAGAAAAGATGCCATCTCTGGTTGTTGAGTGAAAAATAAAGCGAAAAGTTTGAAAAACACTTGGATCTGATAGTTGAAAAAGCTATCGAACATGAAGGTGACTTTCATACCCATTGATCTTGGTTCCAAAGGAATGGCCCCGAAAACCTGGGAAATGCTTTAAGAGAACTGTTGATCTGGAAAAAATCGATTCCATCGAAAACACAAAATTGTTAAGAACAGCTAGAATACAAAGAAAAAAAACCTGGAGATCTGTGGAGACTTGATATCAGTCAGACTTCAACTACCTGGAAATAGTGGAAGTGGACACCATAAAAAATTTAAAATAGATAAAACAGAAATGAAAGCAAAAGTAAGAAAAAAAGACTTAAGAACAAGTAGACATCTTGATAACAAACTCTGCTGCAGAAATCTCATCAAAGAAAAAAAACACCTGGACAGTCAAATTTCCAAGATACCCAGGAGCATTTTTAAAAGAAACAAAACAGGCACTCAGACAAATTGTCAGAAATACAAAAACTGATGACCAGGCAAAAAGGATTTCAACCCAAGAGAGGACATTGACGAACTTATATGTATTAGAAAAAGAAAGAGGAAGGTGAATCTCCTCCATTGAAGGTTGCAAAGATGCAACTATTTAAAGACACGAGAATTATACAAAAAGAGCAAACATGAATTTATTATAGCATCAAGTAATAGCAATGGAACATAAGGGCAAGGTTCAGTTTCTTCATTTAATGTCATATCGGCCTTTGTTTGTCATTTTAATATCAAAGCCATCAGATGTCGTATTATCAAAGCCATCAGATGTCGTATTATCTAAATAATAGATGGAGGGATAACATAAGGATAGACGAAACAGAAAACACCCCGAAGAGAAAATGATAACAAAAACAGCTGTATGGATACTTCAAGTGACCATTTATGGAGAATAAATTCCCCATGGTCTTCGATATTGCTAAGAAAAGGGCACCTCAAGAAAGAAACGTAATCTCTTTTTATAACAGTCAAACATACTGTACGGACAAGATATATCAAATCAAAAATTGACGATACACAGAATAGCAACTGATTTTTTTTATATAGACTGAGAGAAGAAAAGTTTAATCATGTAAAAAGTGAATGCAGGAATCTAGCAAAAATTATTTCATCATTACGCAAGCTTAGGGGAGAAAGATGGTCAATTGTGTTTGAGATTAAAATGTGTCCATTCTAAGAAATGGTATGAGTACTAATCAGTATCCGTCTTAGAAAATGAGATTTTGGAATGCAAATAGATCACACAATCACAGTTAGAAGTGTTTATTATCAAGAAAAAAAGACCTATCAGCGTTGAGATTTTTTTTACAATCAGAATACAGATTTAACATGAAACATGCTAATACATAAATAACCGCTTGCATCTTGCTAGAGAGAGAAAAAAAAAAGACTGTGGAATATGGAAGTGACAGTATATCAATAATAGTTAGTACTTTTGAGACAGTCCCAAACGGCTTGAAAAAAAGACTGACATAAAGGTAAATAAGAAGAGGAATCGGATGCAAAGAGACTACAGTATTGTTGACATCTGCTAAAATATCAGAATAATCCTGTTGAACTGAAGAGACTTGCTGTCACTCAAATTCCAGTTAGAGATTAATAGATCACGATTGAGTGGAAAAATTACCAAGAGTGAAATAATAATAATAATAATAATAATAATAATAATAATAATAATAATAATAATAGAAATCACGAAGTAGATTTGGTTAAATTTACCGTGCTAAACTCTATGACTTACGTGAAGGGAGTGTTGGAGGATTCAGGCGGATTGGGTAGGAAGAATGACAAAAAATCTTTAGAAAAGAACATTCTACAATGTCACGTGATCTCTATTACTTAGAATGTATAAAGAATATCCCTCCACCCCCGATAATTAGATAGCAAGGATCGAATTATGAAAGCAGATAAACGGATCTTTGCTGTGTTGTGTTCGAAAAAAATCGGGTCTGAAGAATTTCGTTGATTTAAAAAAAAAACATTTATTTTCCGATACTCGAGAAAGCTTTTGGTGAACTTTCATATTTTAAATGAAAAACTTTTAATTCTCAAAATAATTTTCAGCTAAACTATTTCGAAATCACGAAATAGACTTGTTTAAATTTACTGCGTTAAACACTATAACTTACTTATTACTGCTATGAAGGAAGCGTTTGACGATTTTGGTGGAATGGTTAGGAAGAAAGGAAAAAATTCTTTAGAATAAAACATTCTAGTATGTCATGGGATCTCTATTCTAAATAATACAGAAAAAAATAATCATATGGAACGTATCGAACTATTAAGGAACATGAATGAATCTTTGCTGTGTGGTGTTCGAAGAAAATCGGGTCAGTAGATTTTCTTTAATTTAAAAAACATTGCTTTTCCATTAATCGAAAAATATTTTGGTGAACTTTTTTAGATGAAGACCTTTTCATTTCCAAAATTATTTTCAGCTAAACTATTTCGAAATCATGAAATAGATTTGTTTATATCTACCAAACTAAACTCTACATAGCTCATTCGGGGAAAAAATATGTACCTCATATAGTTTGAAAGAGCTTTGTAAGAACAGTTACTGTCCTCAATACACCCGGAAAGACACCTAGAGCACATCTTTATTTCCGCTGGGGCTGTTCACATTTTACAAGTCTCAAAATAGGGCAGTAAATATAAGCCATCGAGGTGATACAGTAAAACAGGAAACTAGTTCAGGTTATTTCGAGAAATAAGGTAAAAATAGCAAGTCAATGGACTTTACAAAGTTAAAAAAAAACAAAAAAAACTTTGGGTCTATTTTTTTTATGACACGCTATTCATGAACAGTCTCGGTGACTGTTCCCGGTCATTTTTGTGTCAGGTACGCAGATAATAAACAACACCTTGTCTGGTATAGCCACAATATACCACCCATGATAAAAATGTCGAATCACTATATTACCCAACGTAGGACCCAAGCAACTGGCTTGTGTGTCATGATCGACAGGTGTTCTCCTGATAGCCTACATGGGAGATCTAGCTATCATTCAACAAATGTTGGCTGCTCTTTTTTCAGGTAAGCAAATGACGATTTAAGGAACCACAACAACCAGAGACGTATACGGAAAACATGGACTAGAGAAAAAATTCAATTTGCACTACACTGCAATTTGAGTAGCAACTCTTCACAATTAGGATACTGAAAAGAATGATAGAAAGAATGAGCAAGTTTTAAGACAACAAGCTAAAGTCTCGCCGACCAATTTAAACGATGATAAAAAAATTCTGCTTTTCTGACCTTAAAATAATAGAAATATATCAGAAAATAAATAATGAATAAGGTAATAATAGAGTGCAAGACAAAACAAGAAATAACAAACAAAAACATCTTAAATGAAATGATCCGGTATCTTCGAAAAATGGAAACGCCCCATAACCGAACAATGCACAACTAAACAACTCCACCAAAGAACAGAATCACAAGCACAAAAAGTAAATCTAGAAAAGTTAAAGATGATTATGAACAGTGAAAAGACTACCTTACCATCATTAGGGAAACATAAACTGGAGAACTGTTAAGACGGAAACAAATAAAATGAATCAAGTACTACTTTATATATCAACAAATAATATAACCGAATTAAATGAACTAATCTATGGAGGAGTTAAATTAGTTCACAAGAAAATTGGGACCCCCTCAAAAAGCACGAAGAAAGACTCAAAACCAGGATGTGAAATTCGACTGGAAACGCAGATAATAATCTATAAAAAAACAGGCCCAAATGATAAAACAAAAGAGAGACGCTGGAATACGTAGGAACTAAGAGGAAAAGGCAACACGATAAAAAAATCACAGTGCAGCTTAAGGAAATACACCAGAAAGTACTGGCGAAAGAAGGAATATTAAATAGATATTGACAAAGGTTAAAACAATACAGACAAAACAAGATTTTTCCAAAACAACGAAAGAAATTCTATTAACAACAGGGAAGAGATTACATGAAAACATACCAACAACCGGAACCAAAACTAACCGAACGATTTTGGATTGAAATATCCGAAAAAACAGAAGAAAAAACACAACGAAAGAGCTGAATGGATAAACAACGTAAGATAATTAGAAGGACTCATAGAAGGCCCGAAAGCGAAAATGCGCATGGATTTACTGAAAACGAAATTTACAAAATATGAAGCTTGAAAACACCTGGCCATGATGGAATACATAGTGTCTGCTTCAAGAAATTTACCTCCATCCTCGACAGCCTAGCACTAGAAAATAACAAATGCCTACAAGGAGCACACGGACCCGAAGGGATGACCAAAGAAAAGACCACATTGATCGAAAAGGGCCCAAACAAAAGAACCACTCCCAAACAACAACAGACCCATAACTTGCCTGCCGATGATGCAGAAAAATTTAGCAGAACAAATAAAGGAAGAGATTTCCCACTCGCTAACAAGCTGCAGATTGTCCCCTGAAAAACAGAAAGGATGCTACAAAGGATCTAGAAGTACAGCAGAATTACTTTACTTTGATCATCATATCCTAAACGAGAATTAGACTAGGCTGAAAAATCTAGCTATGATCTTGATTGACTACAAACAGGCATATGACATGGACCCGCTAAACTGGATAATTAACTGTTTCAAAATGTACAAAATATCAGATGAAATATCATAAACATTATCGAGAAAACCATGAAAGCCTAGAGGATGGAATTGACATCAGGAGGAAGAAGGTTAACTGAAGGAAAGATCCAAAGAGATATTTTTAAAGGAGATGCGCGATCGCTGTTATCATTCATAATTGCCCTGATGCCACTTAACCACAAACTCAAAAAAAGGTCAGCAAGATACATAATTACAAGATTGCACAAAAAGCCAATCGCCTAATGGATGACATCAAACTATTTGCAAAAAAGTGAATAAAATCTGGAAATTCTAATACACACAGCTGAAATATACAGTCAGGACGTAGGAATGGAATTTGGCATAGAAAAACGTGCTATGCTAGAAATGAAAAGTGGCAAAATACGACTAACTGACGAAATGAAACTACGCAATCAAGACAAGATTAGAACGCTCAGAGAAAAGGAAACCTACAAATACGTGGTTATCTTGGAGGCTGACTGGGCAAAAATTGGAGATGAAAGAAATTAAGAAAGGATATATCAAGTAAACTCTAAATCTACTCGAGACAAAACTATCAAGCAGAAACCTTATCAAAGAATAAATACCTGGGCTGCAACCATCGTTAGATATTTGGGACACTTTTTGAAGTGGACCTGAGAAGAACTTAAGCAAATGAACGAAAGAACAAGAAAACTAATGACCATGCATAAGGCATTCTATCCCAGAGACAACGTTGAAAGTCTATATATATATTAAGAAAGGAGGGAGGACGAGAACTTGCCAGCATTGAAGACAGCGTTGACGCATCTATACAACGGCTCGAAGACTACATTGAAAAACACGAACGAGGACTGATTACAGCCATCAGAAACGAGACTGACAACACGATGGTCAAAAGGATGACAGTGACTAGAAAACAAAAGTGGGCTTTTTAAGTGACACATAAACAATATCTCACGCGAGAAAACCTAGACCTAGCTAAGAAAAATAAACTTTAAAAGAGAAAAAGAATTTCTCCTAATAGCAGCACAAAATAACCCCATAAGAACCAATCATATGAAAGCGAGAATAGTTAAGACACAACAAAATAGCAAATGTACGTTATGTGGTGTTAGAGATGAAACCATCAATCACATAATAAGTGAATGCAGCAAATAATCACAGAAGGAGTATAAGACTAGACACGACAGGTTGGGCAAGGTGATCCACTAAGAAATGTGCAAGAAATTGAAGTTTGACTATACGAAGAAATGGTATATGCATAACTCAGCAACTGTCAATAAGATTGACGCACATAAACTCCTATTGGAATTTGACATAAAAACTGATCACCTATTCATGGCGAAAAGACCAACAAAAAAGAGAACTTGCAAAATTGTGGACTTTACTGTCCCGGCAGAACACAGAATAAAAACTGAACGAAAGTGAAAAGAGAAATAATTCCCTGGACATTTCTAAAGAATTGAAAAAAAAAATTGAACATGAAGATGATAATTATACCAATCGTGACTGGTGCTTTTGGTTCAGTAACCAAAGTATTATAAAAGCAACTGGTGAAGTTGGATGTTGGAGGACGAGTGGAGAACATCCACACTAATACATTATTTAGAACAGCCACAATAGTGAGAAAATTCACGGAGACTTGAAGACACTTGCTCTCCCTCAAACTCCAGAGAAAAACAATCGATTAATACTGATGTGAAAATTCTCAACGAGTAAATAATAATATTACCTATTATAATAATATTGATAATAATGAGACACATAAACTCTTTCGAGATTTAGACATACATACGGATCATCTAACCACGGACAGACAAACAGATCATATAATAATCAACAAAAAAGACGAGAATTAGCTAACTTGTGAACTTTGCTGTCCCAGCTAGCCACATCATAAAATTAAAAGAAAATTAAAAGAAGGATGAGTGCTTGTACCTTGCTTGGGAGTTGAAAAAACTGGAACATGAAATTGTATTAAGAGTGATTGGTGTTTTTGGTACAGTCACCAAAGATTATTTAAAAGCCTGGAAGACTTGGAAATAAGAGGAGTAGCGGAAAACATTCCAACTACTACATTTATGAGAACGGCCTCAATACCGAGAAGAGTACTGGAGTCATGAGGAGACACGCTCTCACTCAAACTCCTGTGAAAGAACATCAACTGGTACCGGAGTAAAAAACTCTCAAGGAGTAAATACAAATGATAATAGCAAATGTAGGTGAGAGAAAGGTAACTATCAATGACATAATAAGCGAATGCAGCAAATTAGCACAGAAGGAATATATGACTAGACACGCCATGGTGGGAAAGGTGATCCACTGCGAGTTATGCAATAAACTGAGATTTGACCATAGGAACAAATGGTATATGTACAACCAAGCATCTGTCCTGATGAATGAGACACATAAACTCCTATGGAATTGTAAGATACAAACGGATCCCCTAATCTTGGCCAGACGACCAATCAGCAAAAAAAGAGAACCCACATAATTGTTGACTCTGCCCTCCAGGCTGACCACTGTGTAAAATTGAAGAAAAGAAGGATAAGTAACTGGACCTTGGTAGGGAATTGTAAAAACTGTAGAACATATAAGTAACACTTATAATAATCGTTGTTAGTGCTCTTAGTAAGTCACCAAAGGATTATTAAAGGGATTAAATGATTTGGAAATAAGAGGACGGGTGAAGACTATCCATAACTATAAAATTGTTGCGAACGGCCAGAATACTGAGTAGACTCCCGAAGACTTAGGGATAATTGCTGTCACTTAAACTCCAGTGAAAGTACGTCAGCTAATTCTGATGTGAAAAACTCTCAAAAAGTAAACAATAATAATTATAGGGGAAACAAGAAAAAAGGATAAGACTGAGGAAAAATCCTGGAATAGGTTTTGACAAAAAGAGAAAAATAACACAAGTAAAACAAACATAAAATAATTCCGAACGCACTGACAAAAGAAACAATTCTAAAATGATATGAAAAAGGCTCAAAGATAGAGACAAAAGAAGACATTCCAAAACAAGAAAAAAATTCTACCGGCCAGTTGGGAGAGAATACACGAAAACATACCAATAGCCAGATGACAAGGAAACAAAACACTTTCGAAGCAAAATATGGGAAGAAAGGGAATGTAAAAGAAAAGCCGGATGGATAAAAAAAATATGTAAAAAGAATCATGGACTTGAAGAAGGTTCTAAGGCGAAAATCCTCCACGAAAACGTACCAAACTGGGAAACACCAAGCCATGATTGCATACATGAATAATGATTTAAAAAATTCACTTCGATCTACGACAGACCGACTATCGAAATGAATAGTTCCTGAGAGGAAAAAGACAAACCCTAATAGATTACCAAAGGAGGGACCACTCTGACCTAAAAGGACCCCCTAAAAAAACGCCTCTAACTATTAGAAACCCATGACGTACCTATCGAGAACGCCGAGAATACTAATTGTAAAAGTCAGGGAGGAGATATTTCTATTCAAAATGAGCCGCAGACTGTTCCCCGAAAAACCGAAAAGACGCTGCAAGGGAAATGGAGGAATAGGGACCCACTACACATCCTCAAGGACTAGATAACGTGAGGGAAAAATGGAGCTATAGGGTGGATTCACAACAAAATACATACGATATGATCCCAAAAAGCTTGATAATTGACTCTCTCAAAAGTTGGTTTGTTGTGTTTTGTGGCATATCAACCTTTTATGTTATTCAACGCCGAATCCATTTTAATATAAATAATAAGCTCTATTTCAAATAATTCAGTTTAACATGAGTACACAGTCTAATTTTCTAAAACAATTCTATTTTAAACTATTCAGTAGAGTCAAACAGTTCAAATTCACACAATTCAGTTTATTAAAAGTAAAGTTTTTCTCCACATATCGTTAAATGTCAAAACATTTCTAATTAAAACAATTCAGTTTAGCGTAAGTACAATATCAATGTCAAAAACACTTCTATTTAATAAAATTTCAATCAAGCATAAGTACACTTTCAATGTCCAAAACAATATTATTTCAAGTAATGCTGATTTGCAAAAATAGGCAATTTAGTTCTATTTGTCCAATAGAGAGAACGCTATTAGATTTTACCACTTTGGGCAAGAGTGGACCTGTGACTGATAGCAATAAACAGGTACGCAGCATTCCCAAAAGCGCCATCGTTACTGGAAACTCACATGCATTGTTTAGCGTCATATCCTGTACTCTCCCCGGGGGATCGTGCCCCTCAGCAAAGGTGCAGTCGGTGTATTCTACAGCTACAGACGGCTGGGTAATACACAGAGTTAAATGTAAAGACAGTTTTATTTCAGATAATTCACTTTAGCATAAGTATTCTGCTTAGATGTCAGAACAGTTATATTTGGAGCAAGGCAGTTTAACCTAAGTACACAGGTTATATGTTAAACAGTTCTATTTCAAGTAATTCAGTTTAGCATGATAACACAGTTTAGGTAAATTTGACCCATTGAGAGGGTCCTATCAGTTGCTACCATTCCGGGCAAGAGTGAATGTTTGAGCGATGGCAATGAATGACTACTTTGCAGAGATGCAGTCACTGTACTCTAAAGCCCCAGCCAACTGGGTACTTTCTCAAAAGGTACAAGATATTCTACGAAGTCATACTGTTTATCGAGAAAACAATGAAAAACTGGAGAATGGAATTGATAGCAGGAGAAGAAAGCTGAACTGATCTGAAGATCCACAGAGGGATCTTCCAGGGAGGTAGCCTATCACCATTACTATTTGTAATATCGATGACTCCACTGAATAACATATTAAGGAAATACACGGTTGGATAAAAACTTCATAAATCTCCATCCAAAATTAACCATCAAATGTACATGGACGGCATTAAATTATTTGCCAAAAATGAAAAAGAATTAAAAACCCTAATACAGTAAGTAAGTGTGTATAGTGAAGATATAGAGAAAGAATTTGGCATAGGAAAATGTGCCATGCTGATAAGTGCTGGTCGACTTATATACATAAACGGCCCAATATCGGCAATGCCTTACGGGGCTCTTTTTTACTGAGGGACAGTCAGAAAAAGATAGCGGCAATAAAACACGTATGTTGTTACACATGAGTCTTGGAGTTATTTCTACTAAACATGGTGTCTGAAGGACGAACTTGCCGACAACCTGATGGAGTACTACATTGTTTAAAACATCAAAGATGATGTCAATCAACCCACCCAAAAGTTTTGACTGGACAGTAAGAAATTTGCAAAAAGCCTTTAACAAGTGGCTTGAAAAAGTGAATCTTTTTTTTTTTGAATTTCAGAAAATTGAAGGTGAGGGTAGAGATAGTACGACTAAAGCTGCAAATGTTGAAAAGAAAAAAAAAAGAAGTTTGTTTATTTACCTTTTAAGAAAAAAGGGCTGACAAATATACATAACCCTAACAATTAGAAATGCGAAAGGAGTAACGATTGAAAATGATGACGAAAAAAAAATTGAAATGGTTATCGAAGCATTCAAGGACTACTGCAAACCTATGAAAACATTGATTGTAGACGTAGTAGAATTCATAGGGAAAGAACAAAGTAAAGATGAAAGCTTTGAGGACTATTTGTTAAATTTGAAATCGAGTTCTAAAGATTTTGAATGGAATAACGTCACTGAGAACGATATGATAAAATTACAAATAATAAAAGGAATACACGATAAAAAAACGCGTGAAATTAACCTGAGGGAACCAGATTTAACCCTGACACAGTGTATTGACCGATGCAGAGCTACAGAACAAAGTAAAATCCATTCGCAAAAAATTGAAAAATACGAAAAATTAAATGTTGATGACGACGCATACGAGAAAGATATCAATGCGACTGGAAGAAAAAAAAAAAACAATATGATTGCATTTATATTCAGAGAAGCCATGTAAAAGGAACAAGAAACTGTACAGCTTATGGCCAGGAATGTTTTAGATGCAAAAGAAAAAAACATTTTGCCACATAAAGAATTTGCAAGGATAACTACAGCGAGCAAAAAGTTAACGAATGTTTTCACGTTGTAGGGGAGACAATTCATAAAGTTCATGCGAATTTAAAATTAAACGGTAAGCCCATTAAATTCATGATATATTCTGGAGCAACTGTAAATGTAATTCCAGCAACATTCGTTAAGGACAGCAAAATTGAGCACTTACTAAAAAAGGTAAGAAACTTGATATTTCAGTATACAGAGGGAAAAAGGTCAGAACCGAAGGAACAACGAAGGTAGAACTTATCAACCCTGTCAATAGAAGAAAAGTGACAGCCTCAGTCATGGCTGTGAATGAGAAGGTACAACCGATTTTAAGCTGTAATCTTTGCCAAAAGCTAAATTTAATACGGTTCAACCTAGATCAGTTTGACTCGACAGTTTCAGCTGTAGAATGCGATGACCTCAAAGAACAAGCCCTGAAAGACATCAGAAAACTAGACATTGACGATTCCATCAAAGGGATTTTACTAGAATTCCCAGACGTTTTTGAAGAAAGAGTTGGTGAATTTGAAAGGGGAACTGACACTCCAAACAGAGCCAAGCACAGTTCCTATAAAACAACCCATAAGAGGTGTCCCATTTGAATACAGTTGGACTACAAAATAACTTACAAAAAGGGCAGTGACATAATCATTGTTGATGCTCTTTCGCGAGCCCCAGTAGAGGATGACAATTTCCAGTTTAATTTCAGTGAAGTGAATCTATTAGAATTTCTTGCTGCAAGTGAACAGACCAGAGACACGCTAGTCAGTGCCACCAAAGAAGATAAGGATCTACAGAAGCTCATAAAACAAATTAAACAAGGCTTCCCAATGCGATATAAAGTGCTTGAATCTCAGTTGAAGTAAATGTATAAATTCTGAGACTACCTGTCAACAAAGGATAATCTAATATTTTATAAATACATAGTCTTTGTACCTGCCTCAATGAGAAATGACATAAAGAAGGCACTCACAAACCAATTAGCATGAAGAAGGCACTCACAAGCCATTTAGCAGTTCTAGCAAGGAATGAGGCATGAACTACAGGAATGTTATATCAACTGTGAACACTGTAGCATATATTCTGCAAGAAAAAGCAAAGAGACACTAATCACAAGAGCAGTGTGGGATAACCCATTCCAACGTATTGGCCTCGATACTATGACACTTGATGGAAAGAAATACCTAGTCTGTGTGGATTATTTCTCCAATTACACCTTGGTTGATCGACTTCAGGGACATCATCATGTTGCACAATCACGCTGATAAAGAAACACTTCATGAGATATGGCATCCCAAAAGAAGTTGTAAGTGATGTGGGGTCTGAATTTGATAACAAAATGATGAGAGAATTGGCCCACAAATACGGATTTAGATGGAATCCCTGCTCATCAGAGATGCCAAACTCCAATGGAATGGCAGAAATAGCTGTAAAACAAATAAAATGCATCATAAAAGAATGTAATAATGAAAACAGCGATCCTAGTCTGGCCATACTAGAATTCACCAACACACCATCAAAATCCATAGGAATGTTCCCAGCTCAGAGATTCTTTGGAAGACAATTGAGAAGTGTACTGCCTACGATGAAGAAATTTCTATCCCCATTTAATGTGGAAGAAACAAAAACTAAAATACAAAAGGCAAAACAACATCAAAAGAAATACTATGACAAAAATGCCTCTGACCTGATAGAATTAAGAGAAGGTGACCAGGTTACTGTGCAGCCATATTGCAAAAATCAATATTGGAAAATGGCAGTTGTGACAGAAAAGTTTGAATACCTACGATACGTGATCGAACTGGAAAATGGAAAAAGTCAAGTGAGAAATAGGAGTCACCTAAGACTCACAACTAAACCAAAGCACAGCAACATGACGAAAACAAACCACAAACAAGATATCACCAGCAATGACAGTGAACAAAACACCAAACAGCAACCACCAGACATGGCTGAAAGACAACCACGTCTGAACAGTGTCACCGCAGGCAAGACACCAAACCGATATGGTGAATGGAAACTCACATAAAATGAACACTTCAGACTTTTGTATGTATGGGGGATGTTGGTCGACTTATATACATAAGCGGCCCAATATTGGTGATGCCTTAAGGGGCTCTTTTTACAGAGGGACAGTCAGAAAAAGATGGCAGCAATAAAACACGTATGTTGTTATACATGAGTCTTGGAGTTATTTCTTCTAAACAATAAGGAAAATGAAAAACGGAATATGCGGAAGCAGTAGAACTACCAAATCGAGAAAAAATCAAAACGCTCGGAGAAACAGAAATATTACAAATATTTGGGAATATTAGAAGCGGCCCTCATTAAACAAGCGGAGATGAAGAAAATGAAAGAATACCTGAGTAGAACAAGAAACTTTCTCGAAACCAAACAACAGAGCCGAAAATTCATCAAAGGAATAAATATCTGGTTTTTACTCTTCTCATGATTCTCAGGGCAATTTTTAAGTGGATTTGGGAAGAACTTCAACAAATGGAACTGAAAGGAGAAAACTCATTACAATGTATAAGGCCTTACGTAGTAGAGATGATATAAGACAGACTTTATGTGTCAAGAAAAGCAGGAGCAAGTAGACTCGCCAACACTGAAAATTGATACATCTATAAAAGGTCTCGAATACTATATAGAAAAAAGAGCAAAAAACGTCTGATTACAGCGACTAGAAAAAACTCAAACTACACAACGATCAACATAACAAGAATAACTCGAAAACCAAAATAAGATGAAAAGCAACAGTATGGAAATTTCAAGCGCAAATAAGGGAAATTCCACACGATAATACTAAGACATGACCAAGAAAAAGAAACTTTAAGGGGGAAATTGAATCAAATCTGAAAGCAGCACAAAACAACGTGATAAGGACAAAGTACGTTAAAAACAGATAAGACGCAACAAAATAATAAGTGTTGATTTTGTGATGATAGAGACGATATGATTGATTATATAATAAGAAAATGCAGTAAATTAGCATAAAAATAGTATACGACGAGACAGGACTGAGGTAATACTTAGAATAGTCTAGGAAACTTGAAAGACTTGCTGTCGATGAAACTTCAGAGAGAAACCATCAACTAACGCCGGTGTGAAAAACCTTAAAAAGGAGTTTAAAAAAAGCAACAACAACGGTATTAATAAGAATAAGATGACAGGTTAGGTTTGGTTCATTTGTTTAATGGCATATCAACCTTTTTAGGTTATTTAATGCCAAAGCTATTCTCCTAGAAGAACAATAGTGGTGCTATTTAACCCATAGCTGGGAGGATAAGGGGGTTTATACCTTTCCCCAAGGGTATTTGTCCGAAAGTGAAGGTAATAGCTCGACTGGATTACGAACTCGCCTACTATGATTCCGCAGTCCATCGCTTTAACCATTACACCACGAGGACAACCCCCTAAGATGACAGAGACAGAGTATATGTATCAAGAAAATAGAGAGTAAGAGGACATACCAGCATTGAAAATAGCATTGATGTATCGATAGGATGAATCGAAGAATGCATAAAAAGGTGCAGAGGAAAACTGATTACGGTGACGAGAAACAAAACATATATCAGAGAGATCAACGGAACAACAATAACTAGAAAATAAAAATTAAAAGAAAAACAACTTTATGGCAATATCATGAAACAAACAGGTGAAATCTCGCGTGACAAAAATTGGACATGGATAAGAAACAGAAACTGAATCTCTTCACAGAGCAGCACAAAACAATGGCATGACTACAATGTCAAAGTAAAAAGTGATAAGACGCAACAAAATAGTATACATACTCGTAGGTTATATAGTGATAGATACAAAACTATCAATCACATGAAAACCGACTGCGGCAAATTTGTGCCAAAAGCTTATAGGACGAGACATAACTTGGTGGGGTAGGTGATCCAACTGCAATCGTGCAATACATTTAAATTTGACCAAACAAACAAATGGTATATGCACAACCCGGAATCGTTCCTGGAACATAAAATGCATACAATTTTCTGGGGTTTTGAAATACAAACGGATATTTTAATCTCAGCCAGGCAAACAGACCAAGTGATAATAAAACAAAAAGAAGAATCTGCCAAATAGATGACTTTGTTGCCTCGGCAGACCATGAAGTAAAATTGAAAGGGAG